>CM043318.1:60987052-61715649 GCA_023736055.1 Quercus glauca | reverse complement strand
TTTAAACGTTTTATTCATGGCATTGTTTTATTACATAAATTTCATTATGCCACTTAAAGGTGTATAGACCGAGCTCTTGAAAATGAAAGAAATGAATACACCAAACTAAATCAACATGTATTTAAATATAAACACAATCACATTGGTGGTAATGATTTCTCTACAACATTTGATTTTAGAACCAAATGAACTAATAAAATCAAATATTATAATAATAATACTAATAATAATAGAAAAAGAAAAAGAAGATAACAACTTGCCCAGACGTATCCCAAATCTTCACAGTCTCATCTTTACTTTTGGTATAACAAACATACTACTTTGGAAAGAAAGACAATGATGAAGTGAGGAAAAAAATTTGTGGAGATCAAAGGAATTGTGAAAATAGACTTGAGAAAGAGATAAAGAAGAAGAAATGTTTTTAAAAGTGTGATTTGTAAAAAAATTACGGAAACGAAAATATACAAACTAACAAATTAATAATTTTAACAATATCAAATAAAGCAAACCTTTCTAAAATTTGAGATGGTGATGAGATGAGTAAAAAGTTGTGATAGTCCAAAAGTATGTGCAAAGAAACCGAAAAGATATGGAAAAAGTGTGTGGGATATATCTAAATAGAGATAATGTATGTGAATTTTTATGAAAAAAAAAAAAAGATGTTTTCAGTTTTTAAAATTTGTTAAACCGTTTAGTGATAAAAAGTTGTAGAAAATTTCATTTTGGCAATTAGAAAAAAAAAAAAAAGAGTACGTTTGTGGGGGAAAAAAACAGTTTTATTTTTATTATTTTTATTTTTAAAAGAAGAAATTATATTAGTATTTGACTACTAATGTGAAAGAGAAATGTAGATGTGGAAAAAAAAAACAATTTAGCGTAAAAACTTGGGCCATTTCATTTTGGCAATTAGAAAGAAAAAAAAAAGCACAATTGTGGAAAAAAAAAAAAGCAGTTTTATTTATTTATATTTTTCAAAAAGAAGAAGTTGTATTAGTACTTGACAACTAACTTGAGAGAGATATGAGGCGGTGGGAGAAAAAACTTTTTTTTTTTTTTTAAATTTTAAATTTAGCTAAAATTAGGAGTTTTAAATTACTAATTTTACATGTCTAACCATATTATTTAAGTTATACAAACATATGAATTTAAGGGTAGTTTGTGTATCTAAATTGAAGATCCTAAATAGAGGAAACCCCTTAAATAGTAGTACAAATAAATAGTAGTACATATATATATATATATATTTTAAAGAATTTGGAGAACGTGAAAATTTGTGAGAACGTGAAAATCTGCAACCTAATTTTAAAGAATTGGGAGAACGTGAAAATATTTGGGGGTTATTTATACGGTTTACCCTGTAGTTCTGCCAAAAGAATGGCCATGCTTTTAGAGATTTAAAGATTGACTTCTACAATTTCAGCTCCTACAACATGCAAAACGTGTCCCTCTGAGGTCACCAAGCTCCTATTTCTGTCACCATGCCACAACATTAGCCGCATGGCTCTTCAACCTTCTTTCTTGCTCCCTATAAATCAACCCCTAGAAACTGAACCCGACCCATTCCTCTCAAAAAAATCAATCTGATTGGAACCAAAAAAAAAAAAATGGCAATGGCTTTCAGGGGAAATGTAAGTACTTCACTCTCATTTTTCTTCTTCTTCTTCCTTCTTATGGTTCATTTTTTATGTTTATAATGCGAGTCATGTAATGTAGAGCTACTGGAAATCAATGCTAATCCGACAACTAGGAGGAAACCGATCGTTTGCAACATCAACCGCTCCCAAATTTGCAGCAACTGTTGATGCTGCTCATGCAGATAATAGCTTAATTTCCAGGTTAGTCGGGTTATTTTTGTATTTGCATTTTGCAGGAGGTACATTGCATATTTATCTTCTGGATGGCATATTTCCTTGAGTAACTATTAATGGTACAAATGTTACCAACCACTATATATCTTAGATTCTAAATTCTCTCATATATGAAGGATAATGTCAAATCTACTATAAATGTTACTACAAAATGATCAATAATACACAAACATGTTAGTTAATGTAATTATCCCTTAAGTTTTGTAATATCTTTAGCCATTTCTATTTCTTAATTGTGTTTAGAAATTGACAAATCAATTTGTAAGTTTATAAAATGAATTTTAATAACACTAACATCACATTATGTGAATTCCTTGGGAGATAATAATTATAGAATCTTGTTTATCTATACTATTTATAAGATAATTCAACTCTTTTATGTGGTTCAAAAATATTCATAAATCTTACGTTTAACCATACATCCTTGGGTCAATGGTCACTCCACAATGGTCACTCCACAAGTATAAATGCTTATAGGGTGTGGGCTGGGGGTTTAAATATTTAAGAAGGAGTTTCACACGCATATACATTTAGATTAGGTTATAGTAGAATTTTTATTTTGTATAAAAAAAATGCCTTCAAAATAGGATACTCTCCTATTAATTCATGTCTTCAAAACAAACTTATCCAAAATTAAAAAAGAAAAATTACGACACTAGATCCAAAAAAAAAAAAAAAACCGTGTGTACTAAAATACCCTTTATATAAATTCTTAAACTCTCTAAAATACGAGAAGGTATTTAGTATCAAATAATACTATGTCAGCAACATCAAAATGCAATAAGTGTGAGATATATCAGTAAAAAATAACTAATCCACTAATAATTGAAAGACATGTGTTAGTGGTTAATTATTTTTGCACATATGCCTTTCGTTTATTGGATTTTAATACAGATGATGTGGTATCATTTAATACAAAATACTTTTTCTTAAAATACTACTATCTTTTAGTTAAATAATCTTAAATTAAAAAATACAAAACTGATTAAAAGAGTAATTCTTATTCCTAAGTTTTATGTTTTTTCTTTATCTTCTACACTCCGTCTAAAACTTAATACACTATTTCTATCTCATTTTTAAACATTATTTTATGTTACCTTACTCTTTTTTTTTTTTTTCTTTTAAAAAAAAATACACAGTTATTTATATATCACTTTTAAATATTATAATACTAAACCAAACCAAAAAAAAAAAACATTATTACACGTGTAAAAGTTGTTGTGTGATGAGCCTAATGATAATCATAGTCCTTATAACACCTTTGTCATGCATGAACTTTTTTTTTTCACCAGCAGACCACTTTTTTTTTTTTTTTTTTTTGGTAATAATTTTTTAATGCAAGATCATGAAGGCATCTATGTGGGCATTCTCTGCAGGCTGGGTTTGAAGTTTGAGTTAGCCCCATTGTATGTGCTGCTGGGAATGGTTGGGGTAGGTGTGACTATAGGGATTCATACAATGAAGCAGCAGCTCATGCATTCCCCAACGGTTCGCGGTCAACAAGAAGAGGAGGGTATCCGTGCTGGAGGTAGAGGATCCGGAAGTTATTATCAACAATTCCGATAAGTTCGTGCGAAAATCTTTCCTCAGGAAGGTGGCTCAAATTCAGCATCGCAAACCTGTCCTCCCTGATCCCACCCGCGCCAACCCATATACTCGGTCTGTTTTCTTTCTCCATATAACTCCTCGTTACACTTTTTTTTCTTCTTTGGAAAACACTAAAATTACTATCAATTTTATTAGTGCTCCCTCCTCTCACATGAATGATGGGGTCCCACTAATTAAATTCATGGTGGGACCCACCATTCATGTGAGAGGAGGGAGCACGCATTTATGGTACTCCGGGAGTACCTAATAATTTTCCATATAACTCTTACAAATTAAGGATGGAAATATTAATAAATGTGATGGGTGTCATTTCAACAATATATATTAAATAAATACTTGAATTAAAAAAAAAAAAAAAAAAAGGGGAACGCATTAGTTTGTAAAGGTTTTAGATAATATTTTTAGCATGCATACATGTACTAACGAAAATCCTTGCTTGCAAGTGGCAGGCCTCGAACTGCAGAGACCCTTAAAACGGTTGGAGTCAACCCAGCTGGCCAGTGAATTCCTATCTCGGCAAGCTGAATCAAAATCTATTAGTTTCTCTCATAGTTAATCTTGTGAAGAAAAAAAAAGATGGTGTCACGTTTGTACATAGAAAGTTTTGTCATTTTTGTTTTTGTTTTTCTTCGTTCATTACTTTAACTGTGAAATGCTACACGTACAAGCTGGGATCCCTCACTTGGGACTATTTTCGTGTGTGTGGAAGAGGATCGTAGGACCTCTCATTCTTGTTTTTCCTTTGTTTTTTTGTTTTCGAATAAAACGATGACACCTGCATTTGTTATTATTTACTTAACTCAAACCCAATTATAGAGGAATTCTCTATGCTTTCCCATTGCAAAAAAGAAGAAGAAGAAGCAATTTCTGACCAAAAAACAGCAGGTTCCTTAAACTCAGAAATCATTAGGTAGTGTAAATTTTAAGAAGCAGTGAAACTCTGACATGGGACATGACGTCAATACATCTTTTGAAAAATTAAAGAACAACATGACTAGGATATGACAATTACTTAACTAATTAACGTTTGTTTTATAAAAAACAAGAAGATATAAAACTGAATATCTTATTAATTAACTAATTACATAAACCCCTGTTCTATATATGAGAAGCTTTAACAGAAAACTAACTAACTACCTCCATATAAGCTAACCAATAGAAACAAGACAGCTGTATTGGTAAGACACGTACACATCACGGTTGCCAAACAGTTGTTACAAGACTTAACACTAAACTGCAAGTAGTTACAAAGCTGAACGACAGTACGTAGCTTTAAGCTAGGTTGCACAGACACGCCATTTTTGGCGTCGTGTCCGTGTCCGACACGAGTCGGACACTGGAACGGCCAGGACGCGCCAGATTCCGGTGTCCAGCGGCTTTTTTTTTTTTTTTTTTTTTTCGCTTCTCCAACACGGCGCCGACGCGGCGCCGACACGGCTCTGACGCGGCGCCGACGCGGCTTCGACACGGCTCCTATGCGTGCGACACGCCAGCAGTGAAAAAAAAAAAAAAAAAACCAAAAAAACCTTAGTTTTCTGAGACCAGGCAAGGCGTCACCTCGTTCGGTACCTTGGATGATGTCCATGTGATCTGGGTTGTCACCTCTGTACTTCTCTGTGGTGACCCATTCGTACGACACGTACATAGATCCGGGCTTCAAAACCCTGAAGATCTCGGCGTAGACCTCCTTGAGCTTCGGCGGCAGGTGGCCTCGATCGAGTACGCGACCGACTCCGCACCCGACGTCGAGGACTCGATCTCCGGGCTTAACGTCGATCAGATCGACGGCCATTTCTTCGTGGATGCGCGTGGCCTCGCGGTTGGACTTTCCGGCGATTGACGGTGAGAAATGGAAGGACTGGCCCCAACCCCACTCCTACGCGTGGCCTCGCGATTGGTGAATGAGTGGTGTACTGTTTTGTGTTTTGTGTGTTTTTTTTTTTCATTGCTGCTTTGACCATAGCCCATGGGTGCCCTCTGTCCTTTCTTCTTTTTTTTTTTTTTTTTTTTTTTTTTTTTTTAAGTTATAACTTATAAGTTATAAATTTGTTTTTTTTGTATGTCCCTGCTATAGTTTTATTTATTTATTAAGTTAAATATTGTACTCTAAACATTTTATGTGTATTATTGTACTACTTTGGGTGTTAGTTTATTTATTTGTAGTTCTTACATAATTAAATTCTAGATATAAACGTATTTTATGTGTAAAAATATTAAAAAATATGCCTAAATATAAAATTTAATTAATTATTTAATCGCCGGTAACCGCCGTGTTGTGTCCTTATTTTTCAAAAATTGCCGTATCTCCGTGTCCGTGTCCCGTGTTCGTGTCCGTGCAACATAGGCTTTAAGTAGAAGACTTTTTTTTTTTTTTTTTTTTTGAGATGAAAGTTTAGAATAAGTAGAAGACTTTAACTTGCTGTTAAATTGACTATTTCCTATTTCTTCTTTAATTTGTTCTTCATTCCTTTGTTTTCTTTATCTTCTTCTTATTCTGAAATTTATTTTTTAGAAATATTTTATATAACTTTTAGGTATAATTTAAAACTCAATAACAAGCAACAACTATCAAAATGTTTGAAAAAAATATTTAAAATTAATTTAAGAGTAATAATAGATAATAATTACCAAAGAATATAGTGGTATTCATAAAATGATGTTTGAAGTACAAAACAAGAGTTCAAAGAAACAATAATCAACATCAAACTAAGAAAAAAGAACTAACGAGCGAGATGATCCACTAATAACATCCCCTTTGTTGGGGTTTTTATTTTTATTTTTTTATATATTGTGTTTAAACATATGTCACCCGTTGGAGTGGCAGCTTTGCTAACTAGGATTTGTTTTTGGGAGTTAAGCCCAAAACTGATATATATTAACCCAAAGAAGAATGATGGCTTCAAGTTAACCTCTTTGACCTATAAGAGAACTATCCTAAAATTCTAGAACCCTTGTAATTTAAGATTTTTTTGTTGTTGAAGGAAACATGTTTTGCATAACTACAGGGCTAGGGACTAACCTTGGGCACAGTGCTAGGTGCAGGGTTAGTTTGGGCTTGGCATTGTAGTACTTTCTCAACTTGGTAGGAGACCTTATCAAACTCTATTTTTTTTTCGTCTTTCGAAAGCTCATGCAGCGTACTTTCTGAAGGATCCAATTTATGTTATTTGGTATAATGTGTAAAAATTCATTTGTCATGGAAAGAGTCTTCAAAGTTGGTTGTTGACAATTTTGTACGAGTGATATCTCACAATCCGAACGTAGTCTTGAGGCCTATTTTTTCTAAGATGTAGATAATGACTTCTACTTCAGGAAGTACCAGATTTTTGGACAGTTTTTGTGAACAATGATAAATCAAAGAGGGCACATCAACTTGATTTTTGTGGATTTTCAAGAATTTCCCTATCTTTGAGACTTTACTTTCCAACATTTTCGACCTCCGTTTGGTCCAAACAAGGCGTTATTAGAAAGATCATAATGTCTAATTTCTAAAGATTTCCATTTTTTTTTTCCAATTATCAAATTTAGTAATTGAGATGCTTTGGAAAGTAGTGTCAAAGTCAAGTTTGTATCTTAACATTTTCACTTTGTTATTTTTGTAAATTCTTTTTGTTCGGGTGGAATTTTTGTGATCCGAACACACTAATTTGAAGTTTTTCATGAGACTTTTCCAACGAATCCTTATTTGGGCTAATATGTGGTCATTTGATCACAATTTGATGAAGATCAAATTATAATGAAGCTTGTGAATATTTATTCCTAAATTTGGTTGTGTTGGGAACTTTTTCATAATTTCACTTTTTTTTTTCTCGCTTTAAGTCCAATATGGGCTGTGAGCAATCATTTTAAAGAGAATTTAATAATCTTCGATATAAGTTCGAGTTTATCCCTATTGAAGGGCCACTTTTTTTGTCTAATATTAGTCAAACTAGGGTTGATTGTGGTGAAACTTGGGGGAAGTGCTTTGAAAGATGGATTTTAGTGTAAAATGGTAGAATTTAGTGGTCTGGAGAATATTTGAGCTTATTTGACCATCGCTCAACTCAGTCAAAACTTAGTTAAGTGTAAGTTTTTAGACCTCTAAAAACAGTGTTTAATGTAAATTTTATTGTCAAATTGATACTTAAGTCAATCACATAGATTTAAGTTAAACATTCATCACATATACATACAATGGAAAAGTAAATAAGACATAGATACAATGAACTAGGAAAACCAATTAAACAAATTAGTTTCAAAATGAAAAATTTGGGGGGAACTATTCCAAAAAGAACAATCCACTATATCAAATAGAAGTTTATAGTCAAGAATATTTAATTTGTAGTAAACTTAACTATGATTATCAAACCTAACTTTGAAACCTTCAGACTTCTTTGATGTGGATCTACTCTAACATGAACCTCCAGTTTATGCCTTTTGAAAGCTCGAAATTGTGTAAAAACATAAGAGCTGTTTAGACACCTAAATTAAAACTTACGACTTAGTTAATTTTACTATAACTTAAACTAAATGCAGAATAGACTAAAAGTGAGCGAAAAAACAATAAAACTACTCTAAGCCATATTCATCAAATCTCAGCAGAAAATTAAAAACTAAAAGAGTAGGGAAGAAGAATGCAAACATAATATAATACACAGATGTGTTATCGAAGAGGAAACCGAAGAACTTAGCGAAAAACCTCTCCGCCACCCTCCAAGCGGTAAATCGATCCACTAGAGAATAAGTTAGAGTACATGGATAACAAAAGACCCTCCAAGCCTAGTCTACCCCATGTACTCGAGCCCTGCAAGCTCTTGCTACCAACTGACTTCGCCAAGCCTTGTTTTCTCTAGCTCTCCGAATCACGCAATTCAGCCCGATTGCATCCACCAAACAAATGGCTTCTTCCAATGCTTCCCAATAACAACAAAATCTCACTTTATACTCAGAATGGATGTGGTAAGTGTTTGAGCTATCAACCTCTCAAGGATTTGGAAATAGAGAGGTAGGAGTTGAGGAAAACCATAATGGATTATGTAGAAGATTGTGGGTATAACAATATCTAACTCTCAAGGGCTGTGGCTAGGGTTTTCTTTCTAAAAAGCACTCCTCTCAATATATAGGTAATGTGGGTATATATAGTGTGGGTAGAGACATGGTGTATCAGATATGACAAAATAGCAAAATAGAATATTTCGTGAGTATCTCGCAGGAAGGCCTTACCTGCGAAATACTCGCAAAAACTAGTTGTCACCATCTGTCATGACTCTTTGCATTCTAGTCATGGGTTGAGCACATGCTTCACTTTGCAGGAAGGCTACTCGCGAGATACCTGCGAAAATCTCTTTGATTTTCAATTTGGTTTGAGTCTTCATACTCTCTCTCACACACAACCCATACAATGAAATCCCACATAAAATACAGGGTACAAAATATTGAACTTAATTACAATCAAATTTGGTACAGAATTAAAGCCAACACAAAATAGTTGTAAATCACAACTTTACACCTTTGATCTTTAGTATGCTTGATATCTGAAACTTGGGTTGCAACTTTATTCCACCGATACTTGTAGTATGTAAATGAACTCCAATAGATGTTTGAAAGAGTAGAAGGCATAAAACCTTTTAGATCTCAAAAGAGTAGCTCTTCAAGACTTGAAAAACGTGCTTTATGGTTTTTCTTATATACCATGTAAGTTTGGAATGAAACCCTAAATGTTTAATGGGTTGTTAGGCTTTATTAAAATTCTGTAGAATCGCATCTCAATCAATTGAGTCTTTCTTTAGATCGGTCGAGCACTTTAGTTTTTGAATTTCCCGAACCTGCAACTTGTACATTTTTGAATTCTGACTTGTATCACTTTGATCAATGTCTAAAACACTTCATAAACACTAAGATCTACTCCAAGACAAGTTTATATACATGGTTTTCCAACAAACAAATTATTTAAAACCTAAACATTTATATCTAAATATTTAGAACCTAACACTAAGAAAAGAGCATTGTGGTCATTTTGTCTCTAAATTCTCAAAATTGATTAATAAGACATCCAGTTAGGACAAAATTAGGTTATATTTGACACTTCCTAGATTCCAACGTGAAAAATACTATTTATAGATTTTTGAAATTAGATTTGAAGTTGTACATGTAAAACGAGGACGGATAAAATACATTATTGACACTAAGCTTGCGTTTTTTCTTGCTTGATGTTGAATCCAAAGCTTGCGTTTTTTCTTGATTGATGTTGAATCCAAACTAGTATGCATGTTGATTCCCAGTAAGCATATATAGGTGCCAACTCTTAAGTTACTTATCTTTTTATTTTGTTTGTTCATCTATTTTATTGTTGCATCTGTTTTGGTTTTGTTCTGCATAAGTTTTGTGTTGATAATTGTGCTAATAACTTATTCCTGGACCCTCATGTGTCTTGCTTCACTAAAACAATAAACTGAAGACAATTTCGGTAATATATTGGCCAAACCAACTGCAAAGTATACTTCTAGTTCAAACTTATACCTGAGCATTCCAAAATTCAGTTATGAGATTGTTCTATTTATTAATTAAAATCACCTTTGACTATCCCATTCTTCCAAAGTGAAAGCCATATTGGATTTTGATTGAAGTACTGTAGGAGCCGTTGGATTCCCATTAGCTTATAGGAGTACTTGCCTTGTTTTCATGGGCATAAAGGATGGGTAGCATGTGCCATAAGAATTAGTTATATATATAGCATTGAAATTCAAATCACCCAAGGCCATATTGAGTTTCTAGCCAAAATTAAAAGTAGTAGTACTTGGTGTTCTTTATGACTATTACTCAGGACAAAGTAGAATGTTTAGAAAAGATGCTGTAACAACGTATACAAGTAGGCCCCTAAAGAGCAAATGGGGCCTTTTTCTTAATAGGAAAGGGACCACAGGAGAATTCAAGAATGACCAAAAAGCAACCACTCCTATTATTCTCTCATCATCATTCGCCACCAAAGTACAAAACAAAAACAAAAGAAAGGAAGGCCAAATTGTTAAAAAAAAACAAGAAAAAAAATGTTGAGAAGCCTTCAATTACACTCCACTCACAAAACAATCTTAGTTCTGGGACTTCTTTGTCTATTATTTCTCTTGTCTTCTCTTAGTAGTCATGGATACCTTGTCAAAGCTCACATATTCATCTATGCAGGTTGCTCCCAAGAAAAATACCAACCCAATTCACCTTTTGATGCAAACGTGAACTCTTTTCTAGCATCACTTGCAAGCTCGTCTTCTCAAGTGCCATACAATAGCTTAGCTATAGGAAATGGAAGCTCTCCACAAGCTGATGGCAGCATATATGGGTTATTCCACTGTAGGGGAGATTTAAAGATTTTGGACTGCTCCAAATGCATTCAAAGTGCTATTACTCAAATAGGTTTGGTTTGTCCTTACTCTTATGGGGCTTTTTTGCAGCTTGAAGGGTGCTACATAAGATATGAGCATGTTGATTTCTTGGGAAAGCTTGACACAAGTCTTAGGCACACAAAGTGTAGTAAAAGTAGTGTAAGTAGCGATGTTGATTTCTTTAGACGTAGAGATGATGTTCTGGCTGACTTGCAGGGGATAACTTGGTTTAGAGTGAGTAGTTCAGGTTTGGTTGAAGGTTTTGCAGAGTGTTTGGGGGATTTGAACCCAACTGATTGCTCTTCTTGCCTTGCTGATGCTGTTCGAAAGTTGAAGACTGTGTGGATCAGCTTCTGCATTGGACGTGTATTTAGCGCAATGTTATGCTCAGTACTGGGCATCTAGTTACTATGATTCCTCTTCAGGTACAAGTTACAACTCTCTCTCTCTCACTCCATATCTTTGATTGTCTCACACTTCCTTTTAAAACGGAATCAAGAATTTTTGTTTGGAGTCCGAATTGTAAAACTATATGATTTAATTTGTTATAACTTTTACATTATAGGATATAAAATATAGGTTTTCCTTATCTTTATAGGAGCACTTATGGCCAACCCTTGTCCTTGGGAGTTGTGTATTTTTCCTCACTCTTGAAAATGTCCAAAAATATGTGAGTTCCAGTTAACTCAACTGGTAAAGTCTCTGATAGTTGAATAAGAGATCTAGAATTTAATTATCGCCTACATCAAAAACTGATTGGTGTCTTAATCTGATGATAAAGAGCATCATCAGTAACGGACGCCATAGGTTGAAACTCTCTCAAAAAAAAAAAAAAAGGTTAAAAAATATAATAGATTAATATAAATTCATCTCAATTAGTAGTGTAAGGTTGAATTTAATCAACCATCTTATTGGCTTTATTCCGTGATCAATTTGCTTGTAATTTAACACTTAATAACCCTGTATTTAGGTGGAAAAATTGTAAGGGCAGTGTGTGAGAAGATGTGAAGAAAAGCTCAAGTATGTGCAAAGAAGTAGAGCTTCGCGGCTAGGACTCGCGAGTGGATCGCGACTGGCAAGTCGCCTAATGCAGGCACGTGAGATGCACACAGGGAAGCTGAAGGGTCGCGCCAGCTGTCACACTACAGGACAAAAGTTCCAGGCTGGCCAAGCCGTTACGTCGCGACTTGGACAAGCCACGAGACCAAGTCGCCAATTTACCCTGTTTGGCAAAAACTGTCTCTTCGTATTCTTTTCTCACCACACTATATATAGACCCTCATACCTACGATATTGAGAGAGTTTCCAAAGAGAATTTTGTGAGAGAAACCCTAGAGAAATACAAGATTGATTCATCCACAATTTTTACCTTAGAGACTCTACAAATTCCTCTACTCTCTTTCTCTCCATTGTCATACCCTTGAGAGGCCTTTAGCCAAATCCTTATCTCATCACACCCACGTTTGTGAGAAGGTTATTTGGTACTATTGGGAAGCAGTTAGGCAGGAACCAATCTACATTGGTTGATGCTATCGTCTAGTAGCGGAATTCGGTAAGCTAGAAAAGAAAAAGGTTCTGCGCAATCTCGTTGGAGCAAGAAGCTTGGAGGGCTTAGGTACTTGGGTAGATTAGGCATGGAGGGTCTATTACTGTTCATATATCCCAACTACATTTTCTAGTGGATTATTGACCGCTTGGAGGGCGGCGGAGAGGTTTTACGCCGAGGGCTTCGGTTTCCTCTTCAATCACATATCGTATGTTATCCGAGTGTTTGCATCTTCCTTCCTTTATCTTTGCCTTATATTTACTGCTGTGGATGTGTTTATATTTGGCTTAGATTGTTATCAATTCTGTTATAAGCTTGTTATCATATTCCGTACATTAATTGTTTGATATAAAGTTTGAATTGGTAATTTTGTATTTGGGGTCTAAACGTTTAAGGGTGTTGTATACCCATATTGAACTCTCAAGTAGTAAGTGAATTATTTCATATTAAAAGTAAGAATAATAATAAATGTAGTATAAATAAAAATGTGTATAATATAGAACTTTAACATAAATATCATTCAAGTGATATATAATTAAATAAATAAGAAACGCTCATATAAAACTGTCACTACAAAACACGCAGCTATAGACTTAATCTATAGCTGCGTTTTTAAAACACGGTTATAGGTTAAGTCTATAGCCACATTTATAAGTGGTTGTAGCCACGTTTTTAAATGCGGCTATAGATTAAGTCTATAGCCACGTTCATATATGTGGCCATAGGTCCAGCCAAATATATATATATATATATATATATATATATATATATATTTTAAAGGAGGACCTATAGCTGCATTTTTAATCGAGGCTATAGCTAACCTATAGCCGCATTTTAAAACGCAACTATAGGTTAAGTCTATAACCGCGTTCATAAACGTGGCTATAGGACCAGCCAAATTTATATATATATATATATATATATATATATATTTTAAAGATGACCTATAGCCAAGTTTAAAAAACACAGATATAGGCTAAGTTTATAAAATATTAAATATTACTATTTATAAAATATTAATGTATAAAATCATATTATATATAATAAAAGTTAGACTTAGGCACCGTGGTTGCACCAAGTGGTGACACCAAATTACAGAAATTTTCTTAGATATTTTAAGAAAAAACATATATAATTTTTCTTCAACTATAATTTCTAAGTGAATAAAAATATTAATTTGATTAAAGTTGAATTACACTTACTGTATTTCTAAGTGGATAAAAATACAATAATGTAGTGTTTAATTTGTTCTTTTGTTTAGTTTATTTTATCTAAGGTTGCAACGTAGTGTTTAGAATTTTTGTTTAAAAAATTCTAAACACTCCTTAAATTTAATTCAATTTAGAGAATTGTTAAGGATTGTCGATTGATTTTTTTTTTTTTTTTTTAATAATGTTAGTTTGATTGTTTAGAAATTATATAAGATATATAATTTCTAACCCGAATTATAGAGTGTTAGACATAAATCATATCTTCATTAGATTTTTCATAAAAATGTAATAAAGATATGATTTATATCAAAAAATATAAATCATATTTCATGTGCATATGACCTCAAATATTAATATGATTTATTTATTAATTTGTAAAAATTAATATATATTAATAAAAATTACAATAGACGATGAACTAATTTTTATTAACGTTAATTTTTATATTAATAAGTATATATTATGATTTGTTTATTGTATATTAATTATATTAATAAGTGTTTTAATATATAATTATCGTACATGATTTTATTTTGATATGATTTATAAGTTGATAAATCTAATATTTCATGTGCATTGTACGTGAAATTTTTTATATAAATCACTAAGATTTTTAGATTTAAATATATATATATATATAATTTTTTTCTCCTATAATTTATAAGTTGATAAAAATCTTAATTTGATTATAGTCTAAATTCTTCATCTAATCCATCTAATCCTTATTTTTTAGTGTAGTGTGTTATAATCCAAATTCTTCATCTAATCCTTATTTTTTAGTGTAGTGTGTTATAATCCAAATTATTCATCAAATCCATCTAATCCTTTTTTTTATACATAGAGTGTATTATAAAAAATGTAGCAACTTTCTAATTTTTTTAGTTACTACACTGCACGTGAAAAGAAAACATTTATATAAAATAAAAATAAAAAAACGACTTTCATTGGGAGGATATACACACGAGGAGGAATTGCTAATAAATTTGCTATCTACTTTTTTTTTTTTTTCCAAATATATTTTGTTTTAATTTATTTTTTTGGATAAATATCAAATTTTTGGATTAAAAAAAAAAGAAAAAGAAGCTAATAACAACATGATTTTCACGATATAACAGATTTATTTATTTATTTTTTTTGTAATTAACGTTAACAACTTGATTTTTATGGTATTTGATTTTAAATAAATTCCTTCCTTTTTTAATTATATCAACTTCATCGCAACTTTCATTTGGAGGATATACACATGGGGAGGAATTGATAATAAATTTTTTATCTACTTTTTTCCAAATATATATATTTTTTAATTTAATTGTTTTGGATAAATATCAAAATTTTGGATTAAAAAAAGCTAATAACCTTAATTAACAACATGGTTTTTATGGTATAACAGAAAATAAAAATTTGTAATTAATGTTAACAACTTGATTTTTAAGGTATTGGATTTTAACTTTTAATTTTTAATTTTTAATTTTTAATTTTTTGCTTATATCATCTTTTTCACAACTTAAAATTATTGTTTTAAATAGAAACAACTTCTTATCAACTTTTTGTTTTTTTTTGGTTGAAGTTTACCGTGGTTGAAATTTTGTTTAAAGTAAAATGTTACTTTGTTTAAAAAAAAATAGAGTAAGAGATTACTTTATTTTTATTATCAATTTTATTTTATTTAAAATATTTTTTTTTATTTTCATTAATTTACACATGATTTTTAATTAAGCCGTGCATCGCATGGACATAATACTAGTATTTATGTACAATTACACTAGTTTAGTGCTAAGACACGCATGTGATAATATTTTGCCCAGGTTCGAACTATAGTAAGAGCTTTTTTATTACTATCTCTACATTAGATATTAAATATTAATTTGTACAAATTATATCAAGAAAATTCCGGGTATCCTAGCGGCAAGGACACGCGCATTCCCACCAGTCAGCCCAGGTTCGGAGGGTATTTTAGTCATTTTTTAGGTTTCGGAAGTGTTTCGGTCCTTATCTAGGTTTTAGGGGTATTTTGGTCATTTTTTAGGTTTAGGGGGCATCTTGATCTTTTTTTAGGCTTAGGGGGTATTTTGGTCATTTTTTAGATTTAGGGGGTATATTTTGGTCATTCTTTTTGCCGCCTTTTTTTTTTAATCACGTTTTATGTGGTTGTAATTTGAAGGGTGCATCGGTCATTTTATATATATATATATATATATATATATATTAATAACAACATCATTTTAAGTTTTACTAAAATAATTTTAAAATAAATTAATCAAGAAAATATTAAATATTACTATTTATTAAATATTTATGAATTAAATATTTATTTATAAAATATTTTCATAAACCTAAGTTACCTTAGTGGTTAACACGCGTGCCATGTAGTTTTTCAGGATCCTGTCCAAGGTTCTAACCTCCACAACATCCTTTTTTTTTTCTTTTCATTTTTGAAGTTACTATTATCAAAACTACGTCGTTTTTTTATTTTTTATTTTTATTTTATAGCAAAAACACAACATAAAACCCTACACATTTCTCATTCAATTGCCCCTCCCTATTTCCCATTTCCCATTTCCCATTTCCCTTAATCCTTTTCCTTTTCTCTCTGTCTCTCTGTTTGTGAAAATTCTCTTTCTTTCTCTCTATATGCACCTATACATATATGTGTATAAGCGAATGTGGTAGTGTCGGTGATTGTGGATGCAATAGTTGCTCCATTTGATCGTTTCCTATATTGATCAGATATGTGGTAAAAAATTTAAGCGCTTTTTTTTTTCCCCCAATTTTTGAATCGAAATCTAAGGTATTTGTAGATCTGTTTTCAATTCGCATCAATAGGTTTTTTGTTTTGATTTTCGTTTTGCTAAACAATTAGCTTTCTGTTTGGTTGTTAAGAAATTGTTGGAAAGAAAAAAACAAAAAAAAATTTGTTAGTAGTAATTTAAATCTACATACATGTTTTGGTGGTCTTTCACTGTATGAGGTTCATGATAAGTAATGTTAAATCCCAACTAAATAATTTGATTGATAGGTTTATGTGGGTGAGTTAGAATTGTTTAAGTTGACTTAAACAGTTAAACCATATGATATTAAGTTTCATTCTCCCAATTCTTTTTGTAGAGCGTTTTTTTGCAGTCCTTAACGTTATCTGATAAATTATGGATTATGTTTTGGCAGTTGTCAACTTAACACTGATAGATTTCCCTGGTTTGACAAAGGTTGCCATAGGTATACTTCTTTAAGTCCCCCTTTGTCTCCTGTTAAGTTAGATTTATCCACATTGAATGTTTTGTTTATTAATTTTATAAACTAGAGATGTTTTGTTATTTCTAGAGGGACAGCCAGAGAGTATGGTTCAAGACATTGAAAACATGGTTCGTTCATATGTTGAGAAGGTAAAAGAAAGGATTTCTCTTTCCCTTTTTATTTTTTCATTTTATATAAAGGTTATGATCTAATTGGCAACATTCTTATTAATGATATCTTAACTCATTAATTTATGCCTGTATTGCATATAATTTTCGAATAGAAGTCATCAAGTTAGAAGAATACAATCTGTGGCACTGTTTTTTAATCTCTATTGAATTCTGGTAGATTGTTCTTTAGTGTATTATATTCTTATGTGTCAATTACATAATGGGCAACCTCAGATCATTGAGATACATATCAAGATGTCAGGGAAGAAGCTATCATGAAGGACAGACATTTATTACTACTTTCATTGTTGTTGTAATTATATAATATATATATATATATATATTTTAAATAGACACTTTAGGTGCAAAAATCAACACACACTACTATCAAATCAATAGGGGAGTTTATTAAATACCAGGTTTATATATATATATATATATATATATATATCTCTCTCTCTCTCTCTCTCTCTCTCTCTCTCTCTCTCTGAGCTATCAATTTTGGGGTGATGGTGTTTTTTTTTTTTTTTTTTAAAATTTTTTTTACATATTTGTGTAATGTAGTTGAAAAGTTCATTGTTTTTGTTGAATTGGGATAATGGGTCTTCTTTGTCTTGACCATTTGATGCTTTTAAGAAAACCAAAAGCATCAAATGGTCGGTCAAAGACAAAGAATTAGCTTTTGTTGAAAATGATAATTTGGTGGCAATGCATGGCTTACATGAGTGTTGGTGGCTTGAAGGTTGATGGTGGCCTTGTGTTGATGCCGTTACATGGTTTGGCCTGGCAGATTGTAGACTTGTAGGCCATTTTGCGTGATGTGCATGGCATGTATTGTGCTGGGTTGCGGTAGCCTTGCATGGGTTCGGCCATGGTTGGGCTTTGTGGGTGTACTGTTAATGCAACATATGGGCCAAGACAGTAGCAATTGTGTTCGGCCTTAGGCAGTACCATGCAAGTGGTAACATGGCCAAGGCCACAATTTTAATAGAACCCTTTATATATTTAAATATTGATTAAATTAAATTATTTAACTTTCTTTTAATATCAATTTTTTCAATCACTTAAAATTTGTTTTTCTTGCCTTTTGAAAAGCAAAATTATTAATTGTTAGCTTTTGTTAAAATTTATTTATTAGCTTTTGTTAAAAAATGATAATTTGGTTCATTTGTCGATGTGTTTATTTGGTTGAGTTATAAAGAGGTGTCATCATTTATTGTTTTGAAACACGCTCTCTTTGGTCATGTGATAAGGGACAGACTGTTTAGGGCTAGTTTAGGAGTGCTGCAGCTTTTCAAAAACGTGAAAAGCTCAGTTGCTTGCTTCTTAAAAGCTGCTTAAAAAGCATGAGCTGTTTCATTTCTTAAAGAAAAAAAAAACATGCTTTGTCAAATTTTTCTTTTCCTTTGCTATGTAACAATTGAGTAAATTTTGGGGGGGGGGGGGGGGGGGGGAAGAGAGGGAAGAGAGGATAATAGAAGCTTCCTTTTTCAGTTAGAGCAGAATATTAGGGCCATAAAAAATAATTCAATTTCTTATAAATTGCCCTCATAAATTTCAAGCCCCACCCCCATCTAGCAAATTTCCAACTTCAACACTTCAATGCTCTACTTTTCAAAGCATTTTCCCCCTAATCTTATTCAATTTCAAAAATTTATGTCAATTTGTAAAGAAAATTTTAAGCACTATTCTTTCTCTGAAATTACTTTCCAGTAAAGATTTTTATTTTATTTTTAGGTCTTACTGGTGTGGTGTCCAGCTTCATTCCCATTTGGGAATATATATGGGGAATAGTGTATACTAACTTTGTGCCGACTAATTGCCAATTTCAAACCCCACCATATCTTACTAGATGCCAATTTCAAACCCCACAGCCTATAGGGTATCATTCAAAAGGCTAATGTGGGGCTTTGTTTTTGCATCAATCCAAAATTTTATATATTTTATTTTTTATCTGTCAAACTAATTTTTAATAATTATTGTTAATAACTTATGTAGGTCTTCTTCTCACCTTTTTTTTTTTTTTTTTTTGAAATTTCTTTAGCAGGTAGTGTGTATTTAGGATAGCTTATTCTCTTGACTATTTCATCTTTATTAAAAAGTTATTATAAGTCTAGGAATAAACATTGTATATAAATTTTTATAGTTGTTGACGTGCTTGTAGTGATTGATGCATAATAAAATCATGTAAATGGTTAGTTTAGGTGTAATTGGTGTTGTTCCAATTGCAAATTGTCAACTGAACAAAGTTATGAAAGTGTTCTATTCTTAAAAATATTCTAAAAAATAAGTTGAATTGTAATTTTTAATTTTTTGAAATTATGAGTTTTTAAAAAACTTTATCTTGTCAACGACTTGTAAAAAAATCTAGTCAAAGACTCAAATGAACTAAATAAATGTATTTAAAAAAAAAAAAATTTAAGCCAAACATAAATTAGGAATACATAATTTGAGAAAAATTTATGTTCTTGACTTACTTATCCTAATAAGTTATAATTAGTCTAAGGATAAATACATTTTATAATTTTCTTTGCAAACAGTTTGGCATGTTTTATTGATTGATTGATCCAAAATCCATAAGCGGTAAGACTAAATTTCTGGTGAGTTTTCTGTTGTGATTTTTTTTTTATTATGTATATGTATTTTTTTTTGCTTGATGCAAGGTTTTGATGTGATTTTTTTTAAAATTTTTTTTTATGGAGGAGAAGATGGATCGATACCAAAGGGTGGAGAAGCCGAAAGTAGATACTCTAATTGATGAGAATGAGATTTGGATTACTAGTCACGGAAGGATGCGCAACTATATCACCTATGCCATGAGCCTCATTCACGTATTTCTCTCTCTCTCTCTCTCTCTCTCTCTTTTGACTTTGGATAGCTTGTAAAAGGGTTTGGTTAGGGTTTTGGTGGTGTGCTTTTGTTTTGTGGTCCCAAAAATTTAGGAAAATTGTTGATAATTATTTTTCTATAATTGATGTGAGATTATTAAAACAGAAAAAAGAAAGAGAAAATCATATTCTAGAAAATTGAAATGAAATACATCTTTTAACTTGTTTGAGAATATGTGTCCTTGATATATTTGCATGTATTTATGTGTTTTTTTAAAAAAAAATTTTTTATGTGTTTATATATCCAATACTTTTGGGTATTAATTCTTAACCACACATGAATCCTTTTAATCGTAGCTAACCAAACTAATCAAAGGTCACATGTAATCCCATAAAATTTCATAAAGACTATGAACTTAAGTGTGGAATTTTATGTTGGTAGGCTTGTTTTACACTCCTGCAGCATCATTAGGCTTTCTTTGGCACCAAAAGGACATGCTATATTTAATGCTTCTTTAGAGTCAGTGAAAGATGCACTTTTTCCTTTCTGTAATACTTTGTTAATTATGCTTTTGAAATGAAATTATATAGTGGAATTCTTCCATTTACATGTTCATCTTCCAATATAGATACTGTGTGAGTAAATTGAATGACATACCTTTGCAAAAACAAATGAAGTATACACCTTGTTAACCAAAAAATGAGTTACTCTCTTGATGGAAAGAAAGTGACAGTGAAACGTGTGTGATTAGGTATCTGTATTTACACTCAGATTTTGTGTTTTTCACTGCTTTTGATTCCTGCTGGCTTGTATATTTCCAATGCATTTGTCATCTGGCCAGGAAAATTAAAAAAAAAAAAAAAAAAGACACCATAGCCCCGCATTTTTAAAACGCGGTTATAGCCAAATTCAAAAAAAAAAACAAAAAAAAAAAAAACAAACAAACAAACAAAAACAAAAACAAAAACAAAAGGGTTATAGCTATGTTTTGAAGGGTTATAAAATGGGGCTATAGCTGTCACCTATAGCCGCGTTTATAAAAAGCGGCTATAATTGTTCACCTATAGCCATGTTTTAAAAATGCGGATATAACTGTCCCCTATAACTGCTTTTTATAAACGCAGCTAGAGTATGTCCTATAGCCGCGTTTTAAAAACATGGCCATTGGCCTATAGCCACATTTGTAAAAACGCGGCCATTGGCCTTGGCCTATAGTCGCGTTTGCAAAAACGCGGCCATAGACCCCTCAGCCTATAGTCACGGATTTTAGGCCACAGTCATAAACACGGTCTTAAAAAACGCGGCTATAGGCCAAATAGTCCTATAACCACATTTTTATGAGCTATCGCCATGTTTTAAAAACATGTCTATAGGACTTTTTTTTTTTTTTTTTGGTGGTAGCGTGTCATCTTAGGACACTTAATTTGAATATTTGGACAAGTGAAACAATAATCCTTGTTTCTAGTTGCAATTTATTTACCATGAAAACAACATATTTTTGTTAACATTTTTGCTCTTTTATTTGGAGCCAATAATTAGGTCCTTGCAAACCTTAAAAAAAAAAAACTCATTCTGAGTATTCTATTGTATTCTTTATTACTTATAATTTTATCACACTTCATTTTATTTTTCATTATACAATAATCAAAGTTTAAAATTAAAAAATATATCAAATAAACATATGACATATTACAATGGATAGAATATATAAATATATAGTAAAATACCAAGAATGACCTAGAGAAATTTTATTCTTGCGAGCCTTAGTGCTACAAGGTGACATAGTAAATGTACTATCTTAAAATTATATTGACCACTTTAGTTTTTTCCGCAGTGAGAGAAAGAAATGTTGAAATTTTTTTTCCAAAGCCAATGGTCAGCAAGTAATCTTTTTATAAAGTATAAAGCATCAAGGGTCACAAGTGCTTTAGCTACTGCTTTTGGGAACCTCCATTATAAGTGCCATTCCTCTCTCTCATCTTTTATCTCTTTAAACAATTTCTTTTATTCTTTTTGCTTTCAATTAAAATTAGTTATTTATGGATGCAAAAGGTGTTATTACCCTATTGTTAAACAATTAATGAGTCAATATTTGAGCTTTTACAATATTATTAAACCATAATGTCCCATTCAAATAAGTTCCATGAATTGTTCTTAAAGCCTTATTCTTATAGAAAAGATAAGCTCCAATTTCAAGACAATCATTCCAACCAAAATCTGAAAGGTTTCTTATTCTCCCTCCACTTCTCAGTGACCAAATGGATCAAATAAAATAATTGTATCTAATCTTCTCAAAATTTTAAACTTGCAAAGGCTGAACTATATAAATAGCACTAATGTATAAAACATTGTCAGAAAGAAAGCTTTTATATATGTGGCTGCCAAGCATGCTCAATCTCCTATCATATCCTTATGTATAGTACTAATTCCCACTACCTTTTGCTTTGGGGTATTTGCATAGATTCTACTAGCGAGGACCAAGTGGGAAAAACAGTAGCAATTATTGTTGGTGTACTAGCAGGTGTAGCTGTTTTGATTGTTCTTCTGTCGGTTCGCCCAAAAAAATGGGTAAAGTTTCCAAGTATGAATAATAATTTTATTAGCACCGTTGTTATTGATGACTGTGATAATCAAACAATTATATTTAACATACAGGTTAAGAAGATTGAAGATGTCATTGGTTTCTTTTCGGCCATTGGATGCTGTCATTGTCCAAGGTTTGCGGATGTTTGTACCTTGTTGTGATATCACTGTGACAACTTTGTTTTCTTCCTTTTTTCCATTTTAATATAATATGGTTTTGCACAAAAGAAGGTGGATATTGTCTACTGATATGAAGTGACATTCTTAATCGATCTCCATCAACTACAATTTGCTGCTGATTCTATTCCTTTCTTGCTGTCCAACAACAACATCCCATCACTCTTCAATATATAATTTTCTTAAAGCGCTTTTATTTTCTAAAACTTTATAGTCTGTACTGCTTTCAGGCCTTGTTAAGCTTTCTTTCATGTTAGAAATGAACTGGTCGACTTGTTTTATTGAAGATATCAGTTTGCTGATCTATAGAGGTAGTAGAACTAATGGTGACCCATAAATTGGCAATCAATTTATATATGACCATCGTAACTAAAGAAGGATAGAAATAGCATCGGATAGTGCATGATATATAGCTTTAGTATTAAATTAAGACGCAACAGTTTATTTCTAACCGTATTAGAAAATTAGAAAAACCAAGTAAAAAATAGTAACCAATGGTCCACTTCCTATCTCTAGGATCTCCAACCTTGTTAGCTTCGGAAGAGGCATGCACATTCAGGAATGAAGAAATAAAAAGAGTAGAAGCAAAAATATAATTTTAATGCTGTTCAATTTAATATTCCACCTTCACGTACAGTGGAAAACCCATTACAGCCATATCTTCTATTTACAATAAACCTAGTGAAGGGTTTATATACTAAAGAATCCTAAGTTAACAATAGTCTAACTCAAGATTAGCTTGCTTATTCTACAAATAGATGGGTCTTCAAAATTTTTTGGGCTCTTGGCTTTGGATGCCTTAAATATATAATGACTAAATGCTTAAGGCATGTCGAGATAACATACGATCACAGATGATGGCTAATACTGTTAGGTTTTTAGACCTCTTAAACAACAATTAGATTAACCTAGTTAATTAGCCAAATGATTAACTTAGTCAAATTATGCAAATCTAGGTTAACACAAGCATATAATCATATCAAATATAAAGCAGCGGAAATATAAAGAACACAAAGATATGATCACCCAAGAAAACCAAACCGGTAAAAAACCTGGGGAGGATTTGACCTAGCTATCCTCAAGGTAAACCTGAATCTGCTATGAAAGAATCGAAGTTCATACAAAAGAACTTACAAGCTCCCCGCTTGACTTCCTAATGCTACCCACCAGTAGAACTTACTGACACGATCACGTGCAAGCTCCGAATCCATGGACTCATTCTTTCTTAGATTCTTTAATCAGCTACAAGCATTCACGCTTGTTATTCTTTAAGCTCCAATGGCGGCAACTGAATGATCATCAAGTTCTTGAAGTAATCTCCTTCTTGATAACCTTAAGTCTATGTGAAGGAAAGCTCCTCAAAGATCTCACAAGAGATTCACATAAACAGCAATATGAGCAACAAAGACCTTAGAGAGGTTTGGGTACAAAACCCTAGATACAAAAGAGACACTCTCTTCTCTCTCTAAAAAAGTCACAAAAACGTTTTAGGGTTTCCCTTATATATAGGAGTGTTTTACTTGAACCCTAAGACATTTAAGTAGAGTTTGAGCTGAACTGGAACTATGCAGAAAAATAATCTGTACGTTGTTCGATCGATCGAGTCTAATTTTCGATCAATCGAGCCTTACAGATTTAGTCCAATAAATTCTACAATCACTCGATTCCAATTTTACAAATAAACATACTTTGAGCAAGCCTAAACCTAGACTAAATGTTTTGATCATGGTTTGTGTAAGGTTGAATTTAATCAACCATCTAATTGGCTTTATTTCGTGATCAATTTGCTTGTAATTTAGCACTTAGTAACCCTGTATTTAGGTGGGAAAATTGTAAGGGTAGTGTGTGAGAAGATGTGAAGAAAAGCTCAAGAGTGTGCAAGAAAAACAGAGCTTCGCGGCTGGGACTCGTGGGTGGATCGCGACTGGCAAGTCGCCAAACGCTGGCACGTGAGAGGCATACTGGGAAGCTGAAGGGTTGCGCCAGCTGTCACACTACAGGACAAAAGTCCCAGGCTGGCCAGGCCGTTACGTCGCGACTTGGATAAGCCGCGAGACCAAGCCGCCAATTTGCCCTGTTTGGCAAAAACTGACGTTTTGCATTCCCTTCTCACCCTACTATAAGTACACCCTTATACCCACCATATTGAGAGAGCTTCCAGAGAGAATTTTGTGAGAGAAAACCCTAGAGAAAAACAAGATTGCCTCATCCCCAATCTTTACCTTAGAGACTCTACAAATTCCTCTACTCTCTTCCTTTCAATTGTCATACCCTTGAGAGACCTTTAGCCAAATCCTTTTTTCACCACACCCACGTCTGTGAGAAGGTCTATTTGGTACTGTTGGGAAGCAGTTAAGAAGGAACTAATCTACATTGGTTGATGCTATGGTCTAGTAGCGGAATCCGGTAAGCTAGAAAAGAAAAAGGTTCGGCGCAACCTCGTTGGAGCAAAAAGCTTTGAGGGCTTAGGTACCTGGGTAGATTATGCTTGGAGGGTCTATTGCTGTTCATGTATCCCAACTACATTTTCTAGTGGATTATTTGACCACTTGGAGGGCGGCGGAGAGGTTTTACGCCGAGGGCTTCGGTTTCCTCTTTGATAACACATCGTGTGTTGTCCGTGTGTTTGCATCTTCCTCCTCTTTATCTTTGCCTTATATTTACTGCTGTGGATGTGTTTATATTTGGCTTAGATTGTTATCAATTCTATTATAAGCTTGTTATTATATTCCGCATATTAACTATTTGATATAAAGCTTGAATTGGTAATTTTATATTTGGGGTCCAAACGTTCAAAGGTATTATATACCCATTTTGAACTTTCAATTGGTATTAGAGTGGGTTCACTTGTTGTGGTTTAATTACCTAAGTGTGATCCCTGACCCCCTTTGAGATGGATAGGTCTCAATATCTTAATGTGCCACCGTTCTTTGACGGTAATAATTATGCTTTTTGGAAGATCCGTATGAGGGCGTTTTTGTGTTCTATTGATGATGCTGTGTGGGATGCAGTTGAAGTAGGATGGACAAGGCCAGAGGAAGCCAAGCTTACTTGGGATAAGGCTGCTCTTGCAGCGGCAAATGCAAATAGCAAGGCGTTGAATGCTATTTTCTGTGGTGTCTCTCCAGAAGAATTTCACCGGATTTTTCATATCACCATTGCTAAGGAAGCATGGGAAATTCTGGAGACAACTTATGAGGGAACTAAGAAAGTGAAGGACACCAAACTTCAGATGTTGACCACTCGCTTTGAGGAGCTAAAGATGAGTGAGGATGAGTCATTTGATTCATTTTACAGTAAATTGAATAAGTGACCCGACCCGTGTTTTTTGTGGGCCAACCCGACTCGACCCGCGACCCGAACCCGAACTCGAACCATTCTTTTAAAACTTTTTTTTTTGGGTAAAAAAAATAGTAAAACTAAGACAATATTCGTTTAATTGTTTATTGTGAACTTTAAGGAAACAATTGATACATTTACATAACTGAATGCAAATTAATTGAAAGAAAAATGATTGAACAATCTGTAATGAGTAAAGATTTTTAGATATCAAATAGCAAAGTACATGCTAAGATAATCTGGTTACAGTAGAGTTAAAAACATAGATTTAAAATTGTAAATATGTGTGAGAAACATTCACAAGTGTGAAAATAGTGAAGCTAAAGTATCAACTTGGCATAAATTATGAATACTTAGACCTATTTTTTAATAATTTATGTCCAAAATAAACAGTTTTTCAAAATAAATTATGATATTTTCTAGAGTGTGCGTTACTTAATAACAATATGATATTCATAAAAGATACCATGTATAAATAAGTAAGCAATCAAATTTTAAAGTATATCTCAAATTGAAATAGAGTGTCAACCATAATTGATAATAGATTATAAAATTAATTTTCAAGATTATAAATTTCTTATATGTTTTTATTCTTTATCAAATGAGTAATCCAATGAGTCATTTGTAATTTTGTTTTATATTTTGGAATGTTGATACTGTGTAGAAATAAAACTTGTGTATTTGTTTTACTTATCTTTGTGTTATTTTGTTTTAGATAGCAATGTTAGGCTTTGTATAATTTTAAAATTATTGAGTAAGTATTAATAAGTTTAACTGAGTTCATTCTTAATATAAGTGGTGAATTCAAAATAATGCATTTCACATCAAGTAATTTGTTGCATAACTTTCCAAATGGCAAATACTTGTTGTTTTCTTTATCAAAAAAAAAAAAATTCATGTGAAAAATACAGGTCAACCCGACCCGACCCACAACCCGATTGACCCGACCCGACCCCGACCCGACCCGCCCGTTTTGCCATGTCTAGGTCCTGTTGTGGATGTGGCTGCTTTTTCTAATGCAAAAGGCACTCCACAGATTTTCAGAAGAGTCCTGATTACTATATAGCTGTATTTTTGAACACACAAACAAAATGAGAACCTAAATATTCTCTGGGCTTTATGGCTGAGGTAAGCATACATATGGGGTTATAGGGTGGGCTTGATTGTCCCAGCATTTGATATTGTATCCATTCCATTGTCAATGTTGCTTTTGTGGATGCATACCCCAAAAGTCGAATTCTCAAAGTCTGTGCTGAAACTCTTCTTCTTTTACATTCTCAAATCAATTTTTCGTGAAAGAGATAGATCTTTTGGTGAAGTGTGATACTACGTGCGGGTCTATCTAATAAGCTTATTCTCAGGATTAATACTACTCGAATTTTCTCCAAGTACATATGAGAATTTCCTTAAAAGCAGCTTTAAATACTTGAGTGATTAACTCCATCAAATAATGAGAGTCAATAATTAGCATCTGTCCAACATCTAGGTTTCATGCATTTTGTTGTCCTATTAAATACTACTTGAGAAATTCCACTCATAATGTGCAGGAGTTAAACACAACACATCAAAATATGGATCTTTATTATGTCTTTTTGTAGGTTCTAGGGATAAATAATTTCTCCATTTATAATAATTTAATTTTTCAGATTACTAATAATTTATTATATTATTATAGTAGAAGATAGGCTATCTCAAAATAAATAAATAAAAGTAAAAAGAGAGAATTAGATCTAGAAGTATGCTAAATTACAATTACACCATTTAACTTTGACATATATCCTTCTCCCAAAAAAAAAAAAAAAACTTTGACATATATGTTTTTAATTTGGTCCTTTAAGGTTTTTTTCCCCTCATTCCATACTTTTTGAGTTTAATGTGTTTTTAATTTAGTCATTTCATTTACTTCCGATCAATTTGTTTGAACTTTCCAATTGAAGTCATTCGGTGAATTTAATATTATATGAAAAACCATAATAATATTGTAAACAAATGGAAGTTAAAGAAGTAAATTGAAAAATAAACTTATGCATGAGAGGAGTGAGAGAAGCTACATATATATATAAGGTATTGTAATATTGTAATATACTGCTTATTATATTAATTTGTGTATGTGTGTGGTGAGAGTTTTTTTTATTGATGGGACTCTGTGACAATCTATGTACATCTAATTTTAGTGTGGCTTTTTTTGAATTTTAGTTTAGTTATATCAGTTTTAGCATGCAGCTTCATCGTTTATTTTTTACCCCAGCCTATTTTGTATTCTAAAGTTGATTGAATTGTAGTTTTAGCTGTGCTTCTCTTTGTATTTGTAATTGGGTTTGTGCACACACTTAGATAATCAATTTGAATATATGTTTTTGTGTGGAAATTGAGCTATGGTCAATTTGAATTGTTTTTGTGTGGAAACTGAGCTATGGGTTTGAATTTGTTTAGTGGAAACTGAGCGAGGTGGAGTTATTAGCTTGCTTCTTGATAATCTTAGCGAAATTGGTGTGGAGTACATTGAGGTTAGTTATTCATTACATTGTTTGTGAATTTTTATTTGGATTCATGTGGCTACCACTTCAAAACTTGATTTTAGTGTATAGTTTGGGGATTTAAATTCGAAATTCATAAGGAATTTTAATATGGGAATATGTTTATTTTGGATATTTGCATGGCTGAAAATAATGATGGTTATGTTTATAATCAATTACATCAATTAGTTCACCAAGTGGATTTAACTAATGGATACAATTGATTTCTCAATCTTAATAATGAAATATGATAGATATCACTGCATGTATATGATATGGATTAAGTTTGTTTTTCTATCTTTGGTCTGAGAAGCAGGTGTCATTTGTCAATCTATTTATTTTTCATTATTGATAGTAGTGACACGTATTTGATTATAAATCAGATATCAGTAATTGCATGTATTTGTTGATTATGGACAACTAAGTTTCTATCATCGCTCTGAGAAGTATCAGTTTGTGATGTATTTGTTCATAAGCCAATCTTATCCTATCCATCCCAACTTTGTCAGGTTACTATTTTGTTACCCCATGATGATATATATATAAAAGTAGCACCTTTAAAGGATTTTTTCATGAAAGTTTTGATTTAATTGGGTTTTGGTTTTGTCAAATAACTCAAGTATTTTACACGAATGATATCATGTCTATAGAGTGCAATTTGATTATCCATGGTAATTATATTATAAATTTTATGATTTCTAAGCAAAAGAAGAGGAAGATGGAATTGATAAATTTTTTTTTTTTTTTTTTTTATGCAAGCTTCATATCAAATTTTTTGATGATATGAAGGAGATTAAATAAGAAGAATTTGCACTACACTGCATTGTTTCATTAAAATCTGCACTACACTGCACTGTTTCAAACTTTCTGCACTGCACTGAAAATTGGATTCTTACTGTTTTGCAGACAGAGATTTAGCATTTTGATATTTGGCTTATTTGGTAATACAACTAAAAGACGAGGAAAGCCAGGTATTTACCAGTCTTTTCTTTATTCTGTACTATTTATTTATTGGTAATATGTTTGTAAAGAGAATTTGAAATTGGAATATATGATTGCATATGTTTGTACATATATTTAATTTGTAATATATGTTTTTGCTATATAGTTATATTTATGAATTAAAATTTTGTGAATGCTTTGCTTTTAGTTTATTCCCCAAGCATGGAGTCTGCTTTCTATGCAAGATTGAGACGGAGATTAATTCTATCTGAAAAGAGAAATAGAAGGGGTATGATATTGAGATATTAAAAAAATATTTTTCTTTAAAAAACTCATAATTAGTATGTAACCTAGGCCAAACAAGAGCAAGAGATGACGAGCCATTTGAAAGGAGTATTCAACGTAGACAATATAGCATTAATGATGAAAGCAGAAAACAATGTAAGTGCTACATTTTTTAGTTCTCCCAAAAAAGTTCTAAAATTAGAAAGAAAAAGTGAATTTTTGTTTTTGTTGTCAAAGGAAAATTTACAGAACCATTGGATTTAGGACCTCCAACAATAGTATGTGAACATTGTGGAGCTCAACTTTGGTATGAAGAGAGAACTGTAAAGTCAAAAACGCCTGCAAAGCCGAAGTTTAGTTTGTCCTGTTCTGAAGGAAGAGTTGAACTCCCTCTATTGAAAGAACCTCCACCCTTTCTTGGAAACTTACTAAATATTAATAGTGATCAGAGATCAATAAACTTTCAACTAGGAATAAGAATCTACAACTCTCTCTTTGCTTTCACTTCTTTGGGGGGTAATGTTGATAGATTAGTGAATAATGGTTCTGGTCCATATGTGTTTCGTGTAAATGGTCAAACTCATCATAGAATTGGATCACTTCTTCCTGTTCATGGCCAAAAACCTAAGTATGCACAGCTTTATATTTATGAAACTGATAATGAAGTTAAAAATAGAATTGATGCAGTTATACATGAAGATGATAGAAATTATGTGGATCCAGATATTGTTACCGGGTTTATGGAAATGTTAGACCAGTGCAACCAATTAGTTAAATGTTTTAGAATGGTCAGGGACAGATTTGGTGAATCAGATGTACATAATGTCATAATTCATTTAATATGAAGTCACAATTCTGGTGAAAGGCAATATGACTTACCTGTAACGTCTGAGATAGCTGCTCTTATTGTTGGAGATGTTAATATTGAAAGTTCTGATAGAGAAATTATTGTTGAGAATTGAAGTTTAGGATTGCAACGTATAAATGGGACTCATCCAAGTTTTATGGCATTGCAATATCCATTACTTTTTCCGTATGGTGAGGATGGGTATATGCTTGGTATACCTTATAGGAATTTGAATGGGAGCAATTCTAGAAAAAGGGAATCGATAACAATGAGGGATTACTATGCTTATAGGCTTCAACAATGCTTTCATGAGGGCAAGACATTGTTGCTTGGTAGAAGGCTTTTTCAACAATATATAGTGGATGCATACACTTCTATCGAAGAAGAAAGATTACAATGGATTAGATTCAATAAAAAAAAAAAAATTTGAGGTCAGAGCTGTACTATGGTTTGAAAGATGCCGTTCTTCGTGGTGATACAGATCCCATTACTGTAGGCAAACAAATAGTCTTACCATCCTCATTTACTGGAAGTCCAAGGTACATGGTTCAAAATTATCAAAATGCAATGGCGATATGTAGATGGGCAAGTTACCCAGATTTATTTCTTACATTTACTTGCAATCCAAAATGGCCAAAAATCAATCATTCCTTAGAATTTATAGAAGGCCTGAAATATGAGGATCGGCCACATATTGTAGCAAGGGTTTTTAAGATAAAATTGGATGAACTATTACATGATTTGAGGCATAAATCTCATTTTGGAAGAGTTATTGCAATTGTGTATACAATTGAATTCCAAAAAAGAGGACTCCCACATGCACATAATCTTCTATTCTTGGATCCAAAGGATAAGTGTCCAAGTCCAACTGACATTGATGGTATCATTATGGCTAAGATACCAGATCCAGATGAGGATCCTTTTGCTAATGAAGCTGTAAAAAATTTATGATGCATGGGCCATGTGGATCTGCAAAACCGAAATCACCGTGCATGATAAATGGTAAATGTACAAAACATTTTCCAAAAAGATTTTATGAAGAAACAACAATTGATGAAGAAGGCTTTCTAGTATATAGAAGGAGAAATGATGGAAAAACAATAGAGAAGAATGGAATTCTTTTGGATAACCGATATGTTGTACCTTATGAGACAAAAGCATACTTGGATTGTAGATATATTTCAGCTTCTGAAGCATGTTGGAGAATATTTGAATTTCCAATTCAGTTTCGATATCCACCTGTTGAAAGATTAAATTTTCATTTGGAAGACGAACATCCCATCATTTATCCGGAAAATACAAGCTTGGATAATGTTTTAAATATACCTGGTATTGAAGAAACAAAATTTACATAATGGATGAAAACAAATGAGGCTTTTGAAGATGCTCGAGAGTTGACTTATGTTGAATTTCCTACAAAATGGGTATGGCATAGTAATGACAAGTAATGGCAAAGAAGGAAATCTAAATATTGTATTGGAAGAGTGTATTACGCACATCCTTCAAGTGGTGAAAGGTTTTATTTGAGAATGTTGCTTAACATTGTCAAAGGTCCAAGAAACTTTGAAGAATTAAGGACTATAAACGATGTTACTTATCCAACTTATAAGGAAGCCTGTTATGCACTTGGACTTCTTGATGATGACAAAGAATGGCATGATTCCCTAATTGAAGCTTCGAGTTGGGCCAGTGGGCAACAATTGCGTCAACTATTTGTTACAATGCTATTGTTCTGTGAAGTAGCTGATCCATTAAGTCTTTGGGAATCCAACTGGAAACTAATTACAAAAGATATACTAAATAGGCAAAGGCGTATCCTCCAATTCCAAGAATTAATCTTATCAGATGACCAATTGAGAAATTATGGATTGTATGAAATTGAACAAATCCTCCAACAATATGGAAGATCACTTAGAGATTATCCATAAATGCCCCAGCCAGATATGGATCTTATTCAGAATGGGAATAGACTTATTTAAGAAGAAATGTCGTATGATGTATCAAGTTTGAAAAGAGAACATGAGATCTTAATTTCTGGCCTAAACAATGAACAGAGAATAATCTACAATTCTATAATGGAAGCTGTTGCTACTGAAAGAGGGGGAATGTTTTTTGTCTATGGACATGGTGGAACGGGTAAAATGTATCTTTATAAAACCATCCTATCTGGTATAAGATCAAAAGGCAAAATTGCTCTTGCTGTTGTGTCTTCAGGAATTGCTGCTTTGTTACTTCCTGGTGGAAGGACTGCTCACTCAAGATTTCATATCCCAATTAATGTAAATGATGACTCTACTTGTGACATAAAGCAAAGAACATAAGCAGCAGAACTTCTCTCAAAAACAAGTATTATACTTTGGGATGAAGCACCGATGGCACATAGGAATTGTTTTGAAGCTGTTTGACCGCACGTTACGAGATATACTACAAATTGAAGATCCTCAAAATGCTGAAAAACCTTTTGGTGGTAAAGTTGTAGTTCTAAGGGGTGATTTTCGACAAATACTTCCAGTTGTGAGAAAGGGAAGACGAGAAGATATAGTCCAATCCTTAATTAGCAAGTCATATCTATGGAATAATTGTCATGTCTTTAAACTCCAAACAAATATGAGGCTTCTACAAAACAATATGAGTAGAATAGAAACATCATCTATAAAGGACTTGAGTGAGTGGATTCTTAAAATAGGTAATGGTGAATTGGGAGAAGGAGATGGGGATTACAACATTTCAATTCCAAGTGATTTGATTATCCAACCTTCAGAGAATCCAATGCAAGATATTATTGACAACACATATCCAGTTTTGGAAAATAAATACACAGATCCAAGTTACCTATAGGATAGGGCAATTCTCGCCCCTACAAATGAAGTTGTAGAAGAACGAAATGAGTACATTGTGTCATCCTTAAATGGAGAAGTTCATGAATATCTAAGTTCAGATTCTATATACAAGGCTTCTTCAAATGTTCCTGACCAAGATCTCCTGTATACCGTTGAATTTTTGAACACGTTGAAATTTCTAGGATTGCCAAACCATAAACTGACATTAAAAATAGGTTTGCCTATAATGTTGCTTAGAAACTTGAATAAAAATGAAGGTCTTTTTAATGGAACAAGACTCATTATAACAAGATTGGCTACATGGGTAATAGAAGCAAAAATCATAACTGGCACTAATATAGGCAAACGTGTGTTCATTCTAAGAATAACATTATCTCCAAGTGATTCAAAATGGCCATTCGTTTTAAAGAGACGACAATTTCCAATTTCAGTGTGCTTTGCAATGACTATAAATAAAAGTTAGGGACAATCATTGAAACATGTTGGATTGTATTTGCCAAAACCTGTTTTTAGTCATGGATAATTGTACGTTGCAGTGTCTAGAGTTACAAGCAGAAATAGACTAAAATTCCTCATCATTAATGATGAGACTAAAAAAAAGTCTGAAACAAAAAATATTGTCTATAAAGAAGTTTTTACCAATCTTTGACTCAAGAAACCAACTAATAAAGGTAACATAATTTTATATATTGTTTGTTTTTCTATTTATCTCCTCCAAATTGATTTAGCCACTTCGTATGTGCTTACTGTTTTGTTAAATATCATGTCTATAAGATAATTGAATACAAGCTAATTACTATTTTCTATCTTTAACAAGCAAATTACTTTTTGGTGTCTTTGTTATACTGCTTTGTTTTGTTTTATTCTATGAAGTATCTAAATGAAAGATAGAATTTTTATAAACTTTCAAATTTATTAATCTTTACAGGTAGGGATCTAAGATGATGCAATATTCTCTCCTTAATCAACTCTGTATAGACAAACACAAAGAAAATTGGAAAGTCAAGATCAGAATTTCAAGGATGTGGAATGCAATCAACTCAAAAAATAATGATATTATTAGTTTAGATATGATTTTAATCGATGAGCAGGTTTGTTTTTCTTCTATAGCTTTTAATATTGTTCGATCATTATATATACCATTAACTCTATCTATATAAAACTGATGCACTTTACTTGCAGAATAATTCAATACATGCAGTGGCGATTCCAGAAAATTTTTTCAGGGTGTTCCTCAACAAGCATAAATTACACAATCTAATAAAAAAAATTTTTATATATTGACAACAACAACAATCAAAAAATACGCAAATACATAAAATTTACAATTGCCTTCTACGAGTTTTCATCTTTTGAAATCGTTGCATAATAGTCTCATTATCAATGCTACAAGCTACATCTTTTTCAATATACACAACTAAGCAATCATTCATCAATTGATCTCCCATTTGATTGCGCAGTTCATTCTTTATATATTTCATTGCTGAAAAACTTATTTCTACTGTTGCAGTAGCAACTGGAAGGGTCAAAGCTAGCTTCACAAGCAAATAGACTAATGGATAAGTCTCGTGCTTCCTTGTGCTCACTAACTTTTCAACAAGTTCACTAACTCCTTGAAGCTCTAAAAAGAAGTCATTGCTACGCATATCAAAAATGTAATTCTGCAGTTGAGAGTCAATTGCCAAAATATCTGTCCCAAGAAAATCAGAGGGATAGAACTTAGCTAGACGTATCAATTTTTCTTTATCGAAAGCCACAAATGAATTACTTGGATCCAAGCAAGCCATACAATGTAGCAAATCGGTATTCACCTCAGAAAAGCGGTTGTTAAGCTCTTGAAGTTGCATATCTATAACTGTGTAGAATAGCTCAACACGATAATGATGTAAATTTGAATTTTTTTGGGTGTTGCGTCGCGGCCTCCCACTAACTACAAACATTGCTTCCATGTCCAAGATAGGAATATCATGTGAGTTACAAAATAAAGATACTTCAGCCAATAAAGATGCCCATCCATCATCTCTCATCACTTGCAACCGTTGCATAGACACTTTAACAAGATCCATAGTATTTACTATATCTTGATTTTTTTTTTTTTTTTTTTTTTTTTGCAATGCTATTGACAACTCATTTGTGATCCCTAAAATATTTTTCATTAAGTGTAGAGCAAAGACAAATTCAAAAGTTAGAATTTACCTCATAATAGATCGAGCTTCAACTTTTTGGTCGGAGAGGCCATCTTCTTCAATAATCTCTAATACATAAACAACAGCAGAGAACATCAAAATCAAGTTGAGAATAGTCCCATAATATGATCCCCAACGTGTATCACCAGGACGTTTAAGATTTGTCTCTTGATTCAAACCTTGCCCACTTCTACGTACACCATTCTCTAAATCTTCTTTAATTTTGGCAAATTGTGTATCTCGAAGAGCATTTCGTCCCTTACAAGAGCCTCTACCAACAGTTACTAAATTACTAACCACATAAAAAAATTCAGCAATGTTAATGTGATTTTTAGCAACAGCAACAAGTGTCAATTGAAGTTGATGAGCAAAACAATGGACATAAAATGCTAACTTGTTCTCTTTCAAAATTAAAGTTTTGAGTCCATTGATATCACCTTGCATATTACTAGCTCCGTCATAACCTTGCCCACGTAGGTTCGATAAACTCAAATTATGTTCACAAAGTAAACCTTCAATAGCATGCTTGAGTGACAAAGCAGTGGTACTTGCTACATGTACAATACCAAGGAACCGCTCTATAATAATTTCTTCTTTGTTCACATAACGAAGAACGATGGCCATTTGTTCTTTCACTGAGATATCACGTGACTCATCAACTAATATTGAAAAGAACCCATTGTCAAGATCGTTGATGATGACTTTGGATGTTTCACGTGCAATTGCATTCACAATGTCTTTTTGAATATCAAAATGGGTAAGCTGGCAATTTTTTCAAGATTTTTGCAACACTTCATTGATAGATTCATTGTGATCCCCCAAAAATTTTAAGAGCTCAAGGAAGTTTCCTCTATCACTTGAACCTTGAGATTCATCGTGACCACGAAAAGCTAATCATCGGCATAAAAGGAATTTTACGCAATCAACTATTGCATTTAATTGAATCCGATATTCAGTTTTATCTTGTTTTGATTGCTTAACAAAAACACTTTGAGTGTGTTGCTTTTCCTTCAGTAGATCTTCACTCTTCTTGACAGCTTGGTTATGAGCACTATTAACTCCTCCAACATAGGAATCTAACTTCGCAACATGATTCCAAAGTTTGAATCCATTCGTTACAAAAGTCTCACCTCCCCTTTGCTTACCAACATCTTGCCCAAATAGGTAGCAATAAAAACAAAATGCCGCATCCTTGTCTATACTATATTCCAACCACTTTCTATTTATATACCATTCCGATCTAAATCGACGGGACTTTCCAGAAAAATATGATATAGGGTAATCCTAAACAGGTGGTTGACAAGGGCCTTTTGTTAAATAATATCTTCTAATTTCATCATGATTATTAGGATGATAAGATGATATCTTTTGTTGTAGCCCAGGATCTGAAGGAAGATTTTCTAAGTTAAAGTCAATACGAATTCGCTTAGAAGATGTAGATGAATCTTGCACAGGAGATGAATCTTAGGTACGTGGTTTTCTTATCAAATATTTTTCCATAATTCTAGCAAAAGAATAAACAATAAACTATAAGTTTATTTGAAATATTAATAAAATTATTAATTATTATTGTTTAGTTTTTTCATTAATTTGTTTTTCTTTTATAAATTATAATTTGTTATATTGTTGTTTCATTAATTATAAAATTATTTATTGTTATTTAGCCTAACATAATTTAATTTATTTGTCTTTTATAATGTATTAGTTAATTTAATTATACAGCTTTAATTATTGTTATTTAGCATAACAATAAACTATATTGCTTTAATTTGTTTGTCATTAATTATACTACTTTAATTTATTATATTTGTTTGTCTTATATTTGTCTTATGCACGTTACACATTCTATGTAGCACATTACATTGCTTAGTCTGCTTTAATTATTGTTTATCTAGCCCTAGCCCATCAGCCCATCTACCCCCTCCCACTCAACAGACATGCACATGCCTTAGCCTAATGCCTCAATCAGCAATCACAAATAATAACCTGCCAATCAGAAAATTTCACAATCACAATAGACAATTCACATCACACTAAAAGACAATCAATATATTACTAACACACTGACCAACACCAACACACGTTACACACGGACCAACACCAATAGCAACAAGGAAGATAAGGCCAAATTCAAAAAGACCAAAAAAAAAAAAAAAAAGGCAAAAGCAAGCAATTCGGCCAGCCAATTTGACCAACTGCTTGCTTTTGCCTTTTTTTTTTTTTTTTTTTTTTGTCTTTTTGAATTTGTCTTTATCCTATTGGTCAGTGTGTTGGTGTAATGGTGTTGGTGAACACCATTACACCAACACACTGACCAATAGGATAAGGACAAATTCAAAAAGACAAAAAAAAAAAAGGCAAAAGCTAAATGTAATTATGTAAATAAAGAGAGAGAGAGAGAGAGTTACGGGTTACTGGGTTAGCATATTAAAGAATAAAGAGAGAGAAATTGTTCTTTCATAGTTTCATTTCAGTTTTGCATTTCAGATAGATAAAGAGAGAAACTGAGAGACTTAGAGAGAGATAGAGAAAAAGAGAGAAAAGAGAGAGAAATACCTAGCACAGAGGTCCGAGACGCGAGACTGCGATCTGTGAGACTGCGATGAGGGCGAGGCAGCGAGCGACGAGCACCGAGCACTGATTTGCGAGATTGCAATGGCAATGACGAGCAGTCTTCGAGCGACAGCGACGTGACCGTGGGCAGTGTATGCTGGGGTTTGTTTTGGTTTTCTCTGTATTGGGGGCTTTTTTTTCTTTTTTTTTTTTTGAGATAAACAGTAACTGTATTGGGGTTTGTTTTGCTTTGCTCATTGACTGACTGTATTGGGGTTTGGTTTCTGATTTCCCTGCCAGCGACGTGACCGTGGCGTGGGTTGATTTCTGGTTCTCTGTTTTTTATTTATTTATTTTTTTTTTATTTTTTAGAATCCGTGGGCTACGGGCTACCTATGTAATCTATTGGGCTCGCCGTGGGCTTGGCTCTATTACATTTTTTTTTTTTTTTTTTCAGATTTTAGTTCAAATTTTTTTTGGGCTTTTTTTTGGGCTTTTTTTTTTTTTTTGCTTGGAAGTAGAACAGATTATTTTATTTTATTTTATTTTTTAATTTGAGGGTGTTCCTAATTTTGTTACTGAGGGTGTTTCTAATTTTGTGATCAGGATGTTCCTAATACAGATTCAGTATAAACTTTTTTTTTTTTTTTTTTTTTTCAAGTCAGGGTGTTCCTGGGAACACCCTAACTTATACGTGGCATTGCCAGGAACACCCTGACTTATACGTGGCATTGCCACTAAATACATGCAATCATTTGAAATAATATTGCTAAAAAGTTCAAGCCTCTTCTGCAAGAAGGAAAATTGTATGAACTCTCTTATTTTCAAGTGGTGGATGGCAATGCATTGTATAGACCAGTAGAGAATGACATCAAGATTATGTTCACATTGAAAACTAGCATTAAGGAAATAAAGGAGACTGATGTTGATATACCGCGTCATAAATTCGAATTTGTTGACTACAATAAAATACATGAACGCGTTAATAAACATGTCCAGTTATCAGGTATCCCTATATATATTATGCGTTATATTAAATTTTTTAATAATTATGCATTATACTATTATTATATATGAAAATAATTACATCCACATCTTTCTAATGCCTAGATATCATTGCAAATGTGATTGGTGTTCGACCGATTGAGCAACCTTGTATCAAAGGATCAAATGTCTCAATGAGAAACATTAATATCATGACAATAGAGTATGTCTTTTTAAAAAAAAAAAAAGAAATTATTTTCAATACATGCACTTTTTATTTTATTTTAATTTTTTGATAAGCCAATACATGCATTTATATTATATGAACTTACATTGTAACATTGGAAAATTTCAATAGAGGAAATGAAATAAAGCTTACACTTTGGGGATCAGTTGCAAATGAAGTTGAGGAGAGCTTCTTTACTGAAAATCCAGGCCCTTTTATCATAATTGCTACATGTTTGACTGTCAAGACTTTTAAAGGCAAGTTCATTTCTCTTTTCTATTTTTCTTTATAACCATCTTCTGAACTGCATAAGAAATCATCCAATTGTTTAAAATACAAAGTATTTTGGCTGAATTATTATGTAAGCATCCAATTAAGAAGTTGTATAACTAGATGAAAACTTAGATTTAGTTTGCTATTTTCTATTTGATTATTGAATGCCCTGTAAATTTTATAATTTTAAATTTGGTTGAAAATTTTTATTGTTATTTGTGTATTTAAAAATTTTGGAGTGGGAGCTGGTATGGGGCCTATAACATAATCCTATTGGGGAATATATTCATCACTTAGTGTTCGGGGATTCATTCCCTCCCTTTACATCTTTCTTTTTTGAGAGAGGTTTTTCTTTTTTAATCTGTTTCAAGAGCATGGTTTTTGGCGCCATTCAGTTTTCAAAATGTGACAAACATTTACTCAAATGTCATTATCTTTAGCATTTATATCTGCCACAGCAAAGTTGGATTATTTACCTTTGTATTGTTCATGTCTACAAGACACTATGCCCTCTAATCTAGACCTCTCTCTATTACAGTAATGATTCCATTGAAACTTCAATGTACTTTTTTTTTTCTAATGAATCCCATGCATTGCAGGAGAGTATAACTTATCGTCAACAAGTGGAACAAGAGTTTATATTGATTTGGACATTCCTGAGACTACTAAATTCAAAGATCAGTAAGTGCTTTGTTTTGGATTCACATTTTTAATATATTTATAGTCTCTACAATACTATGTCTAATATCTTTATGTAATATTATAGGCTGGTGGAAAATAACCAACCAATAGTACAAATGCCAAAGCAATTCAAACCATAATTAACAATTCAAGAAGAGATGAACATCAACAGAAGAAGCATAAGTGAAATAAAAAAAATTATGTGGGACTCTGATAATGAGGTAAGAAAAAAATATACCTTCAACAATAACATTGTGTCCTTAACATTGCTTTATGTACTATAGAGTTGCTTTTACAAAATTTAACTATAAAATTATAAATTAATTGATATTAAATTCAATTTCTAGGAAACTATCTTTACCTGTCAAGGAAAGATTATAAACATTGACATAGATAATTCTGGTTGGTACTTTATCTCTTGCGAAGTATGTCGTAAAAAGGTGAAGTCAAGAGATAAATTTTTATGGTGTGACAATTGCAACAAAGAGGTGTGCTTCCCAATCCCAAGGTACACAAAATTAAAATGTTTACTTTTTATATTAAAATACACAACAACTAATATGATATTAACATTATATATGTAATTTCTTTTATCAGGTATAGAATTCAATTAAAGGTTAAAGATAGCTCTGGAATGGCTATATTCATTTTATTTGATTCAGAAGCAGAAAAATTACTCAACATATCAGCCAAAGACCTTTTGAACAAATCTTTAGAGGTGAGAATGTGGAAAATAAAATTAGTATTTAATATTTACTAAACTTTACTTGAGTGTACAATTTGAAAAATGTTACTTTTGTTAGGAGCCAGATGAAGTCATCCTTCTTGTGCAAATAGAAAATTTGAAAGGAAAATCCAAATACAACTAAATGACTATAATCTCAACTATGGATGGGAATTCTACATCGTCAAGAAACTTTTTGACTGTTTTGAAGAAACTGACAAAACAATTCAGCTTGATAAAATGGCAGAAGTAAGTATTATTTAATTTAGCAAAATTACAAATACAATATTTAAGATGTATATGTTGTAATACATTCCTCAACCTGTTCTATTGCCAGGCTTACATCAGTGATACTTCAAATGAATGTAGCAACAACTTATCAATTGAAGAAGATGGTGATTCTACCAAATTTCAAAAACTTGATGTTCAAAGCAATGTGCAACTCACACCAACATTTGTAGTCAAGGAAAACAAAAGGGCATATTCAGGGACTACTACAAAGCAACAAAGGAAGAAGATACAAAAAACACTTTAAAGTTGTCTTTCAATCTCTAAGATTTTCTATGCACAATTTGGTTTTAATGAATTTGTGATTTTGGTACTAAAGACGTATTGGAACAAAGGAAATTTTTTTGCTTTTATGCACAATTTGGTTTTAAATTGAAACAAAGAGGAATTGAACTCTTATATTTAGTTATTTGAGGATACAACTTTACTTCAATGTTTTTTTAAATATAATGAATACATTGAATATTTAGTGGAATACATGAAATAAATAAAATTGAAATATAAACTTGCTCATCCAGTGAAACTTCCACTTACTAAGAATGTGCTACTATAGAATTGATGTTGAATTCCAATAGCTAATGTTACATCATTCCAAGGTTCATCTTAATTTTTATTTATTTTTACTTAAACAAATTGGTAGTTTTCCTGTGCATCGCACGGGTTAGCGACTAGTTATCTATGTTTATATAACCTCCCTCCAGTAAAAGATCCAGTAAAAGATTAATTAATTATACTTAAATAAAGTCCCTTATTATTGTAATAGAAATTAATTTTTTAGTTTAAAAAATATCGTTAAATAAAACAACTTTCACTAAAAAGTTCAACATAAACTTTATAGTTTTGTTTAAATCTTAAAGTTTAGATAGTTTTATTTAAATCTTAGATTTTTAGGTAAATTCATTTAAACCTCAAATCTTGGAAAAAAATAATTAAAGCCACTCTTCACATGATTTTTAATGGTGTTAATAGAAAAAATGTGATCAAAAGTTTAAATGAAATGATTTTAGTAATTTTGAGATTTAAATAAAACAGCGCGTGCGTGTGTGTGTGCGTGCACACGCACACATATATTCTTGATAGGGTAGTATATATTCAATCCTGATAGGGCTTTATCCATTTTCACCCAAATTGGTGAAACTTATATCCAATAACTTAAGGATTATAATAGAAAAGATAATATACAGAAAAGTAATTATTTAATTTTATAGTTGTGTGCCTCATTAATGGGCAATGAATCGCTGTATTTATGCTCAACAACTAGTGCGTTACAAAATCTTTGTCTGAAGTTCACAGCTCATCCTATGATCGTTGCTTCGTCCGTTACGCTTTGTCATCAATAAGCGTAATAAATGCGTAGCATCGTCTCTTGGTTAATGACGGTTTCAACTTAATGACGATCGTAAATTTCTGACTCATCAGTTACCCCCTTGTTTGAATTTTTGTCTGTTGGACAAGATGAAAACACATTCCTCTAATGCTTCGTATTCAGTGTACTGCTCATCTATGACGAGTTGATGTTTGACCAGTTGAGTGCCACGTGTACGGTTAGGATGCGTTCGACGTGTAGATTTTTCTCAGTTTTCCCATGCACGTTTTGGCCCTTTATTTCATATTTTTCCCTCATGTTCCATTTTCTTTATACTCCTTCCTTGTTTAGTTGGAATTTTAGGTTTTATCTCTCCTTCAAGTTTTCTGTTCTAGTTTTACATTTCCTGGTATGCTCTTCGTGCTCCTTTCTCTTTTCTTGTTCTTCCATGGTAGATTACTCTTCTGTTAGGGCTGATTATCCCTCAGTAGCTTTTGTTTTTGCTCGCTTAGGTTGTTTACTTAAGGTTGTAGAGGGTGAGTGCCTCAAGTGGGTTAGTCTCTTTGTGGGGTAGGACTGTCCACATAGGTTTGTCCTTTCTTCCTTATTCCCTCTAGTTTCTCATTCTGCTAGGGTAGCTAAGTCATTGAAGATGTCTAGGGAGGTTAGTTCCCCTTCCACTCCTTATAAAGCTTGGAACATCTCGTGTGCCCTCTTAGAAAAGGATGAGAAGCGGATTAGGAATAGGTTTCAATCCCCTTATTCAGTTGAGATTAGGATTCCGAGTGACGAGGATAGGGCCTGTCACTTTTATGCAGATGAAGTCTGTTTCTACGAGGTAGACTTTACTAGTGGTCTTCGTTTTCTCGTTCATCCTTTTGTTAAGGAAGTTTTTGCATATTTACATCTTGCTCCAGCACAGTTAGTGCCCAATTCTTGGCGGATCGTCATTTCTTGTATGGTGGTGTGGATGTCAGCCAATGACGGTGATGTCATCAAGAAGGACGAATTCCTTCATTTTTATTGTCTAAGAAAATCAAAAGACCTTGGCTACTATGAATTTAAGCCGTGGGATAGGGCTTCTAGGCTAGTACTTGATTATCCATCATCTCTTCGAAATTGGAAACCAAACTTCTTTTTTGTTTCTGGCAGTGGTTGGGAGTTGATAAAGGAATATTTGGAGACCGTCAAGGACTTTGAGGAGCTCGTCTCTCCCTAATTGCTATTCCTTCATTTCTTGGGTCCGGAACCATCTAGTAAGGTCTAGAGAAATCTTGAAGTTGTGAAAAAGAGTGAGTGTTCCATCTTTTTTTTTTTTTAGTTTCTCCTTCCTTTCAAGAATGACGACTAGATTTAGCAAGCAGAAGTTGGCCGAGGCTCAAGTGAAGAAAGCAAAGGGTGACCTTGTCAGTGGCCTTCTTTCCAGGAAGCGTTCAAAGTTAGGCGACGTCTCCAAGGATGATCCCCTAGTAACTCCTCCTTCTGCCCATTCACCTAGTAAGCGTCCTACCTCTCCCACCTCGTCTTTGGAGGTAATTGCCTCTGCTAAGGAGGAGACTAAGAAGAAGAAGAAGAAATTGGGTGGCAAGTCTTTTCTTCCTTCTTTCTGGGACAATGCTAATGTTGTTGCTCTGAAAGCTCATGAGGCGCTCTCTGTGGATGACCTAAACCCTTTGATGGCGAAGTCATCTAGCGAAGTGATGTCATCTCACATTCAGAAGCTTGTGCAGGTATACGTTGATAACATAGATTGCTTTTTCTTTTTTGTTTTATTTTTGCTAAGAGAGATTTTATGTGTAGGCTTTGGGGAATCTTTGTTCATTTCTAGGAAGCTTATGGACTTGGAGAAGAAGGTGTCCACAGCTAATCCCATGATCAAATCCCTTTCCATTAAGAATGAGGCGCTAAAGAACAAGGTCGCCATCCTTGCTGTTGAGGCTAGGAATGACAAAGAACGCATGACGGCCTTGGAGAAGAGTCTTCAAGTGGAGAAGGAATTTTGCAAGCCAAAGGACAAGCAGATTGGTGATTTGGAGTTGAAGTTGCAAAAAGCTGGGGCCACGGCAGTGCAGGAATTCAAGGACTTTCATGAGTTGTGTGGGTACTATGTGGAAGGCTTTGATCTTCTCAAAAAATGAACGGTGAAGCATCACCTTGACTTGGACCTTTCTAGTCTTGTTATTGGTGATGTTGAGAAGGAGCTCCTGTCTGATCGTCCTTCTGAGGCTATGGCAGAGAATGTAATAGAAGAAGCCACAACTGTAGCTGAGGTGATTGAAGAGGCCGCGCCTATAACCCCTGCAGATCTCGTTCCGAATGAACAGTAATTTACCTCCTTTTTTTATTTTTTTTGTAAGATGAAAACAATATCTTTTTATGGGCTCATTGTTTTGAGCGTCTTAATTGAACAATCGCTTTGGGGCCATTTGTTTTGGGCATAGATCCTCTTCCTAACAATGACAAGTAATTTTATGAACAACTGATGAAATTTTTTTTATAAGTACACATTTGCTGTGTTCACATATCTTCACACTTTAGTTGTATTAAACAACTTTCATGCTTGGTTGTGTTTGGACAACCTTTTATGACGATATTAGTTGTGTTTAAACAACTTTTTACGTTTAGCTTATGTTCAAACAGCTTATTATTTTTAGCTATGTTTAAACGGATTTTTTATTAAGTCATGTTTAAGTGACAATGCTAGTTGTGTTTGAACAACTTATTATTTTTAGTTGTGTTTGAACAGTTTTTTTTATTGAGTTATGTTTGAATGACGATGTTAGTTGTGTTTGAACAACTTATTATTTTTAGTTGTGTTTCAACAACTTTTTTATTGAGTCATGTTTGAATGAAGATATTAGTTGTGTTTGAGCAACTTATTATTTATTCATGTTTGAATGACGATGTTAGTTGTGTTTGAACAGCTTTTTTTTTTATTCCTGTTTGAATGACGATGTTAGTTGTGTTTGAACAACTTATTATTTTTAGCTGTGTTTGAACAGCTTTTTATGAGTTATGTTTGAATGACGATGTTAGTTGTGTTTAAACAACTTATTATTTTTAGCTGTGTTTGAACAGCTTTTTATGAGTCATGTTTGAATGACGATGTTGCGCTGTGTTCATAACTAAAGTCATGCAATTGGAGCGTCTTTTAGGTTAACCATTTTTTTGTTTATTCATGCTTGAATGATGGCCATATTTGTTGTGTTTAAACAACTTTTGATTTAGTTGACTTTGGTAGTTGCATATTAGTGACTTTGATGGCTATAACGCCATTGCCTGTATATGAACAGCCTTTGATTTGAAATTTTAGTGTCAAAGATTCTTGGGACGTCTCCCAAGGATAACTTCTAAGTGTTGCACATATTTTTATTGACAAATAATTCATGGATAGCCATTGATAAATTCGCATGGATAATGCTTTCATGTATTATTGATCTATGAATGACGAAAGTAATAATTGTCGTATATACTTGATATGAAGACTAGGCAACTTGAAATGTAAAGTATTCCTTACTGGTAGTATTTCTTCAAGTGTTCTATGTTCCATGGTCAAGGCAATTCCTGGCCGTCTAAAGACTTTAGGTAGTAGGAGCCTTCCCTAGAGTGACGAATTACTTCGTAGGGGCCCTCCCAGGCTGGTCCCAATTTTCCTTGGGATGAGTCCTTTGTTGCCTGCGATGCCTTCCTAAGGATGAGGTCTCCTGTGTTGAACCTTCTTACCTTAACCTTTCTGTTGTAGTATATGTCAATTGCTTCATTGTGTTTGGCCATTCTCTTTATAGCTTCTTCTCTTACTTCATCAATTAAGTCAAAGTTGCTGTTAAGCTCCTGCTGGTTCTTCTGGTCTTCATAAGTTTTGACTCGAAAGCTCGTTAGTCCCACTTCCACTGGTATGACGGCCTCAATGCCAAATGTCAGTCTGAATGGTGTTTCTCTTGTTGGAGCTCTTGTGGTAGTCATATATGCTCAAAGGACATTTGGTAGTTCTTTAGGTCATGCCTCGTTTGCCCCCTTAAGCCAAGTTTTGATGATTTTGAGCAAGTTTCTATTCGTCACTTCTGTCTGCCCGTTGGCCTGAGGGTGTCTTGGAAAAGAGTAGTGGTTTTTATCTCCTAAGTCTTGGCAAAATTTTCGAAACTTGGGATTGTTGAACTGCCTTCCATTGTCTGATATTATGACACGTGGGACTCCAAACCTATAGATGATGTTTTTCCATACAAAACTTGTGACTTTGGCCTCTGTTATCATTGTCACTGGTTCTACTTCTACCCATTTTGTGAAGTAATCAATTGCGACAATCAGAAATCTGAGTTACTTCTTCCCTAAAAGGGATGGGCTCATAATGTCAATCCCCCATTAGGCGAAGGGCCATGGCAAGGATATGGGTGTCATTGTCTTTCCTGGTTTCGTTTGGACATTTGTAAAGTGTTGACACTTATCGCATGCTTTGACGATGTTGTGTGCGTCCTTCTGTAAGGTCGGCTAGTAATATCCTTCTCTGAGTGCCTTTCCTGCTAAAGATCTTACCCTAGCATGATTTCCACAAATTCCCTCGTGTATCTCGCGGAGCATATAATATGCTTCTTCTACGCTGGCACATCTTAGATATGGGAGTGAATACCCTCATCTGTATAGCACTTCATAATAATGACGACGCGGGTTGCTCTGATCTATATCTTCCTTGCATCCATCTTATCTTCTGGGAGCCATCATTTTTTCAAGTAACGGACAATATGGGAGTCATCCACTTGTCTTGTTCTTTTATCTTCAGAACCTGCTCACGTTCTGTGCTTGGTTGCCCCCTTATCTCTATACATAGTTCGGAGGTCGCATTGTAGTCTCCTGACGAGGCCAATCTTGCTAGGAAGTCAGCTTCTGCGTTTTTGGCCCGAGGGATTTGCACAAAGTCTAGGCTGTCAAAATGCTGTGAGAGTTGTTGGATGATCTTCAAGTACCTCTGCATCCTCTCTTCTTTGGCTTCATAATCTCCCTTCACTTGTCCAATTATTAGCTAAGAATCAGCTTGGACAATAAGATTCTTTACTCCTAGAACTTTTGCTAGACTTATCCCTGTTACCAATGCTTCGTATTCTGCCTCGTTATTCATTGCTGAGAATTGCAATCTAACTGCATACTTCAATGTTTTTCTTTCTAGAGATATGAGCATTACTCCTGCTCCTCCTACTCTCTTCGTGGCAGACCTATCTATTAGGACCGTCCATGTTTCCATGGGGAGTTCTTCTTCCTTATAGGGGTAAGTGAATTCTGCAATGAAGTCCACTAGTACTTGGGCTTTGATTACTACTCGAGGCTGATATTCGATGTCAAATTGGCCCAATTCAATTGCCCATTGAATGAGTCGTCCTGTTTCATCTATCTTGTTCATCGTCTTTCTTATTGGTTGGTTTTTCATGACAACAATGGAGTGTGCCTGGAAGTATGGACGAAGTTTCCTGGAAGCGACTAACAATGCGAAGACTATCTTTTCCATCCTTGGGTAACTTGCCTCCACTCCTTGGAATGCTTGGCTGGTATAGTGGACTGGCTTCTAGACATTTTCTTCTTCTCAGATTAGTGCTAAACTTACTATAGTGTTAGATACTACTAAGTAGAGGTACAACTTCTCTCCCTTCACTGAGGGGCTTAGTAGTGGTGGCTTCATCAAGTACTCTTTTAACTTGGCAAGGGCTTCTTCACATTCGTCAATCCACTGAAAGGCCTTTTTCAATACCTTGAAGAATGGCATGCACTTATCCGTTGCCCTAGAGACGAATTTGTTTAGGGCTGCGACCTTTTCTATCAAGCTTTGAACCTCCTTCCCTATTTTTGGTGATTTGACCTCGATTATTGCCTTTACTTTGTTTGGATTTGCCTCTATACCTCGTTGGGACATCATGAATCTCAAGAACTTTCTTGAAGTAATAGTAAAAACACATTTTGTAGGGTTTAGTTTCATATTGTACTTAGGTAGTGTGCTGAAGGTTTCTTTTAGATCGTCCAAGTGGTTGGCTTCGTCCTTGCTTTTCACCAGCATGTCATATATGTATACTTCCACATTCCTTCAAATTTGGTGAAAGAATATGCGGTTCACCAATCTTCGGTATGTGGCTCCTGCATTCTTCAATCCAAAAGGCATAACTTTGTAATAGTACAACCCTTGGCTAGTGATAAATGAGGTTTTCTCTTGATCGCCTTCGTCCATAAGAATCTGGTTTGAACGGTTTTAGACCCCTTAAAACACAACCAGATTGCGTAGCCTAGATTAATTAGCCAAGTTGTTACTTAGTCAAATTAAACAATTCTAGGTTAAAACAATCAAATAATCATATCATGCATATAAAACATATAAAGCAGCGGAAAAAAAAATAACACAAGATATGATTACCCAGGAAACCACACGGAAAAACCTGGGGAGGATTTTACCCACCGATCCTCAAGGCAAAACGGAATCCACTAAGAAAGAATTGAAGTTCTTACAAAAGGACTTACAAGCTCTCCGCTTGACTTCCTAATGCTACCCACCAGTAAAACTTCCTGACACGACCACGCGCAGGCTCTGAGTCCACGGACTACTTCTTTCTTTGAATCCCTTGATCAGCTACAAGCACCCACGCTTGATATTCTTTAAGCTTCAAAGGCAGCAACCAAATTGATCATCAAGATGTTGATGTAATCTCAATCTTGAAAACCCTAAGCTTTGTGTAAAGGAAAGCTCCTCTAGATCTCACAAGAGATTTACACAAAATCGCAATGTATGAGCAACAATACAACTTGTGCAACTAAGAAAAACGTGGCTAGGGTTTGCCTTATATACCTAGGGCAAAAACATAAAACCCTAAACGTTTAAAGAGTTAGGGCTGAGTTGGAAATTCTGCAGAAAACGCATCTGGGCCGATTTTCGATCGATCGAGTCTAACCTTCGATCGATTGAGTCAGGCCGAAATGCCCCAATGCATATGCAGTCACTCGATTCCAACTTTACAATATTTTATCAACTTTGAGCAAGCCTAAACAAGACTAAGTACATTGTTTTGATCATGGTTTGCCAACATTACAAATTAGAGTTCTAAATACACAAATTCCTAAACCTTTAGAACCTAACAAACTCCCCCTTTGGCAATCCGTGACAAAACACAAATTAAAAACTCAAAGTTTACAAGTAAAAAGCCCTTTACAAAATAATGCTCATAAACTAAAATTCAACCCGAACTACTATCCATCGGTTGCAAGTGTAGACAGCAGCTTTGTTGAATCAACCTGTATATTCCTGAAATACTCAACAAACACATAAACGCATGTGTGGCAGAAAATAGTATATAAACAGGTATAACATTCTTGTAAGATTCACACAACACAAAATAAAGATATATATCAATGAATCAACTCAGAAATATAAATCAATAAGCAGTGAATCATAAGACAACAAGAATTAAAAGAAAAACATGTATATCAATATATCAATCAATGTTACTCCCCCTAACATGAATATCTCCAAAAATGATATACAAAGTGAAGCACCTAGATACAATCTAAATAAACTCCACACAATCTCATGCTAACAAAAAAATCTCCCGCTAACAAAAAATCTCCCCCTAACAACAAAATCTCCTCTACAAGTCAAAACTCTACTCCCCCTTTTTGTGACGGAATGCCAAAGGGCAATCACAAGTCGCCATCAAAAGGAGGTGGTGAGGGTAAATGTAGATGCACAAGGTCGGCTCGCAGAGCTCACATCTCATCAAGCAAATCCACCAAAATCTGACCATGAGCCGCCTGAACGGTCATGACAGTCTCCAGGGTACGACGAACATTGAAGTCGGCCGAAAGAGGTGGAGGAACAGCAGCAGCAGCAGCCACATCAGGATCAGGAACATCCTCACCAGTAGGACCTGTAGAAGATGAAGGTGGAGGAGGAGCACTACTAGACGGTGCAGACCCAGGGTGTTTAGAACCAGCTCGAAGATGAGCAGCCCTCTGTCTAAGAAAAGACGCACCTATGGGAGCTATCACATGAACAGGCTCAGAAGCAGGGGAATCCTCTAAACCAAGATAAAGTAAAATCCTATGAATGAAAATAGGATGAACAAAAGCATGAGCTGTAGATGAACTCCTATAAACTTTGTTCAAAGAACGAAGAAAAAGATGAGGAAAACTAATAGGAGCATCAGTCACTAGAGCATACAAAAATACACACCTCTCAAGAGGAATGGTGTGCAGATAAGAAATGGGCCAGAGAGAGTGACAAGCTATCCTAAAGAAGAGATAGAAAGACTCAGTAAGCTCAGCGGTGGTGATCCTAGGATCAGAACCCCACTGGATAGAAGAACCAGTGATGTAAGACATGATATCACTCAACTCTGGTGACTCATCATACGGATAGACAGGATGCCTAACCAACGGTACCTCAAGAGTATCAGCCACTACCTGAGGAGTAATGTAGTACTCTGCACCTCGTATCCAACTCCTAACTAGAGTGTTAGAATCATAGATGTGGATAGAGATGTTCGAGAAGAACTCTCTAATTAAGGTAGCCGGAGGTGGAGGGTCAGACACAGCTAACAAAGGCAACCATCCCCTACGCTCAAAATTTGCCCTAATGGCAGGATCAAGCTCATCTAACAAGATAGAACGCTCAGCCCAAATTTTTCTCTTAAGGTTTAAAGTCTCATAGATCTCTTGCTTTTCTCACTAGGGAACCTCTCTCGGTCAAAGGAAGGAGGGGAAGGAGTAGGAGTGGGGATAGTCCTACGAGCTCTAGTCTTCCTAGGCATGGTGCTAAGGAAAGGACAGAGACACAAAGAGAAAACCAACAAGAACAAAAACAAAACCAAGGGCAGATTGCAAGTTAGCACAAAAAAAATATAGAATAAAAATCTATATGATGCATGAACTTCACAATGTTATGATGCATGAACTAATGCAGTAACCACAATTCAAATTAAGTTCAATTTCACAAAATTGGCTTGAACATAGAGTTTCTTAACAAAAACCCTAAAAATTTGAAAACCACTTGAAAAATTTTGAACCAAATTGATGAATTAAGCATTACACAACACAATACAATGATTATAATGCCTAAATACATCAATACACAAAGCCAATTTTATCAATTAAACTCAATTTCACAAAAAGCCCTAATTCAGACCAAACATAAACCCTAGAATTTTCAATTGTTCACAAAACTCAAAATTGATCAAATTAAACTATTAAGAACATGTTTATAGTGCGTCCCCACCAAAACCCATTGATCAATTTCACACAATTAGGTCCGAATCATCACAAATCCCAAATATATGCAAAGTCCGAAAAACACCCTTAAATGCATGAAAAAATGCATGAAATCAAGAAAATAAGTTAAAAAGGAAGGGCAAAACAGACTTACCGGCTTGAGGAAAGAGATTTCTTGCAAAAAATCCGGAGGAAAACGACAAAAAATTTGAACTTTTGGGCTTGCCTCGGCGGAGAGAGAAAAGGACTTTGAAAAAAATTTGAAAAAGTTCTTTGAAAAGTCAGATTTCAACCTTTTTAAAAAAGCTTCTTCACGATCTTCGATCGAATGTACTGGATCGATCGAAATGGGCAGAGGCTCACTGAATTTTGAGGAAAAATCATAGTTTTGAAAAATGCAAACCTAATTTTGAAAACAACTCCTCAAAGCACTTGAACAATGAAATCAAAATGCATGAGTATGAGATGGAATGCTCTTTCAAAAACCCAAATTTTTAAACCCAATTTTCTCAAAAACAAGATTCAATCATCCTCCCATTTAATTTTCTCAAGCAACAAATATGGTGTGCACAAATCTCAAGATATTTTCAAACTTGGTTGGTCAGACCAAAAACACACACACTAGCATGTACAGTGTTTAACAAAGAGTAACTTGTGTAGTGTGTGAAACTAGTAAAAACTTGAGATACATGTGAGGTGATATGTGAATAGCAATCAAACACAAAGTCTACACAATTCATCACATAGAATTTAAAAGAGACTATCACCTAAAGAGTTACATCCTATAACTCCCACATCTCCTAGATCAAAAGCTTGCAATCATGTAAGTTTCTTGCATTTTTGCCTCTTATTTATATATGAATTGGCATTCAGCCTAATAGTACACACCGGTTTGAATTAAGTGAATTGGCATCAAGCCTAATAGTACACACCAGTTTTAATTAAATTGAGGCTACACCTTATGTTCTTTTTGTGCATGTGCTACACTTTCTCGAGCACTAAATCTTATGATATGCACTAAAGTGTTCATGATTGGCTAGAGAACAGTGGTGAGATGGTTATTTATGCCTTTCTCAAAAGGATCAAGTCCGTCAGTCAAAAACATGTGACTTCAAGATCAAGACAAAGTGATTAATAACCACAAACATCTTTCCCACACAACATGCACTACAAAGTTTCAACTAGTCAAGTGCAATAAATAAGCTCATCAAAGTTAAACAAGGTACACAAGACATGACATGTGTAAAAAGAATGACCAACCTTGTTTTTTAAAAAATCAAGAAAAATATAGTGTCCAACAAAGATTTTGCTTTCTCCTTTTTTATTATTATTATTATTATTATTATTATTATTATTAAAAAAGAAAACAAATAAATCCTAGAATGAAATGCATGTATGTAATGCAATGCAAGTCCTAGAACAAAAGAAAGAAACACAAAAACCAAAGAACAATGGTCACAATCAGAATATAGCAATGAAGCACAAGGACCAAGGAAGCCAAAACAGCTAGGGACAACGAAGCACACCAATCACTTGACGAAGTGTCTTAAACTTACTTCCATCAAGCGGTTTGGTAAGATGTCAGCGTTTTGACGATCAGTAGGGATATATTCAAGAGCAACTATTTTCTTTTCAACCAAATCCCTAATGAAATGATACCTAAGCTCAATGTGCTTGGTCTTAGAATGCTGAACCGGATTCTTAGATATATCTATAGCACTAGAGTTATCGCAATAGACAACCATGGTATCTTGAGGAATCCCATAATCACCTAAAAGTTTCTTCATCCAAAGGAGCTGAGAACAACAACTCCCGGCAGCAATATATTCTGCCTCAGCAGTGGATAGAGAAACATAATTTTGCTTCTTACTCATCCAAGCCACAAGATTGGCTCCTACATAAAAACACCCTCCAGTGGTGCTTTTTCTGTCACCAGCATTCCCAGCCCAATCAGAATCAGAAAAGCCAGCAAGAGACAAATTTGACTCCTTGCTATAAAACAAACCATAATCACAGGTTTCACTCACATATTTTATAATCCTTTTAACAGCATTTAAATGAGAAACCTTAGGATTAGATTGGAATCTAGAGCAAACACCAACACTAAAAGATATATCAGGACGACTAGCAGTCAGATACAAAAGACAACCTATCATGCTTCTATACAAAGTAACATCAACAGACTCACCTGATGGATCAATTGTCAACTTTACATTAGCCGCCATCGGCGATCTAGCATGAGCAGCCTTGTCCAATCCGAATCTTTTAACCAAATTCCTTGCATATTTAGCTTGATTGATGTAGATTCCTGTCTCAGTTTGCTTTACCTGCAATCCCAAAAAATAAGTTAGTTCTCCAACCATGCTCATTTCAAACATCGCCTTCATTTCATCTGCAAAAGAATGAGCAAGAGAATCATTAGTTGCACCAAAAACAATGTCATCAACATAAATTTGAGCTACAACAAAACCAGTCTTATCCTTTCTTATGAAGAGCGTTGTATCTGCAGATCCCCTTTTGAATCCATGCTCAGTGAGATATGCAGTCAATCTGTCATACCAGGCCCGAGGAGCTTGCTTCAACCCATAGAGAGCTCTCTTCAATTTGTAGACGTCATCCGGTCTATGAGGGTCTACAAAGCCTTTAGGTTGTTCAACATAAACTTCTTCTTGTATCATTCCATTCAAGAAAGCACTCTTGACATCCATCTGATATAGCTTGAAGTTTAGGTGACTTGCTATAGCCAACAATATCCGGATGGATTCTAACCTTGCTACTGGTGCAAAGGTCTCATCAAAGTCAATTCCTTCCACCTGTGTGTACCCTTGTGCAACAAGTCTTGATTTGTTTCTGATCACGGTACCATGTTCATCTGACTTGTTCTTAAAGATCCACTTAGTTCCAATCACATTTACATTCTTCGGTCTAGGAACTAGTTCCCACACATCATTCCGAACGAATTGATGAAGTTCTTCATGCATGGAATTTACCCAATCAGCATCTTGAAGTGCTTCATCCACCTTCTTCGGTTCAAATTGGGACAGATAGCATGAGTGAGTGATCACATTCAATGCTTTTGATCTTAACCTCATGTTATCATTCAGACTACCCAATATATTTGTGGAGGGATGGTTCAGTCTCACTCTAGAGGATGGACCTTTGACTAAAGAAGTGGAAGTACCTTTCTGTCTAGATGAGGGACTGAGTTGACTTTGTGCCTGTCGAGTGTCACGAACTGGAGTGGATGGTTCTGAACTTGAAGGTACTGAGACTGTATCATTTAACACCAACAGCTCTTCCTCACTATGTTTGACAACATCCTCAGTAAGAAGAGTGTCATTTACTTCTAAAGACTTATCTTGAGCAGGAACAGTGCTTTCTGAACACACTTCATCATTTATCACAACATTTGAGGATTCCATGATTGTTTTGGTTCTTAGATTGTACACTCTATAAGCTCTACTGGTGGAAGAGTATCCTAGAAAGTATCCTTTGTCGCTCTTGGCATCAAATTTTTCTAGGTTCTCTCTATCACGTAGAATGTAACAGTCACTGCCAAATATCCTGAAATATTTGACAACAAGTTTCTTCCCTCTCCAGAGTTCATAGGGAGTCTTCTTGGAATCAGGTCTAAAATACACCCGGTTGAGTGTATGGTAAGCAGTGTTAACTGCTTCTCCCCAAAAAGATTTTGGCAAATTTTTGTTGTGAAGCATGACTCGTGCCATCTCCTGAACAACCCTATTTTTCCTTTCCACAATCCCATTCTGTTGAGGAGTCTTGGGAGATGAGAACTCTTGATGAGTGCCTTGCTCATTGCAGAAAGTAGCCAGCTTGGTATTTTCAAACTCTTTTCCATGATCACTTTTGATTCTAGCTATCACAGTATCTTTCTCAACCTGCAATTTCTTGCACAAATGGATCATCTTCTCAGGAGCTTCAGCTTTATCCTTCAAAAGTACAACCCAAGTATATCTAGTAAAGTCATCCACAACAACTAGAATATACTTCTTTCCACCCAGACTTTGAACTCTGGCAGGACCCATGAGATCAATGTGTAGTAACTCTAAAGGTCTTGACGTTTGAACACTGGTCACAGATGGATGCTTGGATTTTACTTGTTTACCTATCTGACATGGTCCACAAATGCACTTCTCTATTTTCTCAAATTTAGGTAAATCTATAACTGCCTCACATTTGGAAATCTTTTCTAACTGCTTATGACTGGCATGCCCCAACCGTTGATGCCACAAATCAACTTGATCTATCTTTGCACTAAAGCACTTGTTGTTTACACTTGGTGTTATCCTATAGCAGTTGTCAGCTGTCCTTACACCAACACACGTACAGTCACCTCCTCCATCAAGTATTTCACACTCATACTTGGTGAAAAGAACATTTAAACCATTGTCGCAAATCTGACTAATGCTGAGCAGATTAGCCTTCAATCCATCAACATACCAAACATCTTCGAACACTGGCAATCCTGGAATATCCACAGTACCAATGCCTCTGATTACAGATTTACTTCCATCTCCAAAAGTGACTGTCCCAATCTTTCCTTCAAAGAGTGATTTGAATAAATCTTTATTTCCTGTCATGTGCCTAGAACAACCACTATCCAAATACCAAAGACAAGAATCACGTGCCTTTAAGGCGGTTAAAGTAGTATAACAAACATAATTCTTATCACATGTGATTATGCCAAGATACTTAAGGAAATATTTAATACAAGCAACAAATGGCAATGACAGCAAGTAGATAAGTTGACTAATAAGCAAAAAGATTTTCCAAGAATCCATGACAACAGGGGTCAAGGATCAGCTCAGAGATAAAAAAATCTCAAACAAAAGAGCAACCCGCTCTGATACCACTTGTACGGTTTTAGACCCCTTAAAACACAACCAGATTGCGTAGCCTAGATTAATTAGCCAAGTTGTTACTTAGTCAAATTAAACAATTCTAGGTTAAAACAATCAAATAATCATATCATGCATATAAAACATATAAAGCAGCAGAAAAATAAATAACACAAGATATGATTACCCAGGAAACCACACGGAAAAACCTGGGGAGGATTTTACCCACTGATCCTCAAGGCAAAACGGAATCCACTAAGAAAGAATTGAAGTTCTTACAAAAGGACTTACAAGCTCCCTGCTTGACTTCCTAATGCTACCCACCAGTAAAACTTCCTGACACGACCACGCGCAGGCTCCGAGTCCACGGACTACTTCTTTCTTTGAATCCCTTGATCAGCTACAAGCACCCACGCTTGATATTCTTTAAGCTTCAAAGGCAGCAACCAAGTTGATCATCAAGATGTTGATGTAATCTCAATCTTGAAAACCCTAAGCTTTGTGTAAAGGAAAGCTCCTCTAGATCTCACAAGAGATTTACACAAAACCGCAATGAATGAGCAACAATACAACTTGTGCAACTAAGAAAAACGTGGCTAGGGTTTGCCTTATATACCTAGGGCAAAAACATAAAACCCTAAACGTTTAAAGAGTTAGGGCTGAGTTGGAAATTCTGCAGAAAACGCATTTGGGCCGATTTTCGATCGATCGAGTCTAACCTTCGATCGATCGAGTCAGGCCAAAATGCCCCAATGCATCTGCAGTCACTCGATTCCAACTTTACAATATTTTATCAACTTTGAGCAAGCCTAAACAAGACTAAGTACATTGTTTTGATCATGGTTTGCCAACATTACAAATTAGAGTTCTAAATACACAAATTCCTAAACCTTTAGAACCTAACATGGTTGTATCCAGAAAATGCGTCCATGAAACTTAAGAGCTTGTGTCCAGTAGTTGAGTCTACCAGTAGATCAATCCTCGGCAAAGTGAAGCTATCCTTCGAGTAGGCTTTGTTCAAGTTTGTGAAATTAACGCACATTCTCCATTTGCCATTGCTCTTCGTTACCATTACCACGTTTGCTAGCCAATCTGGGTAGAAGACTTTCTTGATGAAACCAGCTTCTAGTAACTTCTCTACTTCTTTAGTTATAGCTTTGTTGTGCTCTGGTGCAAATATTCTCCACTTCTGCTGTACAGTTTTGCATTCTGGGTTAACATTAAGACGATGCTGTATGATCTTCCTGTCAGTTTCGGGCATATCCTCATGTTTCCATGCGAAAACATCTTGGTTTGCCCTTAAGAAGGAAATCATCTTCTGTTTCTCTAGAGTTGGGAGTGTTGATCCTATCTTCAATACCTTTGTTGAATTTCCTAGGACAATCTCAACTTCTTGTGTTGTTTTTGATGGTTCGGGGATAGGCTCTGGTTTATTGATCACCCACATGTGGTTCTCCCCAGATGCTAAGGCAGCTTAATAGTACTCTTTTGCCAGAACTTGGTCTCCTCTGATTTCTCCTATTCCATGGGCTGTTGGAAACTTCACCTTCAAGTAATATGTTGATGTTGCTGCTCTTAGCCTGTTGAGTGCAGGTCATCCCAAGATAATGTTTTATGTTGCAGGGCAATCAACTATGAGGAAATCAATTTCCTTGGTGACTTGTGTTGGGTAAGTGCTTGCAATTACAATTAGAGTGACAATGCCCCTAGGGACGAATTCTATCCTCTATGAAGCTTACTAAAGGCAAGGTGAAAGGCCTGATCCTTTTCTTATCCAATTTCATCCACTGAAATGCAGGCAAGTAGATGATATTTGCTGAGCTTCCATTGCCAATGAGCAGCCGGTGGATGTTGAATTGTTCTACACTGAGCATGATTACCAGTTGATCGTCGTGGGGTTGCTTGATGCCGCGACCATCTATCTCTAAGAAAACAATATCAGGTTCGTCATTCTTTGGCATCTTCATTGGAGGGAGCCACGAATGGACACTGTCTATTTCTCTCACATGGGCTTTTTTTAAGGACTTCAGTGTTCCGCCTATTGTTAGTCCTCCCGAGATCACCTTTATCTCTCCGACAGGAGGTTTGCTATCTCCTGCTCCTTGAGTTTTGTCCTGATCGTCCTTCTATTGGTATCTGTGGGGCTCCATCTTCCTGACATACTTCTGTAACTTTCCTTGCTGGAGTAAAGTCTCCACATGGTTTTTCAAATGCTTATACTTGTCGGTGCGATGCCCTTGGTCCTGATGGAATCTGTAGTACTTATTCTTCTCTTTTTTTTAGCTGGAGTATTGATTGGTTTTGGCCATTGCAAGGAGGGATCGTCCCTTATCTGCATAAGGACCTGCTCAATTGGCATTATTAGAGGATTTTTGTTTTTGTTTTCAAAACAGTATAAATTTTTTTTTACAAAAAATTGGACTTGAAACTAGTTTTCAGATAATAATTTTTATATTATACATTTTTGGCTCCCACTTTTAAGAACAATTTTCAAAATACTAAAAATAAAAAATAATTTTTTGGGAGACCATTTCTAATTTTGAGATTTAAATATATATATATATATATATATATATATATATTTATTTATTTACAAAAAGTAACATGTAGAATCTGTAGATTACCTTTTTTTTAACGATAAGTTTCAAATTTGGAGTGTGGGAATTCTTTTAGTGATAAAGATAAGCTCCTTAATTTAAGAGATAGAAGAGTTTGGACAAATATTTGAGGTCCATTGTTTTCAATTTATTTAGAACTATGTCATTAAAAACATTTCCTGTATCCTGAAAACACCCTCTTAGCTGTTTTCAAAATCTTATTCTAAACTAAGAAAATACGATATAGTTTTTTGAAAACTGTATTTAGAAAATATTAGCCAAACAATAAATTCAAGTGTGGGACCCACCATTTTATGGATTGCAAAACATAAAAACTATATTTAAATACTCTTACCAAACAGGCCCTTAATCATCCAAAATTAGGATCTCAAACGAGAGAAACCCTATAAATAGTAACTAGTCTCATCACATGCACTTCGTGCGTGCGATGAGGCTTTTTTTTTTTTTTAAATAATTTTTTGGGTTTAAACGTTTTACTCATGGCATTTTTTTATACATAAATTTCATTACGCTAATTAAAGGTGTATAGACTGAGCTCTTGAAATTGAAAGAAATGAATACACCAAACCAAATCAGCATGTATTAAATATAAACACAATCACATTGGTGGTAATGATTTCTCTACAACATTTGATTTTAGAACCAAATGAACTAATAAAATTAAATATAATAATAATAATAATAGAAAAAGAAAAAGAAGATAACCTTGCCTAGACGTACCCCAAATCCTCATAGTCTCATCTTTACTTTTGGTATAAGAAACATAGTGGAGATCAAAGGAACTGTGAAAATAAACTTGAGAAAGAGATAAAGAAGAAGAAATGTTTTTAAAACAAAGTGTGATTTGTACAAAATTATGGAAACAAAAATATAAAAACTAACAAATTAATAATTTTAACAATGTCAAATAAAACAAACCTTTCAGAAATTTGAGATGGTGATGAGATGAGTAAAAAGTTGTGACAGTCCAAAAGTATGTGCAAAGAAACCGAAAAGATATGTAAAAAGTGTGTGGGATATATCTAAATAGAGATAATGTATGTGAATTTTTAGGAAAAAAAAGTTGTTTTCAGTTTTTAAAATTTGTTAAACTGTTTAATGATAAAAAGTTGCAGAAAATTTCTTTTTGGCAATTAGAAAAAAAAAAAAAAAAAAAAAAAAAAAAAAGAGTACGTTTGTGGGGGGAAAAAACAAAATTTTTTTTTTTTTAAAAAAAAAGAAGAAATTGTATTAGTATTTGACTACTAATGTGAAAGAGAATTGTAGATGTGGAAAAAAAAAAAAAAAAAAAACCAGTTTAGTGTAAAAACTTGGGCCATTTCATTTTGGAAATAAGAAAGGAAAAAAAAAAAAAAGCATGTTTGTGGAAGAAAAAAAAAGTCAATTTTATTTTTTTATTTTTTTCAAAAAGAAGAAGTTGTATTAGTACTTGACAACTAACTTGAGAGAGAAATGTGAAGGTGGGAGAAAAAACTTTTTTTTTTTTTTTATAATTTAAAATTTGGCTAAAAATTAGAAGTTTTTGAATTACTAATTTTACATGTCTAACTCTATTATTTAAGCTATACACACATATGAATTTAAGGGTAGTTTGTATATCTAAATTGAGAATCCCAAATAGAGCAAACCCCTTAAATAGTAGTACAAATAAAAAGTAGTACAGATATATATATATATATATATATGTGTGTGTGTGTGTGTGTGTGTGTGTGTGTGTGTGTTGAAATTTGCAACCTAATTTTAAAGAATTGGGAGAACGTGAAAATATTTGGGGGGTAATTTATATGGTTTACCCTGTAGTTCCTTCAAAAAACTTTTTATTTTTAAATTTTAAATTTGGCCAAAAATTAGAAGTTTTTCAATTACTAATTTTACATGTCTTACTCTATTATTTAACCTATACAAACATATGAATTTAAGAGTAGTTTGTGTATCTAAATTGAGGATCCCAAATAGAGGAAACCCTTAAATAGTAGTACAAATAAATAATAATACAGATATAGATACAGATATATATATATGTGTGTGTGTGTGTGTGTGTGTGTGTGTGTGCACGCGTACACGCGCTGAAATTTGCAATCTAATTTTAAAGATGACAAAATTTATGTACTGTACCTTAATTGCTAGTCCTTAGGTTCTACTTTTAAAATTTTGCCATGTGACTGCTTAACTTAAAAAATATATTCCCATCTATGAGAAAAAAGTTACATGGCAAACCTAAAAAATAGCACCTAAGTATTGTACATAAGTCTTGCACTTTTAAAGAATTGGGAGAACGAGAAAATATTTAGGGGAAATTTATATGGTGTACCCTGTAGTTTCGTCAAAAGAATGGTCATGCTTTTAGAGATTCAGAGGTTGACTAAGGGTTCTACAATTTCAGCTCCTACAAAATGTGCATGTATGAAACGTGTCCATCTGAGGTCACCATGCTCCTATTTCTGTCACCATGCCACAACATTAGCCACATGGCCCTTCAACCTTCTTTCTTGCTCCCTATAAATCAACCCCTAGAAACTAAATCAGATCCATTCGTCTCAAAAAAAATCAATCTGATTGGTACTAAAAAAAAAAAAAAAAGCAATGGCTTGCAGGGGAAATGTAAGTGCTTCACTCTCATTTTTCTTCTTCTTTTTCATTCTTATGGCTCATTTTTTTATGCTTATAATGTGAGTCATATATATAATGTAGAGCTACTGGAAATCAATGCTAATCCGACAACTAGGAGGAAACCGATCGATCGCAACATCGACCGCTCCCAAATTTGCACCAACTGTTGATGCTGCTCATGCAGATAATAGCTTAAGTTCCAGGTTAGTCGAATTATTTTTGTATTTGCATTTTGCAGGAGGTACATTGCATATTTATCTTTTGGATGGCATATTTCCTTGAGTAACAATTAATGTTACAAATGTTACCAACCACTATATATCTTAGATTCTTAATTCCCTCGTATATAAAGGATAATGTCAAATGTACTATAAATGTTATTACAAAATGATCAATAATACACAAACATGTTAGTTAATGTAATTATCCCTTAAGTTTTGTAATATTTTTAGTAATTTCTATTTCTTAATTGTGTTTAGAAATTGACAAACCAATTTGTAAGTTTATAAAATGAATTTTTAATAACACTAACATCACATTTTATGAATTCCTTGGGAGATAGTAATTATAGAATTCCTTATTTATCTATATTATTTATAAGAAGATTCCCCTCTTTGGACAGTATTTGTATCTCTCTATATTAAGAGGATTCAGAAAGTTAGTTATGACTTATAAGATGAATTTTTAATAACACTAACATCACATTTTATGAATTCCTTGGGAGATAGTAATTATAGAATTCCTTATTTATTTATATTATTTATAAGAAGATTCTCCTTTTTGGACTGTACTTTTATCTCTATATTTTAAGAGGATTCAGAAAGTTAGTTATGACTTCAAAAAATGTCAAAAATACTCATAATATAATTAGATAATCTTTATTCTTTAAAAAAAAGGGTTAAAATTGTAATTCAACTAAATTCAAGAACAACAACAACAACCAAAAATAAAAAATAAAAAAACCCTACCTGAGAAACTTTTTTCCTAAAAATTAACACATTCTTTATTTAAATATATTTTACGCACGTTTAATACATTTTTTTCCTAAAAACTAGCACACAGTAAACCCAGCAGTTTACTTCATTTGAAATCCTAAATTTTAGTTTCTTAAAAATCTCATCCATAATAACCTCACTAACAATAGATAAATTCAAATTGCAAAATTATATTAAACTCAAAATAAATAAATAAGCCTCATTGCATGTGCAGAGCGCGTGTGATGAGGCTAATGTGGTTTAAAGATACTTTTAAACCTTGCGTTTAACAAGGAAAAAAGAAACTTGAAAACAACCTACTAAAAATATATCTCTAACTCTAATTAAAATGCTTACAAAATATGACACTCTCAACTAATTCATGTATTCAAAACAAACTTATCCAAAATAAGAACGACACTAGACTAAAAAAAAAAAACTGCGTACTAAAATACTCTAATACAAATCCTTAAACTCTCTAAAATATAAGAAGGTATTTAGTATCAAATGATACTATGTCAATGGTATCAAAATCTAATAAGTGTTAGACATGACAGTAAAAAATAACTAATTCACTAACAATTGAAAGACATGTATTAGTAGTTAATTATTTTTGCGTACATGTCTCTTGTTTATTGGGTTTTAATATGGATGACGTGATATCATTTGATACAAAATACTTTTTCCTAAAATACCCTTATCTTTTAGTTAAATAATTTCAAATTAAAAAACATAAACTGATTAAAAGAGTAATTACTATTCTTAAGTTTTAAGTTTTTTCCTTTATCTTCTATACACAGCCTAAAACTTAGAACACTATCTCTATCTCATTTTTTAACATTACTTCGCGTTACCTAATGTTACCTCCCCTCTCTCTTTTTATTTTTTTATTTTTTAAATACACACGGTTATTTATATATCACTTTTAAATGTTATAATACGAAACAAAAAAAATAACAATTTTAAATAAATAGAAAAAGAACATTATTACATGCACAAAGCGCGTGTGATGAGTCTAGTAATTATCGTAGTCTTATAAACACTTTTGTCATGCATGAACTTTTCTTTCGTCAGCGGGCCTCTTTTTTTTCTTTTTGTTTTTTTTTTTTTTTTTTGTGTAATAATGTTTTAATACAAGATCATGAAAGCATCTATGTGGGTATTCTCTGCAGGCTGGGTTTGAAGTTTGAGTTAGCCCCATTGTATGTGATGCTGGGAATGGTTGGGGTAGCTGTGACTATAGGGATTCATACGATGAAGCAGCAGCTCATGCATTCCCCAACGGTTCGCGTCAACAAGAAGAGGAGGGTATCCTTGCCGGAGGTAGAGGATCCGGAAGTCATTATCAACAATTCCGATAAGTTCGTGCAAAAATCTTTCCTCAGGAAGGTAGCTCACATTCAGGATCAAAAACCTGTCCTCCCTGATCCCACCCGCGTCAACCCATATACTCGGTCTGTTTTCTTTCTCCATATAACTCCTCGTTACACCTTTTTTTTTCTTTGGAAAACACTAAAATTACTATCAATTTTATTATATAACTCTTATAGATTAAGGATGGAAATATTAATAAATATGATTGATGTCATTTCAACAATATATATTAAATAAATACTTAAATTTAAAAAAAAAAAAATGGTAACGCATTAGTTTGTGATGGTTTTAGATAATATTTTTAGCATGCATACATGTACTAACGAAAATTCTTGCTTGAAAGTGGCAGGCCTCGAGCTGCAGAGACCCTTAAAACGGTTGGAGTCAACCCAGCTGGCCAGTGAATTCTATCTCGGCAAGCTGAATCAAAATCTATTAGTTTCTCTCACAGTTAATCTTGTGAAGAAAAAAAAAGATGGTGTCACGTTTGTACATAGAAAGTTTTGTCATTTTTGTTTTTGTTTTTCTTCGTTCATTACTTCAACTGTGAAATGCTGCACGTACAAGCTGGGATCCCTCACTTGAGACTATTTTCGTGTGTGTGGAAGAGGATCGGAGGACCTCTCATTTCTTGTTTTTCCTTTGTTTTTGTTTTCGAATAAAACGACGACACCTGCATTTGTTATTATTTACTTAACTCAAACCCAATAGAGGAATTCTCTATGCTTTCCCATTGCAAAAAAAAAAAAAAAAAAGCAATTTCTTGACCCAAAAGCAAAAACCAGCAGATTCCTCAAACTCAGAAACCATTAGGTAGTGTAAATTTTAGGAAGCAATGAAACTTTGACATGGGACATGATGTCAATACATCTTTCGAAAAATTAAGACACGACATGACTAGGATATGACAATTACTTAACTAATTAACGTTTGTTTTATCAAAAACAAGAAGATATAAAACTGAATATCTTATTTATTAACTAACTACATAAACCCCTGTTCTATATATGAGAAGCTTTAACAGAAAACTAACTGCCTGCCTGAATATAAGCTAACCAATAGAAACAAGACAGCTGTATTGGTAAGACATGTACACATCACGTGTTGCCAAACAGTGTTACAAGGCTGGTACTAAAACGACAGTAGCTTTAAGAAGGATTTTTTTTATTTTATTTTATTTTTTTTTGAGTTGAAAGTTAGAATAAGCAGAAGACTTGCAGCTAAATTGACTATTTCTTATTTCTTCTTTAATTTGATCTTCATTCCTTGTTTTCTTTATCTTCTTCTTATTTTGAAATTTATTTTTAGAAATATTTTATTTAACTTTAGGTATAATTTAAAACTCAGTAACAAGCAATAACTCTCAAAATGTTTGAAAACATATTTAAAATTAACTTAAGAGTAATAATAGATAATAATTAGCATAAATATAGTGGTATTCATAAAATGATGTTTAAAGTATACAAATCAAGAGTTCAAATAAACAATAATCAACATCAAACTAAGAAAAAAGAACTAACAAGCCTTTGAGATGATCCACTAATAACATCCCCTTTGTTGGGGTTTTTTATTTTTTATATATTGAGTTTAACCATTTGTCACCTGTTGGAGTGGCTGCCTTGCTAAACTTGGATTTGTTTTTGGGAGTTAAGCCCAAAACTTGATATTAGCCCAAAGAAAAATGATGGCTACAAGTTTACCTCTTTGACCTAGAAGAGAAACTATCCTAAAATTCTAGAATCCTTGTGAATTTAAGATTATTTTTTTTAAAAAAGGAAACATATTTTGCCTTTTGCAACTTTCCACCTGCGTCAAAATCAATACATAATCATAATACTACTCATACAAACAAGCATTTTATTCAAACAAAATGATCATAAAAACTAAGAAAATTAATGAGAAATAATGAGAATTATACCCTTGATGCTTGAAAATTGATTGCATAAATTTTTTGGAGGGATGAGGGATATTTTATGGCTGTTTGGTTCTAAAAATCAAGAGGGAGGGCTGCTGTTTAAGTAGAATAAGGCATAACTATAGGCTAGGACTAACTTTGGCACAGTGCTAGGTGCAGGGATTAGTTTGGGCTTGGCATTGTGCCCCAAGTTTGGTGTAATGTGCAAAAATTCATTTGTCGTGGAAAGAGTCTTCAAAGTTGGTTGTTGACAATTTTGTACTACGAGTGATATCTCACAATCCGGACGTAGTCTTGAGGCCCATTTTTTCTAAGATATAGATAATGACTTCTAATTTAAAGTTTTTCATGAAACTTTTCCAACGAATCCTTATTTGGGCTAATATGTGGTCATTTGATCATAATTTGATGAAGATCAAATTATAATCAAGCTTGTGAATATTTATTCTTAAATTTGGTTGTGTTGGGAGCTTTTTCATAGTTTCACATCTTTTTTTTCTCGCTTTCAAGTCCGATATGGGCTGTGAGTGTTGAAGATTGGTTTAGTTTAGTTTTGTAATTAACTCTACAATTGTATATGTAAACTATATGTAATAGTTGTAAAGGAACAACTTGTAGCTTATTAGATTTTATACTTTAGTCTGATGCCACGTGTATAGAAGCTGGCAGAATGTGTGGTTAGCATTGTATAGTTAGTTTACTGTTACAGCTTTACTCTTATGTATCTAGTATATAAAGAACAGTGTAAGCTAATTATCAATACAAGAATTCATTTTCACATTTCCTACTTCTTGCTCTGCATTTCATTTCTCTGTGTGTTGAGCAACTGTTCATTACTGAAGCTTAGGATTGTGGAAGAATTCTAATATGGTATCAAAGCTCAGAGAATCAATTTCCTCTGGTATTCTTTGAATTTTCTTCGTTCATTTTCTTTAGTGCTTTCTCACGAATCAAACAGATTTTCATCTATGTTCTTTCTTGATTCTTGCACTTTATTCTCTTCTAAATCTTGATCTAGGGTTTTCGATTGCTTAATTGAAAATTCCATAAGATTTAGGGTTCTTCAATTACTTAATTGCTTTCTCTGTTTTCTTGGGTCTATTTGACCGATCTTGTTCTGAGATTGATTCTTGTGATCAAAAGATTCTTGATTGACGTGATTTGAGGCTTTTGTTTCGGTTTGTTCTGAGATTGATTCTTGTGATTAAAAAGGTTCTTGATTGACGTGATTTGAGGCTTTTGTTTCGGTTTTCATTGCTGTGAAATTCCTTGTAATTGAAAATGGCTGATGCTACTTCTAGCACTTCTGTACCTGTTACTCACCATATTGTTCAACCATGGGAAAATTCATCTAGTCCGTATTACTTGACTAGTAGTGATAACCTTAGTGTTTCCCTTGTTGTGGAGCGTCTTACAGAAGAAAACTATAATACCTAGAGTAAGGCTGTACTGATTTCATTGGATGCCAAAACCAAAATTGGTTTTGTAGATGGTTCAATTCCAAAGCCTCAATCACCTGATCATCCATGTTATACAGCTTGGTGTAAGTGTAATAGCACGATTCTAGCTTGGCTATTCAATTCAATCTCCTAGGACCTACAGCCCAGTGTAGTTTATTTCAAGACAGCAAGAGGGAGGTTTGGGTTGATTTACAATTTAGGTTTTCCCAAGGTAATGGACCTAGGATTTTTGAATTGAGAAAAGAGGTTAGTTCTTTGGCTCAAGAAGATATGTCTATCAATGCCTACTACACCAAATTCAAGGGCATTTGGGATGAATTCACTGCCTACAGAAATTGTACTTGTGGACACCAAGTGGAAGATTGTACAATGTCTTTTCTAATGGGGTTGAATGATACCTACTCTGCAGTAAGGGGACAAATTCTACTCATGAATCCTATTCCTTCTTTGAGCAAGGTTTTCTCTCTGTTGCTTCAAGATGAAAGGCAAAGAAAGGTTGGAGAAGGAAAGAAATTTCAAGTTGACACAGCTGCAGTCTTGGCAGCTTTGGGAAACAAGAACAATGCTAGGAATTTTAACAAAAACAAGGCTGGGAGACCTCAGTGTACTCACTGTGGTGCCATGGGACATGTAGTGGATAAATGTTACAAACTTCATGGCTATCCACTTGGCTATAAGTTCAAGAATAAGGCCGGTTCAACTACTTTTGCCAGCAATGTCATTGTTGTTGACCAAGGTTCAGATGAAGGAGTGTCTTTGAACAAATCAGAATACCAACAGTTGATAGGATTGCTGAATTCTCAGTGTCATTTTGGCACTCAAGCTCCACTTGAAACTACAGTAGAGACTCCTCAGGTTGCCAACATCATTGCACAATCTTCCATTGGATTTCAAGGTCATGAGCTCTCAGGCATTTGGTCCTTTCCTTCTTTAGAGTATTCTGTGTTTTCTTCTACTGTTGATATTTCTCATCTCAATCCTACTGATTGGATCCTTGATAGTGGGGCCACAAATCACATGGTCCATTCCATCTCCTTTTTTAAAACCATTACTTCTACTGTTCAAACTTCAGTTAGGTTGCCTAATGGAGACATGGCTAAGGTTACACACGTAGGAACTGTGCAAGTTTCAGCTTCTTTGATTCTTGAAAATGTTCTTTGCATTCCATCCTTTTCTTTTAACCTTGTTTCTATCAGTAAACAAAGATTAGCTTTGATGAAATCCATTGTACCTAACTACAATTCTTGCAATGATAATAAACCGTTTGAATGCAATGTGTGTCCTTTGGCTAAACAAAAGAGACTCCCTTTTTCTCATTCCACAACTGCATCTCTTTCTTGTTTTGATTTAGTTCATGCTGATATTTGGGGACCTTATTCCACTCCCACTTTGTCTGGTTCTAAGTATTTCCTTACTTTGGTAGATGATTGCAGTAGGTGCACCTGGGTTTACTTAATGAAACATAAATCTGATGCATCTTTGCTGGTTCAGTCCTTTTTTAACATGGTCTTGACTCAATTTAAAACTTTTATTAAGGTTTTGAGAACTGACAATGGTCCTGAGTTTGCCATTGAATCCTTTTATGCTTCTAAAGGTGTTGTACACCAATTATCTTGTGTTGAGACACCACCGCAAAATGCAGTGGTTGAGAGAAAACACCAACATTTGTTGAATGTAGTTAGAGCATTAAGGTTTCAAGCAAACGTACCATTGAAATTCTGGGGGATTGTGTTTTGACTGCCACTTACCTTATCAATAGAATACCTAGTCCATTTATTTCTGGTTTAACACCTTATGAGAAGCTGCTAGGTCATTCCCCTGCTTATGCTCACCTTAAAGTGTTTGGATGTTTATGCTTTGCTTCTACATTGCATAGGAATAGAACCAAATTTGACCCTAGAGCCAAAGCTTGCATTTTTCTTGGTTATCCTTTTGGTTCTAAAGATTACAAATTATATGATTTGACCACTAAATCTTGTTTCATTTCTAGGGATGTGGTTTTTAGAGAGTCTGTTTTTCCTTTTAAGCATTGGACAGCAAAATCTAGGTCTTCCTCCCTTCCTATCACTCATTGTATGTTTCCTTCTCCACCTTTTGTTCCTGACACTTTCCAAGTTCAAGTTCCTTTAATTTCTGCAGAATTCTCCCCTCCTTTGTCTTCAGTTGATGTTGCTATTCCACTTGATGAATTTTCAGATCTGGTTCATCATGATCAAGTTGATTCTCAACCTGATCACTCCCCTGATCACACTGTTTCTTCTCCTAATTTCCTTCCTGTTGTTCCTACTTTTACATCTGCCCTTCTTGCCCTTAATACCACTGCTCCTGCTCCTGCTCCTATAAGAAGGTCTCATAGACCTCATAATCCACCTTCTTACCTCCATGACTACCATTGCAATCTGGTTTCTGCTCATGTATTGGCTTCCACTTCTCTAACTCAGTCACATGAATCCACTGCTGCTTGCACCTCAGGTATACTTTATCCACTTTCTTCCACTCTTTCCTACAGTAAACTGTCCACTCCGCATAGAATATTTTCTGTTGCCTTGTCTATTACTAAGGAACCCGATACCTATGCTCAAGCCTTGAAAGATCCTATGTGGAGAGCTGCAATGCAGGCTGAAATTCATGCCCTTGTGGCCAATCATACCTGGGTAATGACTTCACTACCTCCTGGTAAAGTTCCTATAGGATGTAAGTGGGTATATAAGGTGAAACTCAAAGCAGATGGTTCTCTTGAGAGGTATAAGGCACGGTTAGTTGCTAAAAGCTTCACACAAACTGAAGGGGTTGATTTTTCTGAAACTTTCTCACCTGTTGTGAAGTTTGTCACAGTCAGAACCTTGTTAGCCTTAGCTGCTGTCTATGGTTGGCATCTCACTCAGTTGGATGTCAACAATGCCTTTCTCCATGGGGATTTGGATGAAGAGGTATACATGCTTCCTCCACCAGGTTTTGGTAGCAAGGGGGAGGTGTGTAGGTTAACAAAGTCCTTATATGGGCTTAAGCAAGCCAGCAGGCAGTGGTTTGCCAAATTGTCATCCACTATTGTTGATCTTGGTTTTCTTCAATCTAAATCAGATTATTCTGTGTTTACTAGGGTTAATAAAGGTTCAATCATCATTCTTTTGATCTATGTGGATGATATATTAATTGCTAGTAATGATGTAGATGCAGTCAATACCTTCAAGCAATTCCTAGACAATAAGTTCAAACTCAAGGACTTAGGTACTTTGAAGTATTTTCTAGGTCTTGAGGTTGCTAGAACCACCAAAGGACTGGCATTATGTCAAAGAAAGTATACTTTAGATCTTCTATCCAAGACTGGTTTATTGGCAAGCAAACTTGCCAACATTCCAATGGAGCAATCTACCAAGTTCAGCACTTCCATTGGTGAAGACGTTCCTGATCCAGCCCTTTATAGAAGATTAATAGGCAAGCTCCTATACTTGACACTCACGCGGCCTGACATTTGCTATGTTGTACATAAACTAAGTCAATTCTTGGCTGCCCCTAAAGTGCCTCATTTGCAAGCTGCATACAGAATTCTCAAGTATTTGAAGAGGAGTCCAGGCCAAGGTTTATTTCTCTCTGCAGAATCAGAATTGAAGCTCAAAGCATATTGTGATGCTGACTGGGCAGCATGCCCTGACACTAGGAGGTCTGTTTCTGGCTTTTGCATTTTCCTTGGTGATTCTATGATCTCTTGGAAATGTAAAAAGAAACATGTGGTATCTAGATCTTCTGCAGAATCCGAGTATAGGGCCATGGCCACAATGACAAGTGAAATTGTTTGGCTCATCTCATTGCTCAAGACTTTTGGATTAGAGCATACCCAGGCAGCTTCTCTCTACTGTGACAGCAGGGCAGCTTTATACATAGCAGCAAATCCAGTGTATCATAAGCGAACAAAGCATATAGAAGTTGATTGTCATTTTATCTGAGAGAAGATACAAGCTGGTACAATTAAAACATTCCATATTCCCTCAAGACATCAAGTTGCTAATTTTTTTACTAAAGCACTTGGGCACAAACAGTTTCATTATTTGTTGTCCAAGATGAACCTACTAAACATATATATATAGTTCATCTTGAGGGGGAGTGTTGAAGATTGGTTTAGTTTAGTTTTGTAATTAACTCTGTAATTGTATATGTAAACTACATGTAGTAGTTGTAAAGGAACGACTTGTAGCTTATTAGATTTTATACTTTAGTCTGATGCCACGTGTATAGAAGCTGGCAGAATGTGTGGTTAGCATTGTTTAGTTAGTTTACTGTTACAACTTTACTCTTATGTATCTAGTATATAAAGAACAGTGTAAGCTAATTATCAATACAAGAATTCATTTTCACATTTCCTACTTCTTGCTCTGCATTTCATTTCTCTGTGTGTTGAGCAACTATTCATTACTGAAGCTTAGGATTGTGGAAGAATTCTAATAGTGAGCAATCATTTTAAAGAGAATTTAATAATCTTCAATATGAGTTCAAGTTTATCCTGATTGAATGGCCGTATTTTTTTGTCAAATATTAGTCAAACCAGGGTTGATTTTGGTGAAACTTGGGGAAGTGCTTTGAAAGATGGACTTTAGTGTAAAATGGTAGAATTCAGAGGTCTGGTCAAAATTTGAGCTTATTTGACCATCGCTCAACTCAGTCAAAGCTTAGCTAAGTATAAGTTTTTAGACCCCCTAAAAACACAGTATTTAACCTAAAATTTATCGTTAAGTTGATACTTAAGTCAATTATATAGATCTAGGTTAAACATTCATCACATATGTCATGTAGCGGAAAAGTAAATAAGACACAGATATGATGAATTAGGAAAACTAATTAAACAAACTAGTTTCAAAGTAAAAAACCTGGAAGGAACTATTCCGAAAGGAACAATTCATTATATCAAATAGAAGTTTACAGTCAAGAATATTTAATTTGTAGTAAACTTAACTATGATTATCAAACCTAACTTTAAAACCTTCAAATTTCTTTGATGTGGATTTGCTCTAATATGAACCTCTAGTTTATGCCTTTGATCTTTAGTATGCTTGATATCTGAAGCCTAGGTTGCAACTTTATTCCACTAATACTTGTAGTATGTAAATGAGCTCCGGTAGATGTTTGAAAGAGTAGAAAGCACAAAAGCTCTTAAATCTCAAAAGAGTAGCTCTCCAAGACTTGAAAAACATGCTTTAGGATTTTCTTTATATACCAAGTAAGTCTGGAATGAAACCCTGAATGTTTAATGGGCTGTTGGGCTTTATTAAAATTCTACAGAATCGCATCTCAATTGGTCGAGCCTTTCTCTCGATTGGTCGAGCTCTTCAGCTTTTTAATTTCTTGAACTTGTAACTTGTACGTTTTTTAATTCTGACTTGTATCACTTTAATTTGATCAATGTCTAAAACACTTCATAGATACTAAGATCTATTTCTAGACAAGTTTATATACATGGTTTGCCAACAAACAAATTATTTAGAACCTGAACATTTATAAGTAAATATTTAAAACCTAACACTAAGAAAAGAGCATTGTGATCATTTTTTCTCTAGATCCTCAAAATTGATTAATAAGACATCCAATTGGGACAAAATTAGGTTATATTTGACACTCCCAAGATTCCAACGTGAAAAATACTATTTATAGATTTTTTGAAATTAAATTTGAAGTTGTACATGTAAAACGAGGATGGATAAAATACAATATTGACATTATGCTTTTTTTTTTTTTTGGCTTGATGTTGAATCCAAACAAGTATACATGTTGACTCCAAGTAAGCATATATAGGTGCCAACTCTTAGTTATTTATCTTTTTATTTTGTTTGTTCATCTATTTTATTGTTGTATCTTTGGTTTTGTCCTGCATCAGTTTTGTGTTGATAATCGTGCTAATAACTTGTTCCTGGACCCTTATGTGTCTTGCTTCACTAAAACAATTAACTGAAGACAATTTCGGTAATTTGTTGGCCAAACCAAATGCAAAGTATACTTCTAGTTCAAACTTATACCTGAGCATTCCAAAATTCAGCTCTGCGATTGTTCTGTTTATTAATTAAAATCACCTTTGACTATCCCATTCTTCCAAAGTGAAAGCCATATTGGATTTTGATTGACTAGTACTGTAGGAGCCATTGGATTCCCATTAGCTTATACTTGCCTTGTTTTCGTGGGCATAAAGGACGGGTAGCATGTGCCATAAGAAGTAGTTATATAAGCATATATATATATATATATATATATATAACATTGAAATTCAAATCATCCAAGGCCATATTGAGTTTCTGGCCAAAATTAAAAGCAGTGGTACTTGGTGTTCTTTTTGACTATTACTCAGGACAAAGTAGAATGTTTAGAAAAGATGCTGTAACAACGTATACAAGTAGGCCCCTGAAGAGCAAATGGGGCCTTTTTCTTAATAGGAAAGGGTCCACAGGAGAATTCAAGAATGACCAAAAAGCAACCACTCTATTATTCTCTCATCATCATTCACCATCAAAGCACAAAACAAAAACAAAAGAAAGGAAGGCCAAATTGTTAAAAAAAAAAAACAAGAAAAAAAATGTTGAGAAGCCTTCAATTACACTCCACTCACAAAACAATCTTAGTTCTGAGACTTCTTTGTCTATTATTTCTCTTGTCTTCTCTTAGTAGCCATGGATACCCTGTCAAAGCTCACATATTCATCTATGCAGGCTGCTCCCAAGAAAAATACCAACCCAATTCACCTTTTGAAGCAAACGTCAACTCTTTTCTAGCATCACTTGCAAGCTCGTCTTCTCAAGTGTCATACAATAGCTTAGCTATAGGAAATGGAAGCTCTCCACAAGCTGATGGCAGCATATATGGGTTATTCCAGTGTAGGGGAGATTTGAAGATTTTGGACTGCTCCCAATGCATTCAAAGTGCTGTTACTCAAATAGGTTTGGTTTGTCCTTACTCTTTTGGGGCTTCTTTGCAGCTTGAAGGGTGCTACATAAGATACGAGCATGTTGATTTCTTGGGAAAGCTTGACACAAGTCTTAGGCACACAAAGTGTAGTAAAAGTAGTGTAAGTAGTGATGTTGATTTCTTTAGACGTAGAGATGATGTTCTTGCTGACTTGCAAGGGACAACTGGGTTTAGAGTGAGTAGTTCAGGTTTGGTTGAAGGTTTTGCTCAGTGTTTGGGGGATTTGAACCCAACTGATTGCTCTTCTTGCCTTGCTGATGCTGTTGGAAAGTTGAAGACTGTGTGTGGATCAGCTTCTGCATCGGACGTGTATTTGGCGCAGTGTTATGCTCGGTACTGGGCATCTGGCTACTATGATTCCTCTTCAGGTACAAGTTACAACTCCTCTCTCTTTTTCTCTCTCTTTCTCTCTCCATATCTTTGATTGTCTCACACTTCCTTTTAGAACGGAACTAAGAACTTTTGTTTGGAGTACGAATTGTAAAACTATATGATTTAATTTGTTATAGCTTTTAAATTATAGGATATAAAATATAGTTTTTCCTTATCTTTATAAGAGCACTTATGGCCAACCCTAGTCCTGGGGCCTCTTACTAGAGAAAGTCCACCAAATGTGGGCATCATGTGATTTTTTATTACGAAAAAAAAAACATATATTGGGAGTTGTGTATTTTTCCTCTACTCCTAAGAATGTCCAAAAATATAATAGATTAATATAAATCCAACTCAATTAGTAGTAAGTGAATTATTTCATATTAAAAGTAAAAAAAATAATAAATGTAGTATAAATAAAAGTGTGTAGAATATAGAACTTTAACATACATATCATTCAAGTGATATATAATTAAATACAAAAAAAAAAAAAAAAAAAAAAAACTCATTTAAAATTGTCGTAGGACACTTAATTTGAATATTTGGACAAGTGAAACAAAAATCCCTGTTTCTAGTTGCAATTTATTTACCATGAAAACAACATATTTTTGCTCTTTAATTGGAGCCAATAATTAGGTCATTGCAAACCTAAAATAAAAAAATAAAAAAATCTCATTATGAGTATTCTATTGTATATTTTTATCAATTATAATTTATCACACTTCATTTTATTTTTCATTATACAATAATCAAAGTTTAAAATTGAAAAATATTTCAAACAAATACGTGACATATTACCGTTGATAGAATATATAAATATACAGTGCAATACCAAGAATGACCTAGAGAAATTTTATTCTTGCGAACCTTAGTGCTACAAGGTGACATAGTAAACGTACTTTCTTAAAATTATATTGACCACTTTAGTTTTTTCCACAGTGAGAGAAAGAAATGTTGAAATTTTTTTCCCAAAGCCAATGGTCAGCAAGTAATCTTTTCATAAAGTATAAAGCATCAAGGGTCGCAAGTGCTTTTGGGAACCTCCATTATAAGTGCCATTCCTCTCTCTCATCTTTTATCTCTTTAAACAATTTCTTTTATTCTTTTTGCTTTCAATTAAAGTATTATTTATGGATGCAAAAGGAGTAATTACCCTATTATTAAACAATAAATGAGTCAATGTTTGAGCCTTTACCAATTTATTAAACCATAATGTCCCATTCAAATAAGTGCCATGATTGTTCTTAAAGCCTTATTCTTATAGAAAAGATAAGCTCCAATTTCAAGACAATCATTCCAACCAAAATTTGAAAGGTTTCTTATTCTCCCTCCACTTCTCAGTGACCAAATATATCAAATAAAATAACTGTACCTAATCTTCTCAAAATTTTAAAACTTGCAAGTCTGAAATATATAAATAGCACTAATGTATAAAACATTAAAACATGGGTAGAAAGAAAGCTTTTATATATGTGGCTGCCAAGCATGCTCAATCTCCTATCATATCCTTATGTATGGTACTAATTCCCACTACCTTTTGCTTTGGGGTATTTGTATAGATTCTACTAGCGAGGACCAAGTGGGAAAAACAGTAGCAATTATCGTTGGTGTACTAGCAGGTGTAGCTGTTTTGATTGTTCTTCTGTCGGTTTGCCGAAAAAAAATGGGTAAAGTTTCCAAGTATGAGTAATAATTTTATTAGTAACCTTGTTATTGATGACTGATAATCAAACAATTATATTTAACATACAGGTTAAGAAGATTGAAGATTTCATTGGTTTCTTTTCGGCCATTGGATGCTGTCATTGTCCAAGGTTTGCGGATGTTTGTACTTTGTTGTGATATCACTGTGACAACTTTGTTTTCTTCCATTTTTCCATTTTAATATAATATGGTTTTTGCACAAAAGAAGGTGGATATTGTCTACTGATATAAAGTGACATTCTTAATCGATCTCCATCAGCTACAATTTGCTGCTGATTCTATTCCCCTCATGCTGTCCAACAACGACATCCCATCACTCCTCAATATATAATTTTCTTAAAGCACTTTTATTTTCTAAAACTTTATGGTCTATACTGCTTTCAGTCCTTGTTAAGCTTTGTTTCATGTTAGAAATGAACTGGTTGACTTGTTTTGTTGAAGATATCAGTTTGCTGATCTATAGAGGTAGTAGAACTAATGGTGACCCATAAATTGGCAATCAATTTATATATGACCATCATAACTAAAGAAGGTTAAAAATAGCATCGGACAGTGCATGATATCTAACTTTAGTATTAAATTGAGACGCAACAGTTTATTTCTTACCGTACTAGAAAATTAGAAAAACCAAGTAAAAAATAGTAACCAATGGTCTCCACTTCCTATCTCTAGGATCTCCAACCTTGTTAGCTTCGGAAGAGGCATGCATATTCAGGAATGGAGAAGAAATAAAAAGAGAAAATAAAGAGTAGAAGCAAGAATATAATTTTAATGCTGTTCAGTTTAATATTCTACCTTCACGTACAGTGGAAAACCCATTACAGCCATATCTTTTATTTACAATAAACCTAGTGAAGGGTTTATATACTAAAGAATCCTAAGTTAACAATAGTCTAACTCAAGATTAGCTTGTTTATTCTACAAATAGATGGGTCTTCAAAAACTTTGGGGCTCTTGGGATGCCTTAAATATATAATGACCAAACGCTCAAGGCATGTCGAGATAACATACGATCACAGATGATGGCTAATACTAATTGTCAAAAGCTTCATAAACATATGGAAGCATCTTGTGCGGATGTCATTGCTACAACACATGCGACATGTGGTTCACGGGAAGTGATCATGGCGAGCAGGTGACTCGAGAAGCTTATATAGTTGGTTTGCATGGATGTGCATGAGGATTGCAAGACAAGTGATATGACACCTATGTTGATGTGATACTAATGATGGGGCTAACGTCTAGTGGACATGACACAGCTTGTTCAACAACTATTGAACAATCTCACACATAGTAAGTTGAGACCAGTAAAATAAAAATATATAATTTTTCATTGTAGTAAGATGAGACCACTAATTATCTATGTTTATATAACCTCCCTCCAGTAAAAGATTAATTAATTATAATTAAAAGAAAGTCTCTTATTTTTGTAATAGAAATAATTTTTTAGTTAAAAAATATCATTAAATAAAACAACTTTCACTAAAAATTTCAACATAGACTTTATAGTTTTGTTTAAATCTTAAAGTTTAGATAGTTTTATTTAAATCTTAGATTTTTAGGTAAATTCATTTAAACCTCAAATCTTGGAAAAAAAATTAAAGCCACTCTTCACATGATTTTTAATGGTGTTAATGGAAAAAATGTGATCGAAAGTTTAAATGAAAAGATTTTAGTAAACAAACACACACACACACAAACACACACACACACATATATAGATATATATATTCTTGATAGGGTAGTATATATTCAATCTTGATAGGGCTTTAACCATTTTTACCTAAATTGGTGAAATTTATATCCAGTAACTTAAGGATTATAATAGAAAAGATAATATACTGAAAAGTAATGATTTAATTTTCTTTCTTTTTTTATTTTTATTTTTATAAAATCATATGTGCTCTAATTTTACAATAAAAGCATTGTTATTTACCGTTCAAGTTCAAGTTAAAAAAAAAAAACCGTTTATTTCACTATAATTCAATGTACCTATATATTGCTAATTTTTTTTAAAAGATTTTGATATATATATATATATATATATATATATAGAAAGGGTTCCAAAAATGGAAACCTTTGCACCTCATGTTTTAATCACTAGATGCATGCATATTGTTCTTGCGTGTTAAACAATCTGCCAACCCATTGGGATAGCTCAGAATTTTAACAATCAAGATCATTCATAGTATATAACTAATAACTCATTCTCTCTATTGCATAATTTATATACATACAATAAGAATTTTTATGATAAGGATTGAGAATGTCACAAGTCTCTCCTGGATAAACAATCATCCCACTTTTTGATTACTTGACTAGGACTTTTGCTTGAGAATCTCTTTTGCATGAAAATTAAATGACATTAACGAGTATACAATGAAAACTTATAATTAAGCATCTTTGGCACTATATTTTCTTATATGGAAATCCAATTGAGGTATTAAATTTATTGTTTGTGGAACTTACCTTGACGACTTATATTTTCCCAAAAGATGTTCATGACACAAAGCCTGGTTTTTTCTAGAAAAAAACAATATGGAAGGAATTGTTTTACTTTCCCTATGTAGCATTATAAAATTAATGAGACCTAGATTTCCTTACTATTCCTAAAGTCTATATAAACCCAACCATTGTAAATCATTTCTCTCACCCTAATCTATCAAAAACAAATCAAAATTGCACTCTAAAAACTGAAGGCCGAAAGAATGGTGTACAACAAAACCTTTTTGGAACATGTGATAGTGATGGTTGGTGGTCCATGGGTCTGGAAGGTGTACTTCTACAAGGAATTCTGTATCTAAGGCTAATGAGAGGAGGTTGTTCTTGGTATATCTTGAAGATTTGGGTTCAAGATCCATTAATAAAATTATGTGCCCTTCACTCTCTCTCTCTCTCTCTCTGTATAGCTCTGTCACTCTATAGTTTATTTTCATTTTGTTTCTCAGGTAATGATTGGGTTTCTCGAGGAAACCGGAAATGATTTTATTAATAAATTGAACTATGTGTTTTTATTCTAAATTGACTCTCTTTCATGAGTAAAATGATCCTCATTTTCAGTATTAAAGTTTGCTTCTCCCAGAGTAGTATTGTTTCATGCTATTTTTGTTGTAGACTGTAGAGGCTTTTTCTAAAACACAGAAAAGAAAAGAAAAGAAGATTGTCAAATTGGTTTAAAAAAAACTCCAATGTTTTCTAAAGTATATTTTAACTATTTTCCCTCCCTTCGTATGTACTAATTCATTATTATTATAAACAAATATTTCTTTAGAATTCAACTTTTCTAAGATGCTAATAAGTTCTTTCTTCTTCTTTTAACTGAGTTCATAGAAGGGCTAATAAGGTTATTCATGTTCTTAGCCGTTGGTTACTTTCATATAGATTTTTTGGCTTCTTTGATTCCAATTTAGCCCTTTCAAAAAAGGCTAACAAGATTGTTCATGATCTCAACCGTTGGTTACTTTCAAATAGATTTTTTGGTTTCTTTGATTCCAGTTCAGCCTCTCCTTTTGTTTAGGATGTAATTAAGGAGGATGCTCAGTTTGTATTATATTCTGATCTGTTAATAAAAGATTTTATTCTCAGCAAATAAATAAATAAATAAAAGATGCAAAACCTCTAAATAGAAAAAAGAAGCTTTTATTTAGAATTCGACTTTTTAACCGGCATTTTGCAATCACTTCGAGGATAGGTGACATTCAGTAAATCATTAAGTTTTACCATTGTTGATATTAGTGCTCCCAAACCTTCACAAGCTTTTCAATTTAAATGGGGTAGATTATCATTTTGACCCATAATATTTACACTATATCACTATATGTCAATTTGGTTTTTAAATATATCAGTTTAGCCCATAACTTTTTGATGTTATATCAAAATAATCCCTGCAATTTAGTGATTGATGGAAATAACTAAAACTGTGACTTATGTCTAAAATAAGGGCATGTTTGGTAGACTGTAATAGACACTGTAATGTAATAAATATTTCTATAGCATAACTATTCGGTTGTTTGGTTATGTTTTTATTACAATGAATAGTTATTTCTTATGAATAGCTATTCTTCAAAATGAGGAATAACTATTCTTTATCAAAAGTACTGAATATCTATTCTTTCACTTTATGTAATAAGTTTTTTAAAAAATTTCCTAAAAAGCCATTAGTTGCCACATTTTCAATAGGAAAGAAAATAAATTTTCCTTGTTGTTAATTATTAGCTCTATTTTGAACACTCTAAAATAAGTGTATTTTAGGAAATTTGACTTAAAAATGATTTAATTACACATTTTTTTATACTCTACTAAATTGTGAATGCATATTCAGAATTCTATTCCTAAATGGTCACCAAACTAATGAATAGTAATACTTATTATATTCCAACTTAATGTATTCCTTATAATACTTATTCCTATTCCCATGTAATAATCATTACAGTGTACCAAACGTGCCCTAAAAATTGTTTTTATACCAACTACGATGCCATGTGTACTAAACTGCAAAATAATAATATACCCATTTAATAATGAATGTAATAAATTAAAAAGGACATTAACAAAATTGGCTTATACAAGAACTTCAAATCCTTTATCACCTTCAGTCAAAAAAAAAAAACAAAAAAAACTTCAACTCCATTAGCTTCTGTATTTTTGTAGTCTCAGCAGGGAACGAGTCCCTGCAAATGAGCGTAACTTTTGCAGACACGCGTCAGTAAATTTGTGTGATCTGGGCCATTAAAATACACATATTACAATTTGACAGGTCACAGAATCATCTTTGTGTATTTTAATGAATTTTTCTTTTGAGAATCAAATTTTTTTTTAAACAATTGTAGGAGTGAAAAGATTTAAACTAGCTTTTATGTTATTTATGAAAAAGTCACGTATTAATATATAAATAAATTTTGTTTTCTACGTTTAAGACTTTTTTTTTTTTTTGGGAGAAGATTGTATGAGTAAGACCTGAGTCTTGATTTAGAGCATTCATATTAGCGCACAAAAATTTCTCTTTCTATTTTTGCATAAAAATTTATTTTTTCTATTTTACACAATTATCATTCAAAAACACCAATATCAGAAAAAATATTATTTTTTTTCAACTCTCTCTCTCTCTCTCTCTCTCTCTCTCTCTCTCTCTATATATATATATATATATATAAAGAAATATTAGAAAAAAAAATTGTATATAAGTAGTAATCGTATAAATATACACAGTTATTATAATAACAATGTATATTTACACATTTATAGATTGATTGACGTGGGTAGCTTAATTTTGGTCTTAAATATGTATATTTGAAATATTTTTCTATTATACCCATATCAATATGAGTGCTCAATATAATAGAACGCATCGGAGTGATGCATGTTGGTAAGTTGAGACCACTAAATGAAATATATATATATATATATATATATATATGTATATGTGTGTGTATAAAAATTTTTATTTCAGTAAGATGAGACCACTAATTAATTATGTATTTTAATATAAGCTCCCTCCCAGAAAAGATTAATTAATTATACTTAAAAGAAAGTCTACGTAGTCTTATTTTTGTAATAGAAATTTTATAGTTTCCAAAATATCGTTGAATAAAATAACTTTTACTAAAAACCTCTACATATATTTTTATAATTTTACATTTGTTAAAAAAAAGGTAAATTACTTTTTAAATTTTAGAGTTTTGAGTATATTTCATTTAGTCTTGAAATTTCAAAATGTTTCATTTAAACTTCAAAATTCCTAAAATTTCTAAAAGATTTTCATTTCAATCTCATAGTTTAAGATAGTTTTATTCTAATATTAGGGTCTATTTGGTTGGGGGTGGAAAAGTAGGAGGACAGAAAATAAAGAATGGATAGAAAAGTGGGAGGATAGAAGAGATTTAGTTTTCTCTCATATGTGTTTGGATAGGAAGATGGAAAAGTGAAGAGATAGAAAATTATGGAAAATGAAATTGGTATAAATTTACAATTATGTCCTTGTTAAATAAAACAAAAGGTAACACAATTTTATACACATTTTTTTGATTAAAAAATTGTGTATAAGCACTTCACTTATATATATATATATATATATATATATATATATTAAAAGCACAAGCCAAATACACAGGTAAAAAAAAAACACAACACAAAACACAAAACTGACTAAACAGTGGAATAAAAATATATATATATCTTGCTTGTTGGTGGACAAGGACAATTTTGTCAAAAACGCACCTTCCCCTTTTCACTTTTATTTTCTCTCCAATTTGGAGAGATCAAGTTTTGGTGGGCCGGGAAGAGAAAATTGCTGGACCCCACAATTTTTCTTTCCCTCTTCTCCCAACAAATACACTTACTTTTAGTTTTCTCTCATTTATTTTCCATTCTCCCTATTCTACTTCCAACCAAATGGACTCTCATAGTTTTGGGTAAATTCATTTAAATCTCAAAATTTGGAAAATAAAAAATATATTAAAGCAACTCTTCACATGATGTTTAATGGTATTAATGGAGAAAATGTGATAAAAAATTTTAATGTAACAATTTTTAAAATGTTGAGGTTTAAATGAAACATTTTAAAATTTGAAAAATATAAATAAAACATACCTAATAACTTAAGGACTCTAATAGAAAAGGTTATATAATGAAAATAATAATTTAAATGATTTTTTTCTTTTGATTTTGGTAAAAGCATATGCGCTGTAATTTTACAATATAAGCATTTTAATATACTGTTAAAATCTAACTTAAAAAGAAAAAAAAAAAAAACCATTTTTGTCACGCTCCAAACCCGATACCCGGATTTGTGATCATGATCGGCATGCTAATACCAAGCCTAAACCTGATATTAACAAGAACCAACTTAACATTTAAAAAACTTTTACAAAAACTTTCCTCTTTCTTTTTATTCTTGTTTCTTTATTTTTTTATATGACTTTTCACTTGACATTCAGAACATCTACACTGTACTAAAAAATAATGTAATCCACTAGTTACTCAAATTCTAAATTTCACATAATACATCTTTGAATACTTTGAGGTACACTACTTTCTTTAGATCCTAAAAATACACAATACTACAAAGCTGAACATCAAATTGCTAATTGGGGATCTATACTTTTAAAACTAAAACCAGCTCATTTCAAAACTCGACTAAGGCTCCCTCTGCTCCAAAATATACCTGTTAACTGCAAGAGTGGAAGGGGTGAGCTACACAGCTCAGTAAAAGTAAGATATATGAGAATTTAGTAAGAACGCATGTAAATCAATTCATTTCATTTTATAATTGTTTAGATAGGAGAACATCTTTTCATGCATAGTAGTTTATACTATTTATAATAATAACTTATACGCTCCTCGTAGGAAAATAATTATTCTCCTTTTTCTTATCAGAATAATATTATCGAAACCCTTCAGATTGAATTTCTTTCATTTCTTACAAAGTCGCCATATATATTTTTATTACAAAATAATCATTTTAACTTAAAATCAAATAATCGGTAACTTTGTTTTAACCTAGAAGCATCTTAAGGAATAATAAAACTTTCCTTCATAAACTTCTTTTCGTAAAATATTATAACTTTCATAATCATAAAACTTAACGTTCATAAAGAAAACAGATATCTGATAACTTCTTAACAAAAATTTGTACTTTTAATCAGAAGCTCTATCTTTATAGCACAACAGAATTTTAAAAACTTTTATCTTTAATAAACAGCTTTCTTTTCATCAGAAACTTCTTCTTTCCATGAGAGCTTTTACTTTTCACAATGCATTTAAACAAATTAATTCTCTCAGGATTAATAACATAACATAACATAGCTATTCATAAATAGCTTGTTGGTTAGTCCATATCTGATAAATCTATACTTATTTGGGAGGCTTCTAGCACCACAGTGCTAGGCATCCAGCATTCCCCACAATGCCAGGTATTCTCGGGATTACATCATCATACATATCTTCCAACCATTGGGGTAGGTTGGCTTCCTCCACAAGTTGGCCGTAACCAACAAGGGCGGGTACAGTAAAGCCATTCCCACTTAATGGCCAATCATATAACGTTTTCTATGGAAAACCAGTAATTAACCCCTACTGGTAGAGTTCAGATCACCAGAGAGCATAACCCGAAAACATTTCATACTTATACATCATATTGAAGTTCATAATTTGCATTACATTTCACAATAATAGCATTTCCATTGTTTTCTTTAATCATCATGTTCGTGGAATCAGTAATAACATCAATATGTTTAAATCATATACATAAGGTTTCGAAAGCTCACGAACATATTTTTGTCTGATAATGCTTACATGCCATATCTCTAATCAAAAACCTTTTAATGCATAATATATTTTAAAATAATCTCATGACTTACCAAATGCTCATATAACTTATTCCTTACCTGAAAGCAGAGGAACTGAGAGCCTACAATTGAAGAAGCTTAGACTTGGGTACTGGTAACACCTAAACCAAAATTAAAACTTATTACTATCCATTATTTATTGTCATAAACTTACACATTCATCTCAAAGCCTATCTCTTAGAATCAAGGAAATCCTAATCCCACCTCAATGAGGTTCCCACAAACATATTATGCACATATCAACAAATAACGTACCAACCTAAAGAAATGTCATCATTCTCATATTTATCTCATAACTCTAGAAGAGCCAACTTCATTTTAAAAGGTACTTTGAGCTTAGGGCCATAATGCATGTATAAATATACACTGTTTTAAGCATGGTCATGTAACCACATACACACATAAGGAAACATACCACATGTTGAACAAAACAGCTTCATAAATACAACCATCGAAGGGTTTAGAACCCCTCCTTTAGAGTACTAAACCTTGAACCAACTTCATTTTAAAAGGTACTTTGAGCTTAGGGCCATAATGCATGTATAAATATACACTGTTTTAAGCATGGTCATGTAACCACATACACACATAAGGAAACATACCACATGTTGAACAAAACAGCTTCATAAATACAACCATCGAAGGGTTTAGAACCCCTCCTTTAGAGTACTAAACCTTGAACCAAGTTTTACAAAATTAATCTATGATCCCAACATATCAAATGATAAGCATATTAATTTAATGCTCAAAACGTTCATCTTAATTTTAGAATTAAATCCTCAAAGTTAGGCATGTCCCTTACTGTTCACTGTTTGTCCCAACAGCACATACTTAACTTATAAAATACAAATGGGCTATCAATTCACATCCAATCATTATGCAATTTTACAGAGCTACTTACCTGGATGTCCAGTATATACCATAAAAATTTCAGAGTCAAATCATAAACCCATGATTTACTAAAAATCACGCAAGACAGTATACTAAAATCTGTCCTAACAGAAATTCATGCAATTTAGGAATTAAACCATTATTTTTCTTCTCATTAAAATGCTGTGAGACCACTTCCATAACAACCCTAAGTGTCTTAGGATTCATAAAAACTACTCCTAGCATCCTAATTCACAAAATATGATTTAATACATATTTTTCTTTTTGTAAATATCAAATCTGTCACAGAGACAGTTTCAGTACATATTCTTACAAAATTATCAACAAATAGCAATAGGCCTTAATTTCATTAGGGTATTTTTATACCTATAAAATACATATTAAAATACCCTAATAAGTATCCAATAGACCATAACACCATCACTCTTTCAACTTACTAAAACAGAATCACAAGTTCAGCCTCCAAAATCAAAACAGAGGATAAAGAATGAAAATAAACAAACAATTATACTATCCAAATACACAAAATCAAATGAGGTTTAATTTACTTACCCACACACTTTGAAGATGAAACCTTAGTGTTTAGGCTCTTAATTTCTTCTTAGAGAAACTAGAATTTTCGGTGAGAAAGTAAGGGAAAGATGTTGCCGTGTAAGAAGGGAAGAAGAAAGAAGAGAAGAAAGAAGCAAATGAAAGCTGAATGAAGATGTTTCTGGTTCAGCAAAACAAGATAAGAAGAGTGTATTTTGGAGTGTTGACAGTAGGTTTGATAAAAATGACCCAAGAGAGCTTCCTAGCACTTTCCTTAAGAGAAAAGAGAGTAAATAAGGTGAGAATTTCAGATTTGTGTGTGGACCTGTGGAAAAATGAGAGCATGAGAGTTTCATGGAAATTCTAGTTACAATGAAAAGTCAAAGAAAGAGATAAGATGAAGATTGTTTCTTGCATGGCCGGCCAAGACTTGTTCTTTGGGTTTAAGAGGATGTCATGAGTCAACATGCAAGACACTTTGGCTTTACATGTGTTAAATTTCAATTTGTTGCATGTGGGTGAAATTCTGCTTAGGGGTGTGCAAAAAACCGACGAACCGAACAAACCGACCAAAACCGACCGAACCGTTGCCAAATTTTCGGTTCGGTTTCGGTTCGGTTCCGGTTCGGTTTCATTTTTTAAAAACCGAAATTTTCGGTTTCGGTTTCGGTGTTGGATTTTTTCACCCGAAACCGAACCGAACCGACCGAAGATATATATATATATATATATATTTATGTAATATTAAAACACAATGGATCAGTGGCCTTAATGGTATACGTTTTAATGGCCAGCTAGCTGGGAGTGGTTCGAGCCTTCGCGCGGGACATGGGGATATTTTTTGCTATTTAATTTTTTAAAACCCTAGTAGCATAAATACGAAAATACCCTTGATTATTCTTTCATTTTCTTTTCTTCAGCCGACATCTTCTTTTTTCTTTTCTTCAGCTTCCGTTTTCTTTCTTCAACCAACGTCTGGGTTTTGTTCTCTCTCACTTTTGTTGGCAACATCAAGAGGCAAGAAATGAAAAACCCACACCAAGAACAAGATTCAGAGAGAATCAAGAACAAGAATCAAGAAACCCACCCAAAGATCCAGACATAAAACATCAACAAACCCCGTTGTCGCCGCCGCCTGGAGTCTTCGCCACCTGGGTTCTATCGCCGTCGCCTCCTTCGCTGCCGCCGCCTCTCTGGTTTGATTTTTCTGTGTTTGTGGTTTGAGTTTTGTTCTTTGTGGGTTTCTGTTTGGGCTTCAAGGTTTCTGGGTTCGTGGTTTGGGTTTTGTTCTTCGTGTTTGGGTTTCAAGGTTTCTGGGTGTTTGGGTTTTGTTCTTTATGATTTCTGGGAGTTTGGTTGGCTTCGCCGATACGCTTCTTCGCCATTCTCTCTTCTTTTCTTTTTTTTTTTGGTTTTGTGTTTGGTGTTTGTTGGTGCTTGGTGTTTGTTGGTGTTTGGGTGGTGAGAAAACGTGGGAAAGATAAGGGATTTTCTGGGTTTGTTTATTTTTTTTGGGTTTGTTAATATTTTCTGGGTTTGATAAGAAAACCGAAAAATCCAACCGAAACCGACCGAAACTGAAATCCAACCGAAACCGATGGATTTCCAATTATTTCGGTCGGTTTCGGTTGAGAATTTCAGAAACCGAAAATTTCGGTTTCGGTTGGCCAATGCTTAGAAAACCGACCGAAACCGAACCGACACACCCCTAATTCTGCTATAACAACTCATGCATCATGCTTAATTAAAACACCAACTAATATATATATATATATATATATATATATGTAGGAAATTTAGACCCCTTAAACTATAACCAGATTGCGTAACCTAGATTAATTAGCCAAGTTGTTACTTAGTCAAATTAAACAATTCTAGGTTAAAACAATCAAATAATCATATCAAGCATATAAAGCAGCGGAATAATAAATAACACAAGATATGATCACCCAGGAAAACCAAATCGGTAAAAAACCTGGGGAGGATTTTACCCACCGATCCTCAAGGCAAAACGGAATCCACTAAGAAAGAATTGAAGTTCTTACAAAAGGACTTACAAGCTCTCCGCTTGACTTCCTAATGCTACCCACCAGTAGTAACTTCCTGACACGACCACGCGCAGGCTCCGAATCCACGGACTACTTCTTTCTTTGAATCCCTTCAATCAGCTACAAGCTCCTCACTTGTTTTTCTTTAAACTTCAATGGTTGCAACTTTGTTGATCATCAAGATGTAGAAAATATCTCTACCTTGAAAACCCTAAGTTTATGTGAAGGAAAGCTCCTCAAAGATCTCACAAGAGATTCACATAAATAGCAAATATGAGCAACAAAGACTTAGAGAGGTTTGGGAACAAAACCCTAAAATAAAAGGAGGCACAAGAGGCACTCTAATCTCTCTCACTCTCTAGTCCCAAAAACGTTCTAGGGTTTTCCTTATATATAGGAGAGTTTTACTTGAACCCCAAGACGTTTAAATAGAGTTTGGGCTGAACTGGAACTCTGCAGAAAAATAAATCTGTACGTGGTTCGATCGATCGAGTCTAATTTTCGATCGATCGAGACTTACAGATTTAGTCCAATAAATTCTGCAATCACTCGATTCCAATTTTACAAATAAACATACTTTGAGCAAGCCTAAACCTAGACTAAATGTTTTGATCATGGTTTGCCAACAAAATACAAATTGAAGTTCTAATACATTAATTCCTAATTTCTTAGAACCCAACAATCTCCCCCTTTGGCAATCCGTGACAAAACACATCTCAAACATGAAATGCTCAAAGTTACAAATAGCCCAATACAAAGATAATGCTCATAACAACAAATCCAATCTTAACTACTATCCATCAGTTGCAAGTGTAGACAGCAGCCAAAATGAATGCACCTGTATATTCCTGAAACACTCAACAAACGCATAAACGCATGTGTGACAGAAAAACAGTAAATCAACAAATAAATTCTTGACTTCACAAAACACAAAACAAAGACATATATCATGAATAAATCATAAATATAAATCAATGAGCAGTGAACAAGAAACAGAAATAAAAACAAAAGTAAACTAACTCTCCCCCTAAGTTAGATACAACAACAAGCTTTTATTTTCTTCCCTTTCAAAAAGAATTTCAACTCCCCTTAAACAAAACAAACATGATTCCCATAAATCAATAATTTCTCCCCCTTTTTGTCACGTATTGACAAAGACAACTCATACAAAGAGTAAACAGTCAACATACGCAATAAAGGATAAGAGAAAACAGAGAATCAAGGGAACAAAAAATCAGCTCTATAGAAAATAGAGACAACTTCCCCTATGAACAACACAGGTTAAAAAAAAAACTTTTCTCCCCCTATAAAAATAGGAAAAACAAAACAAGTTGTAGGAAAAACAGTTTTGGGGAAAAATAAAGGGGTGGGGGGAAATCAGCAGCAGCAGCAGCATCACCAACAGGATCAGGAACATCCTCATCAGCAGGACCAAAGTTAAAAACACACAAACCAAAGTTAAAAACTAAGGTGAGGATACACATGAAGAAAAAATATTCTCTCTTTCAATAAAATGCAAACATGGCATTATGTGACCCATAAACAGTTGCATGAGTAGAGAAAATATTTGCACATTGATTATCCATCATATCTCTTAAGAAAAATATTTTCTACAGTTCACACATAAAAAAAAGGCATATACTAGAAAGTACATAGCTCAAAAATTAATCAATCAATTTTTTGATCAAGTTGAGTACCCAATGTAGCAAAGTGTATGCATGCTATGTGTGAAAACAATGAGAGATATGACTGCAAAACTGCAAAATAGATACAGAAATCAATGCAATGCATGTGAATCCTAACCATAAAAGATGCAACACAAAATATGTCATGATGCATGCTCTAATGCAGTAAAACTAAGTTCAATTGAGATCAAATTGACAAAATTGGCTCGAGCAAGGAATTTCTACCAAAAATCCCAAAAATTGAAAACCACTTGTTGAAATTTTTTAAACAAATTGATGAATTGAGCATTACTAAACATAGCACATAGAGTATAATGCCTAATTTCATCAAAACAACAAGCCAATTTCATCAAATTCAACTCAATTTCACAAAAGCCCCAATTCGGATCAAGAACAAACCCTTTTTTAAAAAAAGCTTCTCCACGATCTTCGATCGATCGAAAATTACATTCGATCTATCGAATGATACAGTCATTTTGAGACAATTGAGAGCACTTTTTCGATCAATCGAAAATCAGGTTGGATCGATCGAAATGGGCAGAGGCTCACTAAAGTTTGAGAAAAACACAGGTTTTGAAAATCAACAAGCACATTTTGAAAACACTCCTTAAAGCATTGAAATAGAAGAAACAAATGCATGAGTATGAGATGGAATGAAATGCTTTTTCAAAAACCCAAATTTTAAACCCAATTTTCTCAAAAACAAGTTTCAATCATTGAATTTTCTTAAGCAACAAATATGTTGTGTACAAATCTCAAGATATTTTCAAAATTTTCAAACTTGAAACACATTTTGCATTAAAATCAAGGAACTTCTAATCTTGGATGGCCACAACAAAATCACACACAATATAATGTACCAAGTTTAACAAAGAGTAACTTGTGTAGTGTGTGAAACTAGTAAAGACTTGAGATACATGTGAGGTGATATGTGAATAGCAATCAAACACAAAGTCTACACAATTCATCACATAGAATTTAAAAGAGACTATCACCTAAAGAGTTACATCATATAACTCCCACATCTCCTAGAACAAAAGCTTGCAATCATGTAAGTTTCTTTCATTTTTGCCTCTTATTTATATGAATTGGCATTTAGCCTAATAGTACACACCGGTTTGAATTAAGTGAATTGGCATCAAGCCTAATAGTACACACCAGTTTTAATTTAATTGAGGCTACACCTTATATTCTTTTTGTGCATGTGCTACACTTTCTCGAGCACAAAATCTTATGATATGCACTAAGGTGTTCATGATTGGCTAGTGAACAGTGGTGAGATGGTTATTTATGTCTTTCTCAAAAGGATCAAGTCCGTCAGTCAAAAACATGTGACTTCAAGATTGAGACAAAGTGATAAACACTATAAACATCTTTCCCACACAACATGCACTACACAGCTCAAACTAGTAAAGTGCAATAAAAAAGCTCATCAAAACTAAACAAGGTACATAAACATGTTATGTAAAAATAATATGGCCAATCCTTGATTATCAATCCAAGATCTATAATACAAAACACAAAAATCTTTTTGGTTTTAACAAACGTTATAACCACTTGTTGAGATTTTGAAAAAAATTTATGACCAAAAACAAAAACACACATTGTGCTAAATGATCAATGCAAATGTAATGCATGACAGTGCTTAACTAAGCTATAGAGGGTACACAAACAAGAAATATCAATTTCTTAATTAACCCATGAGTACATGTACAAACTAGTACATCCTCACACAAAATCAAAAATAGCTTAGCACAAACTATTCAAGTTTCTCCACAATGTCAAGCATGTTCTAAATCAAGAGAGATATCAAAACTCATGTAATCCTCAAGAAAAATAAAACAAGACCTAAAATAAACTATTTTTGTCTTTTTGAAATTTTTCAATGTTTTTGGATTTTTTTTTAAATAAAAAAAACTTAGAAAAAACAAAGCAACCAAAAACAAAAACAAGACATGTCCACAATCAATAGAAAGAATTAAAACAGGGACAAGTCAGCAACACTCACCTTAAAGGATCTTTTCTCACCCATATAGCACGAGTCTTCGGCTTTGTAGGTGAAAATCCATGAGAAGCAGAGTGTATTTGAGGAATTACACCAATCTTCTGAGACAGACTAAAATCCTGCAAATTCCTTTCACAAGCCAACAAGCTCAAATTTTTCAAAAGCATATGAAACAATTTATATGGACTTATGGCAGGAGAAACATCATCACATATCCTAGATTGACATACAGAATGCTTAAATTTCAATTTATGACAATTAGGACGAATGTGACCGAAGACACCACAAAAGTGACAAACAGGAACAAATTTAGGAACATCAGTATTCCTAACAGCAAATCTAGTCTCAGATTTTTGTTTTTGCCTCAACAAAAAATAATTTGGTCTAATATGACCAACAACACCACAATGGTGACAAGTAGGCACAAAAACAGATTTATTATGCTCTCTAACAGTAGGATTAGACTTAGGTTTAGAAACTTCAGCGTCTACATCAGAACTTTTACCTTTGTCTAACCTAGCACAATAAGCCTTTTCTTTATTATTCCTCTTAAAAGGAGGGATAAAAACTTTTTCAGTTTTAGGCTTAAGAGAAATAGAAACAATTCTGTTATCATCAACAGGCTTGGTACTAATCAAATTTTCAAGTTTAGCTTTAGATTCAGCTAACTCTTGTTCCAAGCTGTGACAGTTTTTAGGCTTAAGAGAAACAGAAACAATTCTGTTATCATCAACAGGCTTGGTACTAATCAAATTTTCAAGTTTAGTTTTAGATTCAGCTAACTCTTGTTCCAAGCTTTTCATCTTCTCATCTTGAGAGAAAATTTGATTTCTCAAAAATTCATTCTTTTTATTAGATTCAACTAATCTAACAAGCAATTCCTCTTTTTCAAAATTAGCCAATTTTAACTCTTCTTTAAATTTCTTAGCAATTTTCAAGGATTTAGATAATTCCTTACGAAGAGTTTCAAAAGCATCAAAAAAATCAGCAGAAACAATAGTGTCCTTTTTATTCAAAACATCACAGGTATCAACAAAATCAGCAGAAGCATGAGCAGAAACATGATCAGAAAGACACTTTAAATTATCCATGACAACAGGGGTCAAGGATCAGCTCTTAGATCAAAAGATCTAAAACAAGAAGAGCTACCCGCTCTGATACCACTTGTAGGAAATTTAGACCCCTTAAACTATAACCAGATTGCGTAGCCTAGATTAATTAGCCAAGTTGTTACTTAGTCAAATTAAACAATTCTAGGTTAAAACAATCAAATAATCATATCAAGCATATAAAGCAGCGGAATAATAAATAACACAAGATATGATCACCCAGGAAAACCAAATCGGTAAAAAACCTGGGGAGGATTTTACCCACCGATCCTCAAGGCAAAACGGAATCCACTAAGAAAGAATTGAAGTTCTTACAAAAGGACTTACAAGCTCCCCGCTTGACTTCCTAATGCTACCCACCAGTAGTAACTTCCTGACACGACCACTCGCAGGCTCCGAATCCACGGACTACTTCTTTCTTTGAATCCCTTCAATCAGCTACAAGCTCCTCACTTGTTTTTCTTTAAACTTCAATGGTTGCAACTTTGTTGATCATCAAGATGTAGAAAATATCTCTACCTTGAAAACCCTAAGTTTATGTGAAGGAAAGCTCCTCAAAGATCTCACAAGAGATTCACATAAACAGCAAATATGAGCAACAAAGACTTAGAGAGGTTTGGGAACAAAACCCTAAAATAAAAGGAGGCACAAGAGGCACTCTAATCTCTCTCACTCTCTAGTCCCAAAAACGTTCTAGGGTTTTCCTTATATATAGGAGAGTTTTACTTGAACCCCAAGACGTTTAAATAGAGTTTGGGCTGAACTGGAACTCTGCAGAAAAATAAATCTGTACGTGGTTCGATCGATCGAGTCTAATTTTCGATCGATCGAGACTTACAGATTTAGTCCAATAAATTCTGCAATCACTCGATTCCAATTTTACAAATAAACATACTTTGAGCAAGCCTAAACCTAGACTAAATGTTTTGATCATGGTTTGCCAACAAAATACAAATTGAAGTTCTAATACATTAATTCATAATTTCTTAGAACCCAACAATATATATATATATATCTCTCATAACTTAACCATTTAAAATAGTTTTGTACATTCTTAGTATATATTTATAATACAATTAATCATTAAATTATTTATAATCTTTACAATTCTTATTCAAAAGCACATTATAAAATAATATATTTATTAAATACTCTTGAAAGTGGCTTTAAATAATAATTAATCACTTAAACACATAGTTTAATTATAAAATTGGGTTGGAGTGTTACAATTTTCCTTCACTAATTCAATGCAAAGAGAATAAGAAAATGTACCTATATATATATATATATATATATATATTTTTTTTTTTTTTTTTGAGAGTCGTACCTATATATATATTGCTTACAAAGAAAACATTCCTGATAGATTATCCTATATTTATTATGCACCATTTTTTTTTTTGGGAACCCTTTGTACGTCATGTTTTTAATCACTAGATGCATGCATTGTTTTTGCGTATGTTAAATAGGTTGCCAACCCATTGGGACAACCAATATATTTTACAATCACGACCGTTCATAGTATATACCTCATTTTCTCTATTGCATAATTTATAAACATGCAATAAGAATTTTTATGAATAGAATTGAATATGTCACGAGTCTCTCCTTTTTTGGATAAACAATCATTCCACTTTTTGATTACTTGACTAGGACTTTTGCTTAGCAATCTCTTTTGCATAAAAATTAAATGACATTAATGAGTATACAATGAAAACTTATATACATCTTTGATACCATATTTTTTTTATATAGAAATCCAATTGGGGTATTAAATTTCTTGTTTGTGGAACTTACCTTCAATGGAAGACTTGATATTTTCACAAAACATGTTCATGACACAACGCCCAGATTTTTTTAGGAAAAACAATATGGAAGTAATTGTTGTACTTTCCTCATGTAGCACCATAAAATTAAGGAGACCTAGATTTTCTCACAATTTCTAAAACCTATATAAACCCAACCGTTGCAAATCATTTCTCTTACCCTAACCTATCAAAAACAAAACAAAATCGCACTCTGCAAGTTGAAGGACAAAAGGATGGTGTACAACAAAACCTTTTTGGAACATATGATGGCGACGATTGGTGGTATGTGGGTCTGGAAGGTGTACTTCTACAAGTAGTTCTGTATCAAAGGCTGAAAATAGGAGGTTGTTCCTGGTGTATCATGAAGTATTGGGTTCGATATAAAAAATAATTAATCTTTTTTTTAACTAATATTTTGTAATAGAAATAAAACTATGCTTTCTTCAATCTCACTCTCTTTTCTTAGTTTCTATTTTATTATTTTGTTTGTCAGGAAATGATCGAGTATCTTGAGGAAATGAATTTTATTAATAAATAAATTGAATAGTGTATTGTTATTTTGAGTCATGAGTAAAAATGGTACTTGTAATTCTTATCCAACATATATCTAAAACGTAGGAAAAGCTAGAATTCAAGTCTCAGACATGAGGCACCATAAAAAGTGTCACTATTACTTGGACTTCATCTTTAATATTATTTTGTATAAACCTTTCCTAGAACATGGAAAAGATTAGAAGATTGTGAAAAAATTGGTTAAGAAACTCCATTTATTTCTGAAGTATATTTAACCATTTTCTTGCCCTTTTTGTACTTATTCATTATTAGATATAAGCCTAGCGTCAAAAAAAAAAAAAAAAAAAAAAAAATCTATAAATATTTTTTTAGAATTCTACTTTTCTGAGATGCAAATCCTGAGTAAAAAAAGGGAGTGTTTATTTAGAAGTTATACCATTGTGGATAATTGGATATATATTACTATATTAGTGGTCCCAAACACTCAAAGCACTGCGCTTCAATTTAAATATATAAATATTTTTGTGAATGTAATAAATAAGGAAATTATCATAATGGGCTTGTTAGAATACAAGCCCAGTCTTGAACAGGGCTCATACAAAGAGCTTAAAATCCAATAGTCTTTGCATTGTCAGGGAGCAGGTTCTACAAACGAGCATAACATTTTCACACATGCGTGAGTAAATTTGTGTGATCAGGACTATTTAATCAAATTTAATATACAAATATAACAATCTTTTTTTTTTTTTTTAAATTTTGAAGAACGAATAAATATAACAATCTGACAAATTATCAGGGTGTACTTCAAATTTTCAATATAGGATAGTAAAACAATAGTAGAAGTGAAAATATTTAATTTAACTAACCTAGGAACTGGTCTAGTGACTAGACCTTTAGCCAACAAAACTTTGGTTTTGGGTTTTGACTAGCCCCCAACCACCAACCCCGCAACCGCCCACCCCCACACACCCCCAACACACACCCCCCCCCCCCCCCCCCCCCCCCCCCCCAACACACATTTCCCCACAAACTCCTATATAATACACTAACAAAGTAGTTTGCTCCCTCACAAAATTTTTCTATCTCAACTTTGCTCCTAGCTTAAATAAGAAGATTTCTCTACTTCTAAAAGAAGCTATCTAATGTCCAACAATTCGAATAAGTAAATGACACATTTTTGTCTTTTTACCAAAACGAAGTTCAATGGTGCCACTTATGACTAAAAATATTATCTTTTTGACAGGTTTCTACTATTAATGTCTTTTTACACCAATTTTTTCACAACAAACTTCACAATTGTGAGAGTAATACTATATAGTATATACAATATTTTTCACAATAAATTTTATAATTGTTGAACATTTAATTTTCATTTAAGCCCATCACTTACACTACTTTATTGTCTACTAGTTATATGATTTTCAGTTTCAACTTATGAAAGTACCAACTCTCCTCTATGTGGGTTCTACATAATCATTATTTTTCAAATAAAAAAATGGCCTACTTATATTTATATATAGCACTAAAACCTTAGGGGGTGTTTGGTAAGCGTTTCCAAACAACAATTTTTAGTTTTTAAACAAGATTTTACGCATTTTCACACACTTTTTCACCGACACGTATTTTCACAAAAGTTTTTAAACAACAATTTTCAGTTTTTAAACACATCTACCAAACGGGCCCTTAGCCTCCACTCTTTTCTTATTTATGAGTTTTTATTTGGCGAAAACCACATTTTCGTTCTTATATTTTCACGCGATTCCATTTTTGTCTCTAACTTTTTTTTCCACCGCTTCTAGTCCATATCCTGGAAAATGCGTCTCGTTTTTGTTCCTATCGTTACATCAGAAATGGAAAATACATATGTGGGTGGGCACACTAAAAGCTAACATGGCCATTAAAATAATAATTAAAAAATGTTATTTGGCATTAAAAAATGTCACATCAGCATCTAAATTTAAAAAACTAATTCATCAATTTTAACTAAATAAAAAAATTAAGAACAGAATTAAAAACCAAAAATAACATGAATTGATATATAAGTGTGTCTTGAACAAGAACAACAAGAACACAAACCTAGATATAAGAACACAAACCCAAAAATTAAAATCCAAAAATTAAAAATCTCAAAATCACCACTTTCTCAAACCCAGATAAATCATCAAATCCTAAAGCCCCAAATACCAAATCAATCCAAAAATACAACATAACCAATCCAGTCCGAAACCCACAACAACAACGAACCCAATCACCAAACCAACGATCCACCCCACTGATCAGTTAACAAACCCATCAAAGTAGTCACCAAACCCATCGAAGTAGTCTCCCCTGCATCGTTCTGCAGGGGAGAAGTCTCGTAACGCCTTCTAGAAGTTTCGCTTTTCGGCGATCTGAAGTCGGCAATCCGTCTGTCGACGTTAACTTCGTCGGTGCTATATGCTTGAAGAGCAAGAAGACCGAGGTGATACCGTGTGATGAATCGCCGAGTTCAAGACTGACATCACCGCCTTGTTCCTCGCAGTACACTCCGACAACGTCTCCCTCGTGAAGAAGCTACTAGTGACTCTTGTAGACTCAGACTCACTCTCACTTAAGCTTGAGTTTTTCGTGTTTTTTTTTTTCTTTTTATAAAATGTTTCATTCGCATTGTTGATTCTCAATAAGTGAAAATGTTTTTTGTGTTTTGAAAAATATTGAAAGTGTTTTGTTTTAGCGATCAAATTTGAGATCTGTTTTTGTTTTTGATTTTGAATTTTTTTCTCTTTTGTAAAGTTATCTGTTTTGTTTTTGAAAATATTGACAGTGTTTCTATATGCATTTTGGTGATTCAGATTGAGATTTATGGTTTTTTGTATTCTTGTTGTTGGTTTTCACTGATTCAGATTGAGATTATTAGCTAAAAATGTGTTCTTATTGTTCTTAGATCTGGGTTGTTCTTAATTTTTGGATTTTAATTTCTGGGTTTGTGTTCTTAGATCTGGGTTTGTGATCTTCTTGTTCTTTTTCAACACACACTTAGATCTTAATTCATGTTATTTTTTGTTTTCAATTTTTTTATTTAGTTAAAATTGATAAATTAGTTTTTTAAATTTAGATGCTGATGTGGCATTTTTTTAATGCCAAATAACATTTTTTTTTTAATGGCCATGTCAGCTTTTAGTGTGCCAACTGTGCACTCAATTTACCAAGTATGTATTTTCCGTTCCTGATGTAACGGCAGGGAAAAAAAGGAGATGCGTTTTCTAAGATAGGGACTAAAAGCGGTGGAAAAAAAAAAGTTAGGGATCAAAGTGGGAATCACGTGAAAATATAGGGATGAAAATCTGGTTTTCGCCTTTTTATTTTTATTTTTATTTTTTTAATCTCAAACTCTGTGCTTTTTTATATATATATATATATATATATATATATATATATATATAAAATTCAAATTTTAACTGATTAAAAGAGTAGAGAAAAAATGTTGAATTCAACATAATTTTTTAAGAGCATTCAAGGTAGTGAGGATACAAAATTGCAAGTACGTTGTTATTTTCTTAACACTTTTACAGTAATTTATTTTAAGAAATCAAATTGCTTGTTTAAACTCTATGTATTTAGATTAATCTCTAAATTACATTCATATATATATATATATATTAGTTTATTTAGTTTGTTATTAATATCAATTAATTTTTTTTAATATTAATTTTGCTTTTAATATTGCCCCCCTAAACTGAATTCCTGGTTCCGTCATTGACTTCTCAATGATCTTGAGCGCATTAATTCTCATGTCCTTTTATATTATTTGGATATGTAAGGACTTTTTTTTTCTACAAAAAAAAAGTTTAATTTTAACATTATTTATGAAAAAGTCTCGCTATTTTGTTTTCTACTAGTAAGACTTGAGTCGTGATTTAATATGATGGAACACAACGGGGTAGTACACTTAGCACTTTGGCCAAATTCCTTGCCTTACATAAAATCACTACATTTTATACATTCATATCCATATAACATGTTCTCAACCTATCAAATCTTTTGTGCGAGAAAAGTAGGTGAAACTACAATATTGATCTATTAAGTTTATCATGTGTGTACAATTGGTCTCTTAAGTTTCTAATAAGCACAATTAGCCCCTCAAGTTCTAAAATTGAGTTGTATTAATCTTTTTACTAACTGTCATTAGTTGTGTTACTTATGTGGCTAACGAAACAATAAATTAGCATTTTTTTTTAATAATGTGACATTTTTTTATTAAAAAATTACAAAATAAGTTTACACATGTACCTTTGAATATACTTAGGGGCCCCGTGTTTGAAATGGGTACCACCAGAGCTGATTCTTCTCATGTACCTAGTTCTGTCCTCCTTTGATTAATTGCAGCAAGTCATGTATGATTCACATTGCTCTGCCACAAAAAATCTCGGCTTGTTGGCCATCGTATTTGAAAGCTCGAAAAAGTGTTGAAAACACACGAGCGGTTTAGACCCCCAAATTCAAATTACGGCTTGGTTGATTTTACACTAACTTAATGACAAGTGCGGAATAGTGTAAACACAAGCGTATAAACAAAACAACTACTCTAATCCATAATTTAAAGCAACTCAGCAGTAAAAATGAAATGAACAAGAGTAGGGAAGAAGGAGGCAAACACAAATAACACCGAGACGTGTTATCGAAGAGGAAACCGAAGAACTCGACAAAAAACCTCTCCGCCGCCCTCCAAGCGGAAATCGATCCACTAGACAATCAGTTGGGATACATGGATTAGCAAAAGACCCTCCAAGCCTAGTCTACCCGATGTACCTAAGCCCTCCAAGCTCCTACTCCAACAAGGCTTCTCGGAACCGTGTCTTGTCCTAGTTATCCGGATCCCGCAACAAGCTCCATGTTGCATCTGCCATTCAAGGCTTCTTCCAATGCTTCCCAGCAGCACCAAAACGTCACTCAGCACTCTCAAAGGTGTGGTAAGTGTTTTGGCTATCAACCTCTCAAAGATATGGATAATGGAGAGGGAATGGTTGAGGAGATACCACAAGCAATTGTATAGAGAAAGATGGGGAAGACAATCTCTAATTACCAATGTGTTTGGCTAGGGTTTTTCTCTCTGAAGCATCTCTCAACAATTATGGGTAATGATGGTATATGTAGGAGGGGTGCAAAAGGTGTGACTCAAAAAGTACAGGCTGGCAGAACAACTTGCCTCGCGGGTGTCTCGTGGGAAGGCCTTACCCGCGAGATACTCGCGAGACACAGTTGTCTCCACCTGGCATGACTCTTCGCATTCCAGCATGTGCCTGGCACATGGATCACTTCGCGGGATGCTTGGTCGCGAGATACAGTAGGGAAGAAGGATGCAAACACAAATAACACCGAGACGTGTTATCGAAGAGGAAACCGAAGAACTCGGCAAAAAACCTCTCCGCCGCCCTCCAAGCGGAAATCGATCCACTAGACAATCAGTTGGGATACATGGATTAGCAAAAGACCCTCCAAGCCTAGTCTACCCGATGTACCTAAGCCCTCCAAGCTCCTACTCCAACAAGGCTTCTCGGAACCGTGTCTTGTCCTAGTTATCCGGATCCCGCAACAAGCTCCATGTTGCATCTGCCATTCAAGGCTTCTTCCAATGCTTCCCAGCAGCACCAAAACGTCACTCAGCACTCTCAAAGGTGTGGTAAGTGTTTTGGCTATCAACCTCTCAAAGATATGGGTAATGGAGAGGGAATGGTTGAGGAGATACCACAAGCAATTGTATAGAGAAAGATGGGGAAGACAATCTCTAATTACCAATGTGTTTGGCTAGGGTTTTTCTCTCTGAAGCATCTCTCAACAATTGTGGGTAATGATGGTATATGTAGAAGGGGTGCAAAAGGTGTGACTCAAAAAGTACAGGCTAGCAGAACAACTTGCCTCACGGGTGTCTCGCGGGAAGGCCTTACCCGAGAGATACTCGCGAGACACAGTTGTCTCCACCTGGCATGACTCTTCGCATTCCAGCATGTGCTTGGCACATGGATCACTTCGCGGGATGCTTGGTCGCGAGATACCCGCGAGAATCCTTCTCATCTTCAAATGCTTGAGTCTTCAACACTCTTTCTCTCACACACCCCTTACATCAAATCCCACAACAAATACAGGGTTTTAAACGATTGAACATACTTACAATCAAATTTGGCACGGAATAAAAGCCAACAAATACACAGTTGTAAATTACAACTTTACAATCTCCCCCTTTGGCTATTCCGTGACAAAACCCTAAAACAGACTCTAGACTTAAACGTGAGTTTGGGAACAAAGGCAAAACTCACTCACACCTAATTCTAGATTCTGAAAAGCTCTTGAACATATGAACAAGTATCTCCTGAAACACAACAACACAATAATATCATTGTATGTAGAAAACTTGAAATGCATATGGAGCAATAATAACAAGATCAAGTTAAATGAAATAAAAACACTAGATCATGGCAAGATCAACAAGTAATCACTATCCACAAGCAATTACTATGCTCATTCACACATGAAATGAACATCCAGATATGCAAGATGATAAGCTCATTTAAAAAGAGAATCATTTGCAACTCCAACACTCAACCAATGTGAAATACACAAAGTATTTGCATCTAGGAACAATCCTACTAGGGCACAAGAGTGTTCATCACTCAACCAATGCATATAACGTATATGCATCTAGGAACAATCCTACTAGGGCACAAGAGTGAAGTACTTGAAGTAACAATGCATGACATTGAACTACAAGCAAACATGCATCAAGGTTGCATAAGCATGGTATAGCAAATGCATGGCACAAACCACAAAGACCTACAAATCTTGTGCATGCAACAAACCCTAAAAGCTTACAAAAGCAACATGGGTACTAAAAACAAAATGCCACCTAGCACATATGCCACAAAGCATAGAAAATAAAACACAAAAATCTGAAAATATACTGAAATTAATACTTAAGTTAAAGCATAAGTGTCAGAACTATAAACCACAAATAGTAAAACATTAACTATAAGTAGAAAAAAAACTTAGAAAACCCGTCTGTAAAACCAATAACCAATAGTTACTGTAACTAAGTATCTAAGCTATGCTCCCCCTAAGGCTGTGCAGGCTCTTGTTCATCAGCTCCCCCTCAAAATTTTCTCCCCCTTTTTGACCGGAATGGCCAAAGGACTAGAATTGGTCGGATTCGGAGTCTGAACCATGTGTAGGGGATAAGCTCTGAATCTGAGCGGATAATGTGGTGATCTGCTCCTGGAGGTATGCAAACTGATCCGCTGTGTGCTGTACATGAGTATCAAGCACTGTAGACATGTGATCCATCTTTGCTAGGATCTGATCAAGCTTGCTGAGACCTTGTGTTTGAGCTGGAGCAGAGGACGATGGCTGTGCAGTCTCTGGAGCAGAAGTGAACCTGTCAATCTCCTCCTCTGTATCTCCACCCTCATCTGGGACATCCTGAGGCACACTCCGAGGCGGTGGAATGAGATGAGGACCAGTCTTGGGGCGTTTAATGTGTGCTGTGCTCCGAGTCAAAGTGTTCGCACCAATGGGGTAATCCCTCTGAACAACAGTGAGTCCACTAGGGAATTTCAGCTTTGTCTTGGCAATGAGCCCCATGATCAGTGAGGGAAAAGGCATTATGGTTCGGGAATTTTGCTTCGTAATGCTTTTTTTCAGAATATGGAAGATGTGGCTGCAGATATCAATTTCCTTGTGAGTGAAGAGGTCGTAGAGAAACCTCGTCCTTGGAGCCGATAGTGTGGTGAGATTGGTGACCGGATACAAGTTATGGATCATGACGTAGCTCAGAGTCCTCATTTCTGGAGAGAACTTGAGAGTATCCATTGATGATTTCTTTGGAACTCCACCAAAAGCTGATATCATCTCCGTGATATGCCCCAATCTCTCATCATACTGAACTGTCATTGGCTGTGAGGGAGGTCGTATCTCCAAGAAGTCTTGAATGCTATCCCTTGTGATCTCAAATTCTTTGTGCCTCACCCAGCAAAGTATCTTATTTTCTTCCACCTCAGCATTAGAGAAGAATTCTCTAATAATTTCCGAGTAGACATTCCCAACTGGATTTAGCAACTTTGTCCACGTTCTTTCTTTGAACACATCCGGAATGACTGTGTTCTCAAGATCCTCTAGTTGAACTACTCGTTCCATGACAATGGTTGCTTTCTTGTAGCAATCATTGTACTTCATGTCAGCATCCGCGGATTTGAAGTGATCGGAATCAGTACGAGCACGCTTGGGAGCCTTCTTCTTGGAGCCCGCATGCTTGGTGGGAGACATCTGCACAAGTGGACACAACACAGAAAGCACAAGAGCACACAACACAAAAACAAAACTTGATTAGATTCAAGTTAGTTTACATAAAATGTGATCCTTCCAAAACAGAGTAACATTTAAAACAGAGCATGAGCAATTCATACAAGCATGCCACACCACATATAGCAATAAAGCATAAAATGTATGCATGAAAAATAGCACATTTTGCATGAACTTTAATCAATGTGCAAGTGTGTGTGTTCGTGTCTATGCATGTGTGTGCAACAAAAAATTGCATGAGGGTGTGCCTAGAGGGTGCCTAGGTGTTTGCCAAGTGAGTGCAACATGTGCGAAGTGTAATACACACATGATCGAAGATCAATTCTAGACCAAAACACGGTAAGATATATGGAAAACTTGAAATTGGGACTCACTTGAGACCAATTAGGCACAACAATGTCGTTTAGACATTCAACCAAACACCTAATGTGCATAACAACACTTTAAGTATGAACAATGAATGAACATGGTAAAATCTTGCCTAAATACATGATAAAATGCCACAAGGGGCCAACACAAATGCATCAAGATCAAATGCAACAAAACCCAATCAAAAATTTTACACAAACATCACCCAATTTAGAACTCCAACCCAAACCTTCGAAAATCCCCAATTATCAAAACCCTAACCAAAAAATCAGCAAAATCTAAGTAAAAACTTAAAAGGAAGTGATTAATCAACATACCTTGAAGAAGAAAATGCAGAAAAATGCTTGGTTCGGAGGGGGATTTGATGGAATAGTGTTTTTGGGTTGAGAGAGGTTCGAAGAAATTAAGGGAGGGAAGTTTTTATGTTTTGAAAAACTGTCACATCAGCCCTATAAAACTGAAAACATGCGTTTTTCGCGGGATAGGGAGCCGCGAGACAGTCGCGAAACAACCGCGAAAGGAGCCACTGAAGCATAAATTTTTCGCGAGAAGCTCTAAGTCGCGATCCAGTCGCGAGATTCTCTGTCTGATTTTAAGAAAATTTCAGTTTTTGCCAAACAGCATTTTGCGAGAAGCTGTTGGTCGCGAGACAGTCGCAAGACAGTCGCGAAATTCTTTGAGTGATAAGAAAGAAAAACTATTTCCCTCAAACCTTTTCGCGGGAAGCTTCTTAGTCGCGAGCTTCTCGCGAAACAGCCCCTGAACTAGTTTTTTGATGAAAAACACACAAAATTCATTTTGACCAAAAAGGAACACAAGAAAGTCTAAAATCACTTTCAAAAACAAATAAAACTCACAAAATTCTTTTTGGATTTGATCAACAAAGATTGAGCATGTGAAACACATTTAATCAAGTACAATCACACAAATGATTATGACATTCATAGAGCATAGACTTGTGTGTTGTGTGTGAATATCAAGAATGAGATAGTCCTTAGTCCAATGAGAAGCTTCAATGATCAATTCAATCAAGGTATACTCAACTAGCACTAGATTATGTGACCTATCTCAATTACAGAAACATGCATATATGACCTCCCACACGTACTTGATAACAATTCACTGAAGCTTTTCATTTGGCTCCATACTTAACAAATCATTTTCAACTTTTGAGCAAAGAGAATCTCATTTAGAGAAGGATGCCTGAAATTTTTGATATTTCAATTGATGAGTTAGCCTTTGGCTTTTTGGGCATCATACATTTTTATTTTGGTCGCTTTCCCTTTTTCCTAGTCGAATACTAGTTTGTGCGACAGGCTTTTGCAGCTCTATATCTCTTTTCATTTGGAGATTTACATTTAGAGAGCTCTTTTAAGCAAAAAAAAAAATAAAAGTGGGAAGATATATAGGCATGAGTCTATGCATGTCTCAAGATCAACACAACCATTCACTAATCATTCATGACAAGTTTGAAGATCTATTTACAACAGTCACATAGATTTCAGAATTTCTTCCACAATGATATGAGGGCATGAGGGACAAGCTAAGTTCGTTAAATGCACAAAGCCATAAGTACAAAGGTACAAGGCAAAACATGTTTTGAGACAAAACTCAACAAAGTGATCAAACTTTTTAGATTTTATAATTTTTATGGGTTTTTTTTTTTTTTTTTTTTTTTTTTTTTTTTTTTTTTGAAACACACCCAAAACAGAACAAGAAAAGAAAGATCAGCAAAAAAAAACAGGAGCAAACCAGACAAAGGGAAAATACTATGAAAGCAATGCATGATAGGATGCAACACCAAATGTCCCTAAAAATGGAAAGAATTAATGCATGGACATATTATAGTGCTTATGCATGAGTACCCCTCTTCACCCACACGTCACGTGCGTTTGGGGTGATATCCTTGACGGATTGGGTACGAGAGTTGGGACTTTCAAACCTCCTGGTAAAACTCTCCAAGCAAGTGGTGAAGGCACCGATCATCTTCATCACGTCTGTCACTCCGGGATCACGATTTTGGCTTCTTGAGTTCTCACCACCCCAAGCTCTATTGTCATTCCTTCTTCCACGTGACCGAGGAATGCTTGCATTATTGTCTGCTCTCAATTTTTGACAGTTGGGTCGGGTATGTCCTTGCATTCCGCAATAGTGACACACATAATCCGTTCTAGGACCCCGTTGTGGTCTTGAGAGAGATCTTGCTCTGGTTTCGTGTCTGCCTACTGCTTGATTTCGGGACTTATTCATCATCCATTGCTCAGCTACATTCTTCTTCTCAACCTTAACATTCTCAGGAATGGCCTCCCCTACACTTGGCTCTACGGCCTTCACAAATTTCACTTCTTTGGTAGCTTTGACTGATGAGCTACTCCCTCCGGTGTATCCCAATCTGGACTTGTCTGAGGAATGTTTTTGGGATGAGATAACATCATCCAACTTTCTAGAGGAGACCGTCTCTATCTTGGCTTGCGCTTGCATCACCTCTTGTTCAAGAAATCTGATCTTCAAGTATGCTTATGATAGCTCACCATTCAGTCCTTCTATTTCGCATTTGGCCTCCTTATGTCTGATCATGAGACTTCGGTAGTCTTCCTCTGCTTTCTTCATTTTTCTCACAGCTGTCTTGGCTATTCTTGCATATTCCCCTGACTTCTCAAGAAGTGAGGAGTAATTCTCTTGAAGATTAGCTGTATTTTCTTCCTCTTCAGCGTCTGATTCTTCCACAATTCCAGCAGATTCTGAATCAGAATGCTCACCAAGTTCCTTCTCAAGTGCACCCAAGTCGTCTGAGGAATCTTCATGAGCAATGGTCATGAAAGCGGAGTAGTTTCCCTCACCGTCACAGCTCTCTTCCGAGTCAGAATCAGAAGATTCCGAATCACTGAGCGTTGTAGCATATGCTTTTCTTTTTCCCCTCAAAAAATTCGGACACTCCTTCTTTAGATGTCCATGGCCATTGCACTCATAGCACACAATGTCTGGAGAAGGTTGATAATCCTTTCCATCTTTTCTCTTAAACTCTTTCTTATCACCTCTTGAAGGAGAGAATTTTTCTCTATTGAACGGTTTCCCACTGTTCTTCATTTTTAGAAACTTGCGGAAGTTCTTTGCAAGATATGCTACTTCTTTCTCCACTCCATCTTCTTCGGAGGAATTATTTATTCTTTCGGTGATGGTTTTAAGAGCAAGCGATTTGCTTGTCTTATGGGATGGCAGTCCCAGCTCATACGTTTGGAGAGACCCGATCAACTCTTGAATCTTAATCTCATCCAAATCTTTGCTTTCTTCTATGGCTGTAACCTTTGCTCTAAAACTTTCAGGTAGGGACCTCAATATTTTTCTCACCACTTTAGTGTCTTCAATCTTCTCCCCAAGATTGAGTTTAGCAATGACAATTTCATTGAGCTTCCCATAGAATGAGTCAAATGGTTCATCATCACTCATCTTGAGTTCTTCAAATTTGGTGGTGAGCATCTGAAGCTTTGTGTCCTTGACTTTCTTTGTACCCTCATAGGTAGTCTCCAAAATCTCCCAAGCTTCTTTGGCTACTGTCATATGAGATATCCTGTGGAATTCATCAGGGGACACACCACAAAAGATAGCATTTAAAGCTTTACTGTTAGCATTTGCTGCCGCAAGGGCTGCCTTATCCCAAGTGGACTTAGGAGCCTCCGGCTTGGTCCAACCTATCTCAACCGCATCCCAAACGGTATCATCGATAGAGTATAAGAATGCTCTCATTCTAACTTTCCAGAATGCATAATTGTTTCCATCAAAAAATGGTGGAACATTGAGCGATTGAGACCGGTCCATCTCAAGAAGGGTCAAGGATCACACTTAGGTAATTAAACCTCAGCAAGTGTACCCGCTCTGATACCAATTGAAAGCTCGAAAAAGTGTTGAAAACACACGAGCGGTTTAGACCCCCAAATTCAAATTACGGCTTGGTTGATTTTACACTAACTTAATGACAAGTGCGGAATAGTGTAAACACAAGCGTATAAATAAAACAACTACTCTAATCCATAATTTAAATCAACTCAGCAGTAAAAATGAAATGAACAAGAGTAGGGAAGAAGGATGCAAACACAAATAACACCGAGACGTGTTATCGAAGAGGAAACCGAAGAACTCGGCAAAAAACCTCTCCGTCGCCCTCCAAGCGGAAATCGATCCACTAGACAATCAGTTGGGATACATGGATTAGCAAAAGACCCTCCAAGCCTAGTCTACCCGATGTACCTAAGCCCTCCAAGCTCCTACTCCAACAAGGCTTCTCGGAACCGTGTCTTGTCCTAGTTATCCGGATCCCGCAACAAGCTCCATGTTGCATCTGCCATTCAAGGCTTCTTCCAATGCTTCCCAGCAGCACCAAAATGTCACTCAGCACTCTCAAAGGTGTGGTAAGTGTTTTGGCTATCAACCTCTCAAAGATATGGATAATGGAGAGGGAATGGTTGAGGAGATACCACAAGCAATTGTATAGAGAAAGATGGGGAAGACAATCTCTAATTACCAATGTGTTTGGCTAGGGTTTTTCTCTCTGAAGCATCTCTAAACAATTGTGGGTAATGATGGTATATGTAGGAGGGGTGCAAAAGGTGTGACTCAAAAAGTACAGGCTGGCAGAACAACTTGCCTCGCGGGTGTCTTGCGGGAAGGCCTTACCCGCGAGATACTCGCGAGACACAGTTGTCTCCACCTGGCATGACTCTTCGCATTCCAGCATGTGCCTGGCACATGGATCACTTCGCGGGATGCTTGGTCGCGAGATACCCGCGAGAATCCTTCTCATCTTCAAATGCTTGAGTCTTCAACACTCTTTCTCTCACACACCCCTTACATCAAATCCCACAACAAATACAGGGTTTTAAACGATTGAACATACTTACAATCAAATTTGGCACGGAATAAAAGCCAACAAATACACAGTTGTAAATTACAACTTTACAGTATTGGTATCTTATAATCTTCTGGTGTGGAATCAAGCAAAATAATCGTTTCTCAAGTGGAGGGCAATATCTTTCTAGCTCTTTTTTTCTAGAAACGTCCAAGTTGGGCAGCAACCTCTTTATGTAAGAAACATCAAGGCAATGAATATATTCATTGAATGCTAATGGGCACACATTCATTCCAGTTTCAGGGATCAAAATTGATGTTTTTCTATAAGTAAGAGCAACCTTGTTTATAAATGTAGAAATACCTGCAATTGTGAAATACAATAATATCATTCACTAGAAATTGGACACGGGTCAGTAGTTATCGCTGGTGGCGGCTAGGGCTGGGGCTGTCGTCGGCGTGCCGGCTAGGCTTGGGTCTCCACCGGGTGGCGGGTTAGTGATTGGGTTTCTACTCTCTCCCCTTCTCTTTCTTGTGGGTGGGTTTGTGATTTTTTTTTTTTTTAAGAAGCAGTGGGTTTTTCCATCAAATTCTGGTTTTAAATTGGTACAGGTTTGTGAATTTATTTTGTAATTTTTTTAATAAAAAAATGTCCATTCATTGTTCCATTAGCTATGTGAGTAACTGTAGTTAGTAAAAAGACTAATACAAGTTAGTTTTAAAATTTGAGGGACTAATAAACTTGAGAGACTAATTGTGCACATAGGGTAAACTTGAAGGACCAACATTATAGTTTCGCCAAAAAAATAAAAGCTATGTAGATTTGGACCCTTGGGCGCTTCTCTCCCTAGAAAATTTCAAGGATCCCTTGAGCGATTCTCTCCCTCCTTAAAAAAATTGTTATCAAAGCTATGGTTAAACTTCTGCATGAACTAGTGCATACATGTGGCGTAACTCTTATAATTAAGGGTGCCTCTTACTCTTACCGTCTTATGTATGTATAAGGATAGTGTCCCATATTAAGTAAAAGCACAATTTTTTTTATTTTTTAAAGAGAGTAGTTTATTCATAATTTTATATAAGATTTACATGTTAAGATAGTTAGTAAAATGTGATAGATGCTCACATGTGAAGTAAAGATTAGTTATGAGCTCACACATGGGGATTTAGTACTTCTAATTAATATAGCCCTATAAATAAAAAATATATTGTTAGGTTCTAAGAATTTAGGAACTAAATGTATTAGAACTTCACTTTGTATATGTTGGCAAACCATAATCAAAACAATAAGTCTAGCTTTAGGCTTGCTCAAAGTTTATTTGTTATAGTTTGAATAGAGCTGAATGCAGAAACTTATTGTGCAAAATTGCAAAGCTCGATCGATCAAGCCTTACGTTCGATCGATCGAGAGCCGTATTTGTAGAATTTGAATTAAGCCCAAACAGCAATTCAAGCCCATTAAGGATTAGGGTTTCAGATCTACTTCTTCTAGTATATAAAGGAAACACTAAGCACGTTTTTAAAAGGGCTTTTTAGGGAGAGAAGAGTGTGCCTCTTTTGTACCCAAAAGCTCTCTAAGGTCTTTTTTGAGTTGTGTGTTAAATCTTTTGTGAGATTTGAGAGGTGTTTACCTTCATACACACACATAGAGTTATTAAGATCAAGATTCATGTCAAGAACTTGATGATTGCTTCAGTTGCTGCATAAAGAATTTTCAAGAAGATCTGAATCCTTTGAGAGGGTGTCTCAAAGTCACAAGTAGAAGAACTTGTGGTTGCTATAGAACAAAGAAAGAAGTAGTCCGTAAATTCGGAACTGTCACGTGGTCGTGGTAGTAATTTTTCTACACGGGATAGCAATAGGATGTTAGTGATCTAAATCTTATTGTATAAACTTCAATTCTTTCATAGTGGATCTGTTTTTACCTTGAGGATAGTTATGTTAAATCCTCTCTAGTTTTTTTACCGGTTAGGTTTTCTTGGGTCATCAAATCTGTGTGTTCTTTATTTTCCACTTTATATCTATTTTACACATATTGGTTTAACCTAGATCTAATTAACAAACTTGTTAATCAACTTGGCTTAATATTTGGTTAAATAACTTGTACTAAAGGGTCTAAAAACTAACATATATATACACAAAGCTACAATTAAACATATATAATGAAAGGAGGCTGTTCTTGGTATATTTTGAAGTTTTGGGTTCAAGAGTTATAATATATATATATATATATATATATATATATATATATATTGTTATTTACTTTAGTAAGAATAATAAAAGTACATGCCCTTCATTGTCTCTTTCTCTCTCTTTTGGATTCATTTTGTTTTTCAGGTAATGATTGGGTTTTTCGGGGAAATGATTTTATTAATATATTGATTTATATGTTTTTATTCTGAATTGTCTCTCTTTCATGAGTAAAATGATAGCCTCATTTGCAGTGTTATAGTTTGCTTCTCCTAGAGTACTGTTTCATGCTATTTTTGTTGTAGAGGCTTCTTTTGGAACACGAAAAAGAAGAGAAGATTGTAAAATTGGTTTAAAAAATACTCCATTTTTTAGAGTGCAACATAGAAAGTGTTAGTTTTACATATTTTTGCTCGAAAAGCATTGCTTCTTTCACTTTGCCTCCCCTTAAATAGGGACGTTGGCTAATTGGAAGTGGAGACAAAATCCCACTCACACATCCTGATTGGTTTCACTGTTCAAACAACACCTTATTAGAGAACAATCTTCTTAATAGCACTGTTGCAAACCTCATTGACCAGGAAACAAAAAATTGGAAAGTTGATCTAGTTAGAAGCTTTACCAAGTACATGATTGTGAGGAAATTTTGAATTTGCCACTTCCTAGGACCTCTGGGATCGAAGATAGACTCCTATGGGCAAACACCAACCTCCCTCTGCAAGCAAAAGCTGAAGTTCTAAGGTGGGCAACCTTCCTTTCAACACAACTTCCATTTGAATCCATATGCATTGAAGGGTACTTCAAAGTGTGCATCCAAGCCATTTCCAATTTGAATGTAGATACCCCATGGAGGATCCAAAATATAATCTTAGAAATCATCTCTCCTGCGAACCATGTAAATACTAAATAGGCCTTCCTTTTGTTGGACTCCGAGAGTAGCCAATAGAGCTGCCCATATTCTTGCTAAATGGTCTATATGTAATAGGATAATTGGTTCTTTTGATGTTAGTAACTGCCCCCCTGTCTCAGTGATGTTCTAAGGGTGGAGGCATGTTCATTGGCTGTTGTGTAGTCTTTGTTGTGTTGTCTTTTTCTCTAATAAAGATTCGCAATTCATCCAAAATTTTTTTTTTAATTAATTAATTAATTTTGTTTTCTATGAGTAAGACCTTTTTTTTATAGAAGATTTTACAAGTAAGACTTGAGTCATAATTTAGAGCATTCACAATCAGTGTTTATTTTTGCATAAGAGCCTACTTTTTTTATAAAAATTTTATTTTACACAACCACCATTTATTTTACTACATTTCATTAAAATATTATTAATTTGCCAATTATTTATTCTCTCTCTCTATGTGTGTCTATATATATATTAAAATAATATTTGCATGTAAATAATAATCTATATATATATATATATATATATATATAAAACCGAAACTTTTGAAGCTCTCACAATTTTCCACATCATCACTATTTTCTTTTTCTTTTTATTTTTGATTCTTTTTATTTGAGGTTTTATATCTTATAAAAATAAATAGAAAAACGTATACAAACTTGGAGGCCTATTTAAGGGCTCCATAAAACTTGATGGACAAGAAAATATATTCAAAAATAAGCCCTAATTAATACCTAATCATAATAGGAACTAAATTTGACCTAAAAAAACATTAAAAGAGCCTAAAAACAAGGAAATAAATCACCTAGACCTAAAATAACGTTTTTTGCATAAAAATACCAAAATCTCTTCTCTCCTTAAAACCTAACAATTACCATCTCAAAACCCTAACAATTACCATCTCAAAACCCTAAACTCAACTTCACTTTAAGATTAAGAAAATTGGGTTAATCTCTATATTTTGATAGTGTTTTTATGGGTTTGGTTTTTGAGTTGAAATTCTAATAATTATTTTATATTGTATATGACAGATGAAGCATCTCTATTTTTTGGAGAAAAATCAAAGCTGCAACCTATGTCTTCCAGCCCAAGGTGTGGTAAATTTTTATATGTTCTTACTTTATTGAGAATTTTTATTTGGGTTCATGTGATTTTTTGTTTTTTTATTAAAGTTTTGATTTTTGGTTGATTAATTATTTGTTTGGATTAATTTTAATTAATTATTTGTTTGGATTCAACGTAAAAGATAATGGAATTAGGTGTTATAAATTTGATAATGTTCCATATTTTGAATTGTTTATATTATTTAGACTCTTGGTAGGACTCTCTCTTTTCTCCTTAAAACCCTAGCAATTACCATCTCAAAACCCTAAACTTAACTTCACTTTAAAATTAAAAAAATAAGAAGGAGAGAGACTCAACTAAAAAAAAAAAAAACATAGGTTTTGTCTTTTTTATTTGCTTTCATATGTGCCTGAAATTTTCATTCTATCTTATTGTTTTGTTATGTTTAGAATTTATTTTCTTCTAAGTATTTGGGTTAATCTCTATATTTTGATAGTGTTTTTGTGAGTTTGGTTTTTGGGTTGAAATTTCTAATAATTATTTTATATTGTATACAGTAGATGAAGCATCTCTATTTTTTGGAGAAAAATCAAAGCTGCAACCTATGTCTTCCAACCCAAGGTGTGGTAAATTTTTATTTGGTATATTATATATGAATTTTTTGAATTTAAAGGGTTTTGTTTGGTTTTGAAGTAGAATTTGGGGATTCTATAAAATTTGGAAGGTTTAAGTTTTGGGGTTTTTGGTATTTGCGTCTTAGTAGGTTGATCTTAATTCTTTACCTTATATGTTTTTTCTTTATTGAGAATTTTTATTTTGGGTTCATGTGATTTTTTGTTTTTTTAATTAAAACTTTGATTTTTGGTTGATTAATTATTTGTTTGGATTAATTTCAATTAATTATTTGTTTGGATTCAATGCAAAAGATAATGGAATTATGTGTTATAAATTTGATAATGTTACATGTTTTGAATTGTTTATATTGTTATTAATACGACTAAATAAAATTTGTTTTTATCTTTGTAGTTTATATCAGTTTTGAGTGTGTGTATATATATAACTTTTGGAAATTTTGCTTTATTAATTTAAGAATTGTAAATTACTTTGTAGGTTTCAGTAACTATGTACCTGCAATGAGACATTGATAATATAAGCATATATATATGGTATTAACATTTTATAAAAATCTTTCTTACAGCCCAATAACATTCTACATTAGACAACACTTCTAAACTAATGAAAAGTATAGAAGTTAAATATTTATTCCCATTGTATTTTATTTAATTATGACAGATCCTTTTTTTTTTTTATAAACGCTAACTAGCAAAATGTCTATAATATGCATATTACTAACCCAATTTTCTATTTCTAAATTTCTTAGATTTTATTATATCAATCTTTTTTTTTTAAATTCTTGGTGGGCAAATCGGTCTCTTACTAATTCTTTTACCTTAACATGATGTTGGTTAATTGTCCTTTTATTTAACTATCCCGTGCATCACACGGGTTAGCGACTAGTTGTATAAATATATATGATTACTGTAGTAATAATATTTACACATTTATAGATTGATTGATATATGTAGTTTTTTTTAGCTTAAATATGTAAATTTGAAACATTTTTTTATTATACCCACGCCGATATGAGTGCTCAATATAATAGAATGCAACAAAATGATTCACTCCTTTGAGATTCCATCCTTACATAACATCACTACAATCTCACACATGGTAAGTTGAGATCACAACCAAAATAAAAAATGTATATAATTTTTTATAGCAGTAGACCACTAAGAGCATCCACAGCCGGATTCTAAATCCCATCTTATTTTATCATCTCAAAAAGCCACTTTTTCAATTATACAATACAATTTTACAATTCTCCAACATCCCAACTTCTATATCCCAATCCTACTCATTAAAATAATATTTTTACACAATAAAATAATATTTCTCACAATTACCATTATACATTACAACACATTATTTATGCATTATTTATTCTTTCCCTCTCTTTCCTTCTAGTCAGGAACCACTGCACACCACCACCGCTGCCACCACCACCGCCGGCAACCCAGAAACTACCATCAACACCAAAAAAAAAAAAAAACCCAGAGAAAATCACAATGAACAAACCCAGAGAAAATCACCGTGAACAAACCCAGCCACCCCAGCAAATCACAACAACAATCCCAACAAACCCAACAATCCCAGCAAATCACAACAACAATCCCAACAATCCCAAAACAAAAACAATCCCAACAAACCCAACAATCCTAGCAAATCACAACAGCAAATCTCCACAGCACCCATGCGATCAAAACCCCATCGGAACGGAACCCACCTCGCCATCGGAACGGAACGGAACCCCATCGGAATGGAACGGATCTCCATCGGAACGGAACCCACCTCGCCAAACCGATCTCCATCGGAATGGAACGGAACCCCATCGAAACGAAACCCACCTCGCCAAACCGATCTCCACGCACGACTCGATCTCCAAAACAAAAATTTGAACGGAATGGAACCCACCTCGCCATCGGAACGGAACGGAACCCCATCGGAATGGAACGGATCTCCATCGGAACGGAACCCACCTCGCCAAACCGATCTCCACGCACGACTCGGATCCACCGCGCTAACCTCCGGCCATCACGCCGATCTCAGCCGCGCCACCAGCTTGCCACCACGCTGAGATCGGCGTGATGGCCGGAGGTTTTTGAATTCCAGACTCACATCACTAGTGATTCGGCGAGAGAGAGAGGGGATGAGAAAGAGATGAGGAAGAGAGAGAAAAGAAAGAGATAAAATGAGGGTGGAGAGAGAAATTTGCCGGGTAAAACCAATTAAAAAATATTTTTTTATACCATTTTGCTACAGTACCATCTCAAATGTAAGATGGTACTGTAGCAAAATCTCAAATTTTTTTTGCCTATAAGATATAGCCTTCCCATTGCTGATGGGTTTTGGGGCTTAAATGCCAAATGTGCTTAACATTTGGCATTTATAAGCCCAAATGCGGATGCTCTAAGAGGGCGTTTGGATTGGATTGTTTTGAGTTATATAACTCAAAATTGATAACTCAAAACTCAAATTTCGTGGGTTCCACTGGATTGCATTTTGTTTGGCGTTATTTTCAGTCTTGGTTTCCAGAACTTATTTCTCAAAAATTTGAGATATGGGAATGAAAACTGAAAACTGGTTTCGTGGTGTTTTCAGTTTTCAAAAACAAAGTTTGATGGCATTTTGGTTATTATTCCAACTATGTGGGACCCAGTGGCAGTGTATAGTCACATCAACATTTCAGACCGTTGGAACTCTCTCATTTTTTGGCTTCTCTCTGGCTTAAACAAGAGTTTTACAGTACCTTTTCCCTCATTTTTTGCTCTCTTCCTTCAGATGACATTACTCATAACCCAACATCCCCATTCACTCATCTTACCCACCTCTCTGAACCAACATAAAATCACTTCATTGAAATTTTCTGAGACCCAGCCTTTATATCAAACTCCAGTGGTGTTGTTCATCTCATAATCTCACGCGTGGGGCACGGTTGAGAGAAGAACCCATCCAAGCAAAGACCTAGCACCACCGACACCCTTATCTCTCACCTGCGCCGACATCAGTCAGTTCATCAGCTTCGACCTCTGCCCAAGTGACCACGTTTTCTCCCTCTCCCTACGTAAACCCACCTTGCTCTGTTTTGTGTTCCTCTAAATTTCAATGTTTGTATTTCAAAGTTGTTGTTCAGGTGCTCTGTTTTGATTTTGTTTGTGTTTCAATGTTTTTCTCAATTTCTCTAAACATTGATGGGTTTTGTAAAATAATGAAATTTGTGTCTGATGGGTTTTGTAAAATAATCGACTTTGTCTGTGATGAAATGTGGACTGAGAAACTTTGATTCGGGTATATGTTATGGGTTATTGTATGGGTCAGCACTGGTTTATGCTAAAAATTCCATCTTTTTGTGACTTTGTTTGCCATTGTGTGTGCTGAGTCTTTAATAAAGATTTTGTTGCTTCTGTCTCCCTTCTTTTCTCTTACATTCGGTGTGACAGTGTCTGTGGAAATAGGAAGACGAAACAGTGTTTTGGGTGAAAGGAGAGAGAAGAGGACACGCGCGAGAGAAAACAAACCTTCTGACCTGTGCAGGCTGTGGGCTCCACCAAAAAGTAAAAAAAATAGAGTACTGAGATGTGGGTTACGGTTTTGAGTATTGGAGCCAAACAATATTTTTCAGTTTTGGGTTTTGAGTGAGATAGAGTTTTAAGAATTGAGTTATATTTATAAGTTACGTGTTTTGAGTTTATAGTTTAAAGTTTTGAGATATTTTCAATCCAAACACCCTCTAATTATGTATTTTAATATAAGCTCCCTCCCGTAAAAGATTAATTAATTATACTTAAAAGGAAGTTTACATAGTCTTATTTTTGTAATAGAAATTTTATAGTTTCAAAAATATCATTAAATAAAAAAAACTTTCACAAAAAACCTCTACAAAGATTTTTATAGTTTTGTTTCATTTATTTAAAAAAGGGCAAATTAATATTTAAATCTTGGAGTTTTGAGTATGTTTGATTTAGTCATGAAATTTCAAAATGTTTCATTTAAACTTCAAATTTCTAAAAGAGTTTCATTTCAATCTCATAGTTTAAGATAGTTTTATTTAAATCTTAGAGTTTTGGGCAAATTCATTTAAACTAGAGATGGCAATTGATGCCTAACCCACGGGTACCTGGCCCGACTCGATAATGAATAGGGTCGGGTTTGGGTTTTAATAAAAACCCCGAAATGGGTCCGGGTTTTGGTAAAACCCGACCCAGACCTGACCCGATTAACTCTTAAATTACCAAAACACCCTCATATATATATATATATAGTTATAAACCCTAAAATTAATCTCTCATTTTTGCTCACACACTCACAGCCACCCCTCTCACTTCAACTCACTCTCCTCTCCCATTCTCACTCACTCTCAATCTCACCGCCGGCCCAAGCTGTCACCGCTGGTCTAAACTCTATCACCTTCAGCCTAAGCTCACCCACTCTCACTCACTCTTGCTCATTCTCAATCTCACCGCTGACCCAAGCTGTCACCGTCGGTCCAAGTTTTGTCACAGCTAGCCTAAGCTCACTCACTCTCACCCACTCTCAATCTCATTATCGGCCTAAGCTGTCACCGCTGGTTTGTTCTATTTTGTTCTTTTCAAAATCTTATATATATATATATATATATATATATATTGTATTCAGTCTGACATGTTTGTTTCAATTGGTTGTTTCATATGAATCTCATTTGCCGAGCAAAGGTACGAGGAATCACGTGACATCATTGCCCGAAACCTAAACCAAGTCCCATTTGCCAAGCAAAGGTACGTTTGCTCCTCTTTTTTTTCTTCTTCTTTTTTTTTTTTTTTTTTTTTTTTTCTTTTTTTCCAAAACTCATCAATTTCTATTTTGTTGATTCATATTTTTTTTGTACCCAAACCGAGTCCCTGTATTCATCAAAGAGGGGTTTTGTTGATTCATATTATTTTTAAAAAACGATTAAATACGTTGATTCATATTATTTTTAAAAAGATTAAACCGAGTCCTTGTATTCTATTTTGTTGATTCATATTATTTAAAAAAAGATTAAATATGTTTTTTAGTTATTCATGTGGGGCTTCTTAGTTATTTACAAGAAAGGGAAACTGTGTGATTTATCAACGCTAAATTTTAGGTTTATAGTTTGGTTTATCAATATATGTATTTTGGGTGTGTAGTTTGGTTTGTCAATATATGTTAAAGCCTTGTTATGTTAGCTATAAAAAAGTGAGTGGGACATTTCATTTTTGATGAGTGAATAATTGAGTGTAGTTTAATGGTGTAAAGTTGTTATTTACAACTATGTATTTTGTTGGCTTTTATTCCGTGCCAAATTTGATTGTAATTGCATTCAATCTTTTGTACTGTGTATTTATTGTGGGATTTGATTGTAAGGGTTGTGTGTTAGAGAGAGAGAGTGTGAAGACTCAAGCAATTGAAGAATGAAGTGTTCTTGCGGGTAGCTAGCGACTTAGCATCCTGCGAAGTAACTCATGTGCCATGCACATGCTGGAATGCGAAGAGTCAAGCCAGATGGAGATAGCTATGTCTCGCGAGTATCTCACGGGTAAGGCCTTCCCGCGAGACACCCGCGAGGCACTCTGTTCTGCCAGCCTGTCCATTCTGATACACACTTTCTGTGCCTACACTATTTATACCCACATTACCCATAAATGTTGAGGAGTGCTTCTGAGAGAAAACCTTAGCCAAACACATTGAGAATTAGAGATTATCGTACCCACAATTCTTTACACACTTGCTTGTGGTATTTTCTCAACTCCTACCTCTCCATTTCCATACCATTGAAAGGTTGATAGCCCAAACACTTACTATACCCTTTGAGAGTGTCAAGTGACGTTTTGGTGCTGCTGGGAACCATTGGAAGAAGCCAAGGATGGCAGATGCAACATGGAGCTTGTTGCGGGATCCAGAGAGCTAGACAAGACACGGTTCCGAGAAGCCTTGTTGGAGCAGGAGCTTGGAGGGCTTAGGTACATCGGGTAGATTAGGCTTTGAGGGTCTCTTGCACTGATTGTCTAGTGGATTGATTTCCACTTGGAGGGCGGCGGAGAGGTTTTTCGCCGAGTTCTTTGGTTTCCTCTTCGATAACACATCGGCGTGTTATTTTGTGTTTGCATCATTCTTCCTTACTCTTTTACATTCCATTATACTGCTGTGTTGCTTAGTTTATGGATTAGAGTAGCTTGTTTATTTATCCGCTTGCATTTACACTATTCCGCACTTAGTATTAAGTTAGTGTAAAATCTATTGAGCCGTAATTTTAATTTTGGGGTCTAAACAGCTCGTGTTTTCAACACATTTTCGAGCTTTCAAATGGAAAAATAAATTTTATGGGAAAATGTTTTTCAAAGAAAGTGTAATTGTTTAATGGAAGAAATTGTGTTTATTATTTTTTGTGTTTGATGTGAATGCAGTGCCTAAAAGGGAAATGGGAGACACAAAAAAATTTGGTTCCCCCTCACCAGGTGGCTCTCCCTTGAGAACCACATATTGTCCCTTGCCAGCTATGCGGTCTTTTTCACCATTTTTATAATCACCCTCGCCATTGTCGCATTCTAGCAGCTCACCCATAGGATCACCATCACCTTTATGCCCATTAAACAATGAGTAAGTGTTTGAATTTGTAGTTAATCATGTTTAATTATGATTGGATTAATAGAATTTGTGAATAGGTGTAATTATGAATTTGTGCCAATTAATCATTGAATATGTATAATAATGAATTTGTGAATATTTGTTTTTATTGATAGAATTTTTAACTTCCAAACTTCTCAACTAATTGAGAGTCCGAATCCCCGATGGTGGACCTAGTGGGAAAGGACCTAAAGGTAGAGGAATAAGAAAAGACAGAGGAAGAGGGAGAGCAAGAGGCTACAAATGCGGATGTAGATACAAGTAGAAAAAGAAGGATTACCTCAAATGTTAGGGAGAATTTTACAAGGAAGAAAGTTGATGGGAAATCTAAAGCCCAATGCCATCATTGTGGTAACTTTACTTGGGTGAGTCTAGCCAAGGTAGAAGCCATTTGCGTAATCATTTAGCAAGATGTCCACAGTTGAAGTTTAAAGATATAAGGGATATGTGACAACAAGTTTAATTAAACAACAAAATAAGGTGGATGGACTGATAAGTTTAAATCCTTACTAAGTTGATCAAGTCAAAGTGAGGAGTAATATTGCTCGTATGGTCATCCTACATGAATACCCACTTTCAATGGTTAACCACATTAGATTTAGAGAATTTGTGGGTTCTCTTCAACCTTTGTTTAAACTTATCTCAAGAAACACTTTGAAGAGTGACATTCCTAAAATTTATGATAATGAGATGGAGAAAGCTTTGAAGATGACGGACAAGAATGGAAGTAGGATGGCAATTACAACTAATATGTGGACTTCGAGTAACAAAAAGAAAGGGTTCATGGTCATTAGCGCTCACTTTATCGATCACACTTGGATGTTGTAAAGCCGAGTTTTAAGGTAATTTTTTGATCTATGAATGTTAAATTTATCAAACTATATGAATTATACCATATTTCATTGATCATAGTGTTTATTGAGTTATGTTATAATTATCCCTATTATTTTTCTAAGTTTGTTTATGTTCCTTCTCCACACATGAAAGATGTCCTTGTTGATTGTTTTTTTAGTGTGGAACAATGATAAGAAGTTGTCCACAGTAACTGTTGATAATTGTAGTGCTAATGATGTTATGATAAGACTTCTTTTGAACAAGCTTAATACTAGTTCTCTTATTTTGAGTGGGTCTATGTTGCATATGAGATGTGCTTGATGAGTATGGAGGTGTAGATAAGTCCCCTGTAGATAATGAAGTTCTCTTATGCCTGCAAGTACTTCAAATTATGTGGCACAAATGAAATGTAGGTTGAGTGGGGCAATGTCATCTTTTGATTTGTTTGTCAACAATGGTTCAAGTAGTTCAAAGAAACATGGGAGTGCTAAAATGGAATCTGATCACTTCATTGATGAGAGAGTGTTGAAGAGGAGTGAAAACTTTGATATTTTGGCATGGTGAAAAAGTAATGGTCTCAAGCATCCTACTTTACAAAGGATTGCAAGTAATATTTTAGTCATTCCTATCACAACTGTTACTTTAGAATCTGCCTTTAGCACTAATGGGAGACTGTTAAGTCCACACCATAGTAGGCTTCATCCTAAGACTATAGAGGCAATAATGTGTGCTCAGAATTGATTATGGGGTGAAATCAAAGGTTGGCAATTGTATAACTTGTATTTATAAAATGAAATCAAAATTTTATTTTTATATTTGCTAGTTATAATTTGATGAAGTTTATTCCATTTTTTAATTCATTGTTGTTGTAGGTTCTTCAACTATTCTAGGAGATTGCACACTTCAATCAATTCTTGATGATGGTTCCTGATGATGGGGAGCCTAATGAAGAGGATGGAAGTTGTGTCACAGCTGTGAAGGATTAGACTATTTGTATTAATTTAGTAGCTTTTTAATTTCTTAGACTTGTTGGATTAACTTGTTGGTTTGTAATTATCCTAAACTTGTGGGATTTATTTTGTAGCTTTTTAATTTCTTGGACTTGTGATACTTATTTCTTGGACTTGTTGGATTTATTTTATTTTTATGTTTAGCAGGTGATTTTAGCTATGATTTATTGATTTATGATTAAATGGTTATCTTAGCTAGGTGATTTATTGATTTATGATCTTAGCTATGATTTATAGATTTATAATTAACAAGTGATTTATTGATTTATGATATTAGCTATGATTTATTTATTTATAGATTTATAATAAACAGGTGATTTATTGATTTATGATTAATAGTCTATGATTTGGCATTTGGGCCACGTTATATGGGCTTGAATTTGGACGTCATAGGGCTTGAATATAGGCAAAAATAAATTTGGGCTTCAATTCAATCTTCTTTTTTTTTTTTTTTTTTTTTTTATTGGGCTACGAATTAGGCCCAAATCTAGCAGGACTACGGGGCCCACAGGGCCCGACGAGGCAGGCCTAAAAAAACCCATGTATTAAATGGGTTAGGTCTGGGCTCGCGGGGTGGGTTCAGGTATTAAAAAAACCCGACCCGAACTCGGCATGTTACCATTCCTAACTTAAACCTCAAATTTTGGAAAATAAGAATAAATTAGAGTAACTCTGCACATGATGTTTAATGGTATTAATGGAAAAAATGTGATAGAAATTTTTAATGAAAAATTTTTTGAAAATTTGAGGTTTAAATGAAACACTTTAAAATTTGAAAATATAAATAAAAAGTATCCAATAACTTATACCAACCTCGTCACACGCACCTTTGCATGTGCGATGAGGCTTTAAAAAAGAAAAAAAATTAATGTTATAATTTTCCATTCAATTAAACTACACACATAATGATTTTTATTTTGAATAGAGAAAGACATTCGTTAAAAAAAAAAAAAAAAAAAAAAAAAAAAAGGGCAGTTCATCAAACGTGGATTAGGAAGTTGTGAGTCATGGGATTGGAGGTTTTTTACTTTTTAGACTGGTGAGGAATTTGCAATTGTCTAGGACTTTAGTCAGAAGTTATAGGAAATCTAGTGGGAAGTTATTGGAAATTTATTTGATAGTTTTTTTGTTTTTGAATTTTTTTCGAATTACAATTTTAACCTCATTTTTATTTTTTAGGAATGAAAACAATCTAATTGAATTAGGAGTATTTTTAATAATTTAGATAGTGATAACTATGTTGGGTTCTAAGACTTTAGGTTTAAATGTATTAGAATTTCATTTTGCAATGCTGGAAAACCATGATCAAAACATTCAGTCTTATTTAAGAACTGCTCAAAGTATATTTATGTGTAAAGTTGGAATCGAGTGTACTGCAGGATTTATTTTGTAAATCTGCTTGGCTTGACCAATTGAGAATTAGACTCGATTGATTGAAGCTCGTGCAGATTATTTTTCTGCAGAATTTTCCAACTCAGCCCAAGCCCGTTTGACGTGTAGGGTTTTATGTTTTGCTTTAAGTAGAAAAGGAAAAACTCTAACCACGCTTTAATGTTGTTGTTTATGCTGTGTATGTGAATCTCTTGTGAGATCTTGAGGTGTTTTCCTTCACATATACTTAGGGTTATCAAGAATCAGGATTATGTTAAGAGCCTGATGATCGATTCAGTTGCTGCATAAAGAGCTTAAAGAAAACACAAGTGGGAGTACTTGTGGATGCTGTGGATCTGAGAAAGAAGTAGTCCGTGGACTCGGAGCTGTCACGTGGTCATGGTAGTAAGTTTCCTACTCGAAGTAGTAATATGATGTTAGTGGTCTAAGTCGCTATTGTGTAAATTTCAATTCTTTCATAGTAGATCTATTTTACCTTGAGGATAGCTAGGTTAAATCCTCTCCAGGTTTTTTATCAATTTGGTTTTCCTGGGTTATCATATCGTTGTGTTATATATTTTCCGCATTGTTCAATGATATAATTTATATGTGTTAACCTAGAACTGCATAATTTAACTAGGTTGATGTGGTTGTGTTTAAAGGGTCTAAAAACGTATAAACTAACTTTTTGAATTCTCTTATTATATAGAGATAAGGATTCTAATAGAAAAGAAATATACTGAAAATAAAATTTTAAATAATTTTTTTTTGGTAAAAGCATATGTGCTCTAATTTTACAATATAAGCATTTTTATATACCGTTAAAATTCAAATTAAAAAAAAAATAAATAAATAAAACCATTTTCCTTCGTTAATTCAATTCAAAGAGAATGAGAAAATGGAGCTGTATATTGCTTACAAAGAAAACGTCCTTGATAATCACCCTGTATCTATTATACACCATTTTTTTTTTTTTTGGGAACCCTTTGAACACGTGTGTTAAACAAGCTGCCAACTTATTGAGAGCCGAGATTTTTACAATCACGACCATTCATAGTATATAACTCATTCTCTCTACTATGTAGTTTATAAATATACAATAAGGATTTTTACAATCACTTTTTGATTGCTGTTTTTTGATACAAGATAGAGTTCTACTCTACCTTATTCTAAGTGTATATGTGTGTGAAACTTCATCCTAGAGACTTGAACCCTAACCATTGTCCCCCACACCCCACAAGCACTTATACTTGTGGAGTGAAAATTAAATGACATTAATGAAAACAAAGAAAACCTAAAAGCATCTTTGGTACCATATTTTCTAATATGGAAATCCAACTGGGGTATTTAATTTCTTGTTTGTGGAATTTACGTTCAACGGAAGACTTGATGATTTCACAAAAAGATGTTCATTACACAACACCTGGCTTTTTCAAGAAAAAAAATATGGAAGGAATTGTTGTACTTTTGTTATGTAGAACCATAAAATTAATGTGACCTAGAGTTTCTTACAATTCCTAAAGCCTATATAAACTTGACTATTGCAAATCATTTATCTCACCCTATCAAAAATAAAACAAATTGCACTCTAAAAACATAAGGACGAAAGGATGGTGTACAACAAAACCTTTTTGGAACATGTGATGGTGATGATTGGGGGTCAATGGGTCTGGAAGGTGTACTTCTACAAAGAATTTTGTATCAGTGGCTAATGATAGGAGGTTGTTCTTGGTATATCGTGGAGTTTTGGGTTAGATATCAAATAAATAAAACTTTTTTTTACTTATATTTTGTAAGAATATAAGTATGTCTGTATGTGTTGCTCACTTGTTGATCTCTCTCTCTCTCTCTCATTTCGTTTGTAATGATTGGGTTTCTTGAGGCAACAAGTTTTACCAAAACCAAATTATTTATATTGAGTCGTAAATTTTCACTCTCATGAACAAAGTTGATTCTCCCATTTGCAGTGTTGAAGTTTGCTTTTCCTGGAGTATTGTTTCATGCTATATATACCTTTTTATCCTTTTGAAGAGGCTTTTTCTGGTTTCTCAAAAAAAAAAAAAAAAAAAAAGAGAGGCTTTTTCTGGAATATAAAAAATAACAGAAGATTGTAAAATTTGTCAAGAAACTCCATTGTTCAAATCTTAAGTATATTTTAACAATTTCCTCTCCACTTGTGCTCATTTATTATGAGATACAAAGCTAGTGTCAAAAAAATTATAAACAATATTTCTTCAGAAATCGACTTTTCTGAGATGCAAACCCTCACTTCAAGTAAAACATAAAATAAAAGTCATTATTTTGCAATGATGAGTTCAGAAATAGGTGACATTTAGAAATGAAGTTTTACCGTTGTTGATATTAGTTTTTTCAAAGGATAAAATTTAGTTACAAAATTAGTTGTAGCTTAAGGCTACAGTCTTTCACAATATCTTTTTATTGGAGGTGAATTTTGAAAAATCCACCATTAGATTACATATTTTTCTTATATACTCCATACTTGCAAAATTTTTAGAAAATTGAAAATTAATAACTATGTCATCAATAAATTGTTTAAATTGCAAGATTTTGTAATATAAAATTATGCATAAAATGTAAGTTTATAGATCATATAGTAAATAATATCCGAGTGACACAAAATTTGATAAATGTATTAAGAGTGTAAAGAACATGCAATCCAACAGTTAGATTTTCCAAATATATAGTAAAATTTATTTTATTGAATAATGTTGTAATTTTAGACTACAACTAATTTTATAACTAAGTTTTATCGTTTCCCAAATACTCAAAAGTCTCAACCCTTTGAGCTTCAATTTATTAGTGAATGTAATAAATATGGAAATGGACGAAATTGTCCTTTGCCCTTTTCGGGCAAATTATATAGGGAAATGCTCTTTTTCCCAAACTAATTAGGGAAATGTCCCTCTTTTAAAACTCGATTTGTGATAAATCGAGTTAAAAAAAAAAAATTTAGAGCCCTATAATGGCGTTTTAAGGAGTCTATAATGACGTTTTAAGGATCTATAGTGTCGTTTTTTAACTTGACTTCAATGAAATCAAATTATAGGCAATTTTTTTTTACCTATAACTCGATTTTATTGAGGTCAAGTTACAAAACATCACTATAGGCTCCTTAAAACGCCACTATAGAGCCTAACTCGATTTATCACAAATCGAGTTTTAAAAAATGGACATTTCCCTAACTAGTTTGGGAAGATGGACATTTCCCTATATAATTTTCTCGAAAAGGGCAAAGGACAATTTTGTCCATATGGAAATTAATTCACATAATGGGCTTGTTAGAATACAAGCCCATTCTTTAACATTAACAGGGCTCATACAAGAACTTCAAATCCATTTGTTTTTGAATTTTCAGGGAACGGGTTCTAGAAATGAGCGTAAGATTCTAGGCCATTTAATTAAATTTCATATGACAGATTATCTGTGTGTATTTCAATGGATAGTAAAACAATTGCAAGACTGAAATAATTTATTTTAATTTTGATATTATTTATGAAAAAGTAATGTGGTTCTCTTATTAATAAAAATAAATAGATTTTGTTTTCTGTGAGTAAGACTGGAGTTCTAATTGATTAATATAATAATAGAACGCAACAGGGTGATATGCATTTGTCAGACTCCATGCCTTACATAACATTAATACATTTTCTACATTCATACCCAAATGTCGGGTCTTATGTGATTTTTTTTTTTAATTTTCAAAAAATATGTAAATTGTCCTTTTTTTTTCTCCACTCTTAATATGGTCCAAAGAATTGAGTGATGCTATGATGAATTTTATTACATAAATTTTACAAATTGATGTGGTACCAATGATAAGAAGCAATTAAAAAAAAAATTATAGTATTGAAAATTAACCAAATTAACAATTAATAAACTGTATATTATTTAAATGTTATTTAAATATGAAAAAGGCTCATTTAAAAGTTACCACCTTACACCTAAAATTGTATTGAACCAACCCTAATATAAGATGTTCTTAGGCTATCAAACCTTTTGTATGGAGAAAACATGTAGTATATACATGTAATGCAAGTGCAAGTGTGCAACTCTTATAAGCATGCCTCTTATATATGTATAAGCATTGAGTCCGATACTGAGTTAAAGTAAAAGTTTGTTTTTTTTTTTTTAAGTAGTTTATTCATGATTTCATAAAAGATTTACACATTAATTAAGACTTTAAGGTGTGGGTGATCAATGTGATATATTCTCGCATGAGAAGGAGAGATTCGTTATGAGCTCACACATGAGAATTCAGTACTTCTAATATAGCCTTTCAATATATATATATATATATATATATATATATGTATGTATAACTTGACCAATTTATTTGGATAACTGTCTCAAATAATTAGAAACCAATATAGAATATTGGTGAATCGTTTTATTTGGCCATAGATTATACATAAACAAAATATGAAGCAGTTCCCACGATGTTAACCAATATTTGTAGTTATCTCTAGAAAGTTGACAAGTAGTTTTTAGCAGTGTTTGAATGTTATCCTTTCTAGATTTAATTATCTATCACTTTGTTTTCAAAGATTTGAATCTTAAAAAGTGAAAAGCATATCTTTTCTTTTTCTTTTTCTTTTATGAGAAACAAAACATACATTTTTCAATTGGTCAATGATGTCGATTGCTTACCTATGGGTAAAATGTAGGGAATTAACCCAAAATTCCCAACTTGTGAGAAATAAAAAATAGAGAATACACACACCAAAGAAAAACAATTACACACACAAGACAATATTTACGTGGTTTGGCAATTTGCCTACGTCCACGGAGTTGCAGAGATTTCACTATTATCGAGGAAAAATACAAAGTGCGGTAGTACAGTGTTTTTTTTTTTTTTTTGGTCTCTCAAGAACGACAACAACAACAAAAAACCCTAATCACCAAAACTGCATTTTCTACATCCTCTACTCCATGGACTAAGCCTCAGAAAATCTCCCATTAAAAACCACGCAACATTATTCGAGTCGGGTCGGATCGTCAACTGGATCAAACATAACTAGGCTCCACAAAACCCAACATAAAATACATTGGTCACAAAATTTGGGTAATTAAATTGGAATAATTAACATGGGGTCACCGTCAAATTACAATTCAGGTAATACATTGCTATTAATTATTATAACATTACTTTTTTGGGAAAATCATCCCTGACTTACGTGACAATGCATCACATACATGTTTTTAAACAAGCACTCTAATTACCTATATGACTTGTTGAGAAATTTGTATCTCAAAATATTTATCCAACTATGCATATAAATAGAATGTAGAAACCTCATTTTATATACTAAAGCCCTTAGCCAAAAGTTCTGTGCAGAATATTAAACATAATTGATTTTATTTATTTTGAATCCTCCATTACAACTTATCAAAGAATGACAACTATTACACAATCTTCCTTTTTTTTTTTTTTGGCAACAATCAACTTATTTTTTTACCATAAGGAACTTAAATGCAAATTGACAATTGAAAACTATTGAACAAATTGAAGGCATGTATATAACAATTTATTTAAAAAAATTAAAGATCAGCTGTGTAAGGCACGTTCGTAATCGGCAACCATGAACCGCCAGAGATGAAGTTTGCAACGGTGTATTGTGAAGCTATAGATGCACTAGTAATGACATGGTAGCCAGGCCAATTAACTCTATTAGCAGTCGATGAGCCTGGCCCCGTGTTGGCATACTCCCCATAGTACAACGTATTAAGGGCAAAATTTCCACTCCATTCCTTCCATCCAGCTGGAGCAATCAAGCTATCTAAGTATGTTTTCATAAAAACCGTGCGTGAATACTTCTTCCATGGCCTCCCTAAGTATGTCTTAACCAAGCTCTGGGACGGCATTAAATCTGAAGCAGCCTTGACTGTACAATCATGAATGGAAATTCCAGTGTTTTGATTAGGGTCAGTCCTACCTTGGGCAGTGAGAGTGTTGGTCTTGTTAGGAGGATAACGAGCATAAATATTACAATTTTGCAACACAACCGCAGCATTTCCAAATATGAAATCAACTGTACCATATATGTCACATTCCCTATAGAATTGCCTTTGGGAATGGACATAGAGGGTGTCTTGATACCCTTCCAAGCTGCACTTGTAAAATACCGAGAGATCGGACCCAGAACGAAGGGCCACGGCTTGATGATTTGCTGCTCCAGCAATGTTCCTTATAGTGATGTCGCGAGCAATGAATCCATCTCCCACAACAGCTGAAAATTCAAAAAAACATGAGCTTAATTTTCATGTCAATATTTTAGTCAAGTTCTAGATTAACATTCATTATTTTAGTAAGATTATGACTATATAAGCTGTAAGACAATATTTTGGGGTAATCAATTGTGGCAAGTTAGCTAGGACCACAAGTAATTAAAAACAACAATAGTTATCAGCATAAAAGCATTATTATATATACAAAATCTTGTCAAATTAGATGACTTAGTAATCGTACTTAATTCTGAAAAGAAGGCTAGAATATATAATCAATAACTAAAGCCTCTTGAAAATTAAGAAAGTACATATCCAATATATGTATTGAATGCAAATCTTACAAACTCAAGAGAACCCCATTTTATGGGACATCCAATACATACGTTAGATGCAAGAGACAATTTTTCTATCCTTTGAACCTAAACCTACATGTGTAACCTGGAGAGATTTAAAAAAAAAAAAAATTTAAAATTAAAAATCCAAAATCAAGCCTTGGTTTGGTATATGAATAACCTGCATTATGCATGAAATATGACTCCTTTCAAATTCAAAGTTTGAACAATAATCTCACTAAAATTTTTAAATTATGCACTCAATAACTCAGTTGACTTACGTATCTAAAAATTCAACTAAGGTCAATGTTATTACATTTTAAATTGAATATGTTATTACTCAAAATAACTGAAGAAGAATAAAGAGATGAGTTAGAATAAAATTTGTTAAAGAAAGAGTTACTTGCATGTAAGTTAGATTAAATAAATTAAGAGAAGTTTTCTAAATTAATAAATAACATGTAGGTTATGTGAAGGGTTGGAAGACTATATATACGGCTATGCTATAGACTAATTTCATATCAAGAGTGAATGAAGGAAAATAGTTAAAAGTAAAGAGTATTGTGTGAGAGAGTGAATTCAATAATATTCCTAAATACTTGAGAAATTTTGGGTCAAAGAAAGGTGTTCTTTTGGTGGAGCTTTAGGCTTGAACACTTTGTGCAGAAGCTGTTCTAGCCATACGATACTTGTTGGGCTGTTGTATCCTGGGGGAGACAAGTCAGAGAAGGTCTGCACCGGTTACAAAGTGTAGCCAACCAAGGGCTTGAATCTCCTTAAAGAGAGCGAGTGCCGCGCCTCAGTCCAAATAGTGTTGTGTTTATTTCTTCAAATTAATAATATTCAGCATATTATTCAGTTTTTTTTTTTTTTTTGTGTTGTTTCCATTATTATTGTGTTTGCACCAACAATTTTAAGGAGATTCAAACACATGGAGTCTACACAAGAGAAACCAAATGAGCCTGTTGGAGATCTTAACAAGCCCTTTCGCTTTAAGGGAGCCCATTTCAAGAGGTGGAAAGGGAAGGTCCTCTTCTACTTGAGTCTTCTCAAAGTCTCCTACATCCTTACTGAAAAGAATCCATCAAAAGTTCCTACCGATGAGATGAGTGACGAAGAATATGTTCTCCATCAAGAAAAAATAGATAAGTATACAAAAGATGAATATAATTGTCGCTCTTATCTATTGAATTGTCTTGCCGATCATTTCTATGATTATTATGATACAACTTACAATTTTGCAAAGAAAATTTGGAAAGCTTTACAAAGCAAGTATGATACCGAGGAGGCAGGTGCAAAGAAGTATGCTGCTAGTAGATTTTTTCGTTACCAAATGGTGGATGGAAAATCGGTGGTGGATCAAGCACAAGACTTCCAAATGATCGTGGCAGAATTGAGATCCGAAGGCGTAAAGATTGGAGACAATTTGGTGGTAGCTGGCATAATTGATAAACTACCACAATCTTGGAGGGAGTTCCAAAAGACTTTGCGGCACAAACAAAAGGAGACATCCTTGGAGACTTTGATCATACGCATCCGTGTGGAGGAGGAGGCTAGAGGACAAGATGCACTCATGACACAAGAGAGCAATGGTAATTCCACCACAAAGGTAAACCTTATTTCAGCCAATAATAATATGCCCAAAAATCATTTTCCTAGAAATGGTCAATTGAAGCCTAAAAAGAGAGCCTTTAAAAATAATAATAGACCTCAAGGAAGGGGAAACCCGAATAAAAATTACAATAAGAACCAAGGATCCCCTTCACAAGATCAATTTAATAGATCCTGTTTTGTCTGTGGCAAGAGTGGGCATATTGCTCGATTTTGCAAATTTCGGAAACGTGAATCTGTCCCGCAGGCTCACGTAACCGAAGAGCCTTTAGTGGCTATGATTACAGACATCAATATGGTGCAATATGTTGAAGGGTGGTGGGCAGATTCTGGTGCTAATAGGCACGTCTGCTATGACAAGAATTGGTTCAAATTGTACACTCCTTTTGAAGAAGAAAAAACTGTTATGCTTGGTGACTCTAGCAAAACCAAGGTTCTTGGGAGTGGTGAGGTTGAATTGAAATTCACTTCTGGACGTGTGCTAACATTGAAAGATGTTCTTTACACTCCGTCCATGAGGAAGAATTTGATGTCAAGTTTTTTGCTAAACAAGGCTGGCTTCAAGCAAACCATGGAATCTGATAATTATGTAATCACTAAAAAGGGATTATTTGTGGGCAAGGGTTATGCTTGTGATGGAATGTTTAAATTAAATGTTGAGAATAATAAAGCATCTACTAGTTCAGTTTATATGCTTTCTTCTATTAATTTTTGGCACGCTCGTTTGTGTCATATAATTAGTAGATATGTGGGAATCATGAGTAGTTTAGGATTAATTCCAAGACTGTCAAAAGATTTTGAAAAATGTGAAACTTGTAGTCAAGCTAAGATTACAAAAAGGCCTCATAAAAATGTTGTAAGAAATACCGAATTGCTTGAGTTAATTCACTCTGATTTATGTGAATTTGAGGGAATTTTAACTCGTGGAGGAAATAGATATATTATCACTTTTATTGATGATTTCTCAAAATATACAACTATTTATTTGTTGAAAAATAAAAGTGATGCTTTTGAAAAATTTCAAGATTTTTTAAAAGAAGTTGAAAATCAATTCGGTAGAAAAATAAAAAGAATAAGAAGTGATAGAGGCCGTGAGTATGAATCAAGTGCATTCAACTCATTTGTTCAGTCTTTGGGAATTATCCATGAAACTACTGCACCATATTCACCTGCTTCGAATGGTGTGGCAAAAATAGAACTTTAATTGAGTTAACAAATGCCATGTTAATTGAATCTGGTGCGCCTTTACATTTTTGGGGTGAAGCTATTTTAACAGCATGTTATGTTTTGAATAGGGTGCCACATAAAAAGTCACACACCACACCTTTTGAGATGTGGAAAGGACATAAGCCAAATTTGGGATATTTGAGAGTATGGGGTTGTCTTGCTTATGTAAGGCTAACTGACCATAAAATACCTAAATTAGGTATAAGAGCTACTACCTGTGCTTTTCTTGGTTATGCGATTAATAGTGCAGCTTATAGATTTTTTGATCTTGAAAACAAAATAATTTTTGAATCTGGTGATGCAATTTTTCATGAAGAAAAATTTCCTTTTAAATTGAAAAATAGTGGGGGTGAAGAAAATATTTTGTCACAACCTAGTTCTTCTACTTCACATTTACAAAATCAAGAAAATTTTGAAATGAAACCTAGAAGGAGTAAAAGAGCTAGAGTTAAAAAGGATTTTGGTCCTGATTATTATGTTTTCAACATTGAGGAAAATCCCCAAAATTTAAAAGAGGCTTTAACATCACCTGATGCTATATTTTGGAAAGAGGCTATAAATGATGAGATGGAATCTTTAATTTCTAATAGAACTTGGAAATTAGTAAATCTTCCACCAGGTTGTAAGACCATAGGTTGTAAATGGGTCCTTAGAAAAAAATTGAAACCAGATGGATCAATAGATAAGTTTAAAGCTAGACTTGTTGCAAAAGGCTTTAAACAAAAAGCTGATCTTGATTTCTTTGATACATTTTCTCCGGTAACAAGAATTACATCTATTAGATTGTTAATTGCTATTGCTGCAATTTTTGATTTGAAAATTCATCAAATGGATGTAAAAACTGCTTTTCTAAATGGGGACCTAGAGGAAGAAATTTATATGGATCAACCCGAAGGTTTTGTAGAGCCTGGACAAGAAAGCAAGGTATGTAAGTTAACTAAATCCCTATATGGCTTAAAACAAGCACCTAAGCAGTGGCATGAAAAGTTTGATTCCTGCATGATTGAGAATGGCTTTAAATCAAATGAATGTGATAAATGTATTTATTCTAAATCATGGAATAATTTACATGTTATCATTAGCCTCTATGTGGATGATATGTTAATTTTTGGCTCAAATATGCATGTTATAAATGAGACGAAAAGTATGCTTAAAAGTCATTTTGATATGAAAGATCTTGGTGAGGCTAATTTTATTTTGGGCATGAAAATCACAAAAGCATGTGATGGAATATATCTTGATCAATCACATTATGTTGAGAAAATATTGAGAAAATATAATTTTCATGATCACAAAAGTGTAGCTACTCCTTTTGATTTTAGCGTTCATTTATTTTCTGTGAATAATGATAATGAGATTTTTAATCAAAAGGATTATGCTAGTATCATTGGTAATTTGCGTTATGCTACTGATTGTACTAGACCTGACATTGCATATGCAGTAGGAGTGCTTAGCAGATTTACTAGCAAGCCTAGTAAAGATCATTGGCTAGCTATTGAGCGAGTCATGAGATATTTAATTGGTACCAAAAACTATGGCTTATTTTATAAAAAATACCCTGCTGTGATTGAAGCTTTTAGTGATGCCGATTGGAATACTTTGTCAGGTGATTCTCTCTCTACCACTGGTTATATCTTTACCTTAGGTAGTTGTGCTATTTGCTGGAAATCTAAAAAGCAAACGATAATTGCTAATTCAACAATGGAAGCTGAATTAATAGCATTAGCTTCAGCTAGTGAAGAGGCAAATTGGCTTAGAGATTTATTATGTGAAATTCCACTTTGGGAAAAGCCAATTCCACCTATATTGATTCATTGTGACAGCACTGCTGCAATTGGTAGAGTTAAAAACCGTTATTACAACGGTAAATCCAGACCAATAAGAAGAAAGCACAGTACCGTGCGATCTTATTTGAGTAGTGGCATCATAACTGTGGATTATATTAAATCTAATGATAATCTTGCAGATCCATTTACCAAGGCCTTGGCAAAAGATAGAGTCTGGAATACATCGAGGGGGATGGGACTAAAGTCCATAGAATCATGAGCCATGTATGAGGATACCCAACCCAAGGACCAGAGATCCTGAGAATTGGGTTCAATGGGAAAAACGAATCATATGATGGTCGTAAGAAATGCACAATTATTTATTTTTAATTATTTATTTTGTAAATAATTTTTTAATTGTTCATCCCTGTGATGTAAGTGCATTTATCCTGTAATGTGGAGAGGTTGAGTAAAAAACTCTTAATGAAATTTGTAGCTTGTATGAGTGGGGTGTTAGAATTACAGGAGCACCCTTGACAAATTTCACCTATGTGAGTGTGGGGGTGGGGCCGCTCCCTATGAGATTTGGACTTAGTCTCAAATACACTCATGAACTGGGATCAGCACACGGCCGTAAAGTGCTAGCTATAAAAGCTCATGTCAACACCTGGATCATTATGTGTGAGCAGTAATACTTTATTTCCCTTAAGTAGTCATAGTTCAAGTCGGAGACCACTACTGACTCTGGAGTAGAGATTGTTGTTTCACTAAGTGAAGGTTCAATGCAGAGTACACCTTCATGATGCATAATAATCCCTCTTTGCCCGGTAATCTCTCATTTTCCAAATTTAATATTAAAATGAGTGGGGGAATGTTATTACATTTTAAATTGAATATGTTATTACTCAAAATAACTGAAGAAGAATAAAGAGATGAGTTAGAATAAAATTTGTTAAAGAAAGAGTTACTTGCATGTAAGTTAGATTAAATAAATTAAGAGAAGTTTTCTAAATTAATAAATAACATGTAGGTTATGTGAAGGGTTGGAAGACTATATATACGGCTATGCTATAGACTAATTTCATATCAAGAGTGAATGAAGGAAAATAGTTAAAAGTAAAGAGTATTGTGTGAGAGGGTGAATTCAATAATATTCCTAAATACTTGAGAAATTTTGGGTCAAAGAAAGGTGTTCTTTTGGTGGAGCTTTAGGCTTGAACACTTTGTGCAGAAGCTGTTCTAGCCATACGATACTTGTTGGGCTGTTGTATCCTGGGGGAGACAAGTCAGAGAAGGTCTGCACCGGTTACAAAGTGTAGCCAACCAAGGGCTTGAATCTCCTTAAAGAGAGCGAGTGCCGCGCCTCAGTCCAAATAGTGTTGTGTTTATTTCTTCAAATTAATAATATTCAGCATATTATTCAGTTTTTTTTTTTTGTGTTGTTTCCATTATTATTGTGTTTGCACCAACAGTCAATTTACGCAAGGAGGTGCTTTTTTTTTTTTCTTTTTTCTTTTTTTTTTTCTCCAACTAGTCAGAGGTTTCTTGGTATTCTTGCATTACTTGATCCAGACCTTCCAAACCTCTAAACTCCCACTTCTTATTAATCTCTTCTATCACATATCTAAACGTAATTTTTTTTAGTCCAAGCCATGATTTTATCCACTAAAACATATAAATATATATGTAATATTTTGTAGGGAACCAATTAACAACAATTTCTTAACACTAAAATTTAGCATATATATTATTAGAAATCAGTTGAATTTACTTACCAATTGTGGCTGAATTGAAGGTTGTAGAACCTCCACCAACACTTTTGCTCCCAGTGACTATGGTTTTTCCTATACCATCTCCTACCAACATAATATTTTTCAACTTTATCTCAACATTTTCTTTGTACGTCCCAGCCTTCACGTGTATCACAAACCTATCACTTCCTGACTGTGACGAAGCTGCACTTATCGCCTCCTTTATCGTCTTATAATTCCCTGAACCATCTTGTGCCACCACAATATTGGCCTTAGGAGCCGAAGAAGACTGCAAGAGTTTCCGGTCCCCGGGCTTAACCCAAGTTGGGAAACCATGTTTGTAACTCGGTACAGTGTATGGAACTTTGTTAAGAGACAAAGCGTTGCTAATTAGCTTAGAAACGTTGTTTGACATCAAGGGCAAGAGATTGTCCAGGACCCCTAGCTCAATAAACCCGGCCCGACAAGTCTCAAGGTTGGTTAGAGCTGCTGAGCCATGTTTGAGCATCGGTTTGGCTGCACTTGACATTAGGGTCAATGGTTTTGTTAAGCCTGTGGTGGGTATACTCATAAAGCTCAAGGCAATCTGCCCATGCAGCCTTTTCACGAGCATTTTTGCACTTGGGCCCTAGTGAAATTATGTTACTTTGAGCTTTTAGGGCACGTTCTAGTGCTATTTTCTTTGAGATTGAGAAAAAATCGGATTTTTGCTTGATGGGGCCGTGGTAATTAAGCTTCTGGCTTAAAAAATACTCACATGGCTCAGGGTTTGGGGTTTGGCTGCACCATTTTTTAATATCTGCTTGAGAGTAACCAAGAATGGTTCGAGACAGAAAAGGAGACACAAAAAGAAGTGCGACGAATGCTCGAATTGCCATGTGTTTTGGCCTTTTTGATGGGCTATAAAAAATGTTGGACAGACAAGGGACAATATTAGATGTGAATGATTGGGTGTTTGGGATTTGTATGGGACTTAATTAATGCCTTCAGACTGATACTTATATAGAAGAAGAAAACGATATATAAGAGACGTAACAATGTGGGAAGCACAACTTTTTTTTTTTTTTTCTTTTAGTACTTTTATAATAATTAATGACATTTATTTTTTTCAAAATTAGAATTAATGATATTATAAAATAGATAACATATTAGAGCGGCTAACAATATTTTTATAAAATAATACTTATAATACCGTTGGTTTTGCAATAGTTTGTAGTTTGGTTAGGAATAGTTTTTGAAAAACTAACTAATATTGACTAGTCCCTCAAAAAAAAAAAAAAACTAATATTGACTAAATTTTGTATGTTTGACTTTAGAAGATGGACATGCTTGGAGGCAAGAAAAGCGTATGCATGCAATTAATATTGTATGATTGAAAATTTAGCGTCGGAATCTTAACGCGTGGAGTTCTAATCACGTAGGTAATTGGGACAGCCTACCTATATTGAAGCGGCTTTGGACATTTTTTGATTGGGAATGTTATGCTTGGTTTATGGTCAACTTGCATCTATCGCTGGACCACAGGATGATATGAATGATCAAAATTAAAAAGATTTTCTTTTTGATTGAAAAGACTAATCAATGGTTTGGCTCTCCTCTCACTACCAAAAAAAAGAAATGTATTTTCAGTCTAAAAAAAAACCACTCCTAATAATATGAATTTAAACCACTTTATAACTCTATGCAAGCCATCCACTTGCTTTAACACAATAACCTACCACGAAAACAATAAACGATATCACGATATATAATGCTTGCAAGTATTAGAAATAATTACATAGTATCTATCATATATACATCAACAATATTCATTCACAATTTCAAAAAATAAGACACTCCCAATATAAATTTAAACCACCTTCTAACATCATACAAGCTACCTGCTTACTCGAATACAACAACCCAATATAAAAACAATAATCAACATCACAATATATAATCTTACAAGTATTAGAAACAATTACATAGTATCCATCACATATACATCAACAATATTCATTCACAATTCCAAAAAATAAGACACTCTCAATATAAATTTAAACCATTTTATAACGCTATTCAAGTTACCCACTTGCTCGAATACAACAACCCACCATAAAAACAATAATCAACATCACGATATATAATGCTTACAAGTATTAGAAACAATTACATAGTATCCATCACATATACATCAACAATATTCATTCACAATTCCAAAAAATAATATACTCCAAATATAAATTTAAACCACCTTATAATACCATACAAGCCACCCGCTTGCTCAAATACAATAACTCACCACAAAATCAATCATCAACATCACAAGTATAGTTTTTTTTTAAGTATTTAAACAAATTTTACTTACTATGCTCAAGCCAAGCGTGCACCTGTAAGAAAAAATCTAAAATTATCACAAACAATGAATATTTAACCTACAGAAGAAAAGTCCAATTTATAATGAGTTTATCAATACACTTACTAACTATTATAGCATAATGCTCAACATCTCAAAAAAAAAAAAAAAAAAAATACACACCCCTTTTTCAACAAATAGATAACAAGTCAGTAGGTTCACAAAGAAGTTCCCATCAATGCAAATCAAATTCTGTTTCATAAGTCAACAATAAAAACATATAATAATGTACGCTACATGTTCAGGTAAGCCCTTCTTTCCAAACTACAAAATAAGTACTCAACGCGCTAGTTCAGAATCTTCTTTTTGATAAGCTAGTTCAGAATCTTCTTGGATGGTTTAACCTTTGTCTAAAATCTTTCTACAGTTAAACCCAAGCTTGATACAGACTTTTTTACATCAATGATATTCTCTTGATACAGTTTATTAAATGCACTATCTTACAACAATAATGTGAAGCACAATAATGTCTAATTTTGATTTATTCCTACTCTAGTCTTTTATTACTATATCAATAACTCTCCTGATCTAATACTAAACAACAACCTTAATCCCAAATTATTGTTTTTCAAAACTTAAGACTTACAGTTCCATAGTGCCACCAGCGTTGGTGTGCTTAAGAGCCTCATTGTAAACACGATCCCAGCAATCAGCCTTAGAATCAGGTTGCTCCCGATTGCCGAATCCGCCAACCACTCCTTCCTTGAGATCGCCGACTCCTAAAATATTGAAATTCACAAAAGATTTTTTGTTGCACTTTAAATGAGCATTAAAAAAAATGTAACCAATAGAAAGGTAAAACGGTTCTTCTATAATTAGAAATTTTGTCACAACTTAATAAAATGGTCGACTGTGAACGGTGGACAATTACGTTCACATGAACTTACTACTTTTTTCTCCACTATTTACAAGTTACAACCAATAATTTTAGAGTCATGACAAAAGTTGTGTCTTTAAACTAAAAAGGTAAAAACCTAAAGGGAATGGGGGTTGGAAGCTAACGAAGGCAAGTGCTCAATCGTAATGGATGCAACACGAGCAAGATATGTGTTCAAAAATGGCAAGTATCACTTCAAGGCTATGTCCTTATAGTATTGGACAACTTTGATCTTGACAGCGAATTTTGTATCGTCTAAAAGCATCTTCCTTCTAAAGACTAGAAAGCTTGATCTAAATTTGATTTTCTAATTTATTCTCTCTTTTTATTACATTCCATTTTTTTCGTAGAGAAACAAAAATCAAGAAATAACAGTACACAGAATGAATGAACTTAAAATCTTATTATATTTGTCCTAAATTGTTCACAAATTTGCTTGCTAGTAGAACTGAATGAAACTTTGTTCTTAAAAAGGAGTTTTACTAAAACCAAGACCAATCATAAAAAGAAGAATAATTTTATAAAATTCAATATACATTCCAAGAATATTTATTTAGTATATGCCTCATTGTTCTTCAATTTTCAATTTGGAATATTTATGGCAATTAAAATACCTGTACATTTTTATATATAAAAAAAATTGAATCAATTGATGCTTCTTGTGAACTTATCATAACATTCCAATCCATAAATAACCACAATAAATTGCCATAAATAAATTATAAGCTTCCTATTTTTGGTGGTGTCTCTCTCTCTCATCCAAAAAAATGTTGGGTAAAATGAGGAGCTAAAGATCAAGCAATTTCCAAGTGGCTTCTCACTCCAACAGCTTCACTTTCAAGTCCCCACCAAGCCAAACAGACCTGAAACTTTCACTTTCAGTACCCTCTTTCCACAATCTTCTCACACATTTGGAGTCGAGCTCGACGGCGTCGTCTGGGGAGAGGTTGGGGACGTCGCTGTTGTTGATGGCGTCGGTGGGCGTCGGCGCTGTGACTGAATGATAGTGAATCGGAGTGAGTGAGTCAAAAAAAAAAAAAAAAAAAAAGGCTGGTAGACGGCGACGGCGAGGGACTGGGTCGGCCGGCGTCGCCGGCGGGGGCTAAAATATATAATTTTTTATTGCAGTAAGAGGAGACTACTAATTATGTTAATTTCCTGTAAATGATTAATTAAGTATACTTAAAAGAACTTTCTCAAAAAAAAAAAAAAAGTATACTTAAAAGAAAGTCTACGTAGTCCCATTTCTGTAAGAGAAATTTTATTGTTTCACAAATATCATTAAGTAAAATAACTTTCAACATAGACTTTATAGTTTTGTTTCATTTGTTAAAAAAAAAAATGGTAAATTACTTTTTTCTATCTTAGAGTTTTTGAGTATGTTTCATTTAATCTTAAAATTTCAAAATTTTTCATTTAAACTTTAAGATAGTTTTACTTAAAACTTAAGAGTTTTGGGTAAATTCATTTAAACCTCAAATTTTGGGGAAAAAAAAATCAATTAAGAAACTCTTCACATGATGTTTAATGGTGTTAATGGAAAAAATGTGATAGAAATTTTAAATGAAGCGATTCTAGAATTTTGAAGTTTAAATGAAACATTTTAAAGTTTAATATATATATATATATATATATATATAAAACATACCCTAAGCTTTTTCTCAAAAAAAAAAAAAAAAAAAAAAAAAAAAAACCCTAAGCTTAACTCCAAACAGGGACGGAACTATAGGGGCCCAGGCCCCCCGGCCTTCTAAAACACTCCTTAACAGTAAGCCATGGCCCCCACCAAAGAGAGAGAGAGAGAGAGGAGGAGAACAAGGAGAGTGTCAATTTGCACAGTAGCTATAGAATTTAAAAGCCCACAGGAAAGGACATTTGGAGTTTTGACTCAGTGATGCAATTTAAGAGCTCACATAATTTTTTTTTTTTTTTTTGTCAGTTTTAATGTAAGAATTTACTCTCTTTTTTTTTTTTCCAAGTAATTATATTACTAAAATTATATTATCTATTCTATGCTACGCTTCATTAAAATATTATTTTTTTATTAATTTTATATTGCTTTCTCAAATCATCTTTCTCCATATATGAGTAAAGAAGTATTAAAACATAAATTTGCATATGAATAGTAAATTTGTATATTTACTTAATTACATGGTGATTTTTAGAGTTTGATGTGCAAGTTTACTCCTTACACTATTATCCATTAACTGACATGAGTATTCTAACGTTGTAGTCATAAAAACATGTAGAAAATTTAACAAAAATGAAAGCTTTAGTTTAGTTTTCATTTCATAATACTTTGAACACCCAAAAATTTTTTGAGTACCAATATAATAAAGAGAGTGAATTTTTAACTAGACTAGAGCTAGTCCGATCACTTTAGAGAGTAAATAAAGTAATTAGAATAGATATCCATGATTTTTGAGTAATTGTTAGTACCTATGATTTTTTTTAATTCATATTTTGACCCTCTCCGACCAAATCTTGGGTCTGTCCCTGATTTTAAGGTTTAGCAAGTATAATTTACCTTTTAAAAAAAATACTTGATAAGGTAGTATTTAATCTTGATAGGGCTCTATCCATTTTCACCTAAATTAGTAAAATTTATATCCAATAACTTAAGGATTCTAATAGAAAAGGTAATATTCTGAAAAAAAATAATTTAAATGATTTTTTTTTTTTTTTAAAGTATATGTGCTCTAATTTTACAATATAAGCATTGTTATTTACCGTTAAAATTCAAGTAAAAAAAAAAAAAAACCATTTTCTTTCACTAATTCAATTCAAAGAGAATAAGAAAATGTACCTATATATTGCTTACAAATTTTAAGATTTTGATTTATAAGTAATTAATAAATTTATATATAGAAATAGCTGAGTATCTAATGTAATTGTGATAATAACACCCCTTATAGTTTATCTATATTTATTATACACCATTTTTTGGAACCCTTTGTATTTCATGTTTTTAATCACTAGATGCATGCATTGTTCTTGAGTGTTAAACAAGCTGCCAACACATTAAGATAGCCGACAATTTTCGACAATCAAGACCATTCATAGTCCTTCTAAATATATATATATATATATATATATAAGACTATTCACAGTATATTACTCATTCTCGCTATTGCATAATTTATAAATATAAAATAATAATTTTTATGATAAGAATTGAAAATGCCACGAGTCACTCTTGGATAAATAAGGGTATGTTTGGAAAAAAAAAAAAATAAGGGTATGTTTGGTAACTATTTTTCTCTCATATTTTTTGTTTCCAAAAATAATTTTCTATTTTTGAAACTAAAAAACTTATTTGGCAACCCAAAATGAATAGAAAACAAAAACTATTCTCAAAATTCAATTTATGAAGAAAACTGAAAACATGTAAAATGTTGTTTTTAGTTTCTAATTTTCAAAAGAAAAGGAAAATATGCATTTAATTTAATGAATCTGTCTTATTTAATGGGTTAGCATTAGAGTTCAAATCTTAATAACAACATATTTTAGTATTTTCTATTTTTTTCTTTAAAAAACTATATTTTTTTTTATTTCAACTAACCAAACATGTTTTTTATTTCAAAAATACAAGAAATTTTTTTATTTATTTATATTCTCAAAAACAAGTTTTTGAAAATAGAAAACAAAAACTATTGCCAAATAGTTTTGTTTCTCAGAAAAAAAAAAGTTTATGTTATTTTTTTAAATAATTAAAAAAAACATTTTTCTTCACTAATTCAATGTACCTATATATTACTAACAAATTTTTAGATTTTTGATGTGTGTGTGTGTATATATATATCAATTTATTATATATAGAAAAAAAAAATAGTTGCATGAGTCTCTAATGTAATTGTGAAACGTCTTTATCACTTTATACTATATTTATTATACACCATTTTTTGGAACCCTTTATACCTCATGCTTTTAATCACTAGATGCGTGCATTGTTCTTGCGTGTTAAACAAGCTACAAAGTGCCAACCCATTGGGATAGCCAAGAATTTTAACAATCAAGACTGTTCATATTTCATAGTATATTACTCATTCTCTCTATTGCATAATTTATAAATATATATAAAATAAGAATTTTTATGATAAGAATTGAGAATGTTGCGCGCCCCAAGAGTACATCCTGGATAAACAATCATCCCACTTTTTGATTACTTGACTAGGACTTTTGCTTGGCATTCTCTTTTGCAATAAAATTATTTGGTACTATATCTTCTAATATGGAAATCCAATTGGCGTATTAAATTTCTTGTTTGTGGAACTTACCTTCAATGGAAGACAAAATTGATATTTTCACAAAAGATGTTCACGAGATAACGCCCTGCTTTTTTTGGGAAAAACAATATGAGAGGAATTGTTGTACATTCCTTATGTAGCATCATAAAATTAATGTGACCTAGATTTTCTCACAATTCCTAAAGCCTATATAAACCCAATCATTGTAAATCAATTCCCACATCCTGTTCTATCAAATACCAAAAAAAAAAAAAAATTACACTCTGAAAATTGAAGAACGAAAGGATGGTGTACAATAAAACCTTTTTGGAACATGTGATGGCGATGATTGGTGGTCAATGGGTTTGGAAGGTGTACTTCTACAAAGAGTTCTGTATCAAAGGCTGAAAATAGGAGGTTGTTCTTGGTGTATCATGAAGTATTGGGTTCGATATAAAAATAATTCCTATTTTATTTTATTTTTTTACTAATATTTTGTAAGAGAAATAAAATTATTTTTCTTTGATCTCTCTCTCTTTTCTTAGTTTCTATTTCATTATTTTGTTTGTCAGGTAATGATCAAGTTTCTTGAGGAAATGAATATTATTAATAAATAAACTAAATAGAAGTATTGTTATTTTGAGTCATGAGTAAAAATGATACTCGCAACTCTTATCCTTAAAAAAAAAAAAATTATATATATAAAGTAAGAAAAAAGCTAGAGTTCGAATCATAGACATCAAGCAATAAGCACCATAAAAAGTGTCGCTATTACTTGAACTTCATCTTTAATATTATTTTATAGAAAATTTTTCTAGAACATGGAAAAGAAAAGAAAATTATGAAATTGGTTAAGAAATTCCATTTATTTCTGAAGTATATTTAATTAGGGTTTGACTTACCTCAAGTATTTTTTTTTTAATAGAAATCTCCTTTTGTTTTAATGAAAAACTGTCACATCATTTACTAACTAAAATAAAAGGTAAAGATTAAAACTCACTATTACTTGTCATTATATATTTAAAATAAAAAGACATCTCCAATTAAAAAAGTACTAAAAGTAAGTCAAACCCATTTAATCATTTTTCTTCCCTTTTGTAGTTTTGTAGTGTACTGATTTATTATGAGATATAAGACTAGCGTCAGCCAAAAAAAAAAAAAAAAAAGCCTCTATATATATGTGGGTGTAAAAGCCCAACGCCATGTGGTGGGCCTAGGACCCAATTCGAACATCACTATGTGTCCGAAGAGAAAAGGGGGTAAGGAAGAAGTCCTGGTGGAGGAAACGCAGCTGGAAGTGAACGATAGGATCAGTCCGAAGAGAACCCTATCGGTCCGAAGACGTCATTCTCCTCGGATTGCAAAGAGACCCGATCAAACAAATATCCTGAAGGTCCGAATAATCTTCCCCACTACTTCCACAACAAGGACAAGTTTTGGGCGTGCTTGGAGATGACAAGAGCAGAGAAATATCTAAAAGGAAAAACTGCTACCACCACATTTAATAGACTGCAGTAGCTTTCCTGGCCACATTTATGTGGAGAAGACCCCTGAATAGTGCAATCTCAGCTACCACCACTCACGTAGGCTTGAAGCAGATATCTAATATGACATGTACTCAAGTAAAGGCTTAGATGAAGAATAAGTGGACAGTGATGATGAAGTAGAAGGAGAATATATAAATGTAAGAAGCCTCTAAAGTGGAGGGGGGAGAAAAAAGATCTATAAAATAATTCTAAGAGTTAGATCCATCTTTGAATCAAGAACAATCCTCTTCGGACTTGAGTTGTTTTTAACTTTCAAGTGTGTTCTTATGTCAACTAATTATTGTTAGATTTACAATTAGCCTAGTTTTGTCACCCATTCTCTACAAATTTATTGTTCCGGGTTCGTTGGACTCATAATCCAAACCTTTTAGGCCTGGGCTACAAATTTGGACCCTACAATATATATATATATATATATATATTTAGAATTCTACATTTCTGAGATGCAAACACTTAGTAAAAAACAGGGAGTGTTTATTTAGAATTCCACTTGTAAGGCATTTTGCAATGATGACTTTGGGGATAGGTAACATATGTATTTCATAAAAAAAAGGTAACATTTAGTAAATAAATGAAGTTATACCATTGTGTATAACTGAATATTATTTTCCCAAACCCTCAAAGCATTGAGCTTCAATTTAAATATTTAAATATTATAGTGAATGTAATAACATGATGGGCTTGTTAGAATACAAGCCCAGTCTTTAACAGCGCTCATAGAGAGAACTTCAAAATAGTTTTTGTTTTTTTTGAGAAACACACACACACATATGATTTTCACACATGTGAGTAAATTTGTGTGATCTGGACCATTTAATCAAATTTAATATACACATATTACAATCTGACAGATTATCTGGGTGTATTTCAAATTTTCAATATAGGATTTTTTTTTGAGAATCCATTTTTTTTCAATACAGGATAGTAAAACAATAGTAGGAGTGAAAATATTTAATTTAACCAACCTAGCAAGTGGTCTAGTGACTAGGCCTTGAGCCAACAAAATTTTGGTTTTGGGTTCCCTCTAATCTTGAGCGCGTTAATTCTCATTTGTCCTTATGTTATCCGGATATGTAAACGGTTTTTTTTTTTTTTTTTTTTTTTTTTTTTTTTTTTATGAAAAAGTCTCTTGGTTCTCTCATTAATTTTGTTTTCTACAAGTAAGACTTGAGTCCTGATTTGATATAATGGAAACACAACGAGGTGATACACTTAAAATTTTGGCCAGATTCCATCCCTTACATAAAATCACTACATTTTCTACGTTCATACCCATATAACATGTTCTTAATCTATCAAACTTTTTGTGTGAAAAAAATAAAAGCTATGCAGATTTGGACCCTTGGGCAGTTCTTCTCCCTAGAAAATTCCAAGGCGATTCTCTCCCTCCTTAAAATATTGGTATACATGTGGTGCAACTCTTATAATTAAGGGTGCTTCTTACTTTTACCGTGTTACGTACGAATAAGGGTTGAGACTTGAGTCCCATATTAAGTAAAAGTACTTTTTTTTTTTTTTTTTTTTTTTAAGAGAGTAGTTTATTCATAATTTTATAAAAGATTTACATGTTAAGATAAGTTAGTTCAATGTTATAGATGCTCACATGTGAAGTAAAGATCAGTTATGAGCGAGCACATGAGGATTCGGTACTTCTAATTAATATAGCCCTATAAATTAAAAATATATATACACAAAGCTACAATTAAACATATATAATGAAAGGAGGTTGTTCTTGGTGTATCTTGAAGTTTTGGATTCAAGATTTATAATAATCTTTTTTTGCGAAAAACTCATTTTAGTTTATACATTTTCACACGATTATTACTTTAGTCCCTATTTTTTATTTTTACCGCTTTTAGTCCCTAAAATAAAAAAAAATGATCTCATTTTTGTCCCTACTGTCAATGACCTAACTGCAAAATCCTAAGTGATAGACGGAACACCTTACTAATTGACGTGAAACTAATGTAGCGATTAAAATATTATTAAAAAATATTATTTGACATTTTTATATTTTATGTTGGTATTTTAATTTTTTTTTAAAGCCATGTCAGAAAATTTAAACCAAAAAAAGAAAATAAATTAAAAAGCAAAACTTAAATCTAATTAAAAAACGGTTTCAAGAAAAAAATCTAATTAAAAAACAAACCTTTAAATTAATTTTTTTTCTTTTTTTTTTTGGAAGAACACGAAGAACCCAGAACATTTGTTCTTCATTTTCTTACCCAATTGAGCTTGCCCAAAAATTAAAATTTTATATTTTCTTTTCTTTTCTTGCATTTTCTTAGCATCTAAACCCATAAATCACTCAGATTTACAAGATAAAAAGACATGCCCATAAAAATTTACAAAACATAAAGACATTTAACAATTACACACAGACATTCAACATGATTTTCTTATGCTTTGAAACCAAACACACAAACACAAAACTCAAAGCCGATTCATCAATAAACTACACCAAAACAAAAGCCAATTCTCATCAATTTCAGATCTTGTCAGCCAATACCAATTTGAGAAAGAGAGAGAGAAGATGAGATGATAGGCGATTTGGGTCAGCCACTACCAATCTGAGAAAGAAAGAGAAAAGATGAGATGATATGTGATCTGGAATAGCCACTACCGATCTGGGTCTTTGGGTCTTCAACCATGGGATTCGGCCATGGGTCTTTAGCCATGGATTTAGAGAAGATGATAGGCCATGGGTTTTCAGTCATGAGATGGATCCGCCATGATTGGAAATGGGGTCAAAATGCTTCAAAACCTCCCATTTGTTTTGAGTGGTTGAATCTCCGTTGTTCACATTTTCAGCACCCTTTATAGTAGATACAGGTTGTCCATCCACCGAGCCACGCTTAATTGTGTAAAATCGAAGTTCCACGTCTGCAGACCCACTAACCAGAAATCTTTCCTCCGGATCTATGTCTATGACCATATTTCACTATGATGACCACTAACCATTTGCATACAGTGTTGGGTTTCAAGATCCCACACTCTCAAGAACTTGTCTTTGCAGTTTGTCACTTGCCAACTTCTACTAGAGAATAGAGATATGCACCATTTAGGACCTTAATGGTTAAGGCAGAAGAGTGGTCTTTTTGTGAAGAGAGAGTTTGAGATAGAAGAGAGAGTTTGAGATGAGATAATATACTGAGAGAGCTTTTGGGTCTCCAGGTTTGAGTATTGTTTTTGTGTTTGGTTTCTTAAGCTTAGTTGAGGAAGAAAATGAAGAACAGATGTTTTGGGTTCTTCGTGTTCTTCAAAAAAAAAAAGAAAAAAGAAATTAATTTAAAGGTTTGTTTTTTAATTAGATTTTTTTTTTTGAAACCATTTTTAATTAGATTTAAGTTTTGTTTTTTTAATTTATTTTCTTTTTTTGTTTAAATTTTCTAACATGGCTTCTAAAAAAAATTAAAATGCTAGCATGGCATATAAAAATGCCAAATAATATTTTTTTAATAATATTCTAATCGCCACATCAGTGCTACATTAGCGCCATGTTAGCTAGTAGGGTATTCCATCTGCCACTTGGGACTTTGCCGTTGAGGCACTAATGGTAGGGACAAAAACGAGATCACTTTTTTTTATTGGGGAAATTGCAATTTATCCACCTGTGGTTTGACCAATTTTAACAGTGTCCACTCGTGATTTGAAATTTGTCACTTAACCCACCTGAGGTGACCTCCGTTAGACACCCGTTAACCACCTCAGCCCTTTCCATTTAAAAATCCCCTTTACTATATAAGCCAAAAATTAAAACCCAATTTGAACACAATTAGAACCCTAAGGACTGAGCTCTTTCCCTTTCCCCCTCCTTACCTTCGAACCCTAAAAAATCCCATTAGCCTTAATCCCTTTCCTGTACTCCGATTACCAAAGTGAAATCCTTCCCCGAACACTTGCAAGCAAGGAGGAGTGCTGAAGTTTGAGTTTTCCTCTGTATCAGGTATGAAATTACTTTGTAGGGTTTGCCATTGTTATGTTTATTCTTTTTCAATGTGTAACGATTGATGAAATTAGTGGTTTAACATTATTCTTTTCCAATGTTTATTCAGATTAAAGTTTTTTTGTCATAAAATTAGTGGTTTACCATTGTTGGGTTTACCATTGGTGTGTTTGTTTTTTTATAGTTGACATTGATGACTGTGGTCCTTAGGAATATTTTGGTTAGATGCATCTTTAGGTTGTTTGTGGTCCCATGGAGATAAATTGTTTAGTTGGTTGTGTTTCTTGTCTCTGACCCCACGTTACTTGGTGTTTGGTGTGCAACTAAAATTATTTTGCTTTTGTGTGTTGTCTCTATGCATATGTTGGTTATGTATTTAATTACTGTTGTTTGTGCATGTGTTTTAAACCCTGCAGATGGCTGTTAAAATCCGTTTTGATTTTACTATTCACCATAGTGGGAATTTTGAGTGGAACCCTGGTTTAGAGTATGTAGGTGTTGAGGTATCTACAATGGCTAATGTTGATCCAGATCTACTAAGTCATTTTGAGATACAAAATATTTGTGCTGAGGTTGGGGGACCCATTAACAGTAAGATTTATTATTTAATACCTGGTGGTGACTTAGAGCAAGGGTTAAGGTTAATTACTTCAGATGAGGATGTGACATACATGTGTGAACTACATGCTGAATGGCCAATAAATGAAATCACACTTTATGTAGAACCTGAAGTTGAACCAATTGCTATTGAAAAACCTATAGTTGAACCAGATCAACCAATTGCAGTAGAGCAGTCATGGGAAATGAATGATGAAGATGATGATACTGATGATGATCATGATTTTGAGGAGGTGACCAATACTATTAAGGAGTCTGTGGTTGACCAAAATGATGTTAGTGAAGAACCTGTTGAGGGTTTAAGGGATGGCAGTGTTGGTGGAGCTGTGCATGTGGATGACCAAACAACCCATGGACAAACTGTTAGTAGTGAAGATGTTCATGTGAATGAACCTAATTGGCTAAAGGAAGGGTATGAAGGACCAGATTATCTTGATGACATATTTGGTGCTGAGAACAATGAGGTGCCCAATATGAGAGAGCATCAAAGAGATAGTGAAAATGTAAATAAGGGAGATGGTGTGAGAGAGCAAGTTACAATGATGGGAAGAGACCAGAAGTAGCTGCCAGTGATCAAGCTATTGCCAGTGATCAAGCTGGTGATAATAATGATTGGGTTGAAAAAGCCCTTGATGATGATGACGCTAAGAGCATAGACAGTTCAGAGTATGAGGATGAGAGGGTGACATATCCAAAGTTTAATGAGAACACTGGCATGAGTAACCCTCAGTTATGCAAGGGTATGAAGTTCCCAAATGTTAAGGTGTTTAAGGTTGCCTTGAGGGAATATACAGTGAGAAAGTCTATGGACATTAAGTTCAAGCTTAATGAGAAGATCAAAGTTTCTGTCTACTACAAGTATGACTGTGGTTGGAGGGTATACGCATCACAGATTGCATGGGAGTTAACCTTCTAGATAAAGACCATGGTCCCAACTTGTACATGTGGGAGGACATTCAAGCATAGCTAAGTCACTTCTACATATGTGGTTAGAAAATACTTGGAGGATTTCAACAAAAACCCTAATTGGACAGTTTCTGGTGTGAAGCATCGAGTCATGCAGGATGTAAATATTGACTTGAGCATAAATTAGGTGTACAGAGCTAAGAGGAAAGCTAGAGAGTTCATACTAGGCGATGAGAGGTTGCAGTATGGGAAACTTAGGGACTATGCAGAGATGATAAGAGTAACTGATGTGGGGAGTAAGGTGATCCTGCAAACTGAGATTACTGAGCCTAACACACAATCTAGGTTCAAGAGGATGTATGTGAGATACAATGCATAGAAAGTTGGATTCTTGGGGGGAGGGGGTGCAGGCCACTTGTAGGATTAGATGGTTGCCACTTGAAGGGCAAGTTTGGTAGACATATATTATTAGCAACTGCAAGGGATGGGAATGACAATATTTTCCCTGTTGCATTAAGTGTAGTTGAGCAAGAAAATAAGGATTCTTGGGTGTGGTTTTTACAAACATTTGCAGATGATATTGGGAGGTCAGATTAGCTGAATATGGTGTTCATTTCAGATAGGCAGAAGGTAATACTTGTTTTGTTCATTTCTGCTTTATACTTGTTTGTTTTTATTTTTAGGCTGATGGTGTTCATTGTTGATTGTATTTATCATAACCAGGGATTGATACCTGCCATGGAGATGTTGTTCCCAACAGTGGAACATAGATATTGTGTAAAACATATTTACAATAACTTTAAGTTAACCTTTAAGGGTTTAGAGTTGAAGGCTGCATTATGGAGGTGTGCTGCAGCAACAACAGTTAGGGAGTTTGAAAAGAGAATGCAAGAGATGAAGGAATTGGACAGAGAAGCATGGGAGTATGTAACGGATATCCAACCAACCCAATGGACTAGTCACATTTCACTCCAAGGGCTATCTCTGATTGTTATGTAAACAATCTTAGTGAGTCATTAATTCTATGATACTAGAAGCTAGGGATAAGCCTATCATTGCCATGCTAGAGTGGATTAGGGTTAGGTTGATGACTAGAATGTACAGTAAGAGGAATGGGATTGAAAAATTCACTAGTGACCTTTGTCCAAACATAGTGCAGAAGCTTGAGCAGTTGAAAGTTGATTCTAAATCATTTTCTGCTATTCCATCAGCTTACTATATATATGAGGTTGATAATGAGTATGAGAGACATGTGATTAACCTTAGCAGAAAGTGTTGTACGTGTAGAGTTTGGAATTTGATAGGAATCCCATGTAAACATGGTGTTGTAGCAATCTATAAGAACCTGGAGAGGCTTGAGGATTATGTGCATGCATGCTTTAGAAAGGATGCCTATGTGGCTGCATATAAGGAGATGATTACCCCACTGCCTGGCCATGATGAATGGGTTCAAACGAGCCAACCTGCCCCTGTTGCTCCAATTGTGTACAAGCCTTCAGGCAGGCCACCAAAGAAAAGGAAGAAAGATGCAGATGAGCCAAACAACGCATACAAAGTCTCTAGGTCATATAGACCTATAAAATGTGGGTTTTGCCATCAGGAGGGGTATAATTCAAGGAGGTGTAAGGCTGGAATAACTGGTGAGACACTATGGCAAAAGAGGCAGAGAATTGAGAGGCAAAAAAAATTTGTAAGTAAAGCAATAGTGTGTTCACTATGACAATTATATTACAAGTCTATTTTTGATGGAAGGAAATTCTTTTTGTAGAGACAAGAGGGACAAGGAACAAGCAGCCAGCTAGCCATCTAGCTAGCCAGCTAGCCAGTCAGCCAACCAGCCAGCCAGCCAGCCACCTAGGCAACCACCAAGGAGGTTTGCAAAGTAGCCACCCTAGTTTGCCAACCAGGTAGCCAACCAGGCAGGCGGGCAGGAAGGCAAGCAGGTAGGCAGGCAGGTAGGCAGGTAGGCAGGTAGCCAACCAGTCAGTCAGGCAAGCAGCCAGTCAGCCAGCCAACCAGGCAGCCAGCCAACCACCTAGGCAACCACTAAAGAGGTTTGCAAGGTAGCCAGCCAACCAGCCAGCCAGCCAACCAGGCAACCAATGAGCAAGCAAGGCAGTCAACAAGATTAGCAAACAAGAAGGCCAAAGCCAACTAGTCAACCAAAGCAGCAGAGAACCAGACAACCAGTCAACTAACCAGTGGGGTAGCTAGCCATTTAATAAGAAAGCCAACCACCCATCAAGCAAGTCAACCAGTCAACCAGCCACAAAAGTAACCACTGAGGCAGTCAACGGGCAAACCCTACACACAGCCAACCCAAACATCTGCTTCAGCTTCAAGCAGACCACCAAGCAAAGTGCCCATTGCTCAATGGTTCTTATATAGCCAACCCATCTCTCATACTCCTCAAGTATATACACAAACACAAACACTACCCTTTATACTTACATAATTAGATCTTCATATGGAGTTTCTATGTATTTTGCAGGCTCAAAGGGGGTTGGTACCACCAAGGGTCGTTGGGAGAGGAGGTGGATTAAGAGCTGAGACATTTGGTGCAATGTTCTCAACAGGCAGGGGCAAAGGCAAGGACAAGGGCAAGGTCTTTGGGAAATGAAAATTGGAGACTGTGCAAGCAGGAACTTTACTTTACTTTTTTTTGTTATTGTGGCAAGGACAAGGGCAATTGTTTAGTTGATAGTGGCATGTCACCACTTTTTTGTTTTTTTTGTTATTGTGCAGAACTTTATTTTGTTGTTGTCTTAGTGGGAACAAAACAACCTATTGTGTAGATGAAATTTGGCAATGTTTAGCTATTAATGTTTGGTGGAGTCCACTTGTTTTGAACAATGCTTATTATATAGTATGGAATGGTACTCTTGCTTAGATGAAACTTGGCAGTGTTATATATGTATGGTAGTATTATATATAGTGTTTAGCCATTAATATTTGGCAGTATTACATAAAGAAGAGCACATCACATAAAGAACAACATTACATAGTGCCAAATAAACAACAACATTACATAAAGAACACATTGCATACTATACCAAAAATACATGGAATGCACTTGTCAAAAGTGGTAGTACCCAAAATTATACAATAACTACAACAACTTGCCTTCAAGGCAGACACAATGGTTTTGTTCCAAATTCTCCCATCTTACCAGAAAACATATAAAAAATAGCAAAAAACCCCTATAACACAAGAAGTGCAGATTTGTACTTCTATAACTTCTCTTTAGCTATCCTCTCTCTTAACCTAGCTTTTTCTTCCCTTCGCTTGGCTTTGTTTTTCCTCTCAATAGTTGTTGTTTCCTTATCACTAGCCTCCTTTTCCTTTTCCTCTGCAACTCTTCCTTGATTCTTATACATACTGAATCTTGCAAAGACAATTGGTGCAACTTTAGATTCACGCTTATAGGTTTTGCCATCCAACCACCTAAAGTATTTACAAGTAGGTTCCTCATCCTACAAACAAAATCAAATTTGGGTTATTCATAAAGCCAACAAAACCAGAAAACCAACAAAACCAAAAAAAAAAAAAAAAAAAAAAATGGAACAAATATGAAACTCAACTATTACTCACCACATCATAGTAGCTACACCCATAAAACATTCTCCAAAAATTGTTCAAGGTCAGAGCAGTGTGTAGCCGACAATGGTCAGCAGAGCATGAATGGTGACTGGAACCGGAGTAATAGCTTGAAGAAGACATGTTCAGATTTCACATTGGCAATCGGAGTACAGAAGAAAAGAGATTTTTGAGGGTTCGAAGGTAGGGAGAGGGAGAGAGCTTAGTCCTTAGGGTTCTAATTGTGTTCTAATTAGGTTCTAATTTTCGGCTTATATAGTAAAGGGGATTTTTAAATGGAAAGGGCTGAGGTGGGTAACGGGTGTCTAACGGAGGTCACCTCAGGTGGGTTAAATGACAAATTTCAAACCACGGGTGAGCACTGTTAAAATGGGTTAAACCACAGGTGGATAAATTGCAATTTCCCCTTTTTTATTTTAGAGACTAAAAGCGGTGAAAATAAAAGATAAGGACCAAAGTGAGAATCGCGTGCAAATGTAGGGACTAAAATGAGTTTTTCACCATCTTTTTTTTTTTTTTTTTTGTTATTTACTTTAGTAAGAATAATAAAAGTACATGCCCTTCATTCTCTCTTTCTTTCACTTTTTGATTCATTTTTTTTTTCATGTAATGATTGGGTTTCTCGGAGAAATGATTTTATTAATAAGTTGAATAATATATGTGTTTTTACTCTGAATCGTCTCTCTTTCATGAGTAAAATGATAGCTTCTTAGTTTGCTTCTCCCAGAGTTAGGAGTGTGCATCCAACCGACTTACATGCCAAAACTGACTTGACCTAACCCAACCCGTTGGGTTGTGTCGGGTTTTAGGGGTGGGTGGGCTGGGTTTGGTTCATAACAATCACAACCTGGCTAACTTGAACCGACCTGACCCACCTATATATTTAAATTTTAAATTATATATATTTAAAACTATATTATATAATTAATAATTTTTTATTTAATTTTTTATGCTATTCAGCTCTTCCTATATAAAACTCAATTACTTCGCAAACTCTAACAATTTTATTTCTCTCTCTACTGCCTCCCATTCTCACTTTCTCACTCCACTCTTATTTGTTTATAACTAAGTTGGGATACTAGTTCATGTATATTTTGTTTATCAACTTAGTTGGATATATTTTGTTTATAACTGAGTTAGAATACTAGTTTACGTATATTTTGTTTATTAACTCAAGTGGCAAGTGAGATATATTTTTTTGCTCAATTAATTAATAATAATAGTAATAATAATAAAAATTGTCCAACTCATGGGTTCAATCTGATCCAACCTGATCCATGTGGGTTGGGTTGAACGCCTATGATGGGTTGGGTTGGAATTTTTTTTAACCCACCATGGTGAGTTGGGTCAAAAATTCCCTTAATCCGACCCATGCACACTCCTACCCAGAGTACTGTTTCATGCTATTTTTGTTGTAGAGGCTTCTTGTAGAACACAAAAAAAAAAAAAAAAAAAAAAGATTGTAAAATTGGTTAAAAAAAACTCCATTTTTTAGAGCAATTGCATCAAAGCATTCGTATCAATTTGTCTAAAATTTTGTCCATTTTACACTAAAAACCTACCCTTTCTATTTACAAAAAAAATTTAAATAATCATTTATTATTATTATTTTAGAGCACTCTCATCAAGTGTGCCAAATGCCAAATATTTGGCATTTGGCACACCAAACACCAAAAACCAACCCTCATCAGCTGTTCTAAATCTCAAAAAATTTGACACATATCTACAGTACCGTCTCAAATATGAGATGGTACGGACATCAATGCTAAACACTGTTTGGCTTATTTAATTCATTTCTCTCTCTCTCTCTCTCTCTCTCTCTCTCTCTCTCTCTCTCTCTCTCTCTCCATTTATGACTCTTTCTTCTCTCTCTTTCTTTTTTTCTTCTTTCTTTCTCCGCCTCACTTCATCTTCTCAGTTTCACCTCTCTTCCTTTTTTTCTTCTTCTTCTTTCTTTCTCCAGAACCCCCACCCCTCCCTTTTTCTTTCTTTTTTTTCCCCCTTTTTTTCTTTTCTGTCACTTTCTCTGTGCGCCTTCTCTATCTCTTTTTTTTTTTTCCTTGTCACTCTCCCTCTCTGTCTTATTTTTTTTCGGCCTCCCTGTCACTCTCACAGCCCACTACCATGGAGTTCGGCCTCGCCCTGGAGTTCAGCCTCACCGCTAAGGTCGTCTTCATGGAGCGATCTATTCTGATCTCCTTCTTTTTTTTTCTTTTTTCCTTCGGTTGTGAATTCCATGTGATTGTGATTATGGGCTATGCTTGGGTATGGTGGTGGCCGGCTATGCTATGTATGGTGGGGTTTTGTTGAAGATTTTGAGTTTTTTTTTTTTTTTTTTTTTTTTTTTTTTTTTTTGTGGTTTTTGGATTTGGAATTTGTTGGAGGATCCGGTGATTGTGGTTGTAGTTTGTGGCGGTGGTTGTAATGGTGGTTGTTGTTGTGGTGGTGGTTGTAGCGGTGGTTGTTGGTTCTTGGTTGGTGGCGACTGCCACTGGGCTCTGTGATTGTATATTGCTGGGTTTTAAGTAAATATATTATTTTAACATGTAGTAAATATTATTTTAATGTATAGAATTGAAGAATAGAACATCTGATAAATGGTATGTTGTAAAATGATGTCCTAAAATGATAAAGTAGGTTTTTGATGTGTCAAAATAGCATTTTTAATGAGAGAGCTGATAAGAATGCTCTTATTATCTAACTTATCCACCTACCCACTATATCCACAACACGGTCTCTCTAAGACTCTAACCATATCCACCACACACAATATCCATAAGATCATCTTTGTCTCTTTATTTTTCTCATTTTTCAAAACAATACTCTCTCTTCTCCACAGCCCAACCATCTCCTCTCTAACTCTAAAACTCTGTCTCTCATGATCCTCAATAGCCAAAGCTCACCTTAATCTCCGTCCAAGGCCAAGAGCCCCAAAGCCTTCGCCAACATCGGCGGTGGCAGTGAAGATTAGCTTCAGCACTACCACAAACATTTGTCCAAATCTTCAGTCTCTCTCATAGCAGCGGCGAACACTCCACCCAAGCTTCCATGGCAGCGACGATGGCAGCTTCTGCATGGGTTTTGGTTTGATTTTCTATTGATTTCGAGTTCAATTTTCTGTTGACTTTTGGTTTACTTTTCCATTGATTTTTTGGTTGGATTATTATGTGCTGTAATGGTGGTGGTGGTGGTGGTGGTGGTGCTAGGGTGGTGCTAGGTTGTGGTGGTGGGTGGATGTTTGATCAGCTGTGCTCTTTAGATGAAGAGAGAGAGAGAGAGAGAGAGAGAGAGAGAGAGAAATGAGAAGAAGAATAAAATAAAGATGAATAGAGAGCTCTGACCGATGAGAGAGAATAAAATAAAATATTGATTCGCAAAACTACAGTAACCATGTAAATTATACTTGGTTCCTATAGCAGATGTGTAAATATACACACTTTTTGCAAATACTCAAAAGTCTCAAACCTTTGAGCTTCAATTTAATAGTGAATGTAATAAATATGGAAATTAATTCACATAATGGGCTTGTTAGAATACAAGCCCATTCTTTAATAGGGCTCATATAAGAACTTCAAATCCATTTGTTTTTGAATTGTTAGGGAACGGGTTCGGAAATGAGCATAAGATTTTGGACCATTTAATCAAATTTCATACGATAGATTATCTGTGTGTATTTCAATGGATAGTAAAACAATTGCAATAGTGAAACAATTTAATTTAGTTTTGATGTTATTTATGAAAAAGTCATGTGGTTCTCTTATTAATAAATAAATAAATTTTGTTTTCCTGCGAGTAAGATTGGAGCTCTGATTGATTAATATAATAATAGAACGCAATGGGGTGATATGCATTGGTTAGGTTCATGCCTTATCATGGGTTTTAATTAGTTCAATTGGTAAAGTCTCTGATAGTTGTATAAGAGATCTGGGGTTTTAATCTCCACTTACACAAAAAATTGATTGGTATCTTGGTCTGATGATAAAGAGCTATTATCAGGAGCGGATGTTATAGGTTGAAATTCTCTTTCAAAAAAAAAAAAAAAAAAAAAAAAAAAAAGATTCATGCATGCCTTATCATAACATTACTACATTTCTACATTCATACCCAAATGGGGTCTTATGTGATTTTTTTTTTTTTTTTAAATTTTAAAATATGTAAGTTGTACATTTTTTTTTCTCCACTTATTGTCCAAAGAATTGAGTGATGCTACTATAAATTTTATTACATAAATTTTATAAATTGATGTGTCAGCAATGATAATTAAGAAGCAATTTTTCATAAAAAAATTATAATAAGCAAATTAAACTCATTTATAAATTAACGTGGCAAGAATATAATTAACATCATAAGAAGCAATTTATAAAAAAAAAAAAAAAATTATAGTATTGAACATTAACCAAATTGATGGTTAATAAACTGTATATTATTTAAATGTTATTTAAATATGAAAAAGGCTCATTTAAAAGTTACCACCTTACACCTAAAATTGTATTGAACCAACCCTAATATAAGATGCTCTTAGGCTATCAAACCTTTTGTATGGAGAAAAAAAGTAGTGTATACATGTGGTGCAAGTGCAAGTGTGCAACTCTTATACGCATGCCTCTTATGTATAAGCATTGAGTCTGATACTGAGTTAAAGTAAAAGTTTTTATTTTTTGTTTTTTAAAGTAGTTTATTCATGATTTTATACAAGATTTACATGTTAATTAAAACTTTAAGGTGTGGGTGATCAATGTAATATATTCTCGCATAAGGAGGAGAGATTCGTTATGAGCTCAAACACGAGAATTCGGTACTTCTAATATAGCCTTTTAATATATATATATATATATATATATATATAACTTGAACAATTTATTTGGATAACTGTCTCAAATAATTAGAAACCAATATAGAAGATCGCTGAATCGTTTTATTTGGCCATAGATTATACATAAACAAAATATGTACCAGATCCTACGACGTTATTCAATATTTGCAGTTATCTCTAGAAAGTTGACAAGTAGTTTTTAGCAGGGTTTGAATGTTATCCCTGCTAGATTTAATTATCTATCACTTTGTTTTCAAAGATTTGAATCTTAAAAAGTGAAAAGCACACCTTTTTTTTTCTTTTTCTTTTTCTTTTATGAGAAACAAAACATACATTTTTCAATTGGTCAATGATGTCGATTGCTTAACTATGGGTAAAATCCATTGGTCACAAAATTTGGGTAATTAAATTGGAATAATTAACAAGGGGTCACAATCAAATTACAATTCGGGTAATACATTGTTATTAATTATTATAACATTACTTTTTTGGGGAAAATCATCCCTAACTTACATGACAGTCCATCACATACATGTTTTTAAACAAGCACTCTGATTATCTATATGACTTGTTGAGAGATTTGTATCTCAAAATGTTTATCTATCTATGCATATCAGTAGAATGTAGAAACCTCATTGTATATACTAAAGCAACCTTAGCCAAAAGTTCCGTGCAGAATATTAAACATAATTAATTTTATTAATTTTGAATCCTTCATTACAACTTATCAAAGAATGACGACTATTACACAATCTTCTTTTTTTTTTTTTTGGCAACAATCAACTTATTTTTTTACCATAATGAACTCAAATGCAAATTGACAATTGAAAACTATTGAACAAATTGAAGGCATGTATATAACAATTTCTTTGAAAAAATTAAAGGTCAGCTATGTAAGGCACTTTGGTAACTGGCAACCATGAACCGCCAGAGATGAAGTTTGGAACGGTGTATTGTGAAGCTATAGATGCACTAGTAATGACATGGTAGCCGTGCCAATTAACTCTATTAGCAGTCGATGAGCCTGGCCCCGTGTTGGCATACTCCCCATAGTACAAGGTATTAAGGGCAAAATTTCCACTCCATTCCTTCCATCCAGCTGGAGCAATCAAGCTATCTAAGTATGTTTTCATAACAACAGTGCGTGAATACTTCTTCCATGGCCTCCCTAAGTATGTCTTAACCGAGCTTTGGGACGGCATTAAATCTGAAGCAGCCTTGACTATACAATCATGAATGGAAATTCCAGTGTTTTGATTAGGGTCAGTCCTACCTTGGGCAGTGAGAGTGTTGATCTTGTTAGGAGGATAACGAGCATAAATATTACAATTTTGCAGCACAACCGCAGCATTTCCAAATATGAAATCAATTGTACCATATATGTCACATTCCCTATAAAATTGCCTTTGGGAAAGGACATAGAGGGTGTCTTGATACCCTTCCAAGCTGCACTTGTAAAATACCGAGAGATCAGACCCAGAACGAAGGGCCACGGCTTGATGATTTGCTGCTCCAGCAGTGTTCCTTATAGTGATGTCGCGAGCAATGAATCCATCTCCCACAACAGCTGAAAATTCAAAATAACAAAGAGCTTAATTTTCATGTCAATATTTTAGTCAAATTCTAGATTAACATCCATTATTTTAGTAAAATTATGACTATATAAGTTGTAAGACATAATATTTTGGGGTAATCAGTTGTGGCAAGTTAGCTAGGACCACAAGTAATAAAATACGACAATAGTTATAAGCATAAAAGCATTATTTTATATACAAAATCTGGTCAAATTAGATGACTTAGTAATCGTACTTAATTCTGAAAAGAAGGTTAAAATATATAATCGATAACTAAAGCCTCTTGAAAATTAAGAAAGTACCTATCCAATATATGTATTGGATGCGAATCTTACAAATTCAAGAGAACCCCATGTTATGGGACATCCAATACATACGTTAGATGCAAGAGACAATTTTTCTATCCTTTGAACCTAAACCTACATGTGTGAAAAAAATTTTAAAATCCAAAACCAAGCCTTGGTTTGGTATATGAATAACGTGCATTATGCATGAAATATGACTCCTTTCAAATTCAAAGTTTGATCAATAATATTACTAAAATTTTTAAATTATGCACTCAATTAACTCAGTTGACTTACTTATCTAAAAATTCAAATGAGGTCAATTTATGCAAGGAGGTGTTTTTTTTTTTTTTTGGAACTAGTCAGAAGTTTCTTGGTACTCTTGCATTACTTGATACAGACCTTTCAAACCTCTAAACTCCCACTTCTTATTAATCTCTTCTATCACATATCTAAACCTAACTTTTTGTAGTCCAAGCCATGATTTTATCCACTAAGACATATAAATATATATGTAATATTTTGTAGGGAACCAATTAACAACAATTTCTTGACACTAAAATTTAGCATATATATTATTAGAAATCAATTGAATTTACTTACCAATTGTGGCTGAATTGAAGGTTGTAGAACCTCCACCAACACTTTTGCTCCCAGTGACTATGGTTTTTCCTATACCATCTCCTACCAACATAATATTTTTCAACTTTATCTCAACGTTTTCTTTGTATGTCCCAGCCTTCACGTATATCACAAACCTCCCACTTCCTGACTGTGACGAAGCTGCACTTATCGCCTCCTTTATCGTCTTATAATTCCCTGAACCATCTTGTGCCACCACAATATTGGCCTTAGGAGCCGAAGAAGACTGCAAGAGTTTCCGGTCCCCGGGCTTAAGCCAAGTTGGGAACATAGTTTTAAAAACCGGACCGGACCGTCCGGTTCAACCGGTTCAACCGGGAACCGGACACCAATCCGGTCTGGTTATTCATAAAAATCAAAAATGAAGAAAAAACCGGAAACAGCCGGTAACCGGAGGTTTAACCGGAAAAACTGAGAACCGAAATGGTTGAACCGGTTTTGCAACGGTTCTGCAAAATGGGTGAAACAGATCTGAAACCAAACATTTTGCAGCAAAGATCTATTTCTTTTTTTCCTTAGATCGGCGTCTACCTGTGATGACTGGAGGCTTTGGTGAACATGGCATCAAAGCTAGCCTCTTAAGCAGTCAAAATTCCTAACCTTGCCTGAAAACACACATCTTCACAAAGAGAGAGGCAAAGAAGAGATGGTTGAAAATCTTTGTTTGGATGTGCGAGAGGAGGACCACAATACACACGAAATTAAATTGATCCATTTTTCTTATGAGAGCTTCTTCTTAGTTTGTAAGAGAGAGACTGGTTTGCACAGTTTGTAAAACTGTGGTGTGCCGTGCTCTGCCTCAAATACTTGTTCAGTGTGCACACTGCACACGATAGTCTATAACACAGTGAGAGCCACACATTTTATTTTTATTGTTTTTTGAGAATCAATGACAGCCACAACTTTTTAATTTTCCTTAGCCTAAGACTTTACTTTTGCCTTTAGTACTTAAAAGGGGCAGCGTGAGCAACTCATGTGGATTGGGGCCCCACCCCTTTTACATTTAATTAAGATAATTATGATATAAAAAATTGGTGATTTTAATAATTAATTAAGCGAATAATTTTAAAATTTATTTAATTTTCCTTTAAAATAAATGCATAATACATAGACCATTTTGAGGGAAAAAAATAAACCTAAAAGAAGGGTGTCACTAAATGTTATGTTTTGAAAATAATTTTTGGTTATTGTTTATTTATATTTGGTTATTGTTTGTTTTCTACATGTATGATGTAAAAACTCACATAATTTTTTTAAAATATGTTATATATATATTTTAACATAATATTATATGTAATAATCTTATTATATATTTTATTAACTATTTTTATAATTTTAAAATTATTAATTAAATATTTATGACATCACCGGTTCGACCACTGGTTAGACCCCGGTCGGACCACAAAACCAATAATCACTCACTTTTCCGGTTCTTTAACCGTACCGGTTTTTAAAACCATGACACACGATGTTTATAACTCGGTACAGTGTATGGAACTTTGCTAAGAGACAAAGCGTTGCTAATTAGCTTAGAAACGTTGTTTGACATCAAGGGCAAGAGATTGTCCGGGACCCCTAGCTCAATAAACCCGGCCCGACAAGTCTCAAGATTGGTTAGAGCCGAGCTGAGCCATGTTTGAGCATCGGTTTGGCTGCACTTGACATTAGGATCAATGGTTTTGTTAAGCCTGTGGTGGGTATACTCATAAAGCTCAAGGCAATCTGCCCATGCAGCCTTTTCACAAGAATTTTTGCACTTGGGCCCTAGTGAAATTAGGTTACTTTGAGCTTTTAGGGCACGTTCTAGTGCTATTTGCTTTGAGATTGTGAAAAATTCGGACTTTTGCTTGATGGGGCCGTGGTATTTGAGCTTCTGGCTTAAAAAATACTCACATGGCTCAGGGTTTGGGGTTTGGCTGCACCATTTTTTAATATCTGCTTGAGAGTAACCAAGAATAATGGTTAGAGACAGAAAAAGAGACACAAATGGAAGTGCAACCCATGCTCGAAGTGCCATGTTTTTTGATGGAATATAAAAAATGTTGGACAGACAAATGTGAATGATGGGGTGTTTGGGATGTGTGTGGGACTTAATTAACGGGTCCAGACTGATACTTATACAGAAGAAGAAAACGATAAGAAAGAGACGTAACAATGTGGGAAGCACAACTTTTTTTTTTTTTTTTTTTTCCTTCTAGTCTAATCTAATTAAAGAGTTACTGCCACGTGAAAAAAAAGTCACTTAAAATGCTAACACGTATACAACTTATTTGTTAAAATACCATACGGTGCACCGTTTGAATAGGATAGTGTTCAAACATCTCATGTTTACCAAAAAAAAAAAAAAACTTCAAACATCTTAGAAACTTGCCACGTTTGGAAACATCTTAAGGCTGTGTTACCACGTTTGGAAAAGAGCCACCTTAAAAACTTGCCACGTTTACGATTAAAATTGCAAAAGAAAACTAACTGCTTAAGAAAAAAGAAAGGGGAAATTACACTTTATCTACCTGTAGTTTGTCTGAAAAATACTTTGCCTATCTGTGGTTTAAAAATTGGCACTTTACCCACTTGAGGTAAGCTCTGTTAGTCTCCCGTTACCCACCTCTGTTAAAAACAAGGGTAAATTTATATTTTTGCTATCCTTTCCTGTCTTTCTCATCTCAAAACATAAAAACAAAAATAATCAATGGAAAAGAAGATCTAAAAGCTAGGTTTTGTAAAAATTAAAACTAAACTTTTAGATCTTCTTTTCATGTATCAACTTTAAACTGTTCTTCTTCATGCTGGATGAAATAGCTAATATTTGAGCACCATTGTTAAATTTCAAAAAATCCACTTTGGTGGTTAGATTTTCTACGGTCTTGATAGGCTTTCTCTTGCCCCCTAAGAACTCCTGTCTGTCGTAAACATTCACAATCCCAGGTTATGGTACAATAGTAATTAGCAATTTCACTTTGAAGGACTTGTGGCTTGCTACGTACTGTTTGGTCTCTCTCATAAAAAGACTTCAATTGGAATTCCCTTTTTTTTTTTTTTTTTTTTTGAGGAAAATTGGTACTGAGGTGCCAACAGCGTTTGCTATTTTCCACAACCTCAACTATAGACCTTCATCAAACAAACACAAATGTCATGTCTGTTACCATCACCTCCAATACCAACGGAACCACCACGAACATTTTCACTCTCAACTGGAAAGCAAGCTCCATATCACGACCATTTTCTCGTTGCCAAATCCAATGGACATTAGCATAAACATCTCTAGATTCTCTACAACCTGCAAGATATTTCTGAAACCGAGAAAAAGTGCATTTCGATGGAACTGAACTGAATTTATTAGACCATTTGAAGAATCCTCTGCATTTGCATCTACAAGTCTTGAATATTTAAGACGTCTAGGCAATGATTTAGTGCTGCTCCAGTGCTCCTCACAACAAGGTCTTCATCAGCTTCAACATTCTTGTAATTATGGACAATCTCTTCTGATCTAAATTAAAAGTTAGGTTTTAATTTTTACAAAACCTAGCTTTTAGATCTTCTTTTCTCTTGATTTTTTAGTTTTTTATGTTTTGAGAGGAGAGAGATATAAAAGGTAGTAAAAAAACAAAATTACTCATGTTTTTAACAGAGGTGGGTAACGGGAGACTAACAAAGCTTACCTTAGGCGGGTAAAGTGCCAATTTTTAAACCATAGGTAGGCAAAGTGTTTTTCAGGAAAACCACAAGTGGCTAAAGTGTAATTTCCCCAAAAAGAAAAAAGAAAAAGAAAAAGAAAGATTACTATGCGGTGAAAGGAGAAAGAGAGATCGAGAGAAAAGAGAGACAGAGAAATAGAGAGGCAGAGAAAGAGAGACATTACCGTAAGGGCGCCTTCCGTTTCTCCTATTCGGATACTTTCTTTTCAATTTTCTTAACACTGATCCAGAGATACAGAGATGAGAAGGAGATAGACATTGAGAGAACTACCACCGGTAAGGTTATCTTCTTTTCATTCTTTCTTAGATCTGGGTATGGATATAGGTATGAAATATGAATTAGTTTTGAGAAATTTGGTTGGATTGATTTTTATTTATGTATTTGGGTAACATTAGGTTTTGATTTGATTTGATTTTTTTTTTTTTTTTTTTTTTTTTTTTTTTTTTTTTTTAAATTTGGGGTTATATATGATTTAAGTTTGGAGAGGGCAAAAACAGAGGAATTAGAGAGCACCGCTGCAAGCACATAGGGAAAGAAACATTACTTTTTCCTTCAGATCGTCGGAACCGGCTCCGGTACGTTTTCCTTCATTTTTTTAAAGATTTGGGAATAAAACGTTACTTTTTATTGAGTTTTTTTGTTGGATAGGTTTAGATTTGATTTTGGCTTAGATTTTTTTTTTTTTTTTTTTTTTGGGCTTTTGGGTTCTCCATGAAAATGTTTGTTTTCTCAAATTTTCAATTTTTTTTCCCTATTTTGTATTACAAAAATCACTAGTCCTTTCCCTGTTTTCTAATATCTGCGTTCATAGTTTTTTTTTTTCCTGGGGTTTTGATTTGGAAAACCGGTTTTGTTGTTGATTCATCACCAACAGCAAAACTTTTATCCCTATTGAAAAATATATGGGTTTAGTTGAAGGTAGGCATGGTTTTTTTTTTTTTTTTTCCTATTCAATTACCGTTTCAAATTGTATAAAACTATTCCCTTTTTTGATTTGGGAAATTATGATTCATTCATTCATTCATTCTGTTCTTTCTTTGCTGATTTTGTATGTCAATGTTCTGCTTTATGAAATGGGCAGTACTTTTATGATTTCTTCTTTTCATTTTGCTTTGTTACAGTGTGAAACTTGGAAAAAATTTGTTTGTTTATATGTGAATTTGATTTGGCATTTGATGTTTACTATTAATTAAAGCCATTTTTTAAAAAAATTTTGTTTATGAATTCATGCTGTTGAATGGGAAGCCAAGTCCAAAGAAGAAGAAGAAATTGTCAATTCTTCCCCTTTATCGTATCTCTTATTTGGTGTTTTTACTTTTCTATTGATTTCAATATTTGTTTTATATTGAAATATTAAGTGCCTTTTCTTTTCTCTCTTTTACTATGGATTGCCTGCATTGCCATTAATTTTGTTACTGACAATAATTCCAAATTTTGTATCTTTATGGTTTCATATGTTTGAAGAAATGTCGATGAGAAGGGTTAACAAGAAAATTGATAATCATGTCAGTTGAATAATCCCAATTTTTTTTTTTTTTTTGTTGCTAAACCTCATTGATAAATGGGTTTTCAGAACAGATAAAAATTGTTCATGTGTGTTTCATTAGATTTATTGCAAAAATGAAAGTAGTGACATGTAATCTGTCTCTATTGTTGTTGGGAATGGAAAACACAGATTAACTATGCTGCCAATGATCTCCGCTTTCACTGGTACCTTCAACCTCTCTCTCTTAAGGATTTTCCATTATCTATTTTTGTTTTTTTAAAATCAATTTTTTCCTTGGTTTCTCAATTCCCATCAAACTATTCGAAGAAAGGCTTGAACTGAATTTTTGGTCAATTGTTTCTTAATTCTGATTTTAGTTTAAGGTGAGTGGAAGCATGAAAGCAAGCGGATGTAGAAGCTGTCCAGGAAGCCAGACGTAAGATAAAGCTTAAGAGATAAAGCAGCACGACAAGCATTAGGCCATTGTGATTGAACAAATATGAGGTAATGTTTAGTACTGTGTAGTGCCATGTTATTGAGATATCTGCGACTGCATGAGAATTGTGTTTTCTTATGTAATCTTGATGTTATGAGCCTGATGTTGCGTTTTAGATCCTCTTTATGATCATCAATGACTGATTAATATGGGTCCAGCTGTCAATGGTGGTTAAAATTGTTTGCCAATTGTAATGTTCATTTTTACTAAGGTTGCATGCTTTTTCTAAGGACAGGGTTACCATGGTTGTTAGTGCTCAAATGTAAGACTCAAGTAATTTTCATTTTTCCTTTTCCTACAAACAGAGTGGGAATTGATATGGTTGCTTGGAGATTAAAGTGTTTGTTTTGATTTTGGATTTTTATTCTTTGGGGATAGCTAAATTTGATTTTGATTTTTCCTTTTATTTTATTTTTGGTGTGGAAAATGTAACTGGGCTATTTGCATGCCTTTTTACACATTGTTTTGAAATTCGTAAGTATATATTTGTCACATAAAATAGTCTCATTTTCCCTTTTCCTTTTTCCCTTTTTCTTTTTAATTTCGGTGAGATGAGGTTTTAAGATTAAGTTGCTCACAATTGGTGGAAAAAGATTGAAACTTAGAATTTGGGACACGGGTAATTGCTGGAATTATTTTGAATTGTAGTTTCATTTTAATCTTTGATTAAAGATGCTTTGGAAGTGATAGTTTATGGTAACATGTAATCTCTCTCTTCCTTAAAGTTAGTCACTGTTCTGACTTCTGATGCATAAATAGATTATTTGTACATTTCCCAATCTCCACATCAGACCCTCCACTTTTTTAGGGAGTATATCTCACTAATTGGTTGGTTACCTTAAGAAGTAGAAATTGTTCACTACATATATTATATACCTATGAAAATGATTGTGCAGGAAAAAAAAATGATAATTGCTTTAATTATATCTGTAAAAATATGCTTATTACATTTTCTAATTTCTTTCATTATTATATTCTGTTATGGAGTATAAATCCAAGTGAAAGATCACATTGCGTTGCTAACCCGTGCGATGCACGGAATAGTTAGCAAATTTTAAATAAATAATAAAAGTAAAGAAACATCTATGAAAATTAACAATATCAAAATTTTATCATATATATATATATATATATATATATATCTCAAACAGAATGACAGCCAGTACAGAGTTCCAAACCCAATGATTTATCAAAGTTTGTGCACAAGCTCAATTATACAAATACACAGCTTAGGTTGGAAGAATTAAGCAAAAGTGAGGATATAAGGATCAATGGCCATGGAATATAAAAAAATATACAGTTGAAATGGGAAATAACAAAGGCGAATTCATTCCTCTTTTTCTTTTGGGTTTGATTCTTTATTTATTTAATTGCATTAATTAGTAGTGCAGATTTTACAACTTGCAAATTAGAAGTGAAATTTAAGAATACTATGCCACATGTTTAGTGGGGTGATTGATTTTCTCTATTTGGTAAACCAAATTTGGTTCAACAGTTGGAGTTCAATTTTGTTTTGATTGTTTATTATTATTTTAGATTGAAAAGGCAGAAATTGTATTATCGTCAAAAAGAGAAGTATGAAAAGTATGACACGGGTTCCTGTAGGACATGATCCAAGCCAACGCAGTGGCTTAGGCTCTAGGAAAAAAAATATAGGGAAAGAGACAGTATAAGTATCATAGATTTGACCACTGTCTCAAAGGCCCATAGTGTTAAATATCCACAGAAAGCCTTTGGCAGTCATCAAACAGTGTTGTTTCAATTTTTTATTAATGGATTGCCTTCAATGTGTTTGAATATAGTTGTGAATAACTCTCACACTGCTCTGTTTCAAATTAAATCATCTTGAAGCAACGAAGGTTTAGAAGATGGGACACTTCAAGTCTTGAAGGATGGGGTTTCAACTTAGTCGAAGGTGATGCAAGTGCAAGGAATTGGTGAAGGAAGGTACTGCTATTGCTAATGTTTCTTCATACATTTAGATTGTTGTTCCATTCCTCAATATATTTGTCTCTTTCAGTATATGTTGTCAATGTTGATCTTAAGGTTAGCAGTTGTTTTAGAATAAAATAGCTCTATAAGTCCTTCAGTTGGTATTTGTTGGCCATCTTGACATCAATGTAATACTTAGCTTAAAGGCATTTTTAATGTCTATATTACTATATATGCATTGTTGTTGGTGTGCAGCCCTATCATGGTTTATGAGAGAAATGATGATTGGCTTTAGCATCCAGTAAAGGCAGATGGGCATAATCTGTTTTTACCTTGGTAAAATTATTGATTAATCTAATTAGATACTTCCCAAAAATACTTAGCATCAAAAGCCGAGGAATCAATGCCTTTTCACAAAAACAAGTTGAACCAGCTCTCTCTTTGCTTGATGATTTTTTTAGGTAGAACAAACATGCTGGACCAATATATGTGAATACCAAACAACAAATGACAAAACATTGGATGTCCATGAATTGATTCTCACCAAAATCTTATCTATTATAGGGCTGCAACTTATCGCCCATAGCTTCAAACAATTTGATAAACTGGAATTGGTTTGTTATCCATTTATGCTTTTGACAATATTTGATTCGTGATAATTATAGCTACTCAAGTTTTCTAAATTTCTATTTTAGGATTTTTTAAAGTTACAAGAAATGTTAATTTAGAGATACCTCAAGCCAAATAGCAACATAATTTTCTTTCGGAAGGTTTAATTGTTTTCTCTCTCTCCATGAGATATAAACATTTTATGTATTTTCCTTCTTTTGTACATGTTTATGACACAAGTTGTCGTCCTCTAAGGTAGAGGAAAGTGATGTACTTTATGGAATGTTAATTTATGGTTCAAAACTTTGGTATTTAAGAGGACTAGAAAAACTTTATTTTATTTTTTTGTCTGCAATATTATAGATCCATATTTCAAAATTTCTTTTCCTTAAATCAGTGGTTGTGTTCTAATTCTTAACTAAATCATTTGACCCATGAAATTTATAACTATTTATGTTTTCTATGTTGGTGTTTTAGCTTTGCTTGAACTTGCAAGAAGGATAATTTCAGAGATATCTAAAGGCTTAAGCCAAGGGTTTGCATCTAAAAGATATAATTTTTTTTTTCTCCCTATGGGATCTAAATGATCACATAATAACTTTTAAAGTGGAATATAGACTTCACAAGTCTATGTGCTTAGTGCTATATACCTTAAGTGAACAAATATTGGTCGCCTTAGTATAAATTTTAAGTCGAAAAGAATAAAGGTATTCTGCATATGCGTAATAAATTAGATACATAGTTAATTTTCTATTATATATACAAGGAAATAATCTCATTTTAATATATATATATATATATATATATATTTCTTTTTTTCTTTTTTTGGAACTTCGATGTTTAATGTTACAAACTTCTTCATCTGTACCAAAGCCCCCAACTCCTTAAAGTCTGCAACAATTTCTATTCATATGAATTAAATATTCTATACACTATCTAAAAAAGAAATTTTGAGCCACTATAATGAGAATTGTTTTGATACTTGTTTATTTTTTGTAGCTATGATCATATATGTTTGGATAATGGGGGCATCTTTGTTTACTATAGGTTTCGTGCCTCCACAATGCATGTCAATACCATGTAATGCTAAAGTAGGTATCTTAATTCTTTAATTTTTAGGTGTTAGTTCTAAATAAGTTGGCTTCCTGTCAAAATGATTGGATATGGAGTTATATGGTTTTTTTTTTTTTTTTCAATTCGTTAATCAAGTTAACGTTAAGTTTCATTTTCACTGTCCAAGAATATATACTCTGTTTTGTGACTTTAGTATTCTACTCTAATATGTATGGACTTCATTATAACCACTATGTTCCATTTTATTGATCAGTTATTGATAGATTTTGTAGCTATCTAAATTCTGGGCTGTACATGAACCACTAACAAATGCAGAATCAAGGTTTGATTAGTTGTGGTCCAAACCTTCATTTTTCAGATTTAAATTTTCACTGAACTGCTGCATTACTTTTTACAATTCAACCCATATTTTCAATGTTTTCTTAGGCTTCGTTTGCAGTATTTCTTTCATCTTTCTCTGCTGCAATTTAAAATTGCTATGCTTTTTTTTTTTTTTTTTTTTTTTTGAGCAGTCGGAAATAATGGCTGAAATTATATGGATTGCCCTCTTTGCAGTTTCGCTAAGAATAGTTAGGTATACAAAAGTGCTAACCACAGCCAAGAAAGAAAACCAAAAATCCATAAACTGATATCAAAGCGGTAGTAAAAGTGTTAAACTTGAAACTAAAATCTTATGATTAGTGGAGCTAAGCAAGATGTTTTGCACAGATCATGCACCTGTAGAGCAGTAAAAGATAGAGCACACCAGTTACACATCACACGCATGATACAATGCACTTGAAATTCCACTAGACATGAATTGGATCTTACCTTCTGTTGTAGGACTTTAAAAGTAGGAAGTAAGGCTACAGCATTTGATGCAACATGAAAAGTAGTTTGCAATTTCTGCTCTAATGGTTAAGAGATGTCATTTTTTGGTTTTTGCAAACCAAAAACCAGCTCAGCTAGATGTTGCAAAGATCACTATTATCCATAGAAACATCATGCCAAGTTAAATTAAATTAAAGGGAGTGGATATATCATAGAGTCTAAAGAGAATAATTGCACTGATCACTATTACCCATGGAAATCCTTGGGTAAAGTATAAGCGAAAACCAAATTTCGCTTATACTTGAGCTCACTACAGTTTCTGATTTAGAGCATTTTGGTTTCTTAAGTTATATTTAAACTTAATTAATCTGTGCCTTGCTACTTTGTGTTTAGTCAGTTGGGCATGAAATATAGATGTGGTTTTGATCTTTGCAATATGTGTTGAGCATGAGAGTTATATCATTTTTGTAAAATGAAAGTTATGTTTTTCTCACCTCTAAGTTTAACTATTTGATCGTTTGGGTGTTTCTTTTAAATATTATTAGATATTATTCTCATATACTTTAAATGAAAACATGAAAAATGTTAATGCCTAACTGATTAAAAAAAGTTGTAGGTAACTATTGACTGTCATTCACGGGGCAATAAAGCTCTACATCAACTTTGACATTCCAAAAGTCACAAAGGAAATTATGCCAAAAGAACCTCCTAAAGGACTGAATAGAAACATAGTTGCTGAAATAGAAGACTTGGAAGCATAAAAAATGCTTAAGAATTATGCACCAAGTTCTATTCTTCATACCCTTTTCTTATTTACTTAATTTTCTGTTTTATTTCAGATTATGAGAGATTAAATTTTCTATATTTAGGCTATAGTTTTGTAATCTGAGCATCCTAGACATTTATATGAACATGAATTTAAGTTTTGTAATATATTGGATTCTAATTTTGAACTCAGTTATAATTGTAGGTTGTAATTCATTTGTCTATGTTAGATTGCCACGCTGTTTAGTGCAGCCTTATTTTGAGAATACAAGATTGATGAAAATTGAGAATGCTATGAGAATGCATTCTTATAGGTGCTACATTAAAAAGCTTCTAATTTCAAGTAATGAATCTGAGTCATAATTTTAAGTATTTTGCTTGATTGTTGACCTTTTAGGTTTATGTTATACAAATAACAACTGAAGGCCATGAACAAGGCAAATATTTGGAGTTGAGAAAATCAAAGTGCAAACCATTACAAAAGATCGCTAACTTTTGGAAAACTAAATATCAGGAAACCTATTAATCTATTGTGCTTGGTCTGTTACTTTTTTCCTTTTTTGAAGTCCAAGTTGTTCAAGTATTAGGAAAGTTGTTAATATGTTAAATAAATAAAAATGAATAGCATAATCTTAACATATATACAATTTTATCATAGATAGATCAAATTAATTGGTGACATGCAAAGCCAAGATTGTTAATGTTAACTATAGATGGGGTATTATTTTTGCATGTCTTATATGCAACACAAAGGTCAAACCTATCAAAGGAGTTTTGTGGTGTGAGTGATGTAAAGGTGAGCCTAAATTATAAAATGATCCCGCGCATTGCTCGGGTTAAATGCTAGTTTTTATAATAATTAATGACATTTATTTTTTCAAAATTAGAATGAATGATATTATAAAATAGATAACATATTAGATCGGCTAACAATATTTTTATAAAATAATACTTATAATGCCGTTGGTATTGCAATAGTTTGTAGTTTGGTTAGGAATAGTTTTTGAAAAACTAACTAATATTGACTAAATTTTGTATGTTTGACCTTAGAAGATGAAGGACATGCTTGGAGGCTAGAAAAGCGTATGCGTGCAATAAATATTGTATGATTGAAAATTTAGCGTCGGAATCTTAACGCGTGGAGTTCTAATCACGTAGGTAATTGGGACAGCCTACCTATATTGAAGCGGCTTTGGACATTTTTTGATTGGGAATGTTCTGCTCGGTTCATGATCAACTTGCATCTATCGCTGGGCCACAGGATGATATGAATGATCAAAATTAAAAAGATTATCCTTTGATTGAATAGACTAATCAATAGTTTGGCTCTCGTCTCACTACAACAAAATGTACTTTCGTCACTAAAAAAAAAACACTCATAATAATATGAATTTAAATCACCTTATAATTCCATGTAAGCCACTCGCTTGTTTCAACACAACAACCCACCACAAAAACAATAATCAACATCACAATATATAATGCTTACAAGTATTAGAAACAATTGCATAGTATCCATCACATATACATCAATAATATTCATTCACAATTCCAAAAAATAAGACACTCAATATAAATTTAAATCACCTTATAACACCATACAAGCTACCAGCTTGCTCCAATACAACAATTCACTACAAAACCAATCATCAACATCACAAGTATAGTGTTTTTTAAGTATTTAAACAAATTTTACTTACCATGCTCAAGCCAAGTGTACACCTGTAAGAAAAAAATCTAAAATTATCACAAATAATGAATATTTAACTTGCAAAAGAAAAGTCCAATTTATAAAAATAGTAAGTAAAATCATGATATATAATGCTTACAAGTATTAGAAACAATTACATAGTATTCATCACATATATATCAACAATATTCATTCACAATTTCAAAAATAAGACACTCCCAATATAAATTTAAATCACCTTATAATACCATACAAGCCACTTGCTTACTCTAATACAACAACCCACCACAAAACCAATCATCAACATCACAAGTATAGTGTTTTTTAAGTATTTAAACAAATTTTACTTACTATACTCAAGCCAAGCGTACACCTGTAAGAAAAAACCCAAAATTATCACAAATAATTAGTGAATATTTAACCTGCAAAAGAAAAGTCCAATTTATAAAGAGTTTATCAATACACTTACTAGCTATTATAGCATAATGCTCAACATCTCAAAAAAAAAAAAAAAAAAAAAAATACACACCCCTTTTTTAACAAATAGATAACAAGTCAGTAGCTTCACAAAGAGATTCCCACCAATGTAAATCAAATTCTGTTTCATAAATCAACAATAAAAACATATAATAATGTACGCTCCATGTTCAGGTAAGCCCTTCTTTCCAAACTACAAAATAAGTACTCAACGCGCTAGTTCAGAATCTTCTTGGATAGTTTAACTTTTGTCTAAAATCTTTCCACAGTTAAACCCAAACTTGATACAGACTTTTTTACATCAATAATATTCTCTTGATACAGTTTATTAAATGCACTATCTTACTACAATAATGTGAAGCACAATAATGTCTAATTTTGATTTATTCCTACTCTAGTCTTTTATTACTATATCAATAACTCTCCTGACCTAATACTAAACAACAACCTTAATCCCAAATAATTTTTTTTCAAAATTTAAGACTTACAGTTCCGTAGTGCCACCAGCGTTGGTGTGCTTAAGAGCCTCATTGTAAACACGATCCCAGCAATCAACCTCAGTATCAGGTTGCTCCTGATCGCCAGATCTGCCAACCACTCCTTCAAACTTGAGATTGCCGACTCCTGAAATATCGAAATTCACAAAAGATTTTTTGTTGCACTTTCAATGAGCATCAAAAAAATGTAACCAATAGAAAGGTAAAACAGTTCTTTGATAATTAGAAATTTTGTCACAACTTAATGAAGTGGTCAACTGTAAGTGGTGGGACAATTACTTTCACATGAATTCACCACTTTTTTCTCCACTATTTACAAGTTACAACCAACCATTTCAAAGTCATGATAAAAGTTGTCTTTAAACTAAAAAGGTAAAAACCTAAAGGGGTTGGAAGCTAACCAAGGCAAGTGCTCAATTGTAATGGATGCAACACGAGCAAGGTATGTGTTCAAAAATGGCAAGTATCACTTCAAGGCTATGCCCTTATAGTATTGGACAACTTTGATCTTGACAGCAAATTTTGTATCATCTAAAAGCATCTTCCTTCTAAAGACTAGAAAGCTTGATCTAAATTTGATTTTCTAATTTATTCTCTCTTTTTATTACATTCCATTTTTTTCTTTGGTAGAGAAACAAAAATCAAGAAATAACAGTACACGGAATGAATGAACTTAAAATCTTATTATATATGTCCTAAATTGTTCACAAATTTGCTTGCTAGTAGAACTGAATGAAACTTTGTTCTTAAAAAGGAGTTTTACTAAAACCAAGACCAATCATAAAAAGAAGAATGATTTTATAAAATTCAATTTACATTCCAAGAATATTTATTTAGTATATGCCTCATTGTTCTTCAATTTTCAATTTGGAATATTTATGGCAATTAAATACCCGTACATTTTTATATATAAAAAAATTGAATCAATTGATGCTTCTTGTGAACTTATCATAACATTTCAATCCATAAATAACAATAATAAATTGCCATAAATAAATTATAAGCTTCCTATTTTTGGTGGTGTCTCTCCCATCCAAAAAAAATGTTGGGTAAAACGAGAAGGAGCTAAAGATCAAGCCAAACAGACCTGAAACTTTCAGTACCCTCTTTCCACAATCTTCTCACACATTTGGAGTTGAGCTCGACAGCGTCGTCTGGGGAGAGGTTGGGTACGTCATTGTTGTTGATGGCGTCGGTGGGCTAGGTCAGCGTCGGCACTGTGACTAAGTGAGAGTGAATCGGAGTGAGTGAGTGAAAAAAAGAGGCTAGTCGACGACGGCGGCGAGGGACTGGGTTGGCGTCACCGGCGGGGGCTAAAATATATAATTTTTTTATTGCAATAAGAGGAGACTACTTAATTATGTTAATTTCTTGTAAATGATTAATTAGGCTGTGTTTGGTTCAACGGAAATGCTTTTTCGAGCGTAAAATCATTTCAGGGGAAATTGTTTTCCCGTAAAGGAAAATGTATTTAGGCTGTTTGGCTGTCTTGAAATTTGTTTTATGGAAAATCAATTTCGGTGTTTGGTTCGTTCAAACATTTTATGGAAACTGCTGCCAGTTTTACGGAAAATAAATCTCAATGTTTGGTTCGTTCAAACATTTTACGGAAAATGGTGATCGTTTTACGGAAAATCAATTCCCATGTTTGGTTTGTGGATCATTTTACGGAAAATATGAAATGCCTTACAAATTCCTGCATTACAAACCTGTAACAGTACAAAATGTTTGATCCACCACAACATCAAAATTAATCATCCGAATATACCCATAATATTTATATTAAAACAACCACATCAGTCTTTCACCATTGGCATTACACCTCCTTGGTGTACAAAAATAATACTTACACGTGGTATCTGAACAGTACAAATACATAATTTGGGCAAATGTATCATCCTAATAATACAAAAGACTTACATATATAATACCTTAGTTAATCCCTAAAGCTAATTGCTGGAACTACAACAAAAGTTAATCCCTAAAGCTACCGTCATAGACAACATGAAACAGACAAGTCAGAGGTGTGTGCACAAAAAATTATCCATCCATAGCTTTCTCAGCTTAGCATTCTTGGCTAGAAATCCCCGTGCTGCCTTCTTATTTTTACATAGATGGTCAAAGGCAGTTGTGAGCATGTCTTCACTATACCCATCCGCCATCATAGCCATGACCTCAAAGTAAAAAGCTGTGTAATCAATAGGCCCCCGGTTGATTTCTTTCAAAGTCACAACAATTTCTTTCAGCTGATCAGACAGATCAGTCAGCACACTATCCTCAGAGGGAGGTGCACACCCTCTTTTGCGAGACTTGGAAATTCCCAACCCAGTGGTGGATGACTCTATCGCATTCTTCCCTTTGTCCACCACACCTTCCTCCGCATTGTCCGCCACAAACTCAGTACTGTCCCCATTGTCTGGCTCATTCTCAATATCCACATACGACTTAGAAAAGCTACTTGTGGCTGTATCCTTCCCCACTACAATAGCTAATTCATCGTACATCTCAATCTTTTTGTTCAGATACTCTGCATGCTTCTGATGCGCCTGTAAGGGAGAAAGGAACGTTTAATAACAATGCAATAATCACTTCACTCATAAATTCAATATTCAATTCAAACACTAATGCCATTAGATGATTTAGGTCAATGATAAACAAAAAAATCTGTTAGGGAACATGAGACATAACCCATGATTTTGAAGATAAGTACAACAGAAAATACAATGTACAAATGCTAAGACCAGATTTGTCAATAGATCTGCACATGACAGTTATAATTGAAAATTTGTAAAAGCAATGGAATCTTAAAAAGAATGACACTATAAATTTAATATAAAGAGGGTACTTGAGCAGCCTTGTTTTGTTCTCAATTCATAGATTATAAAAGCCAAAAACATATATTATTATTTATATTAAGAAAATATAATTGGAAGCCATACCATAACTTCTTCTTGATATTTTTTCGCATCGTACGTTATCATCTTTAAGTTATCATCCCATCTGAAACCACTCTTCCTCCTAATAGTTTGAATAGTGGTCCACATTGTCCTCAGAGTCCTCAACCAATTCTCTACATAAGAGGGGTGGCACTCAACCCCAAATTGTGCAGATATCTCCTTCGCTACAAAAGCAAAGGAGCCGGCCCTGAAGGTGTTTGAAGGCTTATTGCCCTTCGTAACCTCCTCGACAAGTAGCCTAAGTAGAGTCATGTGCATGGGGGGTAGCCACCTAAACTGTTTAGTGCCGTCAACCTTCTCTTTTCCTTTTAACATTACTACATATGAAAATTGTATAGTGAGAGTAGCTTTTAGTAATTACGCCTGGAATATGAACAACAAATCAAACATACATACAACCACGCTTATAGATGTGCACAACAGAATGAAACATGCTAACACCAGAAATAACAATGTAATGCTGGATTAATGCTGAAAATACTTTTTCCTTTCACCACCAGAAGTCTATAGTAAATACATTGTCCTTACAGAAAAAAAAAATACAGCACATATTACAATCATAGAAATCTAAATAAAGTACTACTCTCCACTCCTAGTATAATTAGACCACATAGCTTAGCATATCTGATCTCTCTTAGCATTCCACACTCTACTGTCTTCAACGGAGTCCCGACGTGACTGTGTTTCTTGTTGGGGGCCACTAGACTCTACTTGGTTCATTACAGCTTCCATAATATGGTCATTTGGTTCAACCCCCATAATGTGATTATGAATCACACAACATGCTAACACTACTTTCACTTGGGTTGCAAAAGACTAAAATGGTTCTGCATCCAACACTCGAAAACATTTCTTCAACACTCTAAACTCTCGATCACAGGGACGAAACCAGGATTTGAACCTAGGGGGGGCGAAAGCATGAGCCAAAAAAATTTCAAGTGACATGGTTTATTAAAAAAAAAATCATGGTAGACAAAACAATTGCACTTTATTACCATAAATATTTAAGTCAAGAAGGAAATAATATGAACCAAAAAAGTTGAAAGTTACAATATGATATTCAAACCTTTTCTAAGAAGAATAAAAAAAGAAGAGGACTTCGGATCTCCAAATTTTGGATAATTGGAATAAATATGTTGATTTTATCACATTGACCAACTCACCAATATGATAAACCCATACTTTTGGATGCAACTAAAAATCACACTAATGAAGTTTTCAAAACTTTCTTTGAGGATTGTAAAAAATTGGGATATTAATATTAAGAGTTGGCAATGCTACATTATCAATATTGGCTTCTAAAAGAATTTTGCATTTTATCTTTTGAAAAAAAATTAAATATTGTTTATAAATCAATTAAAAAGTTATATAAATTATTGTCACCCTTGTAAGGGAATTTTTTTTTCTATGAGATTTTTTTGGTTATGAGTTATTGAATTATGATATTGGTGATTTGTGGATTTTTTGTTGTGTTGTATTTGGACTATGAAGGGGCCATGGGTCCAAAGAAATGGTTAAGTGATTAGTTTCTTTTGGGCTATTTAGACCAATCCAAAAAATTAAGGGGGGCCAACTATAAACTCTAAAATATGGGCATGCAAATAAAATAGCTAATTTGAAGAGAGAGGGTGTAGCTAATTTGAAAAGAGAGAAGAGGGGGGATGGGGGGGGGGGGTGGTGGGCAATTGTCCCCCTCTGCCCCTTAGTGGGTTCCTCCCTGCTCGCTCAATAGTAGTTCTCAATGAAGAATGTCGGAGGTTGAACAGTTCTTGCTCATTCTCAGGAAGGCGATCACTAAACTCTTTCAAGTGATATCGCACACTCCGATAAGGTGACAAAATTCCATTTTTATTACCATACCCAACATCACCAAAATAATATTTACCTACATATATTCAAAAATAAAACCAAATCACTACTATGCTTAGGAAAATCACAATATTTATTAAACTAATAAACCAAAAAGGTGAAGTAATCTTATAATACCTTCGGGAATTGAAAATCCCCCCTGGCCTAGCAAATGCATCATTTAACACGTGAATTATGTGTACTACCTTCCCATCTAGCCAATACATAAGTGAACTTTAAGTCAAAACTAATGGCAGCTAACACATTTTGCGTGGTTCCATCTTTGCGACCATGAAACCTTCCTTGTATTTCAGGTGGCACAGATGCATGAACATGTGTACCATCGATTGCTCCAACACAATCCTAATTTTCAACAGACATAATAGTTTAAAATTACACAAATCTTCACAATTTACAAAAATACACAAGTCGTAATATTTACCTTCAAATATGGGTAGAACCCTCTGCTATTCCTTATCTCTGGGGGTGTATCTTCGCTAGGCAATCTTATTAGAGCTCTATATAATTTTAGGACCTCCCCTAAGGACGACCTTGAAGTATCTATGAACAGTCTTAGTCGATCTATGGAACTGACTACCAATTACATGGAACCTCACATTATGACCAATAACGTGACAAAAAATTAGCACTTGCTCCGTAACAGACATGTGAATAGTCGGGCGTACGTGCTCCCCCTCAGTGAGGATGTGACGTAAGTGGTGGAAAGCTATGAGCTTCATCCTAATTTGACTCACATAATGTCTCTCATTTCCATGCAGAATACTATTTATATAATACTTTCTTTCGGCTGCATGATTAACATAAGGCGCTCTAGGCAGTTGTCTACGACGCAATTTCCTTAACAATGCAACCCCCACAAGGAGGACAGATGCAACTGAGGCAAGAATTGTAGCTTTGGTTTTTTTCTTCATCTAAAAAATCACAAACACTGTGGTCTAAGAGGTATATAAACAAGCATGTTATTGATTACACAGTATATATAAACAGCCACAAACAGAAAATAGCAGAGCACAATCATATACCAACACAACACCCGTGATCTTTAACACAATAAGTATATACAGCCATAAATGTCATAACAAGCCCAGTTCAAGATCAAGGGAAAAGACACAACCACTGTGGTAGTGTGTCCACAGTATTCACAAGGTGCCAAATACATTCACCAACACAACACAACACAAAATTTATATCAACACAACATTCACATTAATATCAACCAACACAACACAAAATTTATATCAACATTTATGCACATATATTTCTGTATAATTGTAACACCAACAAAAGTTAATTTCTTAAATCAATAATTAAATAAAAAATGGATAATTATAAAAAGTAAATAAATAAATATATATGTATTTAAATAAATAAATAAATATATATATATATATATATATATGTATAGATCGGATCCGAGATATCAACTTGGGCCAGGGGCGATGTTGTGTTCAAGCCAGGGGGTTCAAATGAACCCCCTGACTTGTCAAAATTTTATTTTTTTTTGTATATATAAATTTTTTTTTAACTTTTGTTTTGACACTTCTAAAATAAAAATTTGAACATTGAGCCAAAATTTTATTTAAACCCAACTAAAATAAATTTGAATATGATCATCTTAATGCTACTTTCACAATATTTTCACAATAAATGTTATATAGCAAGTTATAACTGGTTTTTATTTGGACCCTTAATTAATATCACTTTTTACCTACCATTAACAATTTGCCACCTAGATTTTGTTATAAAATTTTTGTGAAAGTATTTTGTATTTTTTTTTTTTTTTTGAGAATGAAAAAATGGGAGTCTTTATGGTCATATTGCACCCCCGGGCAGGGAGCCAGTGGCCTCGGCCGAGGTAGGCCGATCTCGGGGGCCCGACTGTACCACTGTGTGAGAGTCACCTCATCTCTAAGTACACCTCACCACTAAGTTTACCCACCAACGGAAACCTGCTGGCAGCGGGACTCGAACCTAGGTGGGTTAGACGAAGCGTCAGAACCTTACCAGCTGAGCCAAGCCCCCGTTGGCATGAAAGTATTTTGTATTGAATATTATTAAAAAAAAAAAAAAAGTTTCATTTTTGCTCCTTTGTTAAAAATATATATGTATATTCTTTGCTGACTTACTTTACTTTACATTTGTGATTCTTTTCCATTCTCTTTATCTCTCTTTCTCTCTTCTATATTTTCTTAGTTTTTCTCTTTATTTAATCAAATTGTTTGATAAATACTCTATAGATTTTCAAGTCCAAGAAATTTTTTAGTACTTGCTCAAATTCCAAGAGAGCGATCACATGTATGATTAAAAAGCCATACATGATTCTAAAAAAAAAGCCATTACACTTCAAAAGCAAAAACTTATATTAGTTACTATTTTTTTTTTCTTTGTTTCACATTACTCCTAATTCTACTCTTAGGTGTGTTAGTATTCTTCTTTATCATATATTTTTATTTAATTGAAAATACATATAAATATAATAAGTTATTATTAATTTGACAAAAATTTATGATTAATTATTTAATTATATTTGTTGTCTTACTGATCTTTAAATAATTAATAACTGTTTTATATTATTGTACAATATAGTTGTAATGTATACTGAATTGTATTTAGAATACTATTTTAGATTATTGTATATAATATGGAAGTTTTATGTACAAAAAAAAAAAATCATTTTATTTTTTATTTATTCTCATGACAAATTTCTTGCTCTATCATTGTTGAACCCCCTAGAAAAAAATCCTGAAGTTGCCACTGACTTGGGCATTTGAGTTGTTTATGGGTTTGAGGGGATGTGTGGATCGGAGGTGAGGTGAGGTGGGTTGTCGGGTTAAAATGGAGGGTGGATCGGACAAGTGCGTGGAGGAAACTCACCGTGGGTCATCGAGCTGGAGGACTAGATCGTCGGACTGTAGGTGCGTGTGAGAAGAGCTGCGGGGGAGTGTAGTGCGTGTCTGTGCGGAGCTTCGAGAGAGTGGGTGCTGTCTTGCTCTGTGGAACTTGTGAACTGAGCTTGGAGTGTGTCTGTGAGGAGCTTCAAGAGAGTGTGTGTGAGAGGAGCTTCGAGAGAGTGTGAGGAGTGTGTCTGTGAGGAGTGTAATTGGTTTGAAGTGAAAATAAAAACTGAAATCCTTTTATGCCAAAACAGCCTTATTTTACGGTCAACACGAAAACTGATTTCCGTTTGACCAAATTTTCTGAGCTTACCAAACAGGTTGAGGGGTGTAAAATGATTTCCTGAAACCATTTTCACCCAAAACAAACACACCCTAAATAAAACAACTTTCACTAAAAAGTTCAACAAAGACTTTATAGTTTTGTTTCATTTATTAAAAAAAAAATGGTAAATTACTTTTTTTATATCTTTAGAGTTTTTATTATGTTTCATTTAATCTTAAAATTTCAAAATTTTTCATTTAAACTTAAAAATTTCTAAAAGAGTTTCATTTCAATCTTATAGTTTAAGATAGTTTTACTTCAAACTTAAGAGTTTTGGGTAAATTCATTTAAACCTCAAATTTTGGGGGAAAAAAAATCAATTAAGAAACTCTTCACATGATGTTTAATGGTGTTAATGGAAAAAGTGTGATAGAAATTTTAAATGAAACATTTTAAAGTTTAAAATATATATGAAACATACCCTAAGCTTGACTAGGGACGGAACTATAGGGGCCCAGGCCCTCCTGGCCTTCTAAAACACTCCTTAACGGTAAGCCATGCGCGCGCGCGCACCCAACCACACCACCCACCCCCCAAAAAAAACGAAAAAAAGAGGAGAATGTCAATTTGCACAGTAGATATAGAATTTAAGAGCCCACAGGAAAGGAACTTTGGAGTTTTGACTCAGTGATACAATTTAAGAGCTCACATAAATTTTTTTTTTGGGTCTATTTTAATGTAAGAATTTACTTTTTTTTTTTTTTTTTTTAAGTAACTATATTTTTAAAACTACTTACATAAGATTATTTATTTTACACTACGTTTCATTAAAATATTATTTCTTTATTAATTTTATATTGCTTTCTCAAATCAACTTTCTCCATATATGAGTAAAGAAGTATTATAACATAGATTTGCATATGAATAGTAACTTTGTATATTTACATGGTTACACAGTGATTTTTAGAGTTGGATGTGCAAATTTACTCCTTACACTATTATACATTGACTGATATTAGTATTCTAACGCTGTAGTCATAAAAACATGTAGAAAATTTAACAAAAATGAAAGCTTTAGTTTAGTTCTGATCATTTCATGATACTTTGAACCCCCAAAAAAATTTTGAGTACCAATATAATTAAGAGAGTGAAGTTTTAACTAGACTAGAGCTAGTCCGTTTGGATAGAACTTATTTTGCTGAACTAAACTGAACTGAACTGAAAACACTGTAGCAAAATAATTTTTAAATGTGTGAATAGTACCGCGGGACCCATTTTTAATGAAAAAGTTGTTAAAAAGTGATATTTGTGAGACCCATGAACAGTGCATAATGCACTGTTCAAGGATGAAAAGTCAGCCTTTGCGGCTACTGTTCATGAACAGTAACCGTGAACAGTAGCCGCAAACCTTTAAAACGGGTGAAAAAAAAAAAAAAAACAAAACAAAACAAAAAGGCAAACGCAAACGTTTGGATCCGCGTTCCAGCCTAAATATCCATGATTTTTGAGTAGTTGTTAGTACCCATGATTTTTTTTATTCATATTTTGGCCCTCTCAATCCAAATCTTGGGTCTGTCCTTGACTTTAAGGTTTAACAAGTATAATTTACATTTTAAAAAAAAAAAATACTTGATAAGGTAGTATTTAATCTTGATAGGGCTTTATCCATTTTCACCTAAATTAGTGAAATTTATATCCAATAACTTAAGGATTCTAATAGAAAAGGTAATATGCTGAAAAATAATAATAATTTTTTTTTAAAAGTATATGTGCTCTAATTTTACAATATAAGCATTTTAATTTACCGTTGAAATTCAAGTTTAAACCAAAAAAAAAACCATTTTCTTTCACTAATTCAATTCAAAGAGAATAAGAAAATGTATATATTGCTTACAAATTTTAAGATTTTGATTTATAAGTAATTAATCAATTTATATATAGAAATAGCTGAGTATCTAATGTAATTGTGATAACAACAACCCTTATAGTTTATCTATATTTATTATACACCATTTTTTGGAACCCTTTGTATTTCATGTTTTTAATCACTAGATGCATGTATTGTTCTTGAGTGTTAAACAAGCTGCCAACACATTTGGACAGCTGACAATTTTTGACAATCAAGTCCATTCATAGTCCTTCGAAAAAAAAAAAAAAAAAAAAGACTATTCACGGTATATTACTCATTCTCGCTATTGCATAATTTATAAATATGAAATAATAATTTTTATGATAAGAATTGAAAATGCCACGAGTCACTCTTGGATAAATAAGGGAATATTTGGTAACTATTTTTTCCCCTTATTTTCTGTTTCGAAAAATAATTTTCTATTTTTGAGACTAAAAAACTTATTTGGCAACCCAAAATAAACAGAAAACATAAACTATTTTCAAAACTCAATTTGTGAAGGAAACTGAAAACATGTAAAAGACTGTTTTCAATTTCTAATTTTCAAAATAAAATAAAAATACGCATTTAATTTAATGAATCTATCTTATTTAATGGGTTAGCATTAGAGTTCAAATCCTAGTTAACAACATATTTTAGTATTTTCAATTTTTTTAAAATTTTTTTTTTTTAATTTCAACTAGCCAAACATGTTTTTTATTTCAAAAACACAAGAATTTTTTTTATTTAAATTCCCAAAAACAAGTTTTTGAAAATAAAAAACAAAAACTGTTACCAAATAGTTTTGTTTCTAAGAAAAAAAAAATTCATGTTATTTTTTTAAATAATTTAAAAAAACATTTTTCTTCACTAATTCAATGTACCTATATATTGCTAACAAATTTTAAGATTTTTGGTGTGTGTGTCTATATATATATATATATATATATATATCAATTTATTATATATAGAAAAAAAAATAGCTGCATGAGTCTCTAATGTAAATCAGTTTATACTATATTTATTATACACCATTTTTTGGAACCCTTTGTACCTCATGCTTTTAATCACTAGATGCATGCATTGTTCTTGCATGTTAAACAAGCTACGAAGTGCCAACCCATTGGGACAAACGAGAATTCTAACAATGAAGACTCATTCTCTCTATTGCATAATTTATAAATATATAAAATAAGAATTTTTATGATAAGAATTGAGAATGTTACGGCCCAAGGAGTACATCCTGAATAAACAATCGTCCCACTCTTTGTTTACTTGACTAGGACTTTTGCTTGGCAATCTCTTTAAAATGAAAATTAGTTGGTACTATATTTTCTAATATGGAAATCCAATTGGGGTATTAAATTTCTTGTTTGTGGAACTTACCTTCAATGGAAGATAAACTTGATATTTTCACAAAAGATGTTCAAGACACAACGCCCTACTTTTTTTAGGAAAAACAATATGGAAGGAATTGTTATACATTCCTTATGTAGCATCATAAAATTAATGTGACCTAGATTTTCTCACAATTCCTAAAGCCTATATAAACCCAGCCATTGTAAATCAATTCTCACATCCTGTTCTATTAAATACAAAAGAAAAAAAAAATTTACACTCTGAATAATGAAGGACGAAAGGATGGTGTACAATAAAACCTTTTTGGAACATGTGATGGCGATGTTTGGTGGTCAATGGGTCTGGAAGGTGTACTTCTACAAAGAGTTCTGTATCCAAGGCTGAAAATAGGAGGTTGTTCTTGGTGTATCATGAAGTATTCGGTTCGATATAAAATAATTCATATTAATTTTATTATTTTTACTAATATTTTGCAAGAGAAATATAATTATGTTTTCTTTGATCTCACTCTCTTTTCTTAGTTTCTATTTCATTATTTTGTTTGTAAGCTAATGATCGATTTTCTTGAGGAAATGAATTTTATTTATAAATAAACTGACTAGTGTATTGTTATCTTGAGTAATGAGTAAAAATGATATTTGCGACTCTTATTCTTGAGAGAGAGAGAGAGAGAGAGAGAGAGAGAGAGAGAGAGAGAGAGAGAGAGAGAGAGAGAGAGAGAGAGAGAGAGAGAGAGAGAGAGAGAGAGAGAGAGAGAGAGAGAGAGAATTGTGAAATTGGTTAAGACTAGCAAAAATTTGTGTGACCTAGCGAAAATTATATCTTGTACTTGGCATATACGCTGGGTATACCATATATGAGCTTGTGACCTCGACCATTTAATCAAATTTAACATACACATATAACAATTTGACAGATTATCTAAGGTTGTGTTTGGATGACAACATTTGGATTTGGATTTAGATTTGAAATCTATTGATTTGAAATGCCTTGATTTAAAATCCATTGATTTTAAAATTCTTTGTTTGGATCTTTTTAAAAAATGAAGGATTTGAAATTCATCATTTGAAATTCCATTGTTTGGATACCTAAATTTGAATTTGGATTTAGATTTAAATTTAAAATCAATAAAATATATTTTTTAATTATTATCTTTCTTAATCCTTCAACATCATAGTTACATCACACGTGTCAATATATCATTGGATGTACACCAACTCTAGTCAATAGAATTTCATTCATCCTACAAAAACCAAGGACAGTTTGGTCATTTCACTAAGCTCCACCACCAGAGACCCGAAAATGCCTCCAAAGCTCGATCCCTCACAGGTGGTGGACGTGTACGTTTGAGTCACCGGAAGTGAGGTCAGAGCGGCGAGTTCACTCGCTTTGACCCGGCTGTTTGACGACAATGGATACACAAGCTACGATCCACGCCTCATGTCGTAGTGATTGGAATCGTTCTTGAACTTTGATGCCGACTCGGTCAAGGACTCGTCCGGAGACTCGCCCTCGCCCCCGATCTTCGCCAGTAAAGGATTCTCTAATTTCTCACTGGGGCAGAACGGAAAGGACTTTGATGGAGGTTTTGGCAGATCAGAAGGCCCGATCTTGCCTCTGCTGTCGGAGGAGGGCTTTGCTCTAAGAGAGAAATAGAGCACAGTGCGGGAGAGATTTCAAATTCCACCGTGTCTGTGGGTATTTGAAATCCATGGATTTAAGCTTATCAAATTCTGATTGGATTTGGGACCAAATCCAAATCCATTTCTTTTAACTTACCCAAACAAAGGATTTGGATTTGGGCCCCCTCAAATCCAAATCCAAATCCAAATTCATGTCATCCAAATAGACCATAAGTGTATTTCAAATTTTCAATATAGGACAGTTTAACAATAGTAGGAGTGAAAATATTTAATTTAACCAACCTAGCAAGTGGTCTAGTGACTAGGCCTTGAGCCAACAAGACTTTTGGTTTTGGATTCCCCCTAATCTCGAGCGCGTTAATGCTCATTCCTCCTTATGTTATCTCGATATGTAAGGGATTTTTTTTTTTCCTACAAAAAAAAAAAGTTTAATTTTAATGTTATTTATGAAAAAGTCTCATGGTTTCCTCATTTATTTTGTTTTCTACGAGTAAGAGTCGAGTCTGGATTTAATATTGTAAAGTTGTAATTTACAACTGTGTATTTGTTGGCTTTTATTCCGTGCCAAATTTGATTGTAATCATGTTCAATCGTTTAATACCCTGTATTTGTTGTGGGACTTGATGTAAGGGGTGTGTGAGAGAAAGAGTGTTGAAGACTCAAGCATTTGAAGAAGAAAAGGATTCTCGCGGGTATCTCGCGGGTATGTCGCGACCAAGCTTCCCGCGAAGTGAAGCATGTGCCAGGCACATGATGGAATGCGAAGAGTCATGCCAGGTGGAGACAACTGTGTCTCGCAAGTATCTCGCGGGTAAGGCCTTCCCGCGAGACACCCGCGAGACTAGCTGTTCTGCCAGCCTGTACTTTTTGAGTCACACCTTTTGCACCCCTCCTATATATATCACCCTTACCCACAATTGTTGAGGAATGCTTCAGAGAGAAAAACCCTAGCCAAACACATTGGTAATTAGAGATTGTCTTCCCCACCTTCTCTAAACATTTTTACTTGTGGTATCTCCTCAACCATTCCCTCTCCATTGTCCATATCTTTGAGAGGTTGATAGCCCAAACACTTGACACACCTTAGAGAGTGCTGAGTGACGTTTTTGGTGCTGCTGGGAAGCATTGGAAGGAGCCTTCAATGGCAGATGCAACATGGAGCTTGTTGCGGGATCCGGATAACTAGGACAAGACACGGTTCCGAGAAGCCTTGTTGGAGTAGGAGCTTGGAGGGCTTAGGTACATCGGGTAGACTAGGCTTGGAGGGTCTTTTGCTAATCCATGTATCCCAACTGATTGTCTAGTGGATCGATTTCCGCTTGGAGGGCGGCAGAGAGGTTTTTCGCCGAGTTCTTCGGTTTCCTCTTCGATAACACGTCTCGGTGTTATTTGTGTTTGCATCCTTCTTCCCTACTCTTGTTCATTTCATTTTTACTGCTGAGTTGCTTTAAATTATGGATTAGAGTAGTTGGTTGTTTATTCGCTTGTGTTTACACTATTCCGCACTTGTTAGTAAGTTAGTGTAAAATCAACCAAGCCGTAATTTGAATTTGGGGGTCTAAACCGCTCGTGTGTTTTCAACACATTTTCGAGTTTTCAATTGGTATCAGAGCGGGTACACTTGCTGAGGTTTAATTACCTAAGTGTGATCCTTGACCCCTTGGTGTTGTTTGGATAGTGTCTTTGTTAAAATCAACATGAAGGGAAGCAAAGGTGTTTGTGATAAAGACTCAGTCAGTAATTCTGAATTATGTTCTAGTAATGTGGTTTTAGAGCTTTTTAAGACAAAGAAACATGCTAGAGTTTTCTGTCACATGCTAAGATCACTAGTACATAGAAACCATGATATTCATAATAGCTTGTGTGAGTCAACGGCTTTAGTCCATAAATATGAGAGAAGAAATAAACACTTGTGTGATGAACTTGATCATCTAAGAGGAAAACTTCACTCATCCTTGAACGAAATAAAAGAAAAAGAGCCTTGCTTCGAGGGCCAAGAGTGTCTCTCTCATGCGTGTCTTTTTGTTCACACCGCTTTGAAAGTTTTTAATTCATGTTTGTGGTACCTTGACAGCGGTTGTTCAAAACATATGACTGGAGATAAGTCTTTGTTCAAAACACTTAAAGAGAAGGAAGATGGCTTTGTGACGTTTGGAGATGGTAGTCACTCACAAGTTCTTGGAAAGGGAACGGTGGACATTCCGGGGCTGCCACTGCTGAATGACGTGCTGTACATTAAGGGATTGAAGGTGAACTTGCTGAGTATCACTCAAATCTGTGATGATGACTTCTTAGTTCAATTCTCCAAGAAAGGATGTCTAATCTTGAATGAAGAAGGTGTTAAAATTCTGAAGGGGCTTAGAACCACCGACAACTGTTATGGGGTCATTCCCAAACCAAGCATAGCATGTCGGAGTGCCCGGGTAGATCTCTTGGAGTTGTGGCATCAACGTCTTGGACATGCCAATTATAAACAAGTGGCCAAAGTCTCAAAGTTTGAAGCAGTGGTTGGTCTACCAAAGTTTGGGAAAATTGAGAAGAATATTTGTGGCTCATGTCAATTAGGAAAACAGACAAAGTCAAGCCATCCGAAAGTGAATGTGATTGCAACATCTCGCCCGTTAGAGTTACTGCATGTGGATCTCATGGGTCCAACAAAAACAGAAAGCATGGGTGGAAAACGATATATTATGGTGGTGGTCGACGACTTCTCAAGGTATTCTTGGGTGGACTTTCTTAGGGAGAAATCAGAGGCATGTGACAAGCTGAAAAAATTGTGCAAGAGGCTGATTAATGAAAAAGGAGTACCTATTGTCAAGATCAGGAGTGACCACGGGAAGGAGTTTGAAAATGCGAAGTTTGATGAATTTTGCAATGAACAAGGCATCATGAAAGAATTCTCAGCACCAAGGACTCCACAACAAAATGGAGTAGTAGAAAGGAAGAACCGAGTAATTCAAGAAATGGCTCGAGTAATGTTACTCAACAAAAACCTTCCACAGAAATTTTGGGCTGAAGCGGTGAATACGTCATGTCATATTGGCAATAGGATCTACTTCCGAGCTGGAACGAAGAAGACATCTTATGAAATCTGGAGAGAAAAGAAACCAAAGGTTAAATACTTTCGTGTCTTTGGGAGCAAATGCTATATTCTTAATGACAGAGAGAACCTCGGAAAATTCGATGCCAAGAGTGAAGAAGGGATCTTTCTAGGCTACTCTTTAAACAGCCGAGCGTATAGAGTGTTCAACAAACGCACCAAGACTGTGATGGAGTCCATAAATGTGGTTATCTATGACACCATAACTGAAAGGAATATTGATGAGGGTGAAGGATCTGACCACAAGAAGGGGGATGGTGAGGACAACATGTCACAAGCTGATGATATTGAGAAAGGATCACCGGAAAAAGAGACCACACCAACCATACCAAGAAGGGAGACTAGATTAGCACAAGGGCCTCCTAGTCCTCTTACCCCTCCGGAAGTTCAACCTCCAATCTCTCGAGATGAAGAACCTTCTACCTCCAAGAGACCGTCGTCAAGGGTAATTCTTAATCATCCATCCAGCAACATCATTGGTGATGTCAATGAAGGACTTCGGTTGAGAAAAGGACCAAAATACAGTGCAAATCATGTGACATACAATTGCTACCTTGCTCAATTCGAACCTAAGAAGGTAGAGGAAGCTCTTAATGATGAGAACTGGATAGAGTCTATGCATCAAGAGCTACATCAGTTTGTTAGAAATGATGTGTGGGAATTGGTTCCAAGGCCAAAAGATACTCATGTGATCGGCACCAAGTGGATCTTCAAGAACAAAACTGATGAAGACGGTGAGGTTGTTCGAAACAAGTCCAGGCTGGTAGCTCAAGGATATACCCAAGTGGAAGGCATAGATTTTGATGATTCGTTTGCACCGGTAGCAAGACTAGAGTCGATTCGAATTCTATTGTCCATCGCTTGTGTTATGGATTTCAAACTATACCAAATGGATGTGAAAAGTGCATTTCTGAATGGGTTTCTAACTGAAGAAGTATTCGTTGAACAACCAAAGGGATTTCAAGATCCTCATTTTCCAGACCATGTACTGAGGTTGAAAAAGGCACTGTATGGGTTAAAGCAAGCACCACGAGCATGGTATGATCGTCTCACAACATACTTGTTGGATCGTGGATTCATAAGAGGTCAAGCTGATCGAACGTTGTTTGTAAAGAGAGATGAGAAGTCGCTCCTGGTTGCTCAGGTATATGTGGACGACATTGTGTTTGGATCTACACTTGATCATTTAGCTCTTGAATTCTCCGAAGAAATGAAAAAGGAGTTTGAAATGAGTATGGTGGGGGAACTGACCTATTTCCTAGGACTTCAAGTGAAGCAACGGAAAGATGGGATATTCATATCTCAAGAAAAGTACGCCAAAAATCTCGTTAAAAGATTTGGTCTAGACTCCAAGAAGCACACTTTCACCCCAATGAGCTCCTCGTCAAAGTTAAGTAGGGATGCTGCAGGTGTAGAAGTGGATCCAACACTCTATCGGAGCATGATAGGAAGTCTCTTATATCTCACTGCCAGCAGACCAGACATTGCTTTCAGTGTCGGCGTATGTGCTCGATTCCAGGCAGCCCCCAAAGAGACACATTTAACAGCAGTCAAAAGAATCATCCGATACATAAATGGGACATCTGATTATGGAATTTGGTACTCAAGAGATTCAAACGAATGCCTAGCCGGATATTCTGATGCTGATTGGGCCGGTTGTGTTGATGATAGGAAGAGTACCTCCGGTGGGTGTTTCTATCTTGGGAACAACTTGGTGTCATGGATGAGCAAGAAGCAAAACTCAGTCTCTCTATCGACAGCCGAAGCTGAATACATAGCTGCTGCAAGTGCTTGTGCTCAATTACTGTGGATGAAGAAGCTCCTTCATGATTATGGAATCACTCAAGACACGATGTGTGTGTACTGTGATAACACAAGTGCCATAAATTTGTCAAAAAATCCAGTTCAACACTCGAAATCAAAGCATATCGAAATCCGGTATCATTTTATTCGAGACTTGGTGGACGAAAAGATTGTGTACTTGGAGTTTGTCAACACTGACAATCAGAAGGCAGACATATTCACAAAACCTCTCGATGGCCCTAAGTTTGAGTCTTTGCGTAAGACCATCGGCGTCGGTATCATTCCTTGAACTCTATCTCCTGTGTGAACCTACACTGCTCTTGGTTGCATACTTGTTAGTTTGGTTTCACATATTTTGTTTTAGGGTTTATGTTTCATGTTTTGGTCCACTTTTATCTGTTGGTCTTATTTTTCTTGTTCTGTTTTGGGTGTGTTTCAAAACTTCAAAAACCCATAAAAATTATAAAATCTAAAAAGTTTGATCACTTTGTTGAGTTTTGTCTCAAATCATGTTTTGCCTTGTACCTTTGTACTTATGGCTTTGTGCATTTAACGAGCTTAGCTTGTCCCTCATGCACTCATATCATAGTGGAAGAAATTCTGAAATCTATGTGACGGTTGTAAATAGATCTTCAACCTTGTCATGAATGATTAGTGAATGGTTGTGTTGATCTTGATACATGCATAGACTCATGCCTATATATCTTCCCACTTTTATTTTTCTTGCTTAAAAGAGCTCTCTAAATGTAAATCTCCAAATGAAAAGAGATATAGAGCTGCAAAAGCCTGTCGCACAAACTAGTATTCGACTAGGAAAAAGGGAAAGCGACCAAAATAAAATGTATGATGCCCAAAAAGCCAAAGGCTAACTCATCAATTGAAATATCAAAAATTTCAGGCATCTCTCTCTAAATGTGATTCTCTTTGCTCAAAAGTTGCAAATGAAGTGTTAAGAATGGAGCCAAATGAAAAGCTTCAATGAATTGTTATCAAGTTCGTGTGGGAGGTCATATATGCATGTTTCCATAATTGAGATAGGTCACATAATCTAGTGCTAGTTGTGTATGCCTTGATTGAATTGATCATTGAAGCCTCACATTGGTCTAAGGACTATCTCATTTTTGATATCCACACACAACACACAAGTCTATGTTCTATGAATGTCATAATCATTTGTGTGATTGTACTTGATTAAATGTGTTTCACATGCTCAATCTTTGTTGATCAAATCCAAAAAGATTTTTGTGAGGTTTATTTGTTTTTGAAAGTGATTTTAGACTTTCTTGTGTTTCTTTTTGGTCAAATTGCATTCTGTGTGTTTTTCTTCAGAAAACTGGTTCAGGGGTTATTTCGCGACTGTCTCGCGACTGTCTCGCGACCAACAGCTTCTCGCGAAATGCGGTTTTGCAAAAACTGAGATTTTCTTAAAATCAGACAGAGAATCTCGCGACTGTCTCGCGACTGCGTCGCGACTTAGAGATTCTCGCGAAAATTTTGTGCTTCAGTGGCACCTTTCGCGGTTGTCTCGCGACTGTTTCGCGACTCCCTTACCCGCGAAAATCGCGTGTTTTCAGTTTTATAGGGCTGATGTGATAGTTGTTTCAAAACATCAAAACTTCCCTCCCTAAAAAATTTTTTTCGAACCTCTCTCAACCCAACTCACTATTTCATCATATCCCCTACCAAATCAAGCGTTTTTCTGCATTTTCTTCTTCAAGGTATGTTGATTAACCATTTTCTTCTAAGTTTTCACTTAGATTTTGCAGAATTTGTGGTTAGGGTTTTGATTTTTGGGTATTTTCGATCCTTTGGGTTGGTTTACAAAATTGAGTGGAGTTTGCGTCATATTTTTGATTGGGTTTTGTTGCATTTAATCTTGTTGCATCTGTGTTGGCCCCTTGTGGCATTTTATCATGTATTTAGGCAAGATTTTATCATGTTCATGCATTGCTCATACTTAGAGTGTTCTTATGCACATTAGGTGTTTGATAAAATGTCCAAATGACATTTTTGTGCCTTTTTGAAATCAAATGATTTCAATCTGTGGATTCTTACTCCATTTGGTCATTGAGTGTGTGTTTCTATTACTTTACTCATTTTGCACATTCCTAGGCACATTGAGACACTCCCCATGCATATCAACTACACACACATGCCCAGTTACTTAGATTTATGTAATGTGTGTCTGTCAATCATCATTCACGGCACTACATTTGTCTTGAAACTAACATGAATCTGATCAAACTCTGTGCTATGGTTTGTGTGCTGTGCACATGTTTCCTGGTATCTTTGGGTGCTCTTTTGCACAGATGTCTCCGTTCAAGACTTCAGCTGTGAAAGGTGGCAGCAACAAAGGGAAAGAACCAATCATCGATGTTGATGAAGACTCCCCGAGACCAAAGAGAGCTCGTGCTTCAACTGGAATCTTTGATCCTAGCTTGTTTCGCTCTCATGCTGCTTTTGAATCCTATAAAAATCTCTTCCGAGATGCTCCTTTGTTGGTTGAAAGAGCTGTGGATCAGTCATCTCTGTTAGATACTCAAATTCCCACTTGGTTCGCCACCAAAGACTGGAATTTTCTTCTCTCCGATCTTGAAGATGCCTATGAGAACATGGTGAAAGAGTTCTATGCAAATGCTGTAGTTGAAGGAGAAGTGATCAAGTGCTGGGTTAGAGGAAAACGGTTCTCAATCACCCCGGTTTATCTCTCCGAGATTCTTCACATCAACCGGCCCATACTTCCAATCCCACCCGTATATGATGAGCTGGTTCCATCTGAGGGCACGCTTCGGAGAGCATTAGGAGATACTTTGGAGTTCTCCTCCAGCAGATCATCGATCAATGTGGCCTCACTTTCTCCAGAATTAAGGCTTCTATCAATGATCATGTGCAACAATCTCTATCCGTTGTCAAGCACAGGTTATATTAACCTTGGACGAGCATTATTTCTTCATGATCTGGTATCTGATGAGGAAATTGATGTATGTTCCCACATCTTCCACATACTGGCTAAAACGGTGAACCGAACTGCCTCAAGGAATTGCATTCCCTTTGGTCGTCTCATTTCTCGAATTTTAAAACTCAAAGGTGTGCGTCCCTCTACTGATGAGCACACTTTTCCTAGGCCAAGTCCAATTAATGGCCGTACTCTTCAAGCAAGTATGAGCCATACAAAGAAGAATGTCAAGCAAGAACATCATGCTCCCGCAGGAAGCTCGAGTTCTACCTCTCATTCTTATGATGAAAAGTTTGACACCATCATGGTTGCACTTCAGGATCTTAGCACCAAACTTTCAGGACTTACTCAGATCATGTACTCCCAACACTCCCGTCTTGATAAGCAATTGACCTCTCTTGAAACTCAAATGGATGAAATTCAGAGGAAGCTAGAAGAGAATGAAGACTAGCTATTCCATGACAAAAAGGGGGAGATGATGTCAGTGACAGGGGGAGTAGTGATAGGGGGAGAAGCAGTTGCAAGAAGTCTAGTTGTCATGTTTTCTCTATGTTTATGTTTACTTACTGCTCTCACCTGGCCTTTTGGTTTAAAGCCTTGCCACTATATGTCTAAATCGTATTATACTTAGTAGTGTTTCTTTTCAGTATATGTTTGTGTTTGTTCTATGCTTTGTGGCATATGTGCTATGTGGCATTTTCTTGTACCCATGTTGCTTATGTAAGCTTTAAGGGTTTGTTCCATGCATAAAATTTGTAGGTCTTTGTGGTTTGTGCCATGCATTTGCTATACCATGCTTATGCAACCTTGATGCATGTTTGCTTGTAGTTCAATGTCATGCATTGTTTCTTCAAGTACATCACTCTTGTGCCCTTGTAGGATTGTTCCTAGATGCATATACGTTCTATGCATTGGTTGAGTGATGAACATTCTTGTGCCCTAGTAGGATTGTTCCTAGATGCAAATACTTCGTGTATTTCGCATTGGTTGAGTGTTGGAGATGCAAATGATTCTCTTCAAATGAGCTTATCATCTTGCATATCCGGATGTTCATTTCATGTGTAAATGAGCATAGTAATTGCTTGTGTATAGTGATTACTTGTTTGATCTTGCCATGATCTAGTGTTTCTATTTCATATAGCTTGATCCTGTTTTCTTTATTGCTCCATATGCATTTCAAGTTTTCTACATGCAATGATATTAGTGTGTTGTTGTATTTCAGGAGATACTGGTTCATATGTTCAAGAGCTTTTCAGAATCTAGAATTAGGTGTGAGTGAGTTTTGCCTTTGTTCCCAAACTCACGTTTAAGTCTAGAGTCTGTTTTAGGGTTTTGTCACGGAATAGCCAAAGGGGGAGATTGTAAAGTTGTAATTTACAACTGTGTATTTGTTGGCTTTTATTCCGTGCCAAATTTGATTGTAATCATGTTCAATCGTTTAATACCCTGTATTTGTTGTGGGACTTGATGTAAGGGGTGTGTGAGAGAAAGAGTGTTGAAGACTCAAGCATTTGAAGAAGAAAAGGATTCTCGCGGGTATCTCGCGGGTATGTCGCGACCAAGCTTCCCGCGAAGTGAAGCATGTGCCAGGCACATGATGGAATGCGAAGAGTCATGCCAGGTGGAGACAACTGTGTCTCGCGAGTATCTCGCGGGTAAGGCCTTCCCGCGAGACACCCGCGAGACTAGCTGTTCTGCCAGCCTGTACTTTTTGAGTCACACCTTTTGCACCCCTCCTATATATATCACCCTTACCCACAATTGTTGAGGAATGCTTCAGAGAGAAAAACCCTAGCCAAACACATTGGTAATTAGAGATTGTCTTCCCCACCTTCTCTAAACATTTTTACTTGTGGTATCTCCTCAACCATTCCCTTTCCATTGTCCATATCTTTGAGAGGTTGATAGCCCAAACACTTGACACACCTTAGAGAGTGCTGAGTGACGTTTTTGGTGCTGCTGGGAAGCATTGGAAGGAGCCTTCAATGGCAGATGCAACATGGAGCTTGTTGCGGGATCCGGATAACTAGGACAAGACACGGTTCCGAGAAGCCTTGTTGGAGTAGGAGCTTGGAGGGCTTAGGTACATCGGGTAGACTAGGCTTGGAGGGTCTTTTGCTAATCCATGTATCCCAACTGATTGTCTAGTGGATCGATTTCCGCTTGGAGGGCGGCGGAGAGGTTTTTCGCCGAGTTCTTCGGTTTCCTCTTCGATAACACGTCTCGGTGTTATTTGTGTTTGCATCCTTCTTCCCTACTCTTGTTCATTTCATTTTTACTGCTGAGTTGCTTTAAATTATGGATTAGAGTAGTTGGTTGTTTATTCGCTTGTGTTTACACTATTCCGCACTTGTTAGTAAGTTAGTGTAAAATCAACCAAGCCGTAATTTGAATTTGGGGGTCTAAACCGCTCGTGTGTTTTCAACACATTTTCGAGTTTTCAAATATAATAGAACACAACGGGATGATACACTTAACACTATTGGCCAGATTCCATCCCATACATAAAATCACTACATCTTCTTCATTCATACCCATATAACATGTTCTTAACCTATCAAACTTTTTCTGCGAAAAAAATAAAAGCTATGCAGATTTGGACCCTTGGGCACTTCTCTCCCTAGAAAATTCCAAGGATCCCTTGAGCGATTCTCTCCCCCTTAAAAAAATTGATATCAAAGCTATAGTTCAACTTCTGCATGAACTTGTGCATGTATACATGTATTGTGGTGCAACTCTTATAATTAAGGGGTGCCTCTTACTCTTACCATCTTACGTACGTATATGGATTGAGTCCCATATTAAGTAAAAGTACAAGTTTTATTTTTTTATTTTTTTTATTTTTTATTTTTAAGAGAGTAGTTTATTCATAATTTTATAAAAGATTTAATGTTAAGATAAGTTAGGTCAATCTGATAGATGCTCACATAGTCACATGTGATATAAAGATTAGTTATGAGCTCACACATGAAGATTCGGTACTTCTAATACGGCCCTATAAATTAAACATATATAATGAAAGAAGGTTGTTCTTAGTATATCTTAAAGTTTTGGGTTCAAGATTATGATAATCTGTTTTCTTTTTCTTTTTTGTTATTTACTTTAATAAGAATAATAAAAGTACACGCCCTTTATTCTCTCTTTCTCTCTCTTTTCTATTCATTTTGTTTTCAGGTAATGATTGGCTTTCTCGGGGAAATGATTTTATTAATAAGTTGAATCATGTGTTTTTATTCTGAATTGTCTCTCTTTCATGAGTAAAATTAGCCTCATTTGCAGTGTTATAGTTTGCTTCTCCCAGAGTACTGTTTCATGCTATTTTTGTTGTAGAGGCTTCTTCTAGAACACGGAAAAGAAAAGAATTTAGATTGTAAAATTGGTATAAAAAATACTCCATTTTTTAAATTCCAAAGTATAATTTGAACTTCAAATCCTATAGCTTTGAGCAGTAACTTTTGCTTGCAGACCATTAAAATACACATATTACAATCGGATAGGTCACATAGTAATTATCGTTGTGAATTATGAAAAAGTCACGTGGTTCTCTTATTAATTAATCAATTAATTAATTTTGTTTTCTATGAGTAAAACTTTTTTTTTTTTTTTTTGGGAGAAGATTCTACAAGTAAGACTTGAGTCCTGAATTTTTTTTTTTAAAGAGTTTCAACCTATGGCGTCCGCTCCTGATAATTGTTCTTTATTATTAGACCAAGACATCAATCAGTTTTTGGTATAGGCGGGGATTGAACCCCAAATCTCTTATACAACCATCAGAGACTTTACCAATTGAGCTAACTGGAACCCACGACTTGAGTCCTGATTTAGAGCATTCACGTATCAGCTTGCACAAAGAATTTTGTTTATTTTTGCGTAAGGGCCTATTTTTTTTTTTTACACAACCACCATTCAAAAAAAACCATATCCAATTATTTATTTTACTACATTTCATTAAAATATTATTTATTTACCAATTATTTATTATTTTCTCTGTCTCTGTGTGTGTGTATATATATATATATATATATATAATATTTTTAAAAAAATAGTTGCATATGAATAGTAATTGTATAAATATACACGATTATTGTAGTAACAATATAAATTTACACATTTATAGATTGATTGATGTAGTAGTTTTTTAGCTTAAATATGTAAATTTGAAATATTTTTCTATTATATCCACACTGATATGAGTGCTTAATATAATAGAACGCAACGGAATGATTCACGTTGGTGAGATTTGTTAGGTTCTAAAGACTTAGGAACTTATGTATTTAGAATTCTAATGTGTAATGTTGGCAAACCATGATCAAAACAATATGTTTAGTCTTGTTTAGGCTTGCTCAAAGTTGTGTAATTCATGTAAAGTTGGAATCGAGAGGCTGCAGATGTATTAGTGAATTTCGGCCTGGCTTGATCAATCGAAGGTTAGACTCGATCGATCGAATATCGGGCAGAATGTTTTTCTGCAGAATTTTCTAACTCAGCCCAAGTCCATTAAGGATTAGGGTTTCAGATCTACTTCTCCCACTATATAAAGGAAACCCTAGCAACGTTTTTAGAGTAGCTCTTGAGGCTCTTGCTGCTCATATTTGCGGTTTGTGTGAATCTCTTGTGAGATCCTTGATGAGCTTTCCTTCACATAAACTTAGGATTTTCAAGATAGAGATTACTTCAATATCTTCATGATCAACTCAGTTGCTGCCATTGGAGCTTAAAGAAACACAAGCGGGAGTGCTTGTATCTTGTGGAGAATCCAAGAAAGAAAGAGTCCGTGGATTCTGAGCTTGCATGTGGTCGTGTCAGTAAGTTCTACTGGTGAGTAGCAATAAGAAATCGAGCAGGGGTGCTTGTAAGTCTTATTGTATGAACTTCGATTCTTTCATATAGTGGATTCAAGTTTATCTTGAGGATAGCTAGGTTAAATCCTCCCCAGGTTTTTTACCAGTTTAGTTTTCTTGGGTCATCATACTATTGTGTTATTTATATTTCCGCTGTTTTATATTTGATATGATTATATGCTTGTGTTAACCTATATTTGCATAATTTGACTAAGTTAAATACTTGGCTAATTCACTAGGTTAATCTAATTGTTGTTTTAAGGGGTCTAAAAACATAACAAGTAGTATCAGAGCGGGTAGCTCTTCTGTTTTAGATCCTTTGATCTAAGAGCTGATCCTTGACCCCTATTGTCATGGATAATTTGAAGTGTCTTTCTGATCATGCTTCTGCTCATGTTTCTGTTGATTTTATTGATGCTTGTAAAACTCTCCGTAAGGAATTATTGAAATCTATGAAAATTGCTAAGAAATTCAAGGAAGAGTTAAAATTGGCTAATCTTGAAAAGGAGGAATTGATTGTTAGATTAGATGAATCTAATAAAAAGAATAAATTTTTGAGAAATCAAATTTCCTCTCATGATGAGAAGATGAAAAGCTTGGAACAAGAGTTAGTTGAATCTAAAACTAAAATTGAAAATTTAACTAGTACCAAGCCTGCTGATGATAACAGATGTGTTTCTGTTTCTCAAAAGCCTAAAACTGAGAAAGTTTATATCCCTCCTTTTAAGAGGAATAATAAAGAAAAGGCTTATTGTGCTAGGTTAGACAAAAGTAAAAGTTCTGATGTAGATGCTGAAGTTTCTAAGCCTAAGTCTAAACATATTGTTAAAGAGCATAATAAATTTGTTTTTGTGCCTACTTGTCACCTTTATGTTATTGTTGGTGATATTAGACCAAATTGTTTTTTGTTGAGACAAGAACCAAAGCCTATGACCGGAAACTCACTAGGAATACTGACGTTCCTAAATTTGTTCATGTTTGCCACTTTTGTGGTGTCCGTGGTCACATTCATCCTAATTGTCATAAATTGAAATTTAAGCATTCTGTATGTCAATCTAGGATATGTGATAATATTTCTCCTACCATAAGTCCATATAAATTGTTTCATATGCTTTTGAAAAATTTAAACTTGTTGGCTTGTGAAAGGAATTTGCAGGATTTTAGTCTTTCTCAGAAGATTGGTGTAATCCCTCAAATACACTCTGCTTCTTATGGATTTTCACCTACAAAGCCGAAGACTCGTACTATATGGGTGAGAAAAGATTCTCTAAGGTGAGTGTTGCTAACTTGTCCCTGTTTTAATTCTTTCAATTGTATGTGGACATGTCTTGTTTCTGTTTTTGGTAGTTTTGTTTTTTAGGTTTTTTTTATTATTATTAAAAAAAATCCAAAAACATTGAAAAATTTCAAAAAGACAAATATTTTATTTTGTGTCCTGTTTTATTTGTTTTGAGGATTACATGAGTTATAATATCTCTCTCTTGATTTAGAACATGCTTGACATTGTGGAGATACTTGAATAGCATGTGTTATATAAGTGTTAAGCTATTTCTGATTTTGTGTGAATATGCACTAATTTGTACATGTACTCATGAGTTAATTAAGAAATTGATATTTCTCATTTGTGTACCCTCTATAGCTTAGTTTAGCACTATCATGCATTGCTTTTGCATTGTTCATTTAGCATAATATGTGCTTTTTGTTTTTGGTCATAAAATTTTTTAAACAAAAAAGATTTTTGTGTCTTGCATTATTTATCTTGGATTTATAATCAAGGATTGGTCATATTATTTTTACATAACATGTTTATGTACCTTGTTTAGCTTGGATGAGCTTATTTATTGTACTCTACTAGTTTGAGTTTTGTAGTGCATGTTATGTGGGAAAGATGTTTATAGTTTTTTATCACTTTGTTTTGATATTGAAGTCACATGCCTTTGATTGTCAGACTTGATCTTTTTGAGAAATGCATAAATAACCATCTCACCACTGTTTACTAGCCAATCATGAACACCTTAGTGCATATCGTAAGATTTTGTGCTCGAGAAAGTGTAGCATATGCACAAAAAGAATATAAGATGTAGCCTCGGTTTAAACATCTAAAATTGGTGTGTACATTATCCCGGCTTTTTAATAAGTTTCTGAACAATTAAAATTGGTGTGTATATTATGAGGCAAAATCAAGAAACTTACATGATTGCAAGCTTTTATTCTAGGAGATGTGGGAGTTATATGATGTAACTCTTTAGATGATAGTCTCTTTCAAATTCTATGTGATGAATTTTGTAGACTTTGTGTTTGATTTCTATTCACATATCACCTCACATGTATCTCAAGCTTTTACTAGTTACACATACTACACAAGTTACTCTTTGCTAAACTTGGTACATTATATTATGTGTGATCTTGTTGTGGCTATCCAAAATTAAAAGTTCCTTGATCTTAATGCAAAATGTGGTTAAAGTTTGAAAAATTGGACATTCTAGAGCTTGAATGTATCCGAATTGGGGATTTTGTTCAAATTGGGTTTAATTGATGAAATTGGCTTGTTGATTTGATGTAATTGATCATTATTATCTGTCCTCTAACTTGTGTGATGATCAATTGGTCAATTTTTATAAAAAAACGAACAACTGGTTTTTTAAATTTTGGGGTTTTTGTTAGAAACTCTATGCTCATGCCAATTTTTTGAATTTGAACTTATATTGAACTTAGTTTCACTGCATTAGAGCATGCATCATTCACATGCATTGCATTGATTTCTGTATTCATCTTGCAGTTTTGCAGTCATATCTCTCATTGTTTTCACACATAGCATGCATACACTTTGCTAAATTGGGTACTCAACTTGATTTAAAAATTGATTGATTAATTTTTGAGTCCTTTGTACATTTTAGTATATGCTATTTTTTCTGGGTGAAAAGTATTTTTCTTAAGAGATATGATGGATAATCAATGTGCAAATATTTTCTCTACTCATGCAATTGTTTATGGGTCACATAGTGTCAAGTTTGCATTTATTGAAAGAGAAAATATTTTTTTTCATGTGTATCCTCACCTTATCAACTTAGTTTTTAAGTTTGGTTTGTGTGTCTTTATTTTCCTTACCTCCTAATTTTTCCCCAAAATTGTTTTTCCCAAAACTTGTTTTATTTTTTCTATTTTTATAGGGGGAGAAAAGTTTTTTTTTTTAACTTTTGTTGTTTTTAGGGGGAGTTGTTGCTCTTCATAGGGGGAGTTACCTCTATTCTCTATAGAGCTGGATTCATTTGTCTCCTTGATTCTCTATTTTACCTTGACTTTTGTTGCGTATATTGTCTATTTACTCTTTGTATGAGTAGTCTTTGTCAATACGTGACAAAAAAGGGGAGAAATAAATAGTTGAAATATGGGACTCATGTTTGTTTTGTTTAGGGGGAGTTGAAATTATTTTTGAAATGGGAGAATATAAATAAAAACTTTTTGTTGTATCTAACTTAGGGAGAGAGTTAGTTTACTTTTGTTTTTATTTTTGTTTCTTGTTCACTGCTCATTGATTTATATTTATGAGTTATTCATGATATATGTCTTTGTTTTGTGTTTTGTGAAGTCAAGAATTTATTTGTTGATTTACTGTTTTTCTGTCACACATGCGTTTATGCGTTTGTTAAGTGTTTCAGGAATATACAGGTTGATTCAGTCGAGCTGCTGTCTACACTTGTAACTAATGGATAGTAGTTAGGTTGGATTTGTTATAATGGGCATTATTTTTGTAATGGGCTTTTACTTTGTAAACTTTGAGCTTTTAATTTATGTTTTGTCACGGATTGCCAAAGGGGGAGTTTGTTAGGTTCTAAAGACTTAGGAACTTATGTATTTAGAACTCTAATGTGTAATGTTGGCAAACCATGATCAAAACAATATGTTTAGTCTTGTTTAGGCTTGCTCAAAGTTGTGTAATTCATGTAAAGTTGGAATCGAAAGGCTGCAGATGTATTAGTGCATTTCGGCCTGGCTCGATCGATCGAAGGTTAGACTCGATCGATCAAATATCGGGCAAAACGTTTTTCTGCAGAATTTTTCAACTCAGCCCAAGCCCATTAAGGATTAGGGTTTCAGATCTACTTCTCCCACTATATAAAGGAAACCCTAGCCACGTTTTTAGAGTAGTTCTTGAGGCTCTTGCTGCTCATATTTGCAGTTTGTGTGAATCTCTTGTGAGATCCTCGAGGAGTTTCCTTCACATAAACTTAGGGTTTTCAAGGTAGAGATTACTTCAACATCTTGATGATCAACTCAGTTGCTGCCATTGGAGTTTAAAGAAACACAAGCGGGAGTGCTTGTATCTTGTGGAGAATCCAAGAAAGAAGGAGTCCGTGGATTCGAAACTTGCACATGGTCGTGTCAATAAGTCCTACTGGTGGGTAGCAATAAATAGTTAAGCTGGGGTGCTTGTAAGTCTTATTGTATGAACCTCAATTCTTTCATATAGTGGATTCAAGTTTACCTTGAGGATAGTTAGGTTAAATCCTCTCCAGGTTTTTTACCGATTTGGTTTTCCTAGGTCATCATATCATTGTGTTATTTATATTTCCGTTGCTTTATATTTGATATGATTATATGTTTGTGTTAACCTAGATTTGTATAATTTGACTAAGTTAATCACTTGGCTAATTCACTATGTTAATCCAATTGTTGTTTTAAGGGATCTAAAAACCTAACAAGATTCCATCCCTTACATAATATCACTACAATCTAACACAAGGTAAATTGAGATCCCCTCAAAAAAAAAAAAAATGTATATCATTTTTTTTATAGCAGTAGACCACAAATTATGTATTTTAATATATGCTCCCTCCCGTAAAAGATTAATTAATCTATATATATATATATATATAAACAAAGCTTTTGAAACTCTCACAATTTTCCACATCATCACTATTTTCTTTTTCTTTTTATTTTTGATTTTTTTGATTTTAGATTTTATATCTTATAACAATAATATTGAAAAATGCATACAAACTTGGAGGCCTATTTAAGGGCTCCATAAAACTTGATGGACAAGAAAATATATTCTAAAATAAGCCCTAATTAATACCTAACTATAATAGGAACCAAATTTGACCTAAAAAAATATTAAAAGAGCCTAAAAACAAGGAAATAAATCACCTAGAACTAAAATAACGTTTTTTGCATAAAAATACCAAAATCTCTTCTTTCCTTAAAACCCTAGCAATTACCATCTCAAAACCCTAAACTCAACTTCACTTTAAGATTAAAAAAATAAGAAGGAGAGAGACTCACGTAAAAAAAAAAAAACGTAAGTTTTGTCTTTTTTTATTTGCTTTCATATGTGCCTGAAATTTTCATTCTATCTTATTGTTTTATTATGTTTAGAATTGATTTTCTTATAAGTATTTGGGTTAATCTCTATATTTTGATAGTGTTTTTATGATTCTGGTTTTTGGGTTGAAATTCTAATAATTATTTTATATTGTATATGGCAGATGAAGCATCTTTATTTTTTAGAAAAAAATCAAAGTTGCAACCTATATCTTCCAGCCTAAGGTGTGGTAAATTTTTATATGTTCTTGCTTTATTGAGAATTTTTATTTGGGTTCATGTGATTTTTTGTTTTTTTATTAAAGTTTTGATTTTTGGTTGATTAAATATTTGTTTGGATTAATTTCAATTAATTATTTGTTTGGATTCAACGTAAAAGATAATGGAATTAGGTGTTATAAATTTGATAATGTTCTATGTTTTGAATTGTTTATATTATTTAGACTCTTGGTAGGACTCTCTCTTCTCTCCTTAAAACCCTAGCAATTACCATCTCAAAACCCTAAACTTAACTTCACTTTAAAATTAAAAAAATAAGAAGGAGAGAGACTCAACTAAAAAAAAATGTAGGTTTTGTCTTTTTTATTTGCTTTCATATGTGCCTGAATTAATTGTCTTTTTATTTAATTATCCCGTGTATCGCACGGGTTAGCGACTAGTTATACTTAAAAATGAAGTTTATATAGTCTTATTTTTGTAATAGAAATTTTATAGTTTCAAAAATATCATTAAATAAAACAACTTTCACTAAAAACCTCTACATAGATTTTTATAGTCTTGTTTCATTTATTAAAAAAAAAGGCAAATTAATTTTTAAATCTGAGAGTTTTGAGTATATTTCATTTAGTCTTGAAATTTCAAAATGTTTCATTTAAACTTCAAAATTTCTAAAAGAGTTTCATTTCAATCTCATAGTTTAAGATAATTTTATTTAAATCTTAGAGTTTTGGGTAAATTCATTTAAACCTCAAATTTTGGAAAATAAAAATAAATTAAAGCAACTGTGCACATTATGTTTAATGGTATTAATGGGAAAAATGTGATAGAAATTTTTAATGAAACAATTTTTGAAATTTTAAGGTTTAAATGAAACATTTTAAAATTTGAAAATATAAATAAAAAGTATCCAATAACTTTTATAAGGATTCTAATAGAAAAGAAAATATACTGAAAATGATAATTTAAATATTTATTTTTTGGTAAAAGCATATGTGCTCTAATTTTACAATATTAGCATTTTTATAAACCGTTAAAATTCAAATTAAAAAAAAAAAAAAAACCATTTTCCTACATTAATTCAAGTCAAAGAGAATAAGAAAATGTACCTATATATTGCTTACAAAGAAAACGTCCTTAATAATTACCCTGTATCTATTATACACCCTTTTTTTTGGAACCCTTTGAACATCATGTTTTTAATCACTAGATGCATGCATTGTTCTTGAGTGTTAACAAACTGCCAACCTATTGGGACAGCCGAGATTTTTACAATCACGACCATTCATAGTATATAACTCATTCTCTCTACTGCGTAGTTTAATTTATAAATATACAATAAGGATTTTTGCAATCACTTTTTGATTACTTGACTAGTACTTTTGCTTCGTAATTTCTTTTGCATGAAAATTAAATGACATTAATGAGTACAAAGAAAACCTAAAAGCATCTTTGGTACCATATTTCTATTATGGAAATCCAACTGGGGTATTTAATTTCTTGTTTGTGGAATTTACCTTCAATGGAAGACTTGATAATTTCACAAAAGATGTTCATGACACAACGCCCGTCTTTTTCTAGGAAAAACAACATGGAAGAAATTTTTGAACTTTCGTTATGTAGCACCATAAAATTAATGTGACCTAGAGTTTCTTACAATTCCTAAAGCCTATATAAACTTGACTATTGCAAACCATTTATCTCACCCTACCTATCAAAAATAAAACAAATTGCACTCTGAAAGCTTAAGGACGAAAGGATGGTGTACAACAAAACCTTTTTGGAACATGTGATGGTGATGATTAGGGGTCAATGGGTCTGGAAGGTGTACTTGTACAAAGAATTTTGTATCTGAAAGCTCGAAAATGTGTTGAAAACACACAAGCGGTTTAGACCCCCAAATTAAAATTTTGGCTTGGTTGATTTTACACTAACTTAATGATAAGTGCGGAATAGTGTAAACACAAGCGTATAAGCAATACAACTACTCTAATCCATATTTAAAGCAACACAGCAGTAAAAATGAAATGAACAAGAGTAGGGAAGAAGGATGCAAACACAGATAACACCGAGACGTGTTATCGAAGAGGAAACCAAAGAACTCGGCAAAAAACCTCTCCGCCGCCCTCCAAGCGGAAATTGATCCACTAGACAATCAGTTGGGATACATGGGTTAGCAAGAGACCCTCCAAGCCTAGTCTACCCGATGTACCTAAGCCCTCCAAGCTCTTACTCCAACAAGGCTTCTCGGAACCGTGTCTTGTCTTAGTTATCCGGATCCCGCAACAAACTCCATGTTGCATCTGCCATTCCAGGCTTCTTCCAATGCTTCCCAGCAGCACCAAAACGTCATTCAACACTCTCAAAGGTGTGGTAAGTGTTTGGGCTGTCAACCTCTCAAAGATATGGATAATGGAGAGGGAAGGGTTGAGGAGATACCACAAGCAATTGTATAGAGAAAGGTGGGGATGACAATCTCTAATTCTCTATGTGTTTGGCTAGGGTTTTCTCTCTGAAGCATTCCTCAACATTTGTGGGTAATGATGGTATATATAGGATAGGTGCAAAATGTGTGAGTCAGTCAATACAGGCTGGCAGAACAGCTTGCATCACGGGTGTCTCGCAGGAAGGCTTACTCGCGAGATACTCGCGAGAGACAGCTTGTCTCCACCTGGCCTGACCCTTCGCATTCCAGCACGTACAGGGCACATGCTTCACTTCACGGGAAGCTAGGTCGCGACATACCCGCGAGAATCCTTCAGCCTCCAATTTCTTGAGTCTTCACACACTCTCTCTCTCACACATAACCCTTACAATAAATCCCACAATAAATACAGGATATACAAGATTGAAATCAATTACAATCAAATTTGGCACGGAATAAAAGCCAACAAAAACCATAGTTGTAAATTACAACTTTACAATCTCCCCCTTTGGCTATTCCGTGACAAAACCCTAAAACAGACTCTAGACTTAAACGTGAGTTTGGGAACAAAGGCAAAACTTACTCACACCTAATTCTAGATTCTGAAATGCTCTTGAAACATATGAACAAGTAACTCCTAAAACACAACAACACAATAACATCATTGTATGCAGAAAACTTGAAAAGCATATGGAGCAAAAATAGCATGATCAAGCTAAATGAAATAGAAACACTAGATCATGGCAAGATCAAACAAGTAATCGCTATACACAAGCAATTACTATGCTCATTCACACAAGGAATGAACATCCGAATATGCAAGATGATAAGCTCATTTGAAGAGTATCATTTGCAACTCCAACATTCAACCAATGCGAAATACACGAAGTATTTGCATCTAGGAACAATCCTACTAGGGCACAAGAGTGTTCATCACTCAATCAATGCATAAAACGTATATGCATCTACGAACAATCCTACAAGGGCACAAGAGTGATGTACTTGAAGTAAAATGCATGACATTGAACAACAAGCAAACAAGCATAAAGGCTGCATAATCAAGGTATTGCAAATGCATGGCACAAACCACAAAGGCCTACATAAAATGCATGAAACAAACCCTTAAAGCTTACATAAGCAACATGGGTACAAAACAAATGGCCACAAAGCACATATGCCACAAAGCATAGAAAAAAAAAACACAAAGTACTGAAAATACTACTGAATATAAACATGATTTAAACATATAGTAGCAAAGCTTTACACCAAAGGAATAGGCAAAAGCAGTTATAAAAGCTTAAATAACAAAACTAAAACCAAGCTAAAACCATTTGTAAACCAATAACCAATGTTTCTAATGTTCTAAGCTATGCTCCCCCTAACACTGTGCAAGCTTTGATCCAGCTCCCCCTCAAAATTTTCTCCCCCTTTTTGACTGGAATGGCCAAAGGGCTAGAACTCTTCGAACTCTGAGTTTGATCCATGTGTAGGGGACAAACTCTGAATCTGAGATGATAGAGTAGTGATCTGTTCCTTGAGGTATGCAAATTGATCCGCTGTGTGCTGTACATGGGAGTCAACCACTGTAGACAGGTGATCCAGTTTAGCTAATATCTGATCAAGTTTGAAACCTTGTGCTTGTGCTGGAGTAGAAGACGATGGTTGTGCTGTCTCTGGAGCAGAAGTGAACCTGTCAATCTCCTCCTCTGTATCCCCACCCTCATCTGGCACAACCCGAGGCGGTGGAATGGTGTGTACACCAGTCTTGGGGCCTTTAATGTGTGCTGTGCTCCGAGTCAGAGTATTTGCACCAATGGAGTAATCCCTCTAAACAATAGTAAGGCCACTAGGGAATTTCAGCTTAGTCTTGGCAATGAATCCCATGATCAATGAGGGAAATGGCATTATGGTTCTTGAGTTCTGCTTCGTGATGCACTTTTTCAGAATGTGGAAAATGTGGCTACAAATATCAATTTCCTTGTGAGTGAAAAGATCATAGAGAAATCTCGTCCTTGGAGCAGATAAAGTGGTGAGGTTAGTGACCGGATACAGGTTATGGATCATTACATAGCTCAAAGTCCTCATTTCTGGAGAAAACTTGAGAGTATCCATTGATGATTTCTTTGGAACCCCTCCAAGAGTTGATATCACCTCCGTGATAGACCCCAATCTCTCATCATATTAAACTGACATTGGCTGAGATGGAGGACGTATCTCCAAAAGGTCTTGAATGCTATCCCTTGTGATTTCAAATTCCTTGTGCCTCACCCAACAAAGTATCTTATTATCTTCCACTTCAGCATTCGAGAAGAACTCTCTGATTATTTCTGAGTACACTGTTCCAATTGGATTCAACAACTTGGTCCAAGTTCTTTCTTTGAGCGCATCTGGAATGAATGTGTGCTCAAGATCCTCTAATTGAACTACCCGTTCCATGACAATGGTTGCTCTCTTGTAGTAGTCATTGTACTTCATATCTGCTTCAGCTGACTTGAAGTGATCAGATTCAGTACGTGCACGCTTAGAAGACTTCTTCTTTGAAGCTGCATGCTTGGTGGGAGACATCTGCACAAGTGGACACAACACACAGAGCACAAGTGCACAAAACAAAAACTTGATTAGAGTCAAGTTAGTTTACACCTAGTGAGATGTTCCCAAAACAGAGCAAGTTTCAAGAAACAGAGAATAACCAACTCAAACAAGCATGCTATGACATATAAGGCACTCAACCATAACAATCAATGCATGTAAAACAGTGATTGTGCAAGCGTGTGTATCTGTGTGTATGTGCTGATGCATGTGTGTGTGCATGTGTATGCATGTGATGATGCATGAAGGGTGCCTAAGCATGCCTAGTTGTGTGCTTAGTGAGTGCAACATGAGCAAAGTGTGAATAACATGATCAAAGACCAAACTAAGGACAAATATATGTGATCACACAAAATGGAACTCACTTGAGTTCAATTAAGCACAACAATGTCACTTAGACATTCTATCAAACGCCTAACATGCATAATGACATTCTACGTATGAGCAATGCATGATCATGGTAAAATCTTGCCTAAATACAGTTTAAAATGCCACAAGGGGCCAACACAGATGCACAAAGATTAAAAGGAACAAAACCCAGTCAAAAATTTGACAAAAACTTCTCCCAATTTTGAAAACTAACCCAAATTTTCGAAAATCCCCAAATAGCAAAACCCTAACAAAAATACTGCATAATCTAAGTAAAACTTAAAAAGAATAGTTTATAAAACATACCTTGAGGAATAAAATGCAGAAAAAATGCTAGGTTTGAGAGGATTTTGATCGAATAGTGATTTGGGTGAAAAATGGCTTTGAGAGAGGTTAAGCGAGGGAAGGAGTTGTAATTTGAAAAACTGTCACATCAGCCATATAAAATTGAAAACACGCATTTTTCTCGGGTTAGGGAGTGGCGACACAGTCACGAGACAATCGCGAAAAGGGCCACTGAAGCACAAAATTTTCACGAGAAGCTCTAAGTTGCGAAACAGTCGCGAGACAGTCGTGAAACTTTCTGTCTGATTTTGAGAAAATTCCAATTTTTGCCAAACAGCATTTCGCGAGAAGCTGTTGGTCGCGAGACAGTCGCAATACAGTCGCGAAAGTTTCTGTGTGACAGGATGAAGAAAAATTTCCCTCAACCCCTTTTCGCGGGAAGCTTCTAAGTCGCGAGCTTCTCGCGAAACAACCCTTTAACCAATTTTTTGATGAAAAACACACAAAATGCATTTTAACCAAAAAGAAACATAAGAAAGTATAAAATCACTTTCAAAAACATATAAAACTCACAAAAATCTTTTTGGATTTGATCAACAAGTTCATGGGCATACACATCACATTTGGACATATACAATCACACAAATGAGATAGGCATTGATTGAATCAAAGACTTGTGTGTTGTGTGTGAGAATCAAATGTGAAATAGTCCTTAGACCAGAGCTAAGCTTCAATGATCAATTCAAACGAGTCATACACAACTGATACGAAATCAAGTGAACTATTTCCATTATAGAAATAAGTATATATGACCTCCCACACATTGAATACATAACTTAGAAGCTTTTCATTTGGCTTCTACATAAAGCATAACAATTGGTCCATTTTATTTTGTATGGACAAAACATCTCATTTTGAGATAGGTGCTTGAAATTTATGATATTTCAACATTGATGATACGCCTTTGGCTTTTTGAGTACCATAAAATTTACATTAAAAGAGTCGCTTTCCCTTTTTCCTAATCAAATACTAGTATGTGCGACAAGCTTTTGCAGCTCAATATCTCTTTTCATTTGGAGATTTACAATTGGTGAGCTCTTTTTACAAAAACATAAAAATAAAGTGGGAAGAGATATAGACACAAGTCTATGCAAGTATCAAGACCAACATGACTATTGACCAATCATTCATGACAAGCTTGAAGATCTATTTACAACAGTTACACATAGTTTTCAAGATTTCTTCCACATAGAAAAGAGTGCATACGGAACAAGCTAAGATCGTAAATGCACTACGCCATAAGTACGAAGGTACTAGGCCAAACTCACATGAGATATGCACAAGACAAGTGATCAAACTTTTAGAAATTTTTCAATTTTTATGGGTTTTTGAATTTTTGAAACACACCCAAAACAGAACAAGAAAAGAAAGATCAACAAAAACAGGTGCAAACCAGAAAAAAGAAAATTACAATGAAAGCAATGCATGATATGATGCAACAACAAATGTCCCTAAACATGGAAAGAATTAATGCATGAACATATTATAATGCTTATGCATGAGTACCCCTCTTCACCCACACGTCACGTGCGTTTGGGGTGATATCCTTGACAGATTGGGTACGAGAGTTGGGACTTTCAAACCTTCTGGTAAAACTCTCTAAGCAAGTGGTGAAGGCACCAATTATCTTCATCACGTCTGTCACTCCGGGATCACGATTTTGGCTTCTTGAGTTCTCACCACCCCAAACTCTATTGTCATTCCTTCTTCCTCGTGATCGAGGAACGCTTGCATTATTGTCTGCTCTCAATTTTTGACAGTTGGGTCTGGTGTGTCCTTGCAATCCGCAATAGTGACACACATAATCCGTCCTAGGACCCCGTTGTGGTCTTGAGAGAGATCTTGCTCTGGTTTCGTGTCTGCCTACAGTTTGATTTCGGGACTTATTCATCATCCGTTGCTCAATTACATTCTTCTTCTCAACCTTAACATTCTCAGGAATGGCCTCCTCTAAAATCGGCTCTACGGCCTTCACAAATTTTACTTCTTTGGTAGTTTTGACTGATGAGCTACTCCCTCCGGTATATCCCAATCCGGACTTGTCTGAGGAATGTTTTTGGGATGAGATAACATCATCCAACTTTCTGGAAGAGACCCTTTCTATCTTGGCTTACGCTTGCACCACCTCCTGTTCAAGAAATCTGATCTTCAAGTATGCTTCTGACAGCTCACCATTCAGTTTTTCTATTTCGCATTTGGCCTCCTTATGTCTGACCATGAGACTTCGGTAATCTTCCTCTACTTTCTTCATTTTTCTCACAGCTGCCTTGGCTATTCTTGCATATTCCCCTGACTTCTCAAGAAGTAAGGAGTAATTCTCTTGAAGATTAGCTGTATTCTCTTCCTCTTCAGCATCTGATTCTTCCACAATTCCAACAAACTCTGAATCAAAATGCTCACCAAGTTCCTTCACCAGTGCACCCAAGTCGTCCGAGGAGTCTACATGAGCAATGGTCATGAAAGCGGAGTAGTTTCCCTTACCGTCACAGCTCTCTTCTGAGTCAAAATCAGAAGAATCAGAATCACTGAGCGTTGTAGCATTAGCCTTCCCTTTTCCCCTCAGAAAATTCGGACACTCTTTCTTTAGATGTCCATGGCCATTGCACTCATAGCATACAATGTCTGGAGAAGGTTGATAATCCTTCCCATCTTTTATTTTAAACTCTTTCTTGTCACCTCTTGAAGGAGAGAACTTTCCTCTATTGAACGGTTTCCCACTGTTCTTCATTTTTAGAAATTTGCGGAAGTTCTTTGCAAGATATGCTACTTCCTTCTCCACTCCATCTTCTTCGGAGGAATCATTTGTTCTTTCGGTGATGGTTTTAAGAGCAAGTGATTTGCTTGTCTTATGGGAAGGCAATCCCAGCTCATACGTTTGGAGAAACCCGATCAACTCTTGAATTTTAATCTCATCCAAGTCTTTGCTTTCTTCTATGGCTGTAACCTTTGCTCTAAAACTTTCAGGCAGGGACCTCAATATTTTTCTCACCACCTTAGTGTCTTCAATCTTCTCCCCAAGATTGAGTTTAGCAATGACAATTTCATTGAGCTTCCCATAGAATGAATCAAATGGTTCATCATCACTCATCTTGAGTTCTTCAAATTTGGTGGTAAGCATCTGAAGCTTCGTATCCTTAACTTTCTTTGTACCCTCATAGGTAGTCTCCAAAATCTCCCAACCTTCTTTGACTACTGTCATATGAGAGATCCTGTGGAATTCATTAGGGGACACACCACAAAAGATAGCATTTAAAACTTTACTATTAGCATTGGCTGCCGCTAGAGCTGCCTTATCCCAAGTAGACTTAGGAGTCTCCGGCTTAGTCCAACCTATCTCAACCGCATCCCAAACGGTATCATCGATAGAGCATAAGAATGCTCTCATTCTGACTTTCCAGAATGCATAGTTGTTCCCATAAAAAAATGGTGGAACATTGAGCGATTGAGACCAGTCCATCTCAAGAAGGGTCAAGGATCACACTTAGGTAATTAAACCTCAGCAAGTGTACCGGCTCTGATACCAATTGAAAGCTCGAAAATATGTTGAAAACACACAAGTGGTTTAGACCCCCAAATTAAAATTTCGGCTTGGTTGATTTTACACTAACTTAATGATAAGTGCGGAATAGTGTAAACACAAGCGTATAAGCAATGCAACTACTCTAATCCATATTTAAAGCAACATAGCAGTAAAAATGAAATGAACAAGAGTAGGGAAGAAGGATGCAAACACAGATAACACCGAGACGTGTTATCGGAGAGGAAACCGAAGAACTCGGCAAAAAACCTCTCCGCCGCCCTCCAAGCGGAAATCGATCCACTAGACAATCAGTTGGGATACATAGGTTAGCAAGAGACCCTCCAAGACTAGTCTACCCGATGTACCTAAGCCCTCCAAGCTCCTACTCCAACAAGGCTTCTCGGAACCGTATCTTGTCTTAGTTATCTGGATCCCGCAACAAGCTCCATGTTGCATCTGCCATTCCAGGCTTCTTCCAATGCTTCCTAGCAGCACCAAAACGTCACTCAACACTCTCAAAGGTGTGGTAAGTGTTTGGGCTATCAACCTCTCAAAGATATGGATAATGGAGAGGGAAGGGTTGAGGAGATACCACAAGCAATTGTATAGAGAAAGGTGGGGATGACAATCTCTAATTCTCTATGTGTTTGGCTAGGGTTTTCTCTCTGAAGTATTCCTCAACATTTGTGGGTAATTATGGTATATATAGGATAGGTGCAAAATGTGTGAGTCAGTCAATACAGGCTAGCAGAACAGCTTGCCTCGCGGGTGTCTCGCAGGAAGGCTTACCCGTGAGATACTCGCGAGAGACAGCTTGTCTCCACCTGGCCTGACCCTTCGCATTCCAGCACGTGCAGGGCACATGCTTCACTTCGCGGGAAGCTAGGTCACGACATACCGCGAGAATCCTTCAGCCTCCAATTTCTTGAGTCTTTACACACACTCTCTCTCACACACAACCCTTACAATAAATCCTACAATAAATACAGGGTATACAAGATTGAATTCAATTACAATCAAATTAGGCACGGAATAAAAGCCAACAAAAACCATAGTTGTAAATTACAACTTTACAGTATCAATGGCTAATGATAGGAGGTTGTTCTTGGTATATCGTGGAGTTGAGGGTTAGATATCAAATAAATAAAACTTTTTTTTTTTTTTACTTATATTTTGTAAGAATATAAGTATGTCTGTATGTGTTGCTCACTTGTTGATCTCTCTCTCTCTCTCTATGATTTCGTTTGTAATGATTAGGTTTCTTGAGGGAACAAGTTTTACCAAAAACCAAATTATTTATATTGAGTCGTAAATTTTCACTCTCATGAATAAAGTTGATTCTCCCATTTGCAGCAGTGTTGAAGTGTGCTTTTCCTTGAGTATTGTTTCATGCTATATATACCTTGTTATCCTTTTGAAGAGCCTTTTTCTGGAACATAAAAAATAACAGAAGATTGTAAAATTTGTCAAGAAACTCCATTGTTTAAATCTTAAGTATATTTTAACAATTTCCCCTCCACTTGTGCTCATTTATTATGAGATACAAAGCTAGTGTCAAAAAAATTATAAACAATATTTCTTCAGAAATCGACTTTTTTGAGATGCAAACCCTCCAAAGCTTCGAGTAAAACATAAAATAAAAGTCATCATTTTGCAATGATGAGTTCAGAAATAGGTGACATTTAGAAAATGAAGTTTTACCGTTGTTGATATTAGTTTTTCCAAATGACAAAATTTAGTTACAAAATTGATTGTAGCTTAAAACTATAGTCTTTCTCAATATCTTTTTATTGGAGGTGAATTTTGAAAAATCCACCATTAGATTACATCTTCTTCTTATACACTCCATACTTGCAAAATTTCTAGAAAATTAAAGATTAATAACTATGTCATCAATAAAGTGTTTAAATCGCAAGATTTTGTAATATAAAATAACGTATAAAATGTAAGTTTATAGATCATATAGTAAATAATATCCAATTGACACAAAATTTGATAAGTGCATTTATAAGAGTGTAATGAACATGCAATCCAACAGTTATATTTTTCAAATATATAGTAATATTTATTTTATTGAATAAGGTTATAACCTTAGACTACAACTAATTTTATAACTAAGCTTTATCATTTCCGAAATACTCAAAAGTCTCAACCCTTCGAGCTTCAATGTATTAGTGAATGTAATAAATATGGAAATTAATTCACATAATGGGCTTGTTATAATACAAGCCCATTCTTTAACATTAACAGGGTTCATACAAGAACTTCAAATCCATTTGTTTTTGAACTTTCAGGCAACGGGTTCTGGAAATGAACGTTAGATTCTGGGCCATTTAATTAAATTTCATATGACATATTATCTATGTGTATTTCAATGGATAGTAAAACAATTGCAGGACTGAAATAATTTATTTTAATTTTGATGTTATTTATGAAAAAGTGATATGGTTCTCTTATTAATAAATAAATAAATTTTGTTTTCTGTGAGTAAGACTGGAGTTCTAATTGATTAATATAATAATTGAATGCAGCGGGGTGATATGCATTGGTCAGATTCCATGCCCTACATAACATTACTACATTTTCTACATTCATACCCAAATGTGGGGTCTTATGAGAATTTTTTTTTTAATTTTAAAAAATATGTAAGTTGTCCATTTTTTTTTCTCCACTCTTAATATGGTCCAAAGAATTGAGTGATGCTACTATAAATTTTATTACATAAATTTTACAAATTGATATGTTACCAATGATAAGAAGCAATTTTTTAAAAAAAAATTATAGTATTGAACATTAACCAAATTGACAATTAATAAACTGTATATTATTTAAATGATATTTAAATATGAAAAAGGCTCATTTAAAAGTTACCACCTTACACCTAAAATTGTTTTGAACCAATCCTAATATAAGATGTTCTTAGGCTATCAAACCTTTTGTATGGAGAAAAAAAAGTGGTGTATACATGGAATGCAAGTGCAAGTGTGCAACTCTTATAAGTGTGCCTCTTATGTATAAGCATTGAGTCCGATGCGGAGTTAAAGTAAAGTTTTTTTTTTTTTTTTTTTTTTTTTTTTTTTTTTTTTTTTTAAAGTAGTTTATTCATGATTTTATAAAAGATTTACACGTTAATTAAGACTTTAAGGTGTGGGTGATCAATGTGATATATTCTCGCATGAGAAGGAGAGATTCGTTATGAGCTCACACATGCGAATTCGGTACTTTTAATATAGCCTTTTAAGGCAAAAATGGACAAATGCCCTTTTCAGGCAAAAGAAGTAGCGTTCTGCTTTTTTTCTCAAACTAATTAGGGAAATGCCCCTCTTTTGTAACACGATAATACCAAATTTGAGTTATGTGAAGAACTTGATCATATAATAGTCGAGTTATCCTTAGCTTTGTGCCACGCTGGACAGCCAGCGTGTCATTTTCTTTCTTTAATCCCTAAATAACTCGATTATAAGAAAAACGAGTTATATAACCGACTATGCAGATATCGAGTTATACTCTTGTTAAAGCTGTTTTCACACTATCTTGGTGTCAGGCGTACGGGTTCATGTCTTTTAATATAACTCGATTAATAGAATGTCAAGTTATAAAGCATACTCGAACTCCGTAGAATCGAGTTATTCTTGTATATTACCTGCACATCTCCTCCCATTTAGAGTGTCTTGCTTTTCGTCTGAACTGAATTCCACTTTGCTCCACAGATCCACAGTTGCTTCCGAACTCAACTAAAATTTGTATCACCTCAGGTAAAAAACTCACACCATAATTTTATGGCAATGGTATTTTCATTTGATATTGTATTGAATTTTTATTTTTTTGGTTGAATGAGTGTGAAGTAAGTACATTGGTGTGATTTTGGTTGTTTGTGGTAGTAAATGTTGGTCACAAGAGAATGAAATCTTTACTATAGCAACATTTTGTATTGGACATAATCATCATTGGTCATAATCATATAGAGGCGTGTACACAATCATCATTGGTCAGACATTAACAACAACATTTTGTATTGCACACAATGTGTAGACATTAACAACAACATTTACTGTATATAGTCAAATGTTAGTGTTAGTATTTCATTTTTAGCATGTAATAGTACACAAGTTTATGAATGTCTTTGTCGTGTACCATTTTATGCAGCATTACATTACTTACCAATAGTTGTTGCACACTGTTAACTTGATCATTTGTTGTTATTGTATTCAGCGTCAATGTCTGGTTCTGGCAACCCACAACTCTATAGGCCTCACGATGTGTTCACTGCTATGGATCGTTACTGGGTATCGGAAGATGAGTTCAGCTATCCAATCAATCCAAATCTACGAAATAGTGCTTATGTTCACAATACCATGAGACAGAAGTGGGCTTGGTTATTTTGTGAACAACAAATGTTTTATGATGAGTTGGTTGGTTTTAAGTTGCCAGTGCCTCAGCAACTCGCATCGCAAATGCCTAGAGACACGATCGACGAACTTCGTAAAGCATTGAATTGCATAAGAGAAGAAAATAATCGAATGAAGATACATCTTAATCAATATCATACCCAAGTCGAGATTCGAGAGTCAGTGGAGGGAAGGTGGTACGAGCACTCACAATCCATGCAATCACTTCTTGCTAATCCCATTTATCAGTCAGACGTGGAAATGTCAGATGAAGAGTAATCATGTTGTGGTGTAATTAGACTTTGTTGGAGAACTATTTTGCTTAACTATGTTTTAAATGTATGTGTGTCATTGTTGTTGCATTTGTACTATGTAAACCTTATTATTGATTGTGAGGAGCATGCACGTTATTCGTAATCTAGATTATTCCCATACAACGCATAAAAGTTAAATATTCCCATACATGATATTTTTCAATAAGCACCTACAATATAAGATAGAAAACTTAAAATAACTTACACGATGTCACCAATATGCATGCATTTCATATTGAACACTAATGCTACTAACATTATTAACTTAACCCTAGACACACAACACACATACCACATAGGCATTCACTCTGACAGGTAGTCCTCGTAGTTGAGGACATTGTTACATTCCGCGGGAGTGAGTTACCTGTTCGTTGTGGCGGCCAACTCTTCCGCCAGTTATAGCATGTGATACTTGGACCTACGGAGTATCATCAGATTGTTCTCTTTTTTTTATTTTTGTCATTGCACACTCATATTGGTGCATGTTTCGCCGTGGCAGTGTGGGCGAGATACGTTCAACAAGAGGTGCTCCAGGTTGCACGAGATCATCGTGCAGAGCGTTGGACTCGTTCACGCGAAAGTTCCACTCCTGCCGCAGTTCGAGATAGTATTCCCTCTCGTCGGAATCTCTCTCCCTCCTATAGTTATTTGGAAAACGAGGTAGCATCCAATTGCGCATTGACATTGTAAAATGTGACTTCTGATCGGTATGTGTAGATGTTTTGCAAGAGTAGATGTAAATGGGATTTCGGTATGTGTAGATGTTTTGCAAGAGTAGATGTAAATGGGACTTTATATAGGAGTTTTGCAAGGGCAAGTATTCACGTGGATGTGACTATATGTAAAGGTAAGTATTCACGTGAATAAAGATGATATGACTCAACAGTGTGTTGTTCAGTGAGGTGTTGAGGAGCATACGTAAAATTGCGAACATGACTTGGCTATACAATACGCAGACTCTAGTGTTATGTATTGCCTTGTCCTGCGATTGTACCACTTCATGTACTGAACGAGATACGTATCATCACCGTCTAGGTGAAGGGCAGCGCGAACTTCATGCCCTCGGTTGGCCCATTGCTGAATATGGACAACATGTTCTACATCCCAGTTCTTCTCCCATTTACCTTGGAGGGTATTTTGTGAAGGACAGTTGACGTATCCACGACATGTGGAACTAGTTGCTTCATCCCTAATTGACGGAAAACCCACTCGGGATGATGGCCCTCCACTATCCAAAAGTAGATCAACGGCACCTTGGCCCTCCAAATATGCTGCCCGGCGGTGCAATATGCAGGCAGGAAGCCTAACTTATGCCTATACGGCTCCCATACAATCTGCATAAGTGGAGTATGTTTATGACAGTGAGACATCATACTAATTTAAGATAATGTTTGTGATATCTAATATGAAAAGCATGGAATTCCTTGCTTCTATTCGTACACAAAATCTTCACGGATTATTGGGCAGAAAGTAAAATAATAGCAACATTGTGTTCAAAATATTAACAAAATGAAGTCAACAAGCAATTCAAACAATGACTAGCATTGATCTGCAAAAAATAGTAAAAGATCTAGGTTGACCGAGATCCACATTCCAATTTCTACCCTATGTTCATATGCATAACATTCAAAGCTAAGCGACACCATTAGAGATTTAAGTTTTGTTGTAATTGGTTTAAGTTAACATTGAACTTTGAATGACTTGAAACATGATGCAAGAATGAGCTTTTGGTATGAAATTTGCTGTAACAACATCTCTTATACTGAATCTAACCATGTAATTATGCATTTTACTACCAAGAAGAGTACAAAACTTGAACCTTCTTTTGGATTGGTGGTTGTACTCCAATTTTGTTAACAATTTTACTGAATATTTTGTAAAAAAATATATTATTTTTGGTTAGGAACGCTTAGGGGTTTCAACTTAGAGTGAGCTGAAGGATGTGCAAATGCAGGAGTCAATGTGGGAAAGACAACATGAACAAATGCTAGGTACATGAAACTTTTCCTTCTAATTTCAAAATTGTTTTTTTTTTTGTTTTTTTTTTTCCTTTTTTGTGCACCCTATTTTATTTTATTTATTCTTATAAACTTATTTGTAGGTTTAGAAAATGTCTTTGGGGATTCAATTTTCGTGACATTAGTAGTAGGTTATTCTACTAGTAGTTGGTTATTCTAGTAGGTCTAATTGTTTTTAATATACTTTAGGCTTTTAATTCTGACCTTCACAATGTGTTCCACTCATAATTTGCATGTTCTAAATTGCAAAGAATGATGAGGTAGTGTAGCATTATGGCTACATCAATCAATTGTTGCTACTGTAGTTAGTGTTGAAATACTCATTGACATACTGTAATAATTAATTAGTAGTTGGTAGCAAATATTAATGCCCATTGTATTGTACTAGGACTACGTTTGTAAAGTCTTAGGTTTTCTTAGATGATTCACAAGTCACATTCTGTCGTAAATGCCTTACCAGCTTCTGCCATGGTTAATTACTTGTTTGTTTGGTCTTTCTTTTTTGCTGAATGCATGTTTGGTCAATGAATTATATTTATTTCTCATGTATCATATAGTTTGTGGACATGGATAAAGTTAGAGAGATATATAAGAAATACACATTAACAATAACAAAGGAGCCCCAACATAGGAAAGAAAACACATTTAATCCTACGCAACACAAAACTAAATGAACTTATATTAAGGTCAAGCCTAAGACAAAGTTGGCAGTGTATGAAAATTGGGGAAGAAAAAGAGAAGATTGTGTGCATGATTAGAATAATCTTCTAACTCATATTTAATAGCATAGCACATGTTAGCGACTAGTTAATATTAATCTTAAGTATTAAGCTTCTTAACATAATACTACAGCAATATTCTGCATCAATACAACTCCTTAATCAGGGATAAGAGCCTTGAATTACCATATTCAATTCTCTAACTTCAGTCAATTCCTTCCTTTTTTTTTTTAAAGGCAGCATTTACCAATACAAAACTTGATGACAATCAGCACCATGATTCAAATTAATCTAACAAAGCATCAATACTAAGCATAGATCCTAAGTAAACTAGAAGGCTTCAATAAAAGCATAACCAACCTAGAAAGGAACCAATATTCTTAAATCAACACATTCCTACAACAATCCAAGAATTCAAACAAAAATAAAAATAAAAACGTGGTCATGCAATTGAGGGAAACGAAAATAAAAACCTCAAATTGAGGACATAAATTAACCAAATACCTGCTCTACCCATAATGTAGCCAGCGACGTCCAGTACGTAACAAGGACGTGTGTGGCATGCTTTGCGGTGCTCTTTGGCCCGCTTCACTTACCAAACATGGGGTTTCGACAATGCTCGTTACTGAACTTTACATTTAACCATATACGTTGCATTGATAATTTTCTTTTGTTTGTTAGTTTGACATATTTTTAATTATATCAAAGAGACAAATAAAATCTAATATACTATTACACATAAATAATTATTCCTAAGAGACACTTAGCTTGAATACCGAGAACTCAATGAACGTACCTAATGGCAAAGGGCCCTGAGTGCATTGGCGGTAGAGGCGGCCTCGTAATAGGGCATATTTGTGGGAACCTTGAGTAGGTCCATATTTGCACCAACAAAATTGCTCCTCTAATCTACATCACATCCTTCTTCGATGCACTACAAAGATGCCTGTAGAGCCAGGCCAATGCTGCACTACCCCAGCTGTACTGTCTCGCACTGCTGATTGGGTTGAAGAACTATAGAGGCGACAGTGAGACCCGGTCCGCCAACTTATCCATGAACAACAGGGCCCCTATCCGTACAAGTAGGTGGTAGTGGGCATGTTGCTGCACGACTTCGTCACTGGCGTTCGCAGCTAAGGGAGCGGCAAATTGTGCATCATGCCACTTGTATTTTATCCTCGCCCTAGCAAGGGTAGACTTGTTTGAATTCGGTATCACAGGTGGAGGTTCATGACCCAACAACTCTCGGCACACCAAGTTCCATTGCTGGTCTGTCCTCCCAGTGACAGGCAACCCATCCACCCGAATCCCCAGCATCACCTCTATATCTTACAAGGTGATACCCATTTCTCTATGGAGTAAGTGAAACGTGTGCGTCTCCGAAAGCCACTGCTCGACCAACACCGTGATCAAGGCATGGTCGACCTCCATATCAGGAACCTTGAATAACTTGGTCAAACCTGCTACATCTATGTATTGCATGATACGTGGGTCTAGCCCACCCTGCTGCAATGGACATTTACGACATCAAACCTTTATGATGCTAGGCACCTCCTACACATGGACGAGCAATGTGTTAGGTAGTGCACATGAGGTAATTATAAAACGGACATGTATTAATAATACAACTACATAGCTTGTCAGCGGCGCGCCTCTAAAGCGGAGTTGACCGATGATCCGGCTGTCAGGTCAACTAGGTCTGATCGTCGGGTCCAGGGTGCACTCTATTTGGTGCCTGCATATCTGACATGGCAGCAAATAGATTGTTAGCAATTATCTGAAAAGTAAACCACAATTAATATAAAATAAAAGTATGGATACAATAAGACATATTATGATCCCAACAAGATTGTCAACATCACTTCTTGCCCCCAGTTAACATGCAACCCAAAAGCAATCAAATTAAAGCTTAAATAAATAAGAACTTGCCATAATTTTACATAAAAACACTTTTTTTTTTCTATGATCTGTAATTGAAGTACAAAAACAAACAAATGACTAATTAATGTGCTAGAAACTTGATTGATACCTAGATGTTCAACATCTGAGCAATGGACCACTAAGATCCCTAGAGTTACAGGTCATTTGGTCTCAAGTTCTCAACTTAATATCTAGAAACCTATACTAATTATTCTACATTTCTACTCACTAGATATGTAAGCATACCATGACACAGTCAGCCCATTTCCCTACTTATTAGGTTTATTTTCAATATTTTAGGAGTTAATTCTACTCAATTTCCTGCTTGGTGAGTTAATTTTAGGAGTTTGTTTGTTTGACTCTATCAGACTCCAAACTATACCCATGTCCAGTATTAGCTAAAAGCAATAGTCAGGATTCTACATTAGACCAGAAGGCTTAAATTTCATCAAATAAAAACCAAGTACAACAAAAATGAATGAAGTATACAGGATGTATACCCTAAGTTTCTAGTACAAACTACAAATTACAAATACTATGAGAACAGAAAGTTTTGCAGGTCTAGTCACATTCAATAACATCCAATAATACAACAACCCTATTAATTGAAATTTAAGACTCTACATGGACAACTCTTGGCATTCAAAATATCCTGCTATTCCTCTCTCTCTCTCTCTCTCTCTCTCTCTCTCTCTCTCTCCATAAAAGGAACATAAAACAAGTTGGTACAAAATTCCAAAACACTAAAGAAAGCATGAAAATTGTTTGGTTTTAGCAATAAAGAAACATACTTGAAAAATTCTTAATTTGTGGAAGAGCACACTGGTGAATTAACACAAAATCAATTCAATTAGCATTAACAGAAACTAACAAAAAGGTACCAAACAAAAGGGTACCAAACAAAAGTAAAGTCATTGAGACATCTTATCACCAAATTGTCTTACTATTTTAAAAGAGATTTTATCATTTGGTTCAAGATTCAAATGAATGATGGAAGATTTGAGAACCAGCATTTAACAAAAAGATAAAAAGTATATGATTCACAGTCAACATATTATAACTCACACATTCTAAGAGAGAATGAAAGACAAATATAGATTAATCCCCCTCTGATAATCATAAAACAAATGAAAAACATGGAAGATTAATATAAACAATTGAAGATTAATAATCATAAAATAAAAGTTACAAACTTTGATGTGCATTTAGTCTCCATTTTCAATGTCAGTGCATAGATTAATATAAGAAACTTCACAAAATGGAAATCATGAAATTCATGTCATGGCTTGAACTCTAATGAAAGCAGCAATATATTCTCTATTTTCAATGTCAGTGCATACACTTATACTGTTTGCAGCAAATAGAAATTCTACAATAAATGAAATCAGGAAACGATATCAACATGAAGTTCAATGTCCACACCTATCGCAGAAATGGAAAAATCTTTATATAAACTATAATTTCATATATTAATAAATAATTTTTATTAATAGAACAAGTTACTTCATGTTCATGATGATAAGCACACCATAACCTAAAAGAATTATGCACAAAGCTAAGTGATTATGTGAAATCTAGAAGGGGAAGCACCCCAGACACGAGACCAATCAACCAAAGTTCTAATCAATAATGTTATAATGATTCTAACCGAGTCTTTAATCAGTTTGTATCTTCAAAAATACAGCTATTTTGCTCCTTCCACAGTAGCCATTTGTTTTGGCAATATGAAACAGAACTTTTTCAAACAACCCATTTTCAAATAGTAAAAATTTAACTAGCACTTATTATCATCTTTTCTTCCCTAGGAAAAATCGAACCTAAGTCATACCCATAAAACAAAGATTTTGGTAATGCAAGATCCCTCTATGATAATCATCCATTTCCCACAAAACAAATGCACCACAAAACAGTAATCAACGGCAGAGCAACATACCTGTAATCAACGGCGGCGAGTACGATGAGGGTTCGAAAAGGGTACTGCAGCGCACCAGGGTACCGGTAACAATGACTGATTGAAAAGGGTGAGGGAGACTGATGGGGGGTGGGGGAGCGTGAGGAAGCGTGATCGCAGAGAACGACGGAAAGTGTACAGGGAGAGTGTACAAGGAGAGTAATGGCAGAGAGCGAGGGAGAGTGAACATGCAAAGAGTGAATAGGCATTGCGAGACGTTGGTTTTGAAATTGTAAAGCAAATTCGATTTTGTACTTACCGAGTTATGCGTTTATAAACAACCTCTTTTTAATCGGAAAAGGCCACGTCTGCTTTGCCAGCGTGGCACAAAGTTGAAGCTAACTCGATTATTATATGATCGAGTTCTTCACAAAACTCGCCCTTCTTATTATCGAGTTACAAAAGATGAGCATTTCCCTAATTAGTTTGGGAAAGAGAGCAAAATGCTGCTTTTTTTGCTCAAAAAGGGTATTTGCCAATTTTTTTTCCAGCCTTTTAATATATATATATATATATATATAACTTGACCAATTTATTTGGATGACTTTCTCAAATAATTAGAAACCAATATAGAAGATCGCTAAATCGTTTTATTTGGCCATAGATTATACATAAACAAAATATGAACCAGTTCCCATGACGTTAACCAATATTTGCAGTTATCTTTAGAAAGTTGACAAGTAGTTTTTAGCAGGGTTTGAATGTTATCCCTTCTAGATTTAATTATTTATCACTTTGTTTTCAAAGATTTGAATCTTAAAAAGTGAAAAGCATACCTTTTCTTTTTCTTTTTCTTTTATGAGAAACAAAACATACATTTTTCAATTGGTCAATGATGTTGATTGCTTAACTATTGGTAAAATCCATTGGTCACAAAATTTGGGCAATTAAATTGGAATAATTAACAAGGGGTCACCATCAAATTACAATTCGGGTAATACATTGTTATTAATTATTATAACATTACTTTTTTGGGAAAATCATCCCTGACTTACGTGACAATCCATCACATACATGTTTTTAAACAAGCACTTCGATTATCTATATGATTTGTTGAGAAATTTGTATCTCAAAATGTTTATCTATCTATGCATATCAATAGAATGTAGAAACCTCATTTGATATACTAAAGCAACCTTAGCATAAAGTTTCGTGCAAAATATTAAACATAATTGATTTTATTTATTTTGAATCCTTCGTTACAACTTATCAAAGAATGACAACTATTACACAATCTTCTTTTTTTTTTTTTTTTTTTTTTGGCAACAATCAACTTATTTTTTTACCATAAGGAACTCAAATGCAAATTGACAATTGAAAACTATTGAACAAATTGAAGGCATGTATATAACAATTTCTTTGAAAAAATTAAAGGTCAGCTGTGTAAGGCACGTTGGTAACTGGCAACCATGAACCGCCAGAGATGAAGTTTCCAACGGTGTATTGTGAAGCTATAGATGCACTAGTAATAACATGGTAGCCAGGCCAATTAACTCTATTAGCAGTTGATGAGCCTGGCCCCGTGTTGGCATACTCCCCATAGTACAAGGTATTAAGGGCAAAATTTCCACTCCATTCCTTCCATCCAGCTAGAGCAATCAAGCTATCTAAGTATGTTTTCATAAAAACCGTGCGTGAATACTTCTTCCATGGCCTCCCTAAGTATGTCTTAATCGAGCTCTGGGATGGCATTAAATCTGAAGTAGCCTTCACTATACAATCATGAATGGATATTCCAGTGTTTTGATTAGGGTCAGTCCTACCTTGGGCAGTGAGAGTGTTGGTCTTGTTAGGAGGATAACGAGCATAAATATTACAATTTTGCAACACAACCGCAGCATTTCCAAATATGAAATCAACTGTACCATATATGTCACATTCCCTATAGAATTGCCTTTGGGAATGGACATAGAGGGTGTCTTGATACCCTTCCAAGCTACACCTGTAAAATACAGAGAGATCGGACCCAGAACGAAGGGCCACGGCTTGATGATTTGCTGCTCCAGCAGTGTTCCTTATAGTGATGTCGCGAGCAATGAATCCATCTCCCACAACAGCTGAAAATTCCAAATAACAAAGAGCTTAATTTTCATGTCAATATTTTAATCAAATTCTAGATTAAAATTCATTAATTTAGGAAAATTATGACTATATAACCTGTAAGACATAATATTTTGGGGTAATCAGTTGTGGCAAGTTATGTAGGACCACAAGTAATTAAATACGACAATAGTTATCAGCATAAAAGCATTATTAGATATACAAAATCTTGTCAAATTAGATGACTTAGTAATCTTACTTAATATTGAAAAGAAGGCTAAAATATATAATCAATAACTAAAACCTCTTGAAAATTAAGAAAGTATCTATCCAATATATGCATTGAATGCGAATCTTACAAATTCAAGAGAACCCCATGTTATGGACATCCAATACATACGTTAGATGCAAGAGACAATTTTTCTATCCTTTGAACCTAAACCTACATGTGTGACCTAGAGAGATTTAAAAAAAAAAAAAAAAAAAATTAAAAATCCAAAACCAAGCCTTGGTTCGGTATATGAATAACGTGCATTATGCATGAAATATGACTCCTTTCTAATTTAAAGTTTGATCAATAATCTCACTAAAATTTTTAAATTATGCACTCAATTAACTCAGTTGACTTAACGAGGGGCTTCTTTTTTTTTTTTTTTTTTTTTTTTTTTTTGAACTAGTCAGAAGTTTCTTGGTATTCTTGCATTACTTGATCGAGACCTTTCAAACCTCTAAACTCCCACTTCTTATTAATCTCTTCTATCACATATCTAAACGTAACTTTTTTTAGTCCAAGCCATGATTTTATCCACTAAGACATATAAATATATATGTAATATTTTGTAGGGAACCAATTAACAACAATTTCTTAACACTAAAATTTAGCATATATATTATTAGAAATCAATTGAATTTACTTACCAATTGTGGCTGAATTGAAGGTTGTAGAACCTCCACCAACACTTTTGCTCCCAGTGACTATGGTTTTTCCTATACCATCTCCTACCAACATAATATTTTTCAACTTTATCTCAAGATTTTCTTTGTATGTCCCAGCCTTCACGTATACCACAAACCTCCCACTTCTTGACTGTGACGAAGCTGCTCTTATCGCCTCCTTTATCGTCTTATAATTCCCTGAACCATCTTGTGCCACCACAATATTGGCCTTAGGGGCCGAAGAAGAGTGCAAGAGTTTCCGGTCCCCAGGCTTAACCCAAGTTGGGAAACCATGTTTGTAACTCGGTACAGTGTATGGAACTTTGTTAAGAGCCAAAGCGTTGCTAATTAGCTTAGAAACATTGTTTGACATCAAGGGCAAGAGATTGTCCGGGACCCCTAGTTCAACAAAGCCGGCCCGACACGTCTCAAGGTTGGTTAGAGCCGTGCTGAGCCATGTTTGAGCATCGGTTTGGCTGCACTTGACATTAGGGTCGATGGTTTTGTTAAGCCTAAGGTGGGTGTACTCATAAAGCTCAAGGCAATCAGCCCATGCAGCCTTTTCACGAGCATTTTTGCACTTGGGCCCTAGTGAGAATATGTTACTTTGAGCTTTCAGGGCACGTTCTAGTGCAAGCTGCTTTGAAATTGTGAAAAAATCGGACTTTTGCTTGATGGGGTTGTGGTAATTAGGCTTATGGCTTAAAAAATATTCACATGGCTCAGGGTTTGGGGTTTGGCTACACCATTCTTTAATATCTGCTTGAGAGTAACCAAGAATGGTTAGAGACAGAAAAAGATATACAAATAGAGGTGCAACCAATGCTCGAAGTGCCATGTATTTTGGCCTTTTTGATTGGCTATAAAAAATGTTGGACAGACAAGGGACAATATTAGATGTGAATGAATTGGGTGTCTGGGGACTTAATTAATGCCCCCAGACTGATACTTATATAGAAGAAGAAAACGATAAGAGACGTAACAATGTGGGAAGCACAACTTTTTTTTCTTCTTCTAGTTTTTAAAATAATTAATGACATTTATTTTTCAAAATTAGAATGAATGATATTATAAAATAGATAACATATTAGAGCGGCTAACAATATTGCAATAGTTTGTAGTTTGGATAGAATAGTTTTTGAAAAACTAACTAATATTGACTAAATTTTGTATGTTTGACCTTAGAAGATGAAGGACACGCTTGGAGGCTAGAAAAGCGTATGCATGCAATAAATATTGTATGATTGAAAATTTAGCGTCGGAATCTTAACGCCTGGAGTTCTAATCACGTAGGTAATTGGGACAGCCTACCTATATTGAAGCGGCTTTGGACATTTTTTGATTGGGAATGTTATGCTCGGTTTATTGTCAACTTGCATCTATCGCTGGACCACAGGATGATATGAGTGATCAAAATTAAAAAGATTATCTTTTTGATTGAATAGACTAATCAATGGTTTGGCTCTCTTCTCACTACAACAAAATATATTTTCAGTGACGGAAAAAAAAAAAAAAAAAAAACACTCATAATAATATGAATTTAAATCATCTTATAATTCCATGCAAGCCACTCACTTGCTTCAACACAACAACTCACCACAAAAACAATAATCAACATCACGATATATAATGCTTACAAGTATTATAAACAATTACATAGTATCCATCACATATTTATCAACAATATTCTTTCATAACTCTAAAAAATAAGAAACTCTCAATATAAATTTAAATCACCTTATAATACTATACAAACCACCTGCTTGCTCGAATACAATAACCCACCACAAAAACAATAATCAGCATTACGATATATAATGCTTACAAGTATTAGAAACAATTATATAGTATCCATCACATATACATCAACAATATTCATTCACAATTCCAAAAAATAAGACACTCCCAATATAAACTTAAACCACCTTATAACACCATACAAATCACCTACTTACTTGAATACAACAACCCACCACAAAACCATCAACATCACAAGTATAGTGTTTTTTAAGTATTTAAACAAATTTTACTTACTATGCTCAAGCCAAGCGTACACCTGTAAGAAAAAATCTAAAATTATCGCAAATAACGAATATTTAACATTTATAAAGAGTTTATCAATACAATTACTAGCTATTATAGCATAATGCTCAACATCTCCAAAAAAAAAAAAAAAAAAAAAAAAAAAAAAAAAAAAAAAACACCCCTTTTTCAACAAATAGATAACAAGTCAGTAGCTTCACAAAGAAGTTCCCATCAATGCAAATCAAATTCTGATCAATAATATTCTCTTGATACAGTTTATTAAATGCACTATCTTACAACAATAATGTCTAATTTTGATTTATTCCTACTCTAGTCTTTTATTACTATATAGGGTCCGTTTGGATAGAGCTTATTATTGCTGAAAACTGATGATTGTTGCTGAAAACACTGTAGTAAATAATTAGAAAAACGCGGATGAAGTAACTAAATGCGCATACTGTAGCAGAAGTGAAAGTACTGTAGCATATAAATACCAAATTTTTTCAACTCTTTTTTTCCTTTCCTTCTCTATTCACTCCTCACAGTACCCTTGCTAACGCCTGTGCCAAGAGAGTTCCACGCCCACCGGAGTTCCACACCTACATCGGTTCGATGCCGGCGAAGAGCTCAGGTGAAAAATCCACGAGGAAGACAACCCCAGTCTGATGCCGGCGTGTACTCTTCCTTCAGAACAGGGATCACACGACTCACAGCCTACACCCACCTGCCCCATTCCTTCTTCCCCACAATCCCAAAGAATTCTCAGGTGTCATGTCAAGATCAAGCTAATCCAAAGGAAATTTATTCTTTGTTAGCTAACATTTTTTTTTCTTTGGTAACATCCAGACGAAATTTGCTGGTTAGATTGGCCTAATCTGGGTTCTGATTCATAGATGTTACTGTTAGATGAGTTTTCATTTTTTTGGTATGTGTTTATTCTTAATTTTGATTTTCTGTCTCTTTATTTTGGATGATTTTATAGATTCTGTTTTAATTTCTGATGGTATATGTTTGGATGCAAGCGATTTATGGTTGAAAGTTGAAACCTTTTGCCGTTGATGTATATAATTTGTTTTGCAAGAAGAGGGTTTGGGTTTTGGATCTTCATTTTTTTTTTTTTTTGAAATTATTTGCTGTAAATTTGTAACAAACGTAGGAGAAGAGAAGGGAAGCCTTCTCTTTCAATTTTTTGGTTTTGGTTTTGCGCTTGAAAGCTGGGTTCATGAGACTACCTCTGTGAAAATGGAAATTATGAGATCTAGATCTGTTGTATGAATATGATTTGTAGGAAGTTGAGGGATTATTTCTTTTGGGTTATGGACAAGGTATAAATTTAGCCTCTCTGTTTCATCTTTTCTTTAATGCAAAGATTCTAGCATTTTTGTTAATATGGTGGCCTCTTTTGTTAAGTCAGGTACTATGTGCTGACTAGTGGAAAGGTGACAGCATAATTAGTGGTGGTGCTAACTCAAAGCTCTACATTTCTTCTGGAATTTCTGTGCTGTGAGGTAAAAGCTGTTATTCATACCGCGATAATTGAATTATGGACTTATAATTGTAAAAGCCATTCTTTTCCAAGCCTGTGTATTCTGATATTGTGTGCTCTCTCCACTCTTCACACCTTCCTCTTCCAGTGTCAGTCTCATCTCCACTGCAGCGATAATCTGATGTGGTCCAGTCAGTGCAAAGTTCAGTACTTTCATTGAGTATTTTGTTTGGTTCTAGTTATTATCCATAGGTAGGTGTTTTGGTAGAAACATCTTTGCTGAAATGATTACTTTCCTGCTGTGTCAAGGAATTGTTTATGCTGCATGCAAAAATGAGCCAATTGTATTAATTATTTTCATATGGTGCAGGAAATTGGTGATTTGTCTTATGGTTTTTCTGCTGCTTTTCTAATGTCATCCCTGCTCGTTTTAACTTTCTTGTGCAATGGCTTTCATTGACCTGAGTCATCCACATGACTTACCCCATCCCTTCTTCCACCTATTCAGTGTGAATTTGCTCGATATATGCAATGCTTATGCTTTTAGCTCTAAAATCTCAAGGTTGAACCAGGGCCATCTCTTGCTTCGGTGTGTGCTGCACAATTTGGATTCCAGCTCTTCAAAGCAGTTTATCAAGGCTCGATCTTCACTTGATGCATGGAGACAGCATATTAGTTCAAAGAACCCTAGAGTTGAAAACTGTTCCACCATTTTGAACTCAGCCAAATGGATGGTTTTAATGCGTGCTATGTATAGGGTTATGGTGGAGACGGTCTTTTATCTGCAGTGTCTTTGCTTCAGCCTTCTATGGTTATACAAGAAAGTTGTTTGATGTGAATGTTGATGACAAATACTTGTCGGCTCAAGCTTTTACCGGTTTGCAAACTAGCATTAATAGCGATATTAAACATTTATATTCAAGTGGAAGACTTACAGTTTTGAAAAAGCTCGAAGCAGTTGATACAAGTGTAAAGAAATTGTATCCCATGATCCATGCTTCTACTTGGACCCTATTGAAGTGGAAGCATTCCGGAATTCTGTTTCATATTTGGCAAGGAGAGCAGAGGGACTTTCACAGGGACTAGATCTTCTTATAAAGGAAGTTGATGGCTTTTTTCATGTACTTTTAACTGGGCGTGATGCTTTGCTGTGTAATGTTAGAGAGAGTGGTACTGGAAAGAGTGGAAAGAGTACAACAAAACACTCTTTCATATATGTTGATGTCAAAATATAATACTCTGGAATAAAAATTCGATCTTTTTTTTTTTTATCATATCTTTTATTTTAATTAAAAAATCAATACTTTTTTATTTACTAGTTGAGGATAGTTTTAAAATCTTGTATTTCTTTACTTAGAAAACAGAATTGTTATTGTGTCCTCAGCAATATGATGAGGAAGTATGCAATAAACACACAAAATGGGCAAGAAAGGCAAAATGTACAGCATTTGTAATTCTATTGAGATAATCATTCAGTACATGAAAAACAATGCCAGTACAGTTCAGGCACCACGACAAATTTGTAAGTGATATATGGCCTGTCTACCAATTTAGTGAGTGGATGTGACTGACCATGTAATGAAAGTCATTAAAAATAGGCGATTGCAAATTGTAGCCATTGACACTGCATAAAGACCACCCGACTTTCAAGAAATGTATCTAATAGCTTTGAAAACCACCTCAAAATTCCTGAATTAATATTGCAAAAAAAACCCCTGTTATAAGCTCAACAATTGTATCAAACATCTCCCAATGATACGTCAAAATGCCTTGATTGACAGGCAAAGCTGAGAGCTATTACAAGTTACAGCCACAAGCAGTTCAAACTAGAGTCAAATGATGCTGCTTCAGAATTACACAGTTATGGTCCTCACAAAAATCAGTTATCGTCCACACATATCGATGTTGTGATATCAATACGAACTTGTTTCATCTCAGGTTCATCCAAGATTGAGATTGCTTCTGCCACGGCATCATTGTAATGACCTCTCTCACTACGTGCAGATGTGCCCCCTGTAGATCTGGAACATTCACCGTTATTGTTTATCTCATGTGCTCTAACGAAATTGTGAAGCGCCATTGTAGCAACAATGATCTTGTTTTGAGTGTCAACCTTAAAGGATGGCATATTTCTCAGAATTTTCCATTTGTTTTTCCAAACTCCAAATGTTCGTTCTATGACCGAACGGAGTGATGAATGGAGATAATTAAATCTCTCCTCTGGACGATGCATCACTTCAGAAGGCTGAAATTCTCCAATGTGGTACCTCTCCCCCTTGTATGGTGCAAGGAACCCTTTCCTCATAGGGTATCCTGAATCAACCAGATAATACTTTCCTGCAATTGAACACGTTTATTACATTAGCATTTTCACTACATTAATACGTACTTTAATACTGTAATTAAACTGCAAATTTACAAACCAGCTGGAGCTTTTGGAAAGTTGTAACTCTCATCATTGAGGCAGCTAAAAAAAATCCTCGTGTCATGCGCTGACCCTTCCCATCCAACACATGTGAATGTGAACTTCATGTCAAAGTCACATGCGCACATACAATTTGTTGTGGTGGTCCCCTTCCTGCCATAGTATGGGAGCTGCTCATCATCTGGTATGACCACGGGGACGTGAACCCCATCAATCGCACCAATGCAACCCTAACCATTGCCACAAAAATACCATGTGAAATGAAATACGTTGTATGACCATAAAGATAATTTGAATAAAACCAAGTCAAGATACCAAATTCACAAAGTACATTGAAATGTGGCCAATATCGATCTGAATGCTGAATATGTTTTGGCACGTCCTGAAATGTATGATCAGCAGGCTTTATAATGTCTGGTGCCATAACAGCGGCTAACAATTTAATTACTGTGCCCACATGTCGATGCACTGTCTCACCCGAGTGCTGAAATCTTTCCTGCACCATTCTGTTACCGTGAGCATGACCAAGTACCATCAATATCATTGCCAGATGTGACAATTTCAAAGTAATGTCTTAGTCAGATGTGACAAGTAGTAAGATCTTCATCCTTCCCCCCCCCCCCCCCCCCCACACATATGAATCTTTTTGATTTTTAAGCACTTGTTTTGTGTAAGTTGGGTTAGTATTGGACTAATAGGCTAATAGAATCAATTAAAAGGTAATGGTGTTCAAGGTTTGTTTCGAGGCAACCAACCTCCAAGGAAAAGAAGAAAATGAAGAATAGGAAGAACAGAGGGAAATTAGGAGTTTAAGAAAGAATGAATTCAGTAAAAGTTGTTATTGTTTCTGCTTGTCCTTCCCATACCTCTCTCTCTACCGTATATACAGTTTGATACCATTCAGTCAGGTAGTTACAATTGGTTACAGCCATCACCAGTCCTCTTTTAGCTGGCACATACAGCTGGCACAACAACTAACTTAATATTCCCTACTTTTCTGCACTAACACACCTACACACAGCAGCACTACACATATTACACACACAGTGGTACAATCACACACACACAGTACATACTTCAGTCAAGCCAATACAACTCTTATCGTAGGCTTTTGTAGGTTTGTTTTCAGTTAGGAAAAGGGGTCATTTGTCAATCATATTAATATTTTAATATTAAAATAAAAATTTTAAATTAATAGTATATGATACGATTAATGTAGATTGACAATACAAGTGTCCTTCCTATCACTTTGAATTAAGAATAAGTTCCTGCACTTTGTGAGAGTGCTTTTCTTCTCAGCTCTGTGGCCCAAAGTTCCTGGGCCAAATAAGTATTCTTGGTGGACTGGGCTTGGTTCACTGCAGCTAAAAGGCTGTTTAAGAACCGAGTGGTGCACAAAACAAGCTCCCTACAATACAAATAACTGACAAACAAAAATATCTGTATTGAATGACATTTTAACAGCAAGGGAATGCGCAGCAAATAATATATAATGTAAGACAAAGTCAAGGATCCTCGAATCAGTGAGGTGCATCTTATTAATTTTCCTTAGTTATGATTACAGTGCTCACTAAGACGTGATACAAGGTTCAACTAAGTTCAAAAATTACAGACTTTGATAGCTATTCAAACTTCCAAGACTTGCAAAGTTTGAATTTGTTGAATCCAAGTATGTGCTATAGTGGCTGTCTCTGGGATACCGGGAGCGGTTCCCCTGTTTTCTTTTGATTTTACAGAGCTCTTCCTATAGTTCTATATTCACGCGATACAAGGTTCAACTAGGCTCAAAAATTACAGACTTTGATAGCTATTCAAGCTTCCAAGACTTGCAAAGTTTGAATTTGTTGAATCCGAGTATGTGCTATAATGGCTGTCTCTGGGATATCGGGAGCGGTTCCTCTGTTTTTCTTGAGTTTTACAGAGTTATCTTAACGATTCCCTTCTGTGTTTTCTATTACTGCATAATGCCCTTTCATGTTGGCTGCTTCCCCCTTTTTATAGTGTCATTTTAGGGTTTGGATACCATTGATTCTTCCCCCTTGGCTCCTTGGGTAGCAGAGCCCCTGTTATGCCAGCCACTTACTGACCGTTGATTCTTTCTCCGTTTCCCATAGTTTTCATCTTTTAGTTCTGTTTTCCTAAAAGCCACTTACTGACTTTCCATTTTGGATAGCTGATGTTTACCCTCTGTTCTTTTAAGTCCTTTTACCTCTTGGACTTAGCTTTTTGGCTGTCCTCCTTGTTGTCATTTTTCCCAAGTGAGCAGAACCCTTTTCTGCTGGGTTGAAGGTTTTCCAACCACTTCCCTTTATAATTCTTCATTCTGGGTTCCCCGGGGTACCAGCCTTTTGTTCATGAATTGTTACTCTTCAAGATTTCTGATTCTTTACTGCACCACTCGGTGCTTGAGAGGGACATATTTGTTCTTCATTTCTTGTATTTCGTGGTACTCCTTTTGAGCTGTCTCAATCCCACTTTAGCTGTGCTGCACGTCCCGAGGATCCCGAGCCTCTGGTAACCTCTGGGAATCCCGGCCCAGTTCTTTCACTGGAATTTGCTGGACTTTTTAATGGCATTTTTTGTTGGAAATCTAAACATTCATAGGGCTTTGATGTCGATTCTTCTTGCTGCATGAATTGGGCCTTCTTTTGTTAAAGCCCATGGTCTTTCCTTACTTTTCATAGAATGGGCTTTCTTGTGAAATTTTGGCCTTCAACATTAGCCCCCCGAGCTCGTGGGTTACCTGTAGCCCACGCGCGAGAAAATAAATTGTTCTTGGATACTTTCCTGGCTTGTAGAACCAATGTGTAGATCAAATAATTCTTGAGGGAAATTTCAAAGGAATTGCTACACTTTCTTCATGGAATGAACTAACATGTTGCCAAAGATTAGAATTCACCTTCCTGTTAGTATTAAGCTTTCTTTTGTTGAATTGAAGTACCTCCAAGCCTTTGGTGAGTTTACACCTTGTAGGAGGAGGGAAATGTTGCTAGCTGGTTTGCAATGTCATTGACTAATCTCTTTGTATAGAGAATTGCAAAAGTGTCCATGCTTTTGCAGCTTCAAGTGATATGTACTCTTGGAATTTTTTTTTTTGTCACGCCTTCTTTGCTTCCTTAGGCTCCCTTTAACCAATTTCTTTCAAGGAGGTCAATCTTGTGCACTTTATACACCCACTTTTGGGTTTTTATACCCGTTCAAGGCTCTTTCTCTTTGTACTCTTCGTTGGGCCTTGCTTTACAATTCGCACCCTTTGCTGGGACGTGCTACGACTTGTATCTATTGCTGGTACATAGTACAACTTGTACCCATTACTGGTACGTGCTGTAGGTTGTACCCATTATTAGGATATGCTATGGCTTTTATCCATTGCTGGGATATGCTACAAGTTGTGCCCATTGCTGGGATGTGCTGCAGCTTGTATCTATTGCTGGTACATGGTACAGCTTGTACCCATTACTAATACGTGTTGCAAGTTGTACCCATTACTGGGATATGCTTACAATCTGCACTTGTACCTATTGTTGGTACATGCTACAGCTTGTACCCATAAATTTTTGCTTTTGACCATTTTCTTGGTTGTACTTGGAAACTTTTGGTCTTGGCCAATTTCTGAGCCATGTATTTAGAAAATTTGTTCTAGGCCAAGTCCTAGGCTAGGTACATGGAAAGTTTGCTCTTCCCAAGTCCTAGGCCATGTCACTTGGAAAATTCTGTTTTGGTCAAGTCCTAGGCTAGGTACATGGAAAATTTGCCCTTTCCCAAGTCCTAGGCCATGCCACTTGGAAAATTTCTATTATAATCAAGTCTTGAGCTGGGTACATGGAAAATATTCCCTTTCCCAAGTCCTAGGCCATGCTACTTGGAAAATTCTGTTTTGGTCAAGTTCTGGGCTAGGTACATGGAAAATTTTCCCTTTCCCAAGTCCTAGGTCATGCCACTTGGAAAATTCTGTTTTGGTTAAGTCCTGGGCTAGATACATGGAAAATTTTCCCTTTCCCAAGTCCTAGGCCATGCCACTTGGAAAATTTCTATTATGATCAAGTCCTGAGCTAGGTACATGGAAAATTTTCCCTTTCCCAAGTCCTAGGCCATGCTACTTGGAAAATTCGTTCATGACCATTGAATTTTTCAATTTTCAAAGAAAGTTCCTTCGTAACCCCTCGTTCTCAAGTGGACTCACTGAACTGATTTCTTTTCTTTTCTTTAAAGGGTTGAGGATTTGTTTCCTTCTCCGAGGATCTTCTATAATATCCTCTCTTGGCTGTGAACAAATCTTTTATGAAAATAAACTTCTTTTATGAGTCATCTAAGGTTGCTCTCACTGGTGAATTGGTGGCCAAGAGCTCCACCAAGATGATTCTGTCATGGTGTTTTCTTCAAGTGGGTGATCCTCTTACGGGGATCTTGGAAGAGGAAGGATTCCTCTAGGCATGCTCGTTGAAGGCTATTTTCACAAATCTCATAGTCTGTTTCTTTACAAGGATCTCTACCACTACTGCTTTTTTTAGAGATCTTCTCACTCGATAGGTACTCCTCGTCTTCAAGGAACCAGACCAGTAAGTTTGCTACAGCTTAGCTCTTGACAGCTCTGGGGATCCTTAGGACCCATGTTGTATTGGGAAATTAATATTAGCCATTGGGCCACTCTTCAAGATCGCAAGGGCTGATGGAGGAGGGCTTTTATTGGATGAGAGCTTATCACCAATAGGGTTTGGTGGTAAAAAAGTAATGATTCAGTTGTTGAGATGCATGACCGCCAAATGCGCCCTTTCTATGTTGGGATACCTCATTTCGGTTTCCTTTAATGCTCTGTATGCTTAGGAACGAGATCCCAGGTATAATAATAATGATTTTGCCATGGACTAGTACCTATAAGGTAGGCAAATGACTCATGTTGAAGTTTTATGATTGGATGCTCAACTCCCCATATGAAAGCATTCTCCTTTTTTAACAGTTTGGATAGTCCACTAGTGACCAAGGCTAGTCTTAATGTGAACTTCCTAATGTAAGAAACTTTTTCCAAGAAGCTCTTGAGTTCCTTGACCGTGGTATGGCTCTTCATGGTTGATATTGTTGTTGCCTTAGTTGGATCTATGAGGAGATCGATGTTAGGCAAAGGAAATTTATCATTTGGACGTGCCTTATTTAATTTGAAGGAATCTATGCCAATAAATCTTCATATTTTTCCATAGCTCCACCAGTTGCTCTTTTTTTTTTTTTTTTTTGTACTAATAACTGATTGCTAATTAGGATAGGCCCCAGGTTCCTTAGGTCAGCCCTCAAGTTCACCTCTTCTAGTTTTTCCTTTGGTAGGATTTATGCCTTCTTTTCCATATCCATAAGTTTCTCCGGGATCTTCAAAAGCAGTATATTGGCCTTCCTCCTTCTGTCTTTTTTTCTATCTGAGGGATCCTTCAAACCATGGGTATTGTTTCCTTCTTCTGGGATGGGAGCTCCTTGGGATCATGGAGATGGGATATTCTGACTCATCGTATCCCCTAGTTCCTCCAAGATCTCTTCCTGGGCTATCATGTAAGATGGTGGTCCAGGATCCTTTTGTAGGCTACATTCAGGTCCCGCGTGCCTTCATAAGTAAAATTCTGCCTTCCTTCTAGGTTTCTTCTTCTTCTGGGATAGGAACTCCCCTGGGATCCTCGAGATGGGAGCCCCCGAGATCCTAACAATAGGATATTCTTCAGCTGGAGCCAATTCATCATAAAGTATATTTTTCACAAAGTTTACTTTGTACTGGATGAAAGGACTAGGATTGGCAATGACTTTTGTGGACTTCCCATTCAAACCCTCTTTCATGTACTAGTGGTACATTGAGGGGATTAGGCAATACTTGTGATGTCATGGTTGGCCTTCAGAGCTAGTTGTAGGTGTCCTTCAGTGGTCTCTGTATCTCCTTCAAATCTTGTTATTTCTATGGGTGGGCCCCATTGTTGAGCTATAAGAAATGATAGATGTACTGTATAGTTGTTGAGCTTTCAATAATGTTGATTTTGCTGCTGACTTGCAATGTAGTGTTTCTATTGATTTTCTTCAAAATGTATTCAAGGCCCATCGCACAATAGGCTTTAGCCCCCAGGACATGAGGTAGTTGTTGAACCATGCTTGATCCACCTTCTCTTGATGCTATTGTGAAACTTCTATCAAAATTTTTTTTATGCCTCCATTTTTTTTTTTTTTATAACCATTTAACTTTGCTGGATCCATGGAGGTACTTCAACTTTGTTGGAACCAAAAAATTGTTCCACTTTGCTAGAATCAGAAAACTATTCCATCAAGGAACAACTCGAAATTTTTTATGGAACCAAAGAACTACTTCATTTTGCTAGAACCATGGTTGGAACCAAGGAACTACTCAACTTCTTTGAAATCAAGGAGCTACTCCATTTTTGTTGGATTCGTGTCTAGACCCAGGGAACTACTTTTTTTTTTTTTTACTGGAATCTAGGATCTCATTTGGAATCAAGGATCTCCTCAGCTTTGTTGGGATCAAGGATCTCCCAGGCTTTGCTGGAATCGAGGGTGTACTCAGCCTTGCTGGAATAAAGGATCTCCTCAACTTTGTTGGGATCAAGGATCTCCCAGACTTTGCTTCCTGGAGTCAAGGATCTCCTAGGCTTTGTTGGAATCGATGGCGTACTCAGCCTTGCTGGAATAAAGGATCTCCTCAGCTTTGTTGGGATCAAGGATCTCCCAAGCTTTGCTTCCTGGAGTCAAGGATCTCCTAGGCTTTGTTGGGATCATGGAACTACTCCATTTTGCCAAATCCATGGGCGGAGCCAAGAAAACTTGTCCATTTTGTTAACCTGCACCATATGATATTATTATCAAGTTGCTGCAAAATTATTTAGCCCCACAACGTCAGGAGATTGCTTTGTTATGTAATTTACATTTCATCAAGCCTCTTTGATTCGCTTACTTCTCTTTCTTTCTTTTTTTTTCTTTTTTTTCTTTTATAAAAAAAAAAAAAGAAATGAAACAATATTATGATTTTTTTTTAAAAAGAAAATAAATCAGCCCCCTAACGTGAGGCAATTGCTTTACTGTGTAGCTCATACAATCTTCATTCCATCAATCTTTTTTTTTTTGGCTCACTTCATTTTTTTTTTTTTTTAGCAATGAGACAATGTTTTGATTGTTAAAATATTATTACATGACTCCTCTTACCCCCTTTTTGTAAAGAGTAGAATCCTCAAGAGAAACAAGATTTTGTTTCTTCTAGCTGAGTTCAACATTTATTTTCAACTTTTTGGTTGTACTATATAGGTTGGCTGTACTCTATAGGTTGGCTGTACTCTCAAAACACCTTTAGTATTAGTTAAGTTTTTATGAAATCAGTGAGTTGCCTTTGGAGACCAATGGTACAGAGTAGTTTCACACCACCAATACCTCATTCATCAAGCATCTTCAAGTTTTGGACTTCAAAGTTTAGGACTAAACTAACTGCATAAATGTTAATCAAAGTTTAGGACCTCATTTTATTTATTTATTATTTTTCAAAACTAATTGATTCAGCTGGACAGTTATTTTTTATGAACATCTTTAAATGAGGTCCATTTAATTGGAGGATGAGTATGACAACTAAACTTATCTATGATTCTATATTGTGTAGAACAAGTGTCTACTTTTATTATTAAACAATACAATGCTTTTGCTTTCATGCAACACAGTGATAGCTATCCATTTGAAAACCATAAACTTCAGTCCATTATGTTCAAAATATAAAATGGAGAAAATAATGACACATAAAACTTATCTTGTGTTGGGAAGTTCCCCAAAATTCCATATAGAGTCCCTTGGTAGGACGTTTGTTGGAAGGACCCGCACTTTTGGGATCTTGATGTTGAACACACTAAGAGAAATTTTCCTTCCTCTAGGTGTTTCCTAGCTTTGGAGCCATGCTTGCGAAGGGACTGCTTTTTCCCTCTCCTTTTTCCCAGTCCCCAGTGAAGTCGCCAAAATGTGAGAGTGTTTTTTTCTTCTCAGCACTGTGGCCTAAAGTTCCTGGGCCAAATAAGTATTCTTGGTGGACTGGGCTCGGTTCACCGCAGCTAAAAGGCTGTTTAAGAACCGAGTGGTACACAAAACAAGCTCCTTACAATACAAATAACTGACAAACAAAAATATCTGTATTGAATGACATTTTAACAGCAAGGGAATGCGCAGCAAATAATATATAATGTAAGACAAAGTCAAGGATCCTCGAATCAGTGAGGTGCATCTTATTAATTTTCCTTAGTTATGATTACAGTGCTCACTAAGACGTGATACAAGGGTCAACTAAGTTAAAAAATTACAGACTTTGATAGCTATTCAAGCTTCCAAGACTTGCAAAGTTTGCATTTGTTGAATCCAAGTATGTGCTATAGTGGCTGTCTTTGGGATACCGGGAGCGGTTCCCCTGTTTTCTTTTGATTTTACAGAGCTCTTCCTATAGTTCTATATTCACGCGATACAAGGTTCAACTAGGCTCAAAAATTATAGACTTTGATAGCTATTCAAGCTACCAAGACTTGCAAAGTTTGAATTTGTTGAATCTGAGTATGTGCTATAGTGGCTGTCTCTGGGATACCAGGAGCGGTTCCTCTGTTTTTCTTGAGTTTTACAGAGTTATCTTAACGATTCCCTTCTGTGTTTTCTATTGCTGCATAATGCCCTTTCATGTTGGCTGCTTCCCCCTTTTTATAGTGTCATTTTAGGGTTTGGATACCATTGATTCTTCCCCCTTGGCTCCTTGGGTACGAGAGCCCCTGTTATGCCAGCCATTTCTAACCGTTGATTCTTTCTCTGTTTCCCATAGTTTTCATCTTTTAGTTCTGTTTTCCTAAAAGTCACTTACTGACTTTCCATTTTGGATAGCTGATGTTTACCCTCTGTTCTTTTAAGTCCTTTTACCTCATGGACTTAGCTTTTTGGCTGTCCTCCTTGTTGTCATTTTTCCCAAGTGACCAGAACCCTTTTCTGCTGGGTTGAAGGTTTTCCAACCACTTCCCTTTATAATTCTTCATTCTGGGTTCCCCGGGGTACCAACCTTTTGTTCATGAATTGTTACTCTTCAAGCTTTCTGATTCTTTGCTGCACCACTCGGTTCTTGAGAGGGACATATTTGTTCTTCATTTCTTGTATTTCGTGGTACTCCTTTTGAGCTGTCTCAATCCCACTTTAGCTGTGCTGCACGTCCCGAGGATCCCGAGCCTCTGGTAACCTCTGGGGATCCCGGCCCAGTTCTTTCACTGGAATTTGCTGGACTTTTTAATGGCCTTTTTTGTTGGAAATTTGAACATTCATAGGGCTTTGATGTCAATTCTTCTTGCTGCATGAATTGGGCCTTCTTTTGTTAAAGCCCATGGTCTTTCCTTACTTTTCATAGAATGGGCTTTCTTGTGAAATTTTGGCCTTCAACACACTTAAACAGCAAAATTAGTGGGTCACAGTAGTGATTATCAGTGCTATAAATACAAAATAAGTAGAGTGGTTTACGCGGCTAACAAAATGTTAAACTTGTACTAAAGATCCTGCAAAATGTATTTTGCTTGTACTAAATATAAGTTCCTGCAATAGCAATTAAGAAATTAAACTTATGCTAAATATTCCTACAATGCAAATGTGTATTTTGCTTAAGACAAATATATATATGTGTGGTTACTGGATATCTTATCAGCATAGTGCATACTCCCACAAATTCAGCTCCCTTTCCCAATATATAGCTTCTATTTATCAACTCATAACCAACTCTTATTATTTGCACTTCCACATAGTTTACAGTTTGAAACAATGACATTTAAAGTTTTAAACAATGACATCACACCAGTCAAACATGCATATGATAGGAGATGAGCCCTGCACAGCAGAAAAAGACAACTTCACGCACCATCATGATTGGTGGAAAGGCATTTGCAACATATACAAATGCTAAAAGAATAGTCAAGCTGGTGAATGATGTTGGTGCTGTTTTCAACAATGAACCTGAGGTCAATAGCTACTTGAAGGTAATTTTATTTAAATTTGATTTCCATATAAAATCATCATTCCCGCACTGTTGACAAGGATGGCTAAAACATACAGATTATGCTCATTCCTAGCATTGTCTAGGAAAAATGGGTTGATCCTTCTGTTGATGGGATTGCTATGTATAAGCATTTCTATGGTTCTAGAAAGAGAATTTACCGCTTAGATGTTTTGGAAGGGGATGCTCTCAGATTTTCACAACCCTTTAATATTCTTTCTCCTTACCTGTGTATGGCATAGAAGCAACATGCAATACACTTCATTCTCACCTTTTCTTCTTCTTCTTCTTTTTTTTCCTTTCGGAAAATTAGCAAATACCTTCTCCATTGGGATTTTAGAACTCAGCGAAAGTCAATTAATGTGGAAATTGAACTATAAATGAGCATTCCTTGTAAAACAATATCAGACATTTTAAGACCTATGTTGCTGTCAAAATTTTTGGCATGCCATATGTCGCTTAACTTAAATATTTTAATCTTTCTTATTATGTTCTGCATGTTGTATGGGTGTTTATTTATACATACACCTTCTTATCAAGGTCTATTCTAAACTAATCTGCTCATAACTGGCAACATTTTCCAGGTAGTTTTTGTACCAAATTACAATGTATCTGTAGCAGAAATACTTATTCCAGGAAGTGAGCTGTCACAACATATTATAAAAGGGGAATTGCGTGGAACTTTCTCTCTAGGAGGAGGCAAGCTTGGTTCTAAAAATAACAGCTGGGGAATGCCTTATTTGTGGGAACTATATAAAATTAAAAGATCAGAATCTTGAACATTTCAAGGAATTGCAACTTAAACGTGCCTAAGAATAGGACAAGGAATAGTTATATTAAATCTAACCAAACAACTGATAATTGATAATTAAGAGTAATCTTATGAGCAGACTATGATTGGACATTTGGACTCACTATTTTTATTTTTATTCATCACTCGCGCTTTACCATATCACAATTGTCGCAAGAAGCTGTGAAAATGTTTTTGGACCTAGACTTTTTCAATAATTAAAGCCAAATTGCCCAAAGCATATACTCCATTGCCTTGGTTTGGCAATTTGGCAAGTTGGAGAGATTTATTAATAATACTAGCTGGCACTATGTTGTGGTACCTTCGAGGGGCTTCGAAAGCCAATTTAATTTTGATAAAAATAAATAAATAAAGGAAGGAGGCGACTTAATTTTAGGAGGAGAAGATTGTTGGAATAAACTAATTCCATTTCAAAGATACCCCTTAAGGCTTAAGGCTTGAAACTAAACAAGGAATGAGTCAGAGTAAAATGCAAGGAATTGAGGAGCGAGGAAGAACTATTTTTTTCCACACTTAGTTGAATAGGAGGAGTCAAAAAAGTATATTGCAAACCAGAACTTTCCTCCCACTTCTTCTCGAATCAAGACAAGAACTTGTTGGTTGTTTTATACGAGAAAACTTAAGAAAGAATATGTTTGGTTAAATTTTATTTTACTACTTTTTTTGCTTTTCAATTTGAAACGGAAGTGGGAAATGAAACAGACGATTTTGGCTAACAAACAAAAAGAGGAAGATAATAATACGCTATACCTTCCTCTTGAAAGTGAACAATGTTTCATACTTTCATGTAACTCATGGAGCCTTAGCACTGCAGTCCTCTTGAAAGTGAACAATGTTTCATACTTTCATGTAACTCATGGAGCCTTAGCACTGCAGGCATGGAGGCAAGCGGCACAAGCAACAAGAAATTTGCACTCAATGGTTGCCTCATTATAGGTACACTGGATGGGGCTAATGTAGAAATCAGGGAGGAAATTGGGGAGGAGAACTTTTTCCTCTTTGGTGCAACAGCAAATGAAGTCCCTAGGCTGCGCAAGGAAAGAGAGAATGGAAAGGTACAAAGTTTGCAATTTCTTTAAATTTGGTTTAAACAAAGGGTTTTATCTTAAAAATGGCAAGTTGTCACACAAATTTTTATATCTTATCCTATTAGAGAAATGGCATTAGTGCTTCAGAGCTTAGCGTAGCTGAAAGACTTGCCAAAGCCTAACTGATATATGGACAATCAGTAGGGTTCAATCATATTTGCCGACCTAGGAATACTCTTTTGTCTTTTTATTCTGTTATATATATTTGAAAAAAACACACAAAATTCCTTTTTTTTTTAATAAAAAAAAATGGAATATGTAACACTTATTACTCAAATGACAAAACCTTACTTGGAGAGATGATTTTATTTATTTTCCTTTTTCTTACTTGGAGTGAAGAATTAATGCAGAATAGTACAGAGCTAACACAAATCTTCCCTCTTTTTTTTTCCTATTTCAGGTGGGAACACACTCAAATCTGGCTCAAAAAACAAATAAATTAAGCACCTAAAAAATGCCAGGTATGCTGTCATTCCCAAAGTCATAATCTTAACATCGGAGAAGCAATGTGCATGTTGTTCTAGGCTGTGAGTGCAGTACTATCAGTCCTACCATCAAAAGTCGATCACCTAACCTAAAACTACAAAGATTTCAAATTATCCTAACTACTTACCATCAAAAGGCCCATATTCTAATTCAGTTAGTTCTACCATACCACCATTAACTACTAATAGCAGAGCAATACAACAAGTTTTGACACTACCAATGCATGGATCAGATGGAAGAAACTAATTAACTGGCTGATAAGAACATGTAAACACAATTAAAAACAAAAAATATGATTTATGCCTTTTGGGAAATCTCATAGCTGTACTTGAAAGATAAAGTATGATTTAAATTTTTTTCCCATACCTGATCTAGTGATATTACAAGTGATGTCCAAAAGTCATGAAATCTTCTTCTAAAAACCCAATCAATGAAAATCATCACCCTAATTTTAGTGGTCATAGAATACTGTCCCTGTCAAGGCACTAACCAATGACTATAAACAGAGGGCTACACCAAATAACTGCCATAAGGAGTATCAAGTGCCTAGGAAGAACCATGTCAGAACTATGACCCATGCTACTGTCCAGCAATCCAATAATGTCACATAAGTAATTCAAGAAGTCTATATATATATAGCAATAAAAATTATACACTAAGAGATTTATTTAACATGCTACTTTGATCTAGTTTTGGAAATGCATTGTGACAAATTCTCATGATTAAATTCCAAATTCTTACAAATATAACATGGTCAGCCCATCTTTTCTGAATTTTTTTTTTTTGGCTAATAAGTGAAGCCAATGGCTTTTCTCACATTTTATTACTTACCTTGTTTTCCTACATCTTCCTTACTTCAAAACCATAGCAGCACAATAATATTCAAAAACTATAACAAATTATACAAACAAACACAGTTTCTTAGTAATAATGAACAAAAAGAACAGCAACTTATTACCTTTATAGTCAAATAGAATAATACTTGGCTGTATCAGTGTCCTCAACAAGGAGTTGTACAGCACATTTAATTGTCAACATCCTACATTTGACTCCTGCAAGATTAAGATGATGTTACCATCATGAATCCAATAATTTGATAAAAATCCAGTTAACATAGCCAATTGACTATAAAAATCAAATGTAGGAAATGCTAGATTATAAAGGCAAAATGACACCAATGGTAGAAAACACCATTGGCCGCAAAGCAATGAAAAAACAACCATCATCAAATTTTACCACAAATAACAGTGCATAACCATCAAAAACACAAAAAAGTAAGATAAAAGAAGCATTGGACAAACATATATAAATATAGCTCAAACACATAGGAGTGATGAGCATTGTCTTACATACACACCCATAACAAGCATTAGTTTCCTCCAATAAAAAAGAAAAAAGAAAAATAATAGTGCAACAGGTACAACACTGATAGTTCGATTACTACACCAAGCCTACACAACCCTATAGAGACAAGCTATTGTTCCTTCACTACATCATTGACATTCAAGGTGCCTTTGGTACTCTTTTTCTAGCCAATTCAACTAGACGATCTTGTTATCGGAAAGTGCTTCAAACACGGGCCTACTCTTCTCTTTTTCCTTGAAGTAGGTGACACTGAACATATAAAGGTAATGACCCGTGTGCACCCCGGGAAGACTTAACACCAGGTCCAGAATTGCTTTAAATTGAGCAGTTGCTGTGGGAGCAGATGGTGTATGAGCACTTAGACTAGATCTTTCAATAAGAACATTTGAGATGCTCTTCAAAAAGTCGGACATCTCTTGCGCAGCTGAACGCTTTTTTTTTGGTTTCTTGGAAATTGGCTTGAAAATGTGGACACTAGTTGCCAAGCCTTTCCCCTTATTCACTGCCGGTCCTGCCCTCGACGATGATGGACCTTCAACCTCCATTGCGTCAACATTCACTTCGGGTTCACATTGGGGGTCAACAAATTCTATGCTATTATCGGAGTCCCCAGACCCTTCGTTGGTTTCCGTTGGTATTGGAGCACTCGGGCAGAATGCATTTTTTCCCGTTGCAACTGTGCCTCCAAACATGATGTTTAGGAGGTCATGATTCGGTAAACCATACAGTTTAAAGGTTTTTGCATCAGGACATGCGTACATGTGGACAACAAGTAGTTAGAACACAAGAATATTAGTTTTAGCCAGTAAAGTTTTTCACAATTATGTATTGATCAGAACTAACCGCAATCTTTCGGTTCCACCACTCATCAGGTGCGTCAAACATCCCACTTCCAGCATCATAACCCAACCCAATCTCATTGTCCATACACTTGTTATAAATCTTCCACCTTTTTTTCAGATTATCCCATTTGTTTTTAATCTGCGGAAAAGTCACCACTTTTTCCATCTCACCCAACTGCCGAATCACTTCTTTAACCCCAATTTTGGACAAATATTCGGTGGCCCTCCTCTGGCCCTTCATGACTTCAGCAGCACAGAACCGACAAAAAGCTTCTAGTTCCGTAGGGTCTTTCCAGTCAGCTCTTTCATCTTTACCACCATCGTCCATCGATTTTTTCTGCTTAACCATTTTTGCTACAACTTCCTATACTCCGGCATTTCAACAAACAGTTCGGATGCATATCAATAATCAGTTAGGCATGCCCACATGACAAATGCAAAGTAGACTCACATATATCCAAATACAACAGAGAACCAATGGCATTACACGAAGGATCAAGAAACCCACATACTCTACACTCATGGAAAACACAACAGAGAACCACACACAGACGTTGAACACAAAAAAACCACACACAAACGTTGAATACAAAAAACCACAGATTGATGAAGCCTCATGGAAAAGCACAGATGAGAGAGCATGAAAGATAAAATCACTTACCTGTGAATACAGACACCAACAGTGGTGACAACGATGTCCCAAGTGGAGAGAAGGTGAGCTCGAGCGTTTGTTGAACAGAGGGGATCTTTTCTGTAAATTCCGCGTAATGGGTTTGCGTTTATCAACTGCTGAAGTGCTCTGTTTTGATAGCTTCGTGGTTGGTGGGTAGGTGCAAGACATTGAAGATGATTCGGATAGAGCATTGAAGGGAATTGAAGGCATTCTTTCCACGATAGTTGGAGAGAAAAATCAGAAAGCTTGAGGAGAATGGAATTAGCAGTTGAGAGGCAAAACGCACCGTTTTGATCAGAGGTTATTCTCAGCTTCTGTGATGAACAGTACACGCAAGGGTTCCCAAATCAGCTAAATCCATGAACAGTACGCACAAGAAGAGGCTTATGGAGATATTTGCTTCTGCTCTTGCAAAAACGGTGCGCAGAACTTAATGAAACGGTGCGCTACAGCAAAACTTGCGTTTTCTCTCATTTGCGTTTCCTTAGCAGCTCATGTGCGTGGGTCCCAGTGCAAAACATGGAACGCGGAATTAGATGGTTTTAAGCGCTATCCAAACTGGTACCTTTTCTGTAAATTCCGCGTAATGGGTTTGCGTTTATCAACTGCTGAAGTGCTCTATTTTGATAGCTTCGTGGTTGGTGGGTAGGTGCAAAACATTGAAGATGATTCGGATAGAGCATTGAAGGGAATTGAAGGCATTCCTGCCACGGTAGTTGGAGAGAAAAATCAGAAAGCTTGAGGAGAATGGAATTAGCCGTTGAGAGGCAAAACGCACCATTTTGATCAGAGGTTATTCTCAGCTTCTGTGATGAACAGTACACACAAGGGTTCCCAAATCAGCTAAATCCATGAACAGTACGCGCAAGAAGAGGCTTATGGAGATATTTGCTTTAGCTCTTGCAAAAGCGGTGCGCAGAACTTAATGAAACGGTGCGCTACAGCAAAACTTGCGTTTTCTCTCATTTGCGTTTCCTCAGCAGCTCGTGCGCGTGGGTCCCAGTGCAAAACGTGGAACGCGGAATTAAGTGGTTTTAAGCGCTATCCAAACTGGTACTATATCAATAACTCTCCTGATCTAATACTAAACAACGACCTTAATCCCAAATTTTTTTTTTTTTCAAAATTTAAGACATACAGTTCCATATTGCCACCAGCGTTGGTGCGCTTAAGAGCCTCATTGTAAACACGATCCCAGCAATCAACCTCAGAATCGGGTTGCTCCCGATCACCAGATCCACCAACCACTCCTTCAAACTCGAGATCGCCGACTCTTGAAATATTGAAATTCACAAAAGATTTTTTGTTGCACTTTCAATGAGCATTAAAAAAAAAAAAAAAAAAAAAAAAAAAAAGTAACCAATAGAAAGGTACAGTTCTTCTATAATTAGAAAATTTGTCACAACTTAGTGAAGTGGTCCACTAGGAGCGGTGAACAATTATTTTCACATGAATTCACCGCTTTTTTCTCCACTATTTACAAGTTACAACCAACAATTTCAGAGTCATGACAAAAGTTGTGTCTTTAAACTAAAAAGGTAAAAACCTAAAGGGAATGGGGTTGGAAGCTAACTAAGGCAAGTGCTCAATTGTAATGGATCCAACACGAGCAAGATATGTGTTCAAAAATGGCAAGTATCACGTCAAGGCTATATCCTTATAGTATTGGACAACTTTGATCTTGACAGCGAATTTTGAATCAGCTAAAAGCATCTTCCTTCTAAAAACTAGAAAGCATGATCTAAATTTGATTTTCTAATTTATTCCCTCTTTTGATTACGTTCTTTTTTTTTTTTTTTTGGTAGAGAAACAAAAATCAAGAAATAACAGTACACGGAATGAATGAACTTAAAATCTTATTATATTTGTCCTAAATTGTTCACAAATTTGCTTGCTAGTAGAACTGAATGAAACTTTGTTCTTGAAAAGAGTTTTACTAAAACAGTAAAACCAAGACCAATCATAAAAAGTAAAATAATTTTATAAAATTCAATATACATTCCAAGAATATTTATTTAGTATATGCCTCATTGTACTTCAATTTTCATTTTGGAATATTTATGGCATTTAAGATACCCGTACATTTTTATTAAAAAAAAAAATTTTTTTGAATCAATTGATGCTTCTTGTGTACTTATCATAACATTCCAATCCATAAATAACAATAATAAATTGCCATAAATAAATTATACGCTTCCTATTTTTGGCGGTGTCTCTCCCATCCAAAAAAATGTTGGGTAAAACGAGAAGGAGCTAAAGATCAAGCAATTTCCAAGTAGCTTCTCTTTAGTCCCCACCAAGCCAAACAGACCTGAAACTTTCAGTACCCTCTTTCCACAATCTTCTCTCACATTTGGAGTCGAGCTCGACGGCGTCGTCTGGGGAGAGGTTGGGGACGTCGCTGTTGTTGATGGCGTCAGTGGGCTAGGTGTAGGTCGGCGTCGGCGCTGTGACTGAGTGAGAGTGAATCGGAGTGAGTGAATGAAAAAAAAAAAAAAAAAGAGGCTGGTCGACGGCGCCGGCGAGGGACTGGGTCGGCATCGCCGGCGGCGGCGGGGGCTAAAATATATAATTTTTTATTGCATTAAGAGGAGACTACTTAATTATGTTAATTTCCTGTAAATGATTAATTAAGTATACTTAAAAGAAAGTCTACGTAGTCTTATTTCTGAAAGAGAAATTTTATAGTTTCACAAATATCATTAAATAAAATAACTTTCAACATAGTCTTTATAGTTTTGTTTCATTTATTAAAAAAAAAAATGGTAAATTACTTTTTTATGTCTTAGAGTTTTTGAGTATGTTTCATTTAGTCTTAAAATTTCAAAAATTTTCATTTAAACTTTAAAATTTCTAAAAGAGTTTCATTTCAATCTTATAGTTTAAGATAGTTTTACTTAAAACTTAATGACCTGTTTGGAAGTTTAGAGAAGGAGGAGAGTAGAGGAGAGTAGAGGGGAGGGGAGTAGTGGAGGGGAGTAGTGGAGAGAAGAGTAGAGGAAAATGATTCCCCTCCACATTGTTTGGATGTTTTTAAAATTAATAAGGGGGAAGAGAGTAAATAGCCATTCCCCTTGTATAATTTTGTTAATATAATAAGGGTAAATTAGGTAATTTACTTGGTCAATAGTTTATGTATTCTACTCTCCCTTCAAATCTCTCTAATTTGGGGGAATTAAAAATGGGGGGCTAGAGGGAGTTGAAACCCCTCCAAACCCCTCCAAACCCCTCTCCCTCCTTCCTTAAAAAACTTCCAAACAAGGTAATTGGATTACTCTCCCTCTCTCTACTCTACTCCCCCTCCTTTTTTAAACATCCAAACGGGCCATAAGAGTTTTGGATAAATTCATTTAAACCTCAAATTTTTGGAGGGGGGAAACTCTTCACATGATGTTTGATGGGTGTGATAGAAATTTTAAATGAAACGATTCTAGAATTTTGAAGTTTAAATGAAACATTTTAAAGTTTTAAATATATATATATAAAACATACCCTAAGCTTTTTTTTTTTTTTTTTTTTTTTGAGAATCAAACGTACCCTAAGCTTAACTTCAAACAGGGACGGAACTATAGGGCTACAGGCCCCCGCGGCCTTCTAAAACACTCCTTAACAGTAAGCCATGGCCCCCACCAAAAATAATAAATAAATAAAAGAGGAGGAGAATGAGGAGAGTGTCAATTTGCACAGTAGATATAGAATTTAGGAGCCCACAGGAAAGGACCTTTGGAGTTTTGACTCAGTGAGACAATTTAAGAGCTCACATAATTTTTTTTATTTTTTTTATTTTAAGTAACGATAATCTTCTTAAAACTACGTACATGATATTATCTATTTTACGTTACGCTTTATTAAAATATTATTTTTTTGTTAATATTATATAGCTTTATCAAATCATCTTTCTCAATATATGAGTAAAGAAGTATTAAAACATAAATTTGTATATAAACAGTAACTTTGTATATTTACATGATTACATAGTAATTTTTAGAGTTGGATGTGGAAATTTACTCCTTACACTGTTATCCATTGACTGACATGAGTATTCTAACGTTGTAGTCATAAAAACATGTAGAAAATTTAACAAAAATGAAAGCTTTAGTTTAGTTCTCATTTCATAATACTTTGAACCCCAAAATTTTTTTGAGTACCAATATAATTAAGAGAGTGAAGTTTTAACTAGACTAGAGCTAGTCCGATCACTTTTGAGAGTAAATAAAGTAATTAGAATAGATATCCATGATTTTTGAGTAATTGTTAGTACCTATGATTTTTTTTAATTCATATTTTGGCCCTCTCAGTCCAAATCTTGGGTCTATCCCTGATTTTAAGGTTTAACAAGTATAATTTATCTTTAAAAAAAAAAAAAAAAAACTTGAGAAGGTAGTATTTAATCTTGATAGGGCTTTATCCATTTTCACCTAAATTAGTAAAATTTATATCCAATAACTTAAGGATTCTAATAGAAAAGGTAATATATTGAAAAATAATAATTTAAATGATTTTTTTTTTTTTTAAGTATATGTGCTCTAATTTTACAATATAAGCATTGTTATTTACCATTAAAATTCAAGTTAAAAAAAAAAAAAAAACCATTTTCTTTCACTAATTCAATTCAAAGAGAATAAGAAAATGTACCTATATATTGCTTACAAATTTTAAGATTTTGATTTATAAGTAATTAATCAATTTATATATATAGAAATAGCTGAGTATCTAATGTAGTTGTGATAATAACACCCCCTATAGTTTATCTATATTTATTATACACCATTTTTTGGAACCCTTTGTATTTCATGTTTTTAATCACTAGATGCATGCATTGTTCTCAAGTGTTAAACAAGCTGCCAACACATTAAGACAGCCGACAATTTTCGACAATCAAGACCATTCATAGTCCTTCTAATATATATATATATATATATATATATATATATATATAAAGAAAGACTATTCATAGTGTAGGGTCACATATTGTTGGAGATTGGTTTAGTGAGCCCAATACAATAAATTTGTAGAAAATTGGCCAAAGAGCTAGGTTTTAGTAGCTTATAGTAACGGCTAGTAAATAGTTCAACACATATAGCTCAAGGAAATAGTTGTCCGAGGAGATCAATACCATAGATATGAAAGTTTTTACAAGTCTTAATGCTATAGTCTTTCTTTCGTCTCCTCCTCTTTCTCCTTTTTTCTTCAATCTCCCTCTCATCGGAGATCTTTTACATTTATATAGGCCTCCTCAGGCCATCTTGACCTTACACTTGTTACCCATCAAAATTCTTACTTGAGTGCATGTCCCATCAAGTATCTTCTTTTGTTATCCGTGGTGGCGGTAGCTGAAAATTATACTGTTCAGGAGTCTTCTTCCCATAAATGCGGCCAGAAAAGTTGCTGCAATGCATTTAATGCAGTGGTAGCAGTTTTTCTTTGAGATATTTCTATGTTATTATCACCTTCGTACGTGCTTGAAGTTCGTCCTTATTGGTGAAACTTCCTGGAATATCACTTTAAATCACCAAAACAATTGCTTGACCTACATTCACCCTGTCCAAGGAGGCTAACCTCCTCAGATCATATTCCTCCACCTTTTCCTTGCGCGGTCCTCTGTTCTAGGGCCTTACTTACTTATTTACTCCTCCTCGGACGTATCCACGAATAGGGCTCAAGGCCCAATATACAAGTTTGGGTTCTTACCCCCACACATAGTATATTACTCATTCTCGCTATTACATAATTTATAAATATAAAATAATAATTTTTATGATAAGAATTGAAAATGCCACGAGTCACTCCTGGATAAATAAGGGTATGTTTGGTAACTATTTTTCCCCCTTATTTTTTGTTTCCAAAAATAATTTTTTATTTTTGAAACTAAAAAATTTATTTGGCAACCCAAAATGAACAGAAAACAAAAACTATTTTTAAAATTCAATTTGTGAAGGAAACTGAAAACATGTAAAATGTTATTTTCAGTTTCTAATTTTCAAAAGAAAAAGAAAATACGCATTTAATTTAATGAATCTGTCTTATTTAATGGGTTAGCATTAGAGTTCAAATCCTTGTAATAACATATTTTAGTATTTTCTATTTTTTTCTTTAAAAAACTATATATTTTTTTTATTTCAACTAACCAAACATGTTTTTTATTTCAAAAATACAAGAAAATTGTTTTTTATTTATATTCCTGTAAGGACTTTGTCCGCTTTGGGGAGCCAAGCTCTCACGGATTTGTACTCTTCAGCCGAGTGCAGGACCGATAGCTTGCTTATAATCTCACATCGGAAGAAGTTCCCTCCCACTAACACTTTATATGCCCTTGGAGTGGTGATACACTAACACAAGCTCCAAGGGCATATAAAGTGTTAGTGGGAGGGAACTCCTTCCAACGTGGGATTACAAGCAAGCTATTGGTCCTGCACTCGGTTGAAAAGTACAAATCCGTGAGGGCTTGGCTCCCCAAAGCGGACAAAGTCCTTACATTAAAAGGGGCAATTCCCAAAAACAAGTTTGAAAATAGAAAACAAAAACTCCTACCAAATAGTTTTGTTTCTCAAAAAAAAAAAAAAAAAAATTTCATGTTATTTTTTTAAATAATTTAAAAAAAAAAAAACATTTTTCTTCACTAACTCAATGTACCTATATATTGCTAACAAATTTTAAGATTTTTGATGTGTGTGTGTATATATATATATATATATCAATTTATTATATATAGAAAAAAAAAATAGCTGCACGAGTCTCTAATGTAATTGTGGAACGTCTTTATCACTTTATACTATATTTATTATACACCATTTTTTGGAACCCTTTGTACCTCATGCTTTTAATCACTAGATGCATGCATTGTTCTTGCGTGTTAAACAAGCTACAAAGTGCCAACCCATTGGGACAGCCAAGAATTTTAACAATCAAGACTGTTCAAATTTCATAGTATATTACTCATTCTCTCTATTGCATAATTTATAAATATATAAAATAAGAATTTTTATGATAAGAATTGAGAATGTTACGCACCCCAGGAGTACATCTCGGATAAACAATCATCCCACTTTTTGATTACTTGACTAGGACTTTTGTTTGGCAATCTCTTTTGCATGAAAATTAGTTGGTACTATATCTTCTAATATGGAAATCCAATTGGCGTATTAAATTTCTTTTTTGTGGAACTTACCTTCAATGGAAGACAAAACTGACATGTTCACAAAAGATGTTCACGAGATAACGCCCTGCTTTTTTTAGGAAAAACAATATAAAAGGAATTGTTGTACATTCCTTTTGTAGCATCATAAAATTAATGTGACCTAGATTTTCTCACAATTCCTAAAGCCTATATAAACCCAATCATGGTAAATCAACTCTCACATCCTATACTATCAAATACAAAAAAAAAAAAAAAAAAAAAAAAAAAAAGGAAAAGAAAAAGAAATTACACTCTGAAAATTGAAGAACGAAAGGATGGTGTATAATAAAACCTTTTTGGAACATGTGATGGCGATGATTGGTGGTCAATGGGTCTGGAAGGTGTACTTCTACAAAGAGTTCTGTATCAAAGGCTGAAAATAGGAGGTTGTTCTTGGTGTATCATGAAGTATTGGGTTCGATATAAAAAATAATTCCTCTTTTATTTTATTTTTTTACTAATATTTTGTAAGAGAAATAAAATTATTTTTCTTTGATCTCACTCTCTTTTCTTAGTTTCTATTTCATTATTTTGTTTGTCAGGTAATGATCGAGTTTCTTGAGGAAATGAATCTTATTAATAAATAAACTAAATAGAAGTATTGTTATTTTGAGTCATGAGTAAAAATGATACTCGCAACTCTTATGCTTAAAAAAAAATTAATAATTATATATATATATATATATATATATATATATATATAAAAGGTAAGAATAAAGCTAGAGTTCGAATCATAGACATCAAGCAATAGGCACCATAAAAAGTGTCGCTATTACTTGAACTTCATCTTTAATATGATTTTGTAGAAACTTTTTCTAGAACATGGAAAAGAAAAGAAAATTATGAAATTGGTTAAGAAATTCCATTTATTTCTGAAGTATTTAACCAAGGTTTGACTTACCTCAAATACTTTTTTAATGAAAATCTCCTTTTATTTTAATGAAAAACTGTCACATCATTTACTAATTAAAATAAAAAGTAAAGATTAAAATTCACTATCACTTGTTATTGTATATTTAAAATAAAAGGACATGTCCAGTTAAGAAAGTACTGGAGGTAGGTCAAACCCATTTAACCATTTTGCTGCCCTTTTGTAGTTTTGTACTGTACTGATTTATTATGAGGTACAAGACTAGCGTCAGCAAAAAAAAAAAAAAAAAAAAAAAAAGCCTCTATATATATATATATATATATATATATATTAGAATTCTACATTTCTGAGAAGCAAACCCTTAGTAAAAAACAGGGAGTGTTTATTTAGAATTAGAATTCCACTTGTAAGGCATTTTGCAATGGTGACTTTGGGGATAGGTAACTGTGCAGGCCTTCGAACGAGGCTACTGGACTGTGACTCGTTTGGGCTTACAATCTATTTGTATTGTGGGCCTGGAATTCCTACACTGGGTCGTTCCTATACTGAGACTGATCGAGAGCCCCTTTCCTCCTTCTTGTCTATCCTTCTTTCTTCCCCTCTTATTTCCCCTGTTTTTCAACAACCCCCCTTCTTTCCCAAGATCCTTGTATTTATAGTGGGGTGCTAGAGGGATGGTGATGATTACGCTTGCGCTAGTGCATTTGAGGGTCCAATGCAGATGAAGATTTGTGGATGTTTAGGTGGGAGTGGCCTTGGGAATGGTTCCCAATCTCTGGCGCTCGGCGGATACAACTCCTAGCCGCTAATGCTCGGCCGTATGTTCCCCGGGCGTAATAGAACTTCTCGGGGAGGTATCCTCGGAGGATGACGTAACTTTGGGAAGCACGTGCGAGCGGCTAAAACCAAACTGTTCCTGCCCAAGCGTGTCAAGAAAGTAGGGCCCCTTGTGGGCCTTACTGATCCAACAGGCCTGGGGAGCTCGGTGCCGTACATTAGCCCCTCCTTGATTCGGCCCACGTTCTCGGGGGGTGAATCAAGGAATCTGAAGGGGTCGATGGCCCGGCCGGGGGGTTTCCTCGGCAACTAATGCGCTTCTCAAAAGGCGCATTAAGTCTGATGGGCTGTCATTATTGCCTGACGCTTCGCGAACCGAGGCGTCGTGCGTGTGACAGTTGACGCGATGGCTGGTTGGGCCTCGCGCCGCCGGTTTATTAAATGCTATTTACTCCTCACCCATCCCCTATATAAATCCCCCTCAGGCATTCCCTTTCATTTTTTCGCATCCTCTAATCTTTTACCTTTCGTTTGGCTGAGCATTGCTCTGTGCGCATTCTTTCTAGTTCAGGATCTCTCTTCCTTAGAGCCCCAAGTAAGTCTTCTTCCTTTTCCTTTCTGATTCTCTGTTTCATTCTTTTGCTCCCATAGATCGTAGTTCTTCTTTTTAGGAGTTATAGTATAGGAAATGGGCTACTCTTACCTCCTCTCTTCTGAGGCTGCTTTGGCCACCTTTAGGGCCGCTTACGACGTGCCCGGGGACGTAGATATTGCGTACTGTCCCGAGGGTGATATAGACATCCAGAGGCGCCAAGGCGTCAATACGGTTTTCTTTCCATTGATGGCCATACTGGAGGGCGGGGTTAGGTTCCCGGTTGATCCCCTTATCCTAAGGACCCTTAGGTTTTACGGTCTTTGCCCCGACCAACTCCCTCCCAACTTTTACCGGGTAGTGAGCTGTGTCAGTAGGTTGAACCATATGTTCGGTTTAGAGTTAAACCAACATGATATTAATTTTATGTACAGTTTATGCGGCAACATCGATTCAGATTACTATCTGAAAACTAGGGATATGAGGGTACGGCTGATCTCATGCCTACCTGATTCCAATAGGAATTCAGCCGGGGAATTTGTACGGGTGAGCGGCAATTGGTTTGCCGAGGAGCTCCCCTGCGCGTTTTCTCCGCGCGATGTAGGTCGGTGACAAACATCCTTACTTTTTCCTTATGTTTGATTTTCACCCCGGAGTAACCCCTAACCAACTCTGTGTGGTTTCTATGCAGACAGCAAAAGATTCAGGCCGGATCGCCGAGTAGTGCACGTCCGCGACTTAAATTTCGTGCTTAGGTCGGAAATCTTCGTGCACTCGGACGGACAACTCCGAGCTTCGCACTTGATCCTCGGTGTCGCCCCCGTCTACTCCACCTGGCAGGCATTCAGCCAGGCACTTTTGGTGGACAGCCCCTTGCTCTCCTACATCGACGTGCGCAACTCGAGCCTCTTGCCCAAAAAGTTCTCGGTAGGGGAAGCACGTGACCTCGGGCCCCGGTATATCTGTTCGGACGAGCGCCAGCCACTCCGCGACGAATCGGCTGAAAGGGTGTCTCGCGCACTCCGAGAAAGAGCTCACCAACAGATTGAGCAACAAAATCCCGCTCAGCCCGAGGTTCCCGAGGAAGCAGCCGAACAAGTCGACTCTTCGGAAACAGAGTCCGACCAAGGCCACGAAATGGTGGCAAGAAGGGCTATGACGATAAGCCGTTTCGTGCCCGGTGCACGCCCAGCTGGTCAGCAGCAAGAAGGTTCGAACCAGCCATCCCAAACGACTCCTGCCCAGCAGACCGGCCCAGGGAGCAGACGCAAGAGGCCACGTACCGGGGAACAGACGCAGACCGGCCCGGGCGTGGTCTCGACTCGACCTTCTTCTGGCATCATCATCCGCGAGCCGGTGACTCAGCCCCGGCCGGACGGCGCGTCAACTTCCCGGTCCGCCGCGATTTGGCAGCCGTCCTTCGTGTTGGACGGCGAGCCCCTCACCGAGACTGCCAGCCTCCGAGTCTGGGACAAGGGCAAGGGGGGCCACGTCGCTCAGAGCCTGGCAAGCGGCTTGCTTTTGCTCGAAGACGTCCACGCCTATGAGGAGGGGACGGAGGAGTCCGTTGGGAGGCGGCTCATTTGGCTTACTATGGCGGTAAGATCTTCTATAACTACAATACTTTGTTTTCTATTGATTTGTTCTTTGGATTTGTTTATGAACGGCATATTGTCACATGCTATGTACGCAATCGTTTGTTCAGGCCGCGCAGTTGTCCCAGATCGTGGATGGGAAACTCAAAGAGCTTGCCGAAGACGCTGGGCGGGAGAAGGCCCTGAAGGATGTGGCTGAAGTCACTGCCGCGGAGAAGCTTAAAGCCGCGGAGGACGCAGAAAAAAGAGCCGCTACAGCCGAGGAGGCCAGGGCTCGCGCCGAGGGGTTGAGGGCTGAGCTGGAAACGAAGCTGGGGGACGTGCAGCTGCAATTAGCCACGTCAGAAAGCCTGAAAACAGCCCAAGGGGAGGAGATAGCGGCCTTAAAGGCTGCGTTGGACGCTTGTGAAAGCAAGTGGTACGATGAGGGGTTCGCTGACGCCGAGAACTCCGCGGAGCCGGTCATCCGTCAAGCTCACAAGCTCGGGTTCGAGGAGGGGTGGCTAGCCGCACTCCAAGCTGCGGGTGTTCCCGAGGACTCCCCACTGCGGAATCCAACCGAGATACCCTTCCCGGCCCAAGCTGCGCCCGCACAGACCGCCCCCCTGGTTATCGACGAGGAGGAGACCTCCAGTATGCGAGCACTGGTGGAGGCCATTGACTCCCATGCCGAGCCAACCGGTTTAGAGGTTACTAGCGACCCCTGTAGCGACGCTCCCCCCAGCTGATTGCCGCATATTTTTACTTGTTTTTAATTTAGTTTATTTTCTTAGGAGGATTTTGCCTAAGTCACCGGGCTGTGGTGACAAGACATTTTATTTCCTCGGCTTTTATCGTATATCAAACACTCTGCCTAGTGCGATTCCAGTTAATGTTATTGTGTTGTTTCCATTTTTCCATTACATACTATCGTGTTGCTTATTAAACGTGTCGTCCAGGCTCGCTTCCCCGATGATGGGTTAACCTTTCCCGGGGGACTTTGTCTCGCTCATGGTGCTCATTTGAAAGTAATTTAGTTCTAAGTTTTCAACCCGCTCGGTGAATGTAGTCAGGTTGGGAGCACGGCTTTTGTCTTTGGGATAAGCGTTAGTTTTACAATTTCCCATAGCTCGGGGTGTGAAAATGTTCCGAAAGTTAGGTTCCAGTCCCTCGGGATAGCATTAAGTTTCAGTACGCTCGGAGACGGGGATCGAACCGAGATACAGGGTTAGGCCCTTAGAAAAGAGTTAGGTTTCCACATGCTCGGTGATAGGGATCGAACCGAGAGACATGCTTCTGTCCTTGATAAAATGTTAGGTTTCCACATGCTCGGTGATAGGGATCGAACCGAGAGACATGCTTCTGTCCTTGATAAAATGTTAGGTTTCCACATGCTCGGTGATAGGGATCGAACCGAGAGACATGCTTCTGTCCTTGATAAAATGTTAGGTTTCCACATGCTCGGTGATAGGGATCGAACTGAGAGACATGCTTCTGTCCTTGATAAAATGTTAGGTTTCCACATGCTCGGTGATAGGGATCGAACCGAGAGACATGCTTCTGTCCTTGGGTAATTTGTAAGATTCCTTTTGCCCATATCTCATATCGACAACATTTCTCATTAACACCAGCAAATGTACAATCCAGACCGAACGCACTTTTTACTAATGATAGAACCTCTTCAAGTTCTAGATGTTCCAGGGGCGAGGCAATGGTCTCTCGTCTAGTTCCTCCAAATAGTATGCCCCTTCCCCGGCTACTGCCGTGACCCTATACGGTCCCTCCCAGTATTGTGCCAGCTTGCCTGCATGGACGTCCCGCATATGCCCCACTGCCTTTCTTAAAACCAGGTCCCCAGCGTCAAACTTCCTTGCCCTCACCCTTCGGTTGTATCTTCTTGCCAGTTTCTGTTGGTATTCGGCCAGTCGGATAGTTGCTGCTTCACGCCGCTCATCCAGCCGGTCCAATTGTCTAATCAACATTTCGTCATTTGAACTGGGGTCATATTTAGCTATTCGTGCGCTGCATATACTTACCTCGGTAGGAATAACAGCTTCGGCACCGTAGGTAAGAGAGAAAGGAGTTTCCCCCGTGGATCTTCTCGGAGTTGTCCGGTAGGCCCACAGGACGTTAGGTAGCTCTTCGGCCCAGTTCCCCTTAGCATTATCAAGTCTTTTCTTCAGCCCATTGACAATTACCTTATTGACGGCCTCGGCTTGGCCATTGCTCTGAGGGTACGCCGGGGTAGAATACTTGTTCTTGATGCCGAGTCCCATGCAGAATTCTCGGAATGCCCGGCTATCGAACTGCAGCCCATTGTCTGAAACCAAGGAATCTGGTACCCCGAATCTGGTGACGATGTTCTTCCATACAAATTTTTTCACGTCCACGTCTCGGATATTCGATAAGGCTTCAGCCTCCGCCCACTTTGTAAAGTAATCGACGGCTACAAGGACGAACCTTCGGTTACCAGTTGCTCGGGGGAGCGGCCCCAGTATATCTAGCCCCCACTGTGCGAACGGCCAAGGACTACTGACCGGATTGAGATGGCCGGCGGGCTGATGTAACAGAGGAGCGTGCTTCTGACATTGCTCACATTTGCGCACATACTCGGCGGCATCCCTCTGCATCTGGGGCCACCAAAATCCCTGAGTCATAGCCCGGTGAGCCAATGACCGTCCCCCTACATGACTGCCACATACCCCTTCGTGCAATTCCGCTAGAAGTTCATTCACCTTGTCCGGATGCAGGCACAGAAGATACGGCCCCCTGAAGGATCTTCGATACAATGTACGGTCATCGGATAACCAGAACCGAGGGGCGGTTCTTCGGATTTTATTTCCTTCCTTCTCGTCGAGGGGGACCCGGTTCTCGGCCAAGAACTCAATGATCGGATCCATCCAACTGGGCCCCTGTGTCGCGATAGCCGCAACTGCCGGATCGTTGTGTAGCTTGACACTCGGTTCCGGAATCTGCTCCACTCTGATGAGCCGAGGTACATCCTCGGCTACTGATGACGCCAGTGTGGCGAGGGAGTCGGCGTGGCTGTTGTACGTCCGAGCTACCTGTACGACCTTCGCCATTTCGAACCCGGCCATAATCTGCTTCACCCGCTCCAAGTACGCCTTCATCCGAGGGTCTCGGGCCTCAAAACTGCCATTAACTTGATTGACAATCAGCCGGGAATCTGAATAGACCTCAACATCCTGGGCCCCCAAGCTTGATGCTATGCTCAGTCCGGCTATCAAGGCTTCATATTCTGCTTCATTATTGGAGGCCTTGAATCCGAACCTGAAAGAATGCTCCAGGCGAACCCCCTCGGGCCCGATAGCCACGATCCCCACGCCAGCCCCCGTGGAGCTAGAGGCGCCGTCCACGTATACCTTCCATGAGCGGCGACTCGTCTGGCAGACTATCTGGCACGAGCCTCTTGGTGAAAACTCTGCCACAAAATCAGCTAATACCTGCCCCTTCACAGCAGTCCTCGGCCTATACCGTACGTCAAAAGCCCCGAGCCTGGTCCCCCATTTCGCTATCCGCCCCGTGAAGTCTGACCGCCTCAGCAATGACTGCAAAGGATATTCCGTTAGTACGTACACGGTGTGGGCTTGGAAGTATTGCGGCAGCTTCCTGGTAGCATGCACTAGCGCCAGAACCAGCTTTTCCAACGGCAAGTATCTGGTCTCGGCGTCAACTAGAGTCTTACTGATGTAATACACAGGTTGTTGCTTACCCCGGTCACTCAATAGCACGGCGCTAACGGCGTGGTCAGTCACCGAGAGGTACATAAACAGGTCCTCTCCAGGTTCCGGGGCGGTCAGTATCGGTGCGTGTGTCAGGTAGTCTTTTAAATCCTGGAATGCTTTTTCACACTTGGCGTCCCACTGGAACCCCTTCCATTTCTTAAGGAGCTGGTAGAACGGACGGCAACGATCGGAGAATCTGGAAATGAACCGGTTAAGAGCTGCCAACATTCCGGTCAACACCTGTACTTCCTTTGGGTTGGTCGGAGGCCAAAGGCGTTGCACGGCAACAATTTGGTCGGGGTTAACCTCTATTCCCCGGCTGGAGATCAGGTATCCCAAAAACTTTCCAGCCCCCACTCCGAAGGCACACTTCCCTGCATTAAGGCGCAGCTTATGTTGCCGCAATACCCCGAATACCCCCTGAAGGTCCTCCACGTGCCGCGTTCGCAGTTTGCTTTTCACTACAAGGTCGTCTATATATACCTCCACTGTTCGTCCAATCTTGTCACGAAACATCCTTGTCATCATCCGTTGGTATGTTGCCCCGGCGTTCTTCAGGCCGAATGGCATTACGGTGTAGTGGTAGTTGGCGTCAGGAGATATGAATGCAGTCTTCTCCTGATCCTCGCCGGCCAGGGCAATCTGGTGATAGCCTTGAAACGCGTCCAGGAAGCTCATTCTCGGATGCCCGTACGTGGCATCCACCAACTGATCAATCTTGGGCATAGGAAACGGGTCTTTCGGGCATGCTCGATTCAAATCCGTGAAGTCCACGCAGACTCTCCACTTACCGCTTTTCTTCTTCACCACCACTGTGTTCGCAAGCCATTCTGGGAAGAAGATTTCTTTCACTGCACCTGCCTCCTTTAATCGCTGAACCTCGGCCCTAACAGCCTCGGCATGTTCATGTGCTTTTCTCCTCGGTCTTTGTTTCTTGGGAGGGAATGAGGCGTCCACGTTAAGCCTGTGGACGATAAATTCAGGGTCGACCCCCGGCACTTCGTACGGACTCCATGCGAATACGTCTAAGTTCTGAACCAGGAATAGTAGCAACTCAACTCTCTCATGGGTTGTCAGGCTGGCCCCTACCTGGAAGTGCTTGTCTGTATCCGGCAGTATTCCGACCTTTATCAATTCCTCGGCGCTAGTCTTCCCCGGATCTTCTCGGGGGCACGGTAATTGCTATAACGGAGCCTCTTCGGCCACTTCGTCCCCCCGTGTATGCTGGCCTTCCCAGTTCGCTGCAGCTACTAGGCACTGCCTGGCCATCCGCTGGCTCCCTTTCACCACTGCGATACCCTGTTCGGTATGGAACTTAACCTTTACATGCAGGGTGGACGGCACGGCTTTCATGGCGTGGATCCACGGTCTTCCCAAGATTGCCGTGTACGGCGAGAAGGACTTAACCACTATAAAGGTGACTCTTACTTCCTTTCCCCCCACGTCTACAGGCAGTGAAATTCGCCCGTCCGGCATCACTGTTCTTCCGTCGAACGAGACTAGCGGCGCATTGTACTTTCCCAAGTCCTGAGTTTTCAGCCCGAGTCCGTTGAGCAGATCCGGGTACATTACATCAGCCCCGCTGCCCTGATCTATCATCACCCTCTTCACGTCGAAACCGCTTATCCGAGCGGTGATCACTAACGCGTCTTCGTGCGGTTGCATTGTATCGTCTAGATCGTCCTCCCCGAAGGTAATTGCCTCCTGACCATACTTCACCTTCTTCTCCGCCGGTCCTGCGTCCGGTGACTCTTTCGCAGGCGCTACTGTCAACACCCCTCTTTCCGTCACTGATCTATCCCATGGGGGTAAGAGTATCATCTCGATTACCCCGCGCGGCGGTTGCTGGGGGATGCCTTTCTGTCGGCCCAAATGGCCAATTCCTTGGTTGCCGGGATTTACTACGTAGTCCTTCAGATGCCCGGCCCGCACCAGCTGCCCCAAATGATCTTTTAGTACCCGGCATTGTTCGGTGGTATGGCCTTTTTCCCTATGATAAGTGCAGTACAAGCTCTGATTCCGTCACGATGGGTCGCCGCCCATCTTATTTGGCCACCTGAAGTATGGCTCATTCTTGATCTTTTCCACTATTTGGTGCACTGGTTCCTTGAACGTTGCATTAACTTCCCCTGCCTGCCAGGATGGCTCCTGCGTTCTCCATTCCCTCCGTGGTCTCGGTTGGAAATTTCCCTGCCGGGGACGATTTATTAACGGTGCCTTACCTTTGCTTTGCAGCCGGTCATCTTCTAGGCGCTTGTACTCTTCGATACGCCTCATAAGCTGCCTCATGTCCTCGGGAGGCTTCTTTGTAAGTGATTCACGCAGCTCGGAGTCCTCGGGTAAGCCCATCCGGAAGGTACTTGCCGCGATTTTCTCATTGCCCCCACCTATCTCATTGTATAGCTCCCAGTACCTGCCGGAGTAACTGCGAAGAGTCTCCCCCACCCCCATCCTCATTGATAGCAGGGCATCAACAGGTTGCGGCACTCGGCTGCATGTCACGAACCGAACACCGAACTCCTGAACTAACTCGGCGAAAGAATATATGGATCTCTTCCGTAGTCCGTTAAACCACCTAAGAGCGGTTGGGCCAAGACTGGAGGGAAACACCTTGCACATCAGTGCGTCATTATGTGAGTGCAGGGACATCATGTGGATGTAGTGGCTGACGTGCTCCACCGGGTCCGTCTTTCCATCATAGACGTTAAACGGTGGTCTCGGGAATTTTCTCGGCATCGCGGCCCGCTCAATTTCATCTGAAAAGGGGGACCTTGCTATTCTGTGTAAGGCGCGGCTCAATTTGTCCATGGCTGCATTCCGAGGCTTCCTCTCCTCGGGGGAGTCCGACCCCCGGTCCTCATGATCGTGCGACCGGGAGCGGTGTTGGCGATGATAAGGCTCCCGCGAATGCCTTCTCTCTCGGTGATTATATGACTCGTGCGAACGTGAACGCTCCCTTCGCCCATGGGATCCCGAAAGGCTGGCCCCCACGTCCCGGCGACCGCCTAATTCCTCAGTCCGCCTCTCGATGCTATCTCGTTCCCTCCTTCGTCGCCTGCCATCTGCTTCCAATTCAAATTCTCTTACCCGCCTACGCAACCGTTCAATCTCCTGGTCCCTTTCGTCAAGTTGCCTGTGGTCCGGGGCGTCTGTCGCTGTCCGCTGCGTCTGATACGACCCCTCCCCCGGACCGGACATGTCTTCTCGTTCACGCTCCCTGTCTTCCCGCCCCTTCTGCCTCCTTTCTCTCCAGGAGGATCCCCGAGAAGACCCAACCGAACCGGTTTCGTCACCACTTCCCGGATGTCTGCCAGACATGGTCTCACATGCAAGTCTCAGTCGAACTACAGCTTTGTAGGCGTTTTCCACAGACGGCGCCAATTGTGCAGGCCTTCGAACGAGGCTACTGGACTGTGACTCGTTTGGGCTTACAATCTATTTGTATTGTGGGCCTGGAATTCCTACACTGGGTCGTTCCTATACTGAGACTGATCGAGAGCCCCTTTCCTCCTTCTTGTCTATCCTTCTTTCTTCCCCTCTTATTTCCCCTGTTTTTCAACAACCCCCCTTCTTTCCCAAGATCCTTGTATTTATAGTGGGGTGCTAGAGGGATGGTGATGATTACGCTTGCGCTAGTGCATTTGAGGGTCCAATGCAGATGAAGATTTGTGGATGTTTAGGTGGGAGTGGCCTTGGGAATGGTTCCCAATCTCTGGCGCTCGGCGGATACAACTCCTAGCCGCTAATGCTCGGCCGTATGTTCCCCGGGCGTAATAGAACTTCTCGGGGAGGTATCCTCGGAGGATGACGTAACTTTGGGAAGCACGTGCGAGCGGCTAAAACCAAACTGTTCCTGCCCAAGCGTGTCAAGAAAGTAGGGCCCCTTGTGGGCCTTACTGATCCAACAGGCCTGGGGAGCTCGGTGCCGTACAGTAACATATGTATTTCATAAAATAAAAAAAATAAATAAAAAAAAGAAAAAAGAAAAAAAGGTAACATTTAGTAAATAAATGAAGTTATACCATTGTGGATAACTGAATATTATTTTCCCAAACCCTCAAAGCATTGAGCTTCAATTTAAATATTTAAATATTATAGTGAATGTAATAACATAATGGGCTTGTTAGAATACAAGCCCAGTCTTTAACAGCGCTCATACAAAGAACTTCGAATAGTTTTTGAACTGTCAGGGAACGGGTTCTACAAACGAGCGTAAGATTTTCACACGTGAGTAAATTTGTGCGATCTGGACCATTTAATCAAATTTAATATACACATATTACAATCTGACAGATTATCTGGGTGTATTTCAAATTTTCAATATAGGATTTTTTTTTTCTTTTTTTTGAGAATCAATTTTTTTTTTTCAATATAGGATAGTAAAACAATAGTAGGAGTGAAAATATTTAATTTAACCAACCTAGCAAGTGGTCTGGAGACTAGGCCTTGAGCCAACAAAATTTTGGTTTTGGGTTTCCACTAATCTCGAGCGCATTAATTCTCATTTGTCCTTATATTATTCGTAGACATGGCAAAACGGGTCAGAATTTTCTGACCTGACTCGACCCGACCTGAACCCGATTTTTTTGACCCGAAGCAAAAACGGGTTGACCCGTGACCCGACCTGTGTTTTTTACAGGTCAACTTAACCCAACTCGTGACCCGACCCGAACCCGAACCATTTAAAAATTTTTTTTTTTTTTGGGTAAAAAAAAATAGTAAAACTAAGACAATATTGGTTTAATTGTTTATTGTGAACTTTAAGGAAACAATTGATACATTTACATAACTACATGCAAATTAATTGAAAGATAAATAGTTGAACATTTTGTAATGAGTAAATATTTTTAAATATCAAATAGCAAAGTACATGCCAAGATAATCTAGTTACAGTAGAGTTAAAAACATAGATTTAAAATTGTAGACATGTGAGAAACATTCATAAGTGTGAAAATAGTGAAGCTAAAGTATTAAATTAGCATAAATTATGAATACTTAGACCTATTTTTTAATAATTTATGTCCAAAATAAACGGTTTTTCAAAATAAATTATGATATTTCCTAGAGTATGTGTTGCTTAACAATAATATGATATTCATAAAAGAGACCATGTATAAATAAGTAAGCAATCAAATTTTAAAGTATATCTCAAATTGAAATAAAGTGTCAACTACAACTGATAATAGATTATAAAATTAATTTTTAAGATTGTAAATTTCTTATATGTTTTTATTTTTTATCAAATGAGTTATCCAATAAGTCATTTGTAATTTTGTTTTATATTTTGAAATGTTGATAATGTGTAGAAATAAAACTTGTGTATTTGTTTTACTTATCTTTGTATTATTTTGTTTTAAATAGTAATGTTATAATTTGTATAATTTTAAAATTATTGAATAAGTATTAATAAGTTTAATTGAGTTCATGCTTGATATAAGTGGTGAATTCAAAATAATGCATTTTACATCAAGTAATTTGTTGTATAACTTTCCAAATGATAGATACATGTTGTTTTCTTTATAAAAATAAAAAATAAAAAATTTCATGTGAAAAATACGGGTCAACCCGACCCAACCCGCAACCCGATTGACCTGAACCCGATTTTGACCAGTGACTAGTTTGACCCGCAACCCGATTGACCCGACCCGAACCTGAACCAACCCGACCGTTTTGCCATGTCTAGTTATTCGGATATGTAAAGGTTTTTTTTTTTTTTTTTTTTTTTTTTTTTTTTTTTTTTTTTTTTTTTTTTTTTTTTTCTACAAAAAAAAAAAGTTTAATTTTAATGTTATTTATGAAAAAGTCTCATGGTTCTCTCATTAATTTTGTTTTCTACAAGTAAGACTTGAGTCCTGATTTGATATAATAAAACACAACGAGGTGATACACTTAAAATTTTGGCCAGATTCCATCCCTTACATAAAATCACTACATTTTCTACATTCATACCCATATAACATGTTCTTAATCTATCAAACTTTTTGTGTGAAAAAAATAAAAGCTATGCAGATTTGGAACCTTGGGCAGTTCTTCTCCCTAGAAAATTCCAAGACGATTCTCTCCCTCCTTAAAATATTGGTATACATGTGGTGCAACTCTTATAATTAAGGGTGCTTCTTATTCTTACTGTGTTACGTACATATAAGGGTTGAGTCCCATATTAAGTAAAAGTACTTTTTTTTTTTTTTTTTTTTTTTTTTTTTTAAAGAGAGTAGTTTATTCATAATTTTATAAAAGATTTACATGTTAAGATAAGTTAGTTCAATGTTATAGACGCTCACATGTGAAGTAAAGATTAGCTATGAGCGAGCACATGAGGATTCGGTACTTCTAATTAATATTGCCCTATAAATTAAAAAATATATATAAACAAAGCTACAATTAAACATATATAATGAAAGGAGGTTGTTCTTGGTGTATCTTGAAGTTTTGGATTCAAGATTTATAATAATTTTTTATTTGGCGAAAAACTCATTTTAGTTCCTACATTTTTACACGATTCTCACTTTAATCTCTATATTTTATTTTTACCGCTTTTAGTTCCTAAAATTAAAAATGCAATCTCATTTTTGTTCTTACCGTCAGTAACCTAATGGTAAAATCCTAAGTGGTAGACGAAACACCCTACTGGCTGACGTGGAACTAATATAGTGATTAAAATATTATTTGACATTTTTATATGCTACGTTAGCATTTTAATTTTGTTTTTAAAGCCATGTCAGAAAATTTAAACCAGAAAAAGAAAATAAATTAAAAAGCAAAACTTAAATCTAATTAAAAAACGGTTTCAAGAAAAAAATCTAATTAAAAAACAAACCTTTAAATTAATTTTTTTCTTTCTTTATTTGGAAGAACACAAAGAACCCAGAACATCTGTTCTTCATTTTCTTTCCCAACTGAGCTTGCCCAGAAAATTAAAATTTTACATTTTCTTTTCTCTTCTTGCATTTTCTTAGCATCTAAACCCATAAATCACTCAGATTTACAAAATAAAAAGACATGCCCATAAAAATTTACAAAACATAAAGACATTTAACAATTACACAGACATTCAACAAGATTTTCTTATGCTTTGAAACCACACACAAACACAAAACTCAAAGCCGATTCACCAATAAACTACACCAAAACACAAGCCAATTCTCATCAATTTCAGATCTTGTTAGCCACTACCGATCTGGGTCAGCCACTACCAATTTGAGAAAGAGAGAGAGAAGATGAGATGATAGGCGATCTGGGTCAGCCACTACCAATCTGAGAGAGAAAGAGAAAAGATGAGATGATAGGCGATCTGGAATAGCCACTACCGATCTAGGTCTTTGGGTCTTCAACCATGGGATTCGGCCATTGGTCTTCAGCCATGGATTTAGAGAAGATGATAGGCCATGGGTTTTCAGTCATGAGATGGATTCGCCATGATTAGAAATGGGGTCAAAATGCTTCGAAACCTCCCATTTGTTTTGAGTGGTTGAATCTTCGTTGTTCACATTTTTAGCACCCTTTATAGTAGATACAGGTTGTCCATCCACCAAGCCACGCTTAATTGTGTAAAATCAAAGTTCCACGTCTGCAGACCCACTAACCAGAAATCTTTCCTCCGGATCTATGTCTATGGACCATATTTCACTATGATGACCACTAACTATTTGCATATAGTGCCGGGTTTCAAGATCTCACACCAGGGGCGGCTTGATGCATTTAGAGGCCTAAAACGAAAATTGATTATATTGTTTTAGATGCAAAATTACTACTAATTAATATGAGCAACGTAGAATTTTTTCTTTTTTAGAAATTTTATAAACACAAAAAATTTGACAAAACTTTTCACACTTTTAGAAGTGCAACATTCACAATATTTTTCACAACAAATTCTAGGTTTTAAGTTGCCTCTTGTTTTCTATTTGAAAACACCACTATAATTATTTTTTTGTCATCAATAATAGACTGTAACAACCTATTATTTAGCATTTGTTGTAAAAGTATTGTGAAAAATATTGTGGACGTAGCATTTTTCTCTTTTTTTTGTTTGTTTTTCATTTGATAAAAAAATATTATTTTATTTATTGATTATAAATAACACTTTTGGTTAAAATTTGGGGGGCCTTTTTTTTACATGGGGCCTTAGGCAATTGCATCTATTGCTTTTACTATTCAGCCGGCCCCGTCCCACACTCTCAAGAACTTGTCTTTGCAGTTTGTCACTTGCCAACTTCTACTAGAGAATAGAGATATGCACCATTTAGGACCTTAATGGTTAAGGCAGAATAGTTAGTGGTCTTTTTGCGAAGAGAGAGTTTGAGATGAGATAATATACTGAGAGAGCTTTTGGGTCTCCGGGTTTGAGTATTGTCTTTGTGTTTGGTTTCTTAAGCTTAGTTGGGGAAGAAAATGAAGAACAGATGTTTTGGGTTCTTCGTGTTCTTCCAAAAAAAAAGAAAAAATAAATTAATTTAAAGGTTTTTTTTTTAATTAGATTTTTTTTTGAAACCGTTTTTAATTAGATTTAAGTTTTTTTTTAATTTATTTTCTTTTTTGGTTTAAATTTTCTGACATGGCTTTTAAAAAAAAATTAAAATGCTAACACGGCATATAAAAATGCCAAATAACATTTTAATCGCCACATCAGTGTCACGTTAGTTAGTAAGATGTTCCGTCTACCACCTATGACTTTACCGTTAGGGCACTAACGGTAGAGACAAAAATGAGATCACTTTTTTTTATTTTAAAAACTAAAAGCGGTGAAAATAAAATATAAGTACCAAAGTGAGAATCGCATCAAAATGTAGGAACTAAAATAAGTTTTTCGCCATCTTTTTTTTTTTTGTTTTGTTATTTACTTTAGTAAGAATAATAAAAGTACATGCTCTTCATTCTCTCATTCTTTCTCTTTTCGATTCATTTTGTTTTTCAACTAATGATTGGGTTTCTCGGGGAAATGATTTTATTAATAAGTTGAATTATATATGTGTTTTTACTCTGAATCGTCTCTCTTTCATGAGTAAAATGATAGCGTTATAGTTTGCTTCTCCCAGAGTTAGGAGTGTGCATCCAACCTACTAACATGCCAAAATCGACTTGACCTAACCCAACCCGCTAGGTTGTGTCAGTTTTTAGGGGTGGGTGGGTTGGGTTGGGTTATGAAATTTTTTTTTAATAGTGGGTTGGGTTGGGTTTGGGTCATAACAATCACAACTTGCCTAACCCAACCCGACCCACTTATATATTTAAATTTTAAATTTTAAATTATATATATTTAAAACTATATTATATAATTAATAATTTTTTATTTAATTTTTTCCGCTATTCAACTCTTCCTATATAAAACTCAATTACTTCGCAAACTCTAACAATTTTATTTCTCTCTTTGCCGCCTCTCATTCCCACTCTCTCACTCCACTCTTATTTGTTTATAACTAAGTTGGGATACTAGTTTATGTATATTTTGTTTATCAACTTAGTTGGATATATTTTGTTTATAACTGAGTTAGAACACTAGTTTACGTATATTTTGTTTATCAACTCAGGTGGCAAGTGAGATATATGTTTTTGCTCAATTTAATAATAATAGTAATAATAATAAAAATTGTCCAACCCATGGGTTCAATCCGATCCAACCCGATCCATGTGCGTTGGGTTGAACACCTATGATGGGTTGGGTTGGATTTTTTTTTAACCCACCATGGTGGGTTGGGTCAAAAATTCCCTTAACTCGACCCATGCACACCCTTACCCAAAGTGTTGTTTCATGCTATTTTTGTTGTAAAGGCTTCTTGTAGAACACGAAAAAAAAAAAAATTGTAAAATTGGTTAAAAAAAACTCCATTTTTTAGAGCAATTGCATCAAAGCATTCGTATCAATTTGTCTAAAATTTTGTCAATTTTACACTAAAAACCTACCCTTTCTATTTACAAAAAAAAAAATTAAATAATCATTTATTATTATTATTTTATTATTTAACTTATCGACCTACCCACTACCCACTATATCCACAACACGGTCTTTCTAAGACTCTAACCATATCCACCACACACAATATCCATAAGATCATTTTTATCTCTCTATTTTTCTCATTTTTCAAAACAAGACTCTCTCTTCTCCACAGCCCAACCATCTCCTCTCTAACTCTAAAACTCTGTCTGTTATGATCCTCCATAGCCAGAGCTCGCCTTAAGCTACGTCCAAGACCAAGAGCCCTAAAGCCTTCGCCAACATCGGCAGTGGCAGCGAAGATTAGCTTCAGCACCGCCACAAACATTTGTCCAAATCTTCAGTCTCTCTCATGGCAGTGGCGAACACTCCACCCAAGCTTCCATGGCAGCGACGACAGCAGCTTCTGCATGGGTTTTGGTTTGATTTTCTATTGATTTCGGGTTCGATTTTCTGTTGATTATTGGTTTAATTTTCCATTGATTTTTTGGTTGGATTATTATGTGTTGTAATGGTGGTGGTGGTGGTGGTGGTGGTAGGGTGGTGCTAGGTTGTGGTGGTGGGTGGATGTTTGATCGGCTATGCTCTTTAGAGAGAGAGAGAGAGAGAGAGAGAGAGAGAGAGAGAGAGAAATGAAGAAGAAGAGAGAGCTCTGTCCAGTGAGAGAGAACAAAATAAAATATTGATTCGCAAACTACAGTAACCATGTAAATTATACATGGTTCCTACAGTAGATGTGTAAATATACACACTTTTCTCAAATACTCAAAAGTCTCAAACCTTTGAGCTTTAAATCTAATAGTGAATGTAATAAATATGGAAATTAATTCACACAATAGGCTTGTTAGAATACAAGCCCATTCTTTAACAGGGCTTATACAAGAACTTCAAATCCATTTGTTTTTGAATTGTCAGGGAACCAGTTTGAACATGAGCATAAGATTCTGAACCATTTAATCAAATTTCATACGACAGATTATCTGAGTGTATTTCAATGGATAGTAAAACAATTGCAATGGTGAAATAATTTAATTTAATTTAATTTTGATGTTATTTATGAAAAAGTCATGTGGTTCTCTTATTAATAAATAAATAAATTTTGTTTTCCTGCGAGTAAGATTGGAGCTCTGATTGATTAATATAAAAATAGAACGCAACGGGGTGATATGTGTTGGTTAGGTTTATGCATTATCATGGGTTCTAATTAGTTCAATTGGTAAAGTCTCTAATAGTTGTATAAAAGATCTGGGGTTTAATTCCCGCTTACACTAAAAACTGATTGGTATCTTGGTCTGATGATAAAGTGTTATTATCAGGAGCGGATGCCATAGGTTGAAATTCTCTAAAAAAAAAAAAAAAGATTCATGCCTTATGGGGTCTTATGTGATTTTTTTTTTTAATTTTAAAAATATGTAAGTTGTACACTTTTTTTTCTCCACTTATTGTCCAAAGAATTGAGTGATGCTACTATAAATTTTATTACATAAATTTTACAAATTGATGTGTCAATGATAATTAAGAAACAATTTTTCATTAAAAAAAATTATAATAAGCAAATTAAACTCATTTGTTATCTTGCTAAAGTGCCTTCAATTATAAATTAACGTGGCAAGAATATAATTAACATTATAAGAAGCAATTTAAAAAAAAAATTATAGTATTGAACACTAACCAAATTAACCAAATTGACGGTTAATAAACTGTATATTATTTAAATGTTATTTAAATATGAAAAAGGCTCATTTAAAAGTTACCACCTTACACCTAAAATTGTATTGAACCAACCCTAATATAAGATGTTCTTAGGCTATCAAACCTTTTGTATGGAGAAAAAAAAGTAGTGTATACATGTGATGCGAGTGCAAGTGTGCAACTCTTATACACGTGACTCTTATGTGTAAGCATTGAGTCCGATACTGAGTTAAAGTAAAAGTTTTTATTTTTTGTTTTTTAAAGTAGTTTATTCATGATTTTATACAAGATTTACATGTTAATTAAAACTTTAAGGTGTGGGTGATCAATGTGATATACTCTCGCATGAGAAGGAGAGATTCGTTATGAGCTCAAACATAAGAATTCGGTACTTCTAATATAGCCTTTTAATATATATATATATATATATATATATATATATATAACTTGACCAATTTATTTGGATAACTGTCTCAAATAATTAGAAACCAATATAGAAGATCGTTGAATCGTTTTATTTGGCCATAGATTATACATAAACAAAATATGAACCAGTTCCCACGACGATAGCCAATATTTGCAGTTATCTCTAGAAAGTTGACAAGTAGTTTTTAGCAGGGTTTGAATGTTATCCCTGCTAGATTTAATTATCTATCACTTTGTTTAAAAAGATTTGAATCTTAAAAAGTGAAAAGCATACCCTTTTTTTTTTCTTTTCTTTTTCTTTTATGAGAAACAAAACATACATTTTTCAATTGGTCAATGATGTCGATTGCTTAACTATGGGTAAAATCCATTGGTCACAAAATTTGGGTAATTAAATTGGAATAATTAACAAGGGGTCACCATCAAATTACAATTCAGGTAATACATTGTTATTAATTATTATAACATTACTTTTTTTGGAAAAATCATCCCTGGCTTACGTGACAATCCATCACATACATGTTTTTAAACAAGCAGTCTGATTATCTATATGACTTGTTGAGAGATTTGTATCTCAAAATGTTTATCTATCTATGCATATCAATAGAATGTAGAAACCTCATTGTATATACTAAAGCAACCTTGGCCAAAAGTTTCGTGCAGAATATTAAACATAATTGATTTTATTTATTTTGAATCCTTCATTACAACTTATCAAAGAATGACAACTATTACACAATCTTCTTTTTTTTTTTTTTTTGGCAACAATCAACTTATTCTTTTCCCATAAGGAACTCAAATGCAAATTGACAATTGAAAACTATTGAACAAATTGAAGGCATGTATATAACAATTTCTTTGAAAAAATTAAAGGTCAACTATGTAAGGCACGTTGGTAACCGGCAACCATGAACCGCCAGAGATGAAGTTTGCAACGGTGTATTGTGAAGCTATAGATGCACTAGTAATGACATGGTAGCCAGGCCAATTAACTCTATTAGCAGTCAATGAGCCTGGCCCCGTGTTGGCATACTCCCCATAGTACAAGGTATTAAGGGCAAAATTTCCACTCCATTCCTTCCATCCAGTTGGAGCAATCAAGCTATCTAAGTATGTTTTCATAAAAACTGTACGTGAATACTTCTTCCATGGCCTCCCTAAGTATGTCTTAACCAAGCTCTGGGATGGCATTAAATCTGAAGCAGCCTTGACTATACAATCATGAATGGAAATTCCAGTGTTTTGATTAGGGTCAGTCCTACCTTGGGCAGTGAGAGTATTGGTCTTGTTAGGAGGATAACGAGCATAAATATTACAATTTTGCAACACAACCGCAGCATTTCCAAATATGAAATCAACTGTACCATATATGTCACATTCCCTATAAAATTGCCTTTGGGAAAGGACATAAAGGGTGTCTTGATACCCTTCCAAGCTGCACCTGTAAAATATTGAGAGATCAGACCTAGAACGAAGGGCCACAGCTTGATGATTAGCTGCTCCAGCAGTGTTCCTTATAGTGATGTCGCGAGCAATGAATCCATCTCCCACAACAGCTGAAAATTCAAAATAACAAAGAGCTTAATTTTCATGTCAATATTTTAGTCAAATTCTAGATTAACATTCATTATTTTAGTAAAATTATGACTATATAAGCTGTAAGACATAATATTTTGGGGTAATCAGTTCTGGCAAGTTAGCTAGGACCGCAAGTAATAAAATACGACAATAGTTATCAGCATAAAAGCATTATTTTATATACAAAATCTGGTCAAATTAGATGACTTGGTAATCGTACTTAATTTTGAAAAGAAGGCTAAAATATATAATCGATAACTAAAGCCTCTTGAAAATTAAGAAAGTACCTATCCAATATATGTATTGAATGCGAATCTTACAAATTCAAGAGAACCCCATGTTATGGGACATCCAATACATACGTTAGATGCAAGAGACAATTTTTCTATCCTTTGAACCTAAACCTACATGTGTGAAAAAAATTACAAATCCAAAACCAAGCCTTGGTTTGGTATATGAATAACGTGCATTATGCATGAAATATGACTCCTTTCAAATTCAAAGTTTGATCAGTAATATCACTAAAAATTTTAAATTATGCACTCAATTAACTCAGTTGACTTACATATCTAAAAATTCAACTGAGGTCAATTTATGCAGGGAGGTGCTTTTTTTTTTTTTTTTCGAACTAGTCAGAAGTTTCTTGGTACTCTTGCATTACTTGGTACAGACCTTTCAAACCTCTAAACTCCCACTCCTTATTAATCTCTTCTATCACATATCTAAACCTAACTTTTTGTAGTCCAAGCCATGATTTTATCCACTAAGACATATAAATGTATATGTAATATTTTGTAGGGAAACAATTAACAACAATTTCTTAACACAAAAATTTAGCATATGTATTATTAGAAATCTATTGAATTTACTTACCAATTGTGGCTGAATTGAAGGTTGTAGAACCTCCACCAACACTTTTGCTCCCAGTGACTATGGTTTATCCTATACCATCTCCTACCAACATAATATTTTTCAACTTTACCTCAACGTTTTCTTTGTATGTACCAGCCTTCACGTATATCACAAACCTCCCACTTCCTGACTGTGACGAAGCTGCACTTATCGCCTCCTTTATCGTCTTATAATTCCCTGAACCATCTTGTGCCACCACAATATTGGCCTTAGGAGCCGAGGAAGACTGCAAGAGTTTCCGGTCCCTGGGCTTAACCCAAGTTGGGAAACCATGTTTGTAACTTGGTACAGTATATGGAACTTTGTTAAGAGACAAAGCGTTGCTAATTAGCTTAGAAACGTTGTTTGGCATCAAGGGCAAGAGATTGTCCGGGACCCCTAGCTCAATAAACCCGGCCCGACAAGTCTCAAGGTTGGTTAGAGCCGTGCTGAGCCATGTTTGAGCATCGGTCTGGCTGCACTTGACATCAGGGTCAATGGTTTTGTTAAGCCTGTGGTGGGCATACTCATAAAGCTCAAGGCAATCTGCCCATGCAGCCTTTTCATGAGCATTTTTGCACTTGGGCCCTAGGGAAATTATGTTACTTTGAGCTTTTAGGGCACGTTCTAGTGCTAGTTGCTTTGAGATTGTGAAAAAATCGGACTTTTGCTTGATGGGGCTGTGGTAGTTAAGCTTCTGGCTTAAAAAATACTCGCATGGCTCAGGGTTTGGGGTTTGGCTGCACCATTTTTTAATATCTGCTTGTGAGTAACCAAGAATGGTTAGAGACAGAAAAAGAGACACAAATAAAAGTGCAACCAATGCTCGAAGTGCCATGTTTTTTAGCCTTTTTGATGGAATATAAAAAATGTTGGAGACAAGGGGCAATATTAGATGTGAAAGATTGGGTGTTTGGGATGTGCATGGGACTTAGTTAATGCCTCCAGACTGATACTTAGAAGAAGAAAACGATATACAAGAGACGTAACTATGTGGGAAGCACAACATTTTTTTTTTTTTAGTCAAATATAATATAATACTATATATAAAAATAGAAGCTTTTATAGAGATGCTGTCACATTAAAAATAATAGTGACTTAAAATACAGACACGTATACAATTTATTTTTTAAAATACCATACAGTGCACCGTTTGAATAGGATAGTGTTCTTATCATCAAGCTTCAAACATCTTAGAAACTTGTCACGTTTGGAAACATCTTTAAGGCTGTGTTGCCACGTTTGGAAAAAACTTGGCACGTTTACGATTAAAATTCCAAAAGGAAACTAACTGCTTAAGAAAAAAAAGAAAAAGAAAGATTACTATACGGTGAAAGGAGAAAGAGAGATCGAGAGAAAAGAGAGACAGAGAAATAGGAGAAATTATAAGATTCACATGGTGGACAAGTGATGTGGTCTACCATTCTATTAAAAAACTGCCACTTGTTTAAAATTATTAGTTATAAATTTTTTTTTTAAAAAAAAATTAATTACTGACTCAGTAATTTTAAATAAGTGGAAGTTTTTTAGTAGAATGGTAAACAAATGATGTGGTCCACCAGAGCACCCTATAATTTCTCGAGAAATAGAGAGGCAGAGATAGAGAGACATTACTGTAAGGGCGCTTCCGTTTCTCCTTTTCAAATTTCTTAACACCGATGCTTGCGATCCAGAGATAGAGAGAACTACCACCGGTAACAGGGACGGACCTACAGCAGGGCAGGGGGGGGCCATTGCCCCCCCCCAAAAAAAAAAAAAAGCTAGTACCCCCCCCAAAAAAAAAAAAAAAACAGCTAGTAAATTAAATTTTCATCCTAATAGCCCCCCCCCCTCCCCCCAAATTAAAAAAAAAAAAAAAAAAAAATTAGTATACGAATCAATCTGAAAAAATCACTGAATCACCGCCGAAAATCTCTCATACAAAAAAATAAAAATAAAATAACCGACAAAAAAAAAATAAATATGGACTAAAATTTGAAAACCTAAATTACAATTCTCAAACCTAGCTAGCATCAACGCCTCCTCCATCACTGCTGCTGAGTGCTGTTGCTGTTTGCCTGTTCTTTTCCAGTTTTCCTCAGATCAGATCCAGACCGCTGCTGCTGCTGGCTGCTGCTGCTCCTCCTCAGATGCTTGATCATAGTCACACACGGTAATTGCTATATTGCTCTGCTAATTGCTATATTGCTCTGCCTAGTGTCTTAGCCGGTTAGCTCTACCCTCTGCATTTTTTGATGAACTGTGGTGACTGTATTTGTGATTGTGAGTTGTGGGTTATTGGCTTTTATTGGACTGGTGTGTTTACTGTGTAAGTGCTGTGTCATGTCAAGAGTGGGTGGACCGTAGACTTAAGTTTGAGTTTGTGGGTTTGTACTGAGACTTGAGTAGTGACTATTGTATAATTGCTTGTGCTTTTTTGCTTTTTCTGATTGTGTTGAGTAGACCGGTTTTAGACTTGTCTCTGTAACTTTTTTTTTTTTTTTGCTTTTAGTTTTAACCATAAAGAAATAAAGTGAGAGCAGGACAGTAAGATGTGAGTGTGTGATAGTGAAGTTGTTATCTGTGAAAGTGGTATTTGGTAAGTCATTAGTGGCTTTTTTTTTTTAAGACCAATTGACCAAGTCTTTGGTTAGATTGTTTTGGTTTTATCAAAAATTTTGTCTTTATTATCTTGTGTGATGTGTCTAATATTATATATAAATATATATATATATATATATATATGAACTTGTGAATTTTGTTTTTGTCACTTTGTGTGATGTGACTAATATTAGTAATATATATAAATTTGTGCTTGTTTGTTTGTGATTATTTTGGTTTTAGATTTTTTTTTTTTTTTTAGTTGGTATATAGAACTATGAAATATGGAAATAATGAAACTTTTTTTTTTTTAATTTGTAGATCATGAGTAAGTCCACTACAATATTAAATTTTTTCAAAAGAAAAAATCTTAATAATTCTGAAGTCATAACTGATGATGCAAGATTGCCAACCCCTAGCGTTGATGTCCCAGTTTCTGAAAATCTCCAAACAGAAGTTCCAAATGTCACCATTGACGAAAGTACAGGTTTTGTGCGTGATCCTGGAATGCGTAAGCAAATATGGGAATATGATGCTAATGAACGAGATGAAATTCGAAGAGCTTACATTAAGCTTGGTCCATACCAACCTGAACTAGATGAGTACAAGAAAACTAAATTTGGAAGACATTCTCGTAAATTTAAACATTCATGGTTTGCAATTGAGGAGTTTAGTCCATGGCTTGAATATTCACCTAGTAAAGATGCTGCTTTTTGTCTACCATGCTTTCTCTTTGACAAGCCAACTGGAAATTCTGGGAGTCATGTATTCACTAAAGATGGATTTCGGAATTGGAAGAAAGTTAATGATGGAAATAATTGTTCCTTTTTGAATCATATGGGGAAAGAACCTAACTCTTTTCATAGAGCTTCCGAGCAAGCCATGACAGATTTGATGAACCAGTCTCAACACATACAAAAGGTACTTGAAAATTTCAATTCTGATCAAATTGCAAGCAATCGATTGCGGTTAAAAGCCTCAATTGATGTTGTCAAAAAGCTTGCATTTCAAGGACTTGCTTTTAGAGGACGAGATGAAAGTTCTGATTCAATTAATCGTGGGAATTTTCTTGAAATATTGGATTTGGTGGTATCATATAATGAATATGTTGCAGAAGCGATAGAGAAAGCTCCCAAAAATGCCTCTTACAAATCACCAAAAATCCAAAAGGAAATCTTACATGTATTTTCAAACAAGGTGAAAAAGGCAATTCGTGAAGAAATTGGTGATGCAAAGTTTTGCCTAATTGTTGATGAAGCTCGTGATGAGTCAATGAAGGAGCAAATGGCTATTGTTATAAGATTTGTAGACAAAGATGGTTTTGTTCGAGAACGTTTTTTTGGGGTAGTTCATGTCCCTGATACTACGGCATTAACCCTAAAAGATGAAATATATTCTATCTTGTCACATCATAGTCTGGATATTCAGGATATTCGAGGGCAAGGATATGATGGTGCAAGCAATATGCGAGGTGAGTGGAATGGATTAAAAGCTTTGGTTTCAAATGATTGTCCATATGCTTACTACATTCATTGTTTTGCACATCGCTTGCAATTAGCATTAGTGGCAGCATCAAAAGAAGTTATTCTTGTTCAAAGTTTTTTTAATAGATTATCATCTATTGTCAATGTTGTTGGTGCTTCATGCAAGCGTACTGAGCAACTAAAAAAAGCTTATGCTGATCAAATTGCATATTTTGTTGAAATTGGTGAGCTTGAAACTGGAAGAGGACTTAATCAGATTAGCACATTACAACGAGCTGGAGATACTCGTTGGGGTTCTCACTTGAGATCGATTTCTAGCTTGGTAAATATATTTAGTCCAACATGTGAAATTTTACTTAAGATCATCAAGGAAGGAAATACTACTTCTCAACGAGAAGCAGCATACTCATGTTATCATGCTATGATTTCTTTTGAATTTGTGTTCATTTTGCATCTTATGAAAGAAATTATGAAGATCACTGATGCACTTTGTCAAGCTTTGCAGTGTCAGTCTCAAGACATTTTGAATGCGATGAATTTTGTTTCATCCACTAAAGCACTTATTCAAAAATTCAGAGATGAAGAGTGGGATAATTTACTTACCACTGTGAAATCATTTTGTGAGGCACGTGACATAGATGTCCCAGATATGAATGCTCGTTATGTTGAAAGAGGAGGTCTAGCTCGTTATCAACAAGATGACTTCACAATTGAGCATCATTATCGGGTAGATATTTTTTATGCTGCAATAGATTCTATATTACAAGAATTAAATCATCGATTTAGTAAGCATGCGGTGGAATTGCTTAATCTTAGTTCAGCTCTTGATCCTAAAGAGGCACGTGAGTCTTTTAGAAGTATAGACATTTTGTTGTTAGTAAGCAAGTTTTATCCGAAAGACTTCACAAATCAAGAAATGACACTTTTAAAGGCAGAAGTTGATCATTATGAGCACAATGTAGTTCGGCATCCGGACTTCAAGAAGCTGTCAAGTATTTCTGAGTTGTGCCAATGGTTGGTAAAAACCCGAAAATCATTATTTTACCCATATATTTATAGATTGATTACACTTGTGCTTACTCTTCCAGTTTCTACTGCAACTACAGAGCGGGCATTTTCAGCCATGAATATTATCAAGAATAGGCTTCGCAACAAGATGGAAGATGATTTTCTAATGGACTCTATGATTTTGTACATTGAGAAGGAGATTGCTGCAAAATTTGGTACAGAATCAATCATAGACGACTTTCGAGACTTAAAAGAGCGTCGAGTTCCATTTTGATAAATGTGTTGAAATGTTTAAAAAACACTTATTTTGTATGTTATACTTTGTCGACATTTTTATAATATCAAATATTTAAGAAACACTTATTTTATATGTAGTATTTTTGTTGAATGTGAAATAGGTGTTAGTTTTTATTTTCATTAAAAAAAAAATTGCTTTAAGCTTTGGCCCCCCCCAGGTTCAAATCCTGGTTCCGTCCCTGACCGGTAAGTTTTTCTTCTTTTCATTCTTTCTTAGATCTGGGTGTGGGTATGAAATATGAATTAGTTTTGAAAAATTTGGTTGGATTGATTTTTATTTATGTATTTGGGTAACATTAGGTTTTGATTTGATATATATTTTTTTTTTTTTAGTTTGGGGTTATATATGATTTAGGTTTGGAGAGGGCAAAAACAGAGGAATAAGAGAGAAGGAGAGAGTTCATACTTAGAGCACTGCTGCAAGCACATAGGGAAAGAAACATTACTTTTTCCTTCAGATCGTCGGAACCGGCTCCGGTACGTTTTCCTTCTTTTTTTTCTTTCTTTTTTTTTTTTTTTTTTTTAAGATTTGGGAATTAAACATTACTTTTTATTGATTTTTTTTGTTGGATAGGTTTAGATTTGATTTTGGTTTTGATTCTTTTTTGTTTCGGGCTTTTGGGTTCTCCATGAAAATGTTTGTTTTCTCAAATTTTCCCTATTTTGGATTACAGAAATCACTAAGCCTTTCCCTGTTTTCTAATATCCGCGTTCATAGTTTTTATTTATTTATTTATTTTTTTTCTGGGGTTTTGATTTGGAAAACTGGTTTTGTTGTTGATTCATCACCAATAGCAAAACTTTTATCCCTATTGAAAAATATATGGGTTTAGTTGAAGGTAGGCATGGTTTTTTTTTTTTTCCTATTCAATTACCGTTTCAAATTGTATAAAAGTATTCCCTTTTTTGATTTGGGAAATTATGATTCATTCATTCATTCTATTCTTTCTTTGCTGAATTTATTTGTATTAAGGAACTGTCATTTTGTATGTCAATGTTCTGCTTTATGAAATGGACAATGCTTTTATGATTTCTTCTTTTCATTTTGCTTTGTTACAGTGTGAAACTTGGAAAAAATTTGTTTGTTTATATGTGAATTTGATTTGGTATTTGATGTTTACTATTAATTAAAGCCTTTTTTTTTTTTTTTTTTTGTTTATGAATTCATGGTGTTGAATGGGAAGCCAAGTCCAAAGAAGAAGAAGAAATTGTCAATTCTTCCCCTTTATCGTATCTCTTATTTGGTGTTTTTACTTTTCTATTGATTTCAATATTTGTTTTATATTGAAATATTAAGTGCTTTTTCTTTTCTCTCTTTTACTATGGATTTCCTGCATTGCCATTAATTTTGTTACTGACAATAATTCCAAATTTTGTATCTTTATGGTTTCATATGTTTGAAGAAATGCCGATGAGAAGGGTTAACAAGAAAATTGATAATCATGTCAGTTGAATAATCCCAATTTTTTTTGTTGGTAAACCTCATTGATAAATGGGTTTTCAGAACAGACAAAAATTGTTCATGTGTGTTTCATTAGATTTATTGCAAAAATGAAAGTAGTGACATGTAATCTGTCTCTATTGTTGTTGGGCATGGAAAACACAGATTGGCTATGCTGCCAACGATCTCCGCTTTCACTGGTACCTTCAACCTCTCTCTCTTAAGGATTTTCCATTATCTATTTTTGTTTTTTCCAAATCAATTTTTTCCTTGGTTTCTCAATTCCCATCAAACTATTCGAAGAAAGGCTTGAACTGAATTTTTGGTCAATTGTTTCTTAATTCTGATTTTAGTTTAAGGTGAGTGGAAGCATGAAGGCAAGCAGATGTAGAAGCTGTCCAGGAAGCCAGACGTAAGATAAAGCTTAAGAGATAAAGCAGCACGACAAGCATTAGGCCATTGTGACTAAACAAATATGAGGTAATGTTTAGCACTGTGTAGTGCCATGTTATTGAGATATCTGTGACTGCATGAGAATTGTGTTTTCTTATGTAATCTTGATGTTATGAGCCTGATGTTGCATTTTATATCCTCTTTATGATCATCAATGATTGATTAATATGGATCTAGCTGTCAATGGTGGTTAAAATTGTTTGCCAATTGTAATGTTCATTTTTACTAAGGTTGCATGCTTTTTCTAAGGATAGGGTTACCATGGTTGTTAGTGCTCAAATGTAAGACTTAAGTAATTTTCATTTTTCCTTTTCCTACAAACAAAGCGGGAATTGATATGGTTGCTTGGAGTTTAAAGTGTTTGTTTTGATTTTAGATTTTTATTCTTTAGGGATAGCTGAATTTGATTTTGATTTTTCCTTTTATTTTATTTTTGGTGTGGAAAATGTAATTGGGCTATTTGCGTGCCTTTTTCCTTCTATATCACATAAGAATTACACATTGTTTTGAAATTCATAAGTATATATTTGTCACATAAAATAGAGTCTCATTTTCCCTTTTCCTTTTTCCCTTTTTCTTTTTAATTTCAGTGAGATGAGGTTTTAAGATTAAGTTGCTCACAATTGGTGGAAAAAGATTGAAACTTAAAATTTGGGACATGGGTAATTGTTGGAATTATTTTGAATTGAAGTTTCATTTTAATCTTTGATTAAAGATGCTTTGGAAGTGATAGTTTATGGTAACATGTAATCTCTCTCTTCCTTCAAGTTAGTCACTGTTCTGACTTCTAATGCATAAATAGATTAATTATGGCGTAAATGTACTTTTAGTCCCTACGTTTTGGCCCTTTTTTCATTTTGGTCCATACATTTCTATTTCACCACTTTTGGTCCCTAAACCAATTAACGCATGTTATTTTAGTCCTTTCCGTCAGTCAACAGACAGAAATAACGGAAGTGACTAACGGAAAGATTAAAATATTATTAAAAATTTACTGTAGCAATCATCAGATAAAAAAAAAAATCCAGATTTATGTTCATCTTTAGTAAGAACACTTAAGAACACAGGCCCAGATTTTAAACACATGACCACATGCCCAGATTTACTTGCATTTTCTTACCCTTTCTTGTCAACCAAACACAAACACAAACACAAATCGATCTCCAACAAGAACACAAACACAAACCTAGTAGCAGATCTTCTCAGATTTTCTCAAACCACAAAACCCAAATATACAAAATCACAACTCAAACCTAGATTTTATCATCTTTCAATCAACAACGAAACCTCCAGCAAATAAAATTCATAAACCCAGAAACCAAATTCATAAACCCAGAAAATTCAGCATAAAAACACCATAAATAAAAAAAAGTCATAAATTCCAAAGCCCCCATCCTCAAACCCAAGCAACACGATCTCTGATTGTGCCCAACCTTTGCGGGTCTGATTGTGCAACAGATGTACACCGCCGAGAAGCTAACACGATCTCTGATCTACAAACCCAACCAAAGCCGAGAAGCTAACATCGATCCTCAAAGCTGAGAAGCTAACAAGATCTCGCCGCCGTCGCCGTCGCCATCGCCTCCATCCTCAAACCCAAGCAACACGATCTCTGATTGTGCCCAACCTTCGCCGGTCTGATTATGCCACAGGTTCAGGCCTCAGCCTCACCGGACCGTCGTCGCCTTTGCCACAGATCTACACCGCCGAGTAGCTAACACGATCTCTGATCTACAAACCCAACCAAAGTCGAGAAGCTAACACCAATCCTCAAAGCCGAGAAGCTAACACGATCTCGCTGTCGTTGCCGTCGCCTACTTCAGACCACCCACCGATCTCACCGCTATCAGACCCACTCGCCCATCTAGCCTCCTTCAGACCCACCCACCAATCTGTGGTCCTTTACCTCTCTATTTCTCTCAATCTATCTCTCCCTCTCCGTCTCTCACAAAGACAGAATTTTTGTTGTTGTGTTTTTTTGTTGATTTGGTTTATATATTCAGTTTCCTATTATAATATTAAAGTAGAGGGTATGTGTTCTTAAGTGTTCTTACTAAAGATGAACATAAATCTTGTTTTTTTTTTTTTTTTTTTTTTTTTTTTTTTTTTTTTTTTATCTGATGATTGCTACAGTATATTTTTAATAATATTTTAATCTTTCCGTTAGTCACTTCCGTTATTTCTATCTGTTGACTAACGGAAAGGACTAAAATAACATGCGTTAATTGGTTTAGGGACTAAAAGTGGTGAAATAGAAATGTAGGGACTAAAATAGAAAAAGGGCCAAAACGTAGGGACTAAAAGTGCATTTACGCCATTAATTATTTGTACATTTCCCAATCTCCACATCAGACCCTCCACTTTTTTAGAGAGTATATCTCACTAATTGGTTGGTTACCTTAAGAAGTAGAAATTGTTCATTACATATATTATATACCTATGAAAATGATTGTGCAGGAAAAAAAAATGATAATTGCTTTAATTATATCTGTAAAAATATGCTTATTACATTTTCTAATTTCTTTCATTATTATATTTTGTTATGGAGTATAAATCCAAGTGAAAGAACACATTGCGTTGCTAACCCGTGCGATGCACGGAATAGTTAGCAAATTTTAAATAAATAATAAAGTAAAGAAACATCTATGAAAATTAACAATATCAAAATTTATATATATATATATATATATATATATATCTCAAACAGAATGACAGCCAGTGCAGAGTTCCAAACCCAATGATTTATCAAAGTTTGTGCACAAGCTCAATTATACAAATACACAGCTTAGGTTGGAAGAATTAGGCAAAAGTGAGGATATAAGGATCAATGGTCATGGAATATAAAAAAATATACAGTTGAGATGGGAAATAACAAAGGCGAATTCATTCCTCTTTTTCTTTTGGGTTTGATTCTTTATTTATTTAATTTCATTAATTAGTAGTGCAGATTTTACAACTTGCAAATTAGAAGTGAAATTTAAGAATACTATGCCACATGTTTAGTGGGGTGATTGATTTTCTCTATTTGGTAAACCAAATTTGGTTCAACAATTGGAGTTCAATTCTGTTTTGATTGTTTATTATTATTTTAGATTGAAAAGGCAGAAATTGTATTATCGTCAAAAAGAGAAATATGAAAAGTATGACATGGGTTCCTGTAGGACATGATCCAAGCCAACGCAGTGGCTTAGGCTCTAGGAAAAAAAAAATATAGGGAAAGAGACAGTATAAGTATCATAGATTTGACCACTAAGTCTCAAAGGCCCATAGTGTTAAATACCCACAGAAAGCCTCTGGCAGTCATCAAACAGTGTTGTTTCAATTGTTTATTAATGGATTGCCTTCAATGTGTTTGAATATAGTTGTGAATAACTCTCACACTGCTCTGTTTCAAATTAAATCATTTTGAAGCAACCAAGGTTTAGAAGATGGGACACTTCCAAGTCTTGAAGGATGGGGTTTCAACTTAGTCGAAGGTGATGCAAGTGCAAGGAATTGGTGAAGGAAGGTACTGCTGTTGCTAATGTTTCTTCATACATTTAGATTGTTGTTCCATTCCTCAATATATTTGTCTCTTTCAGTATATGTTGTCAATGTTGATCTTAAGGTTAGCAGTTGTGGTTTTAGAATAAAATAGCTCTATAAGTCCTTCAGTTGGTATTTGTTGGCCGTCTTGACATCAATGTTATTCTTAGCTTAAAGGCATTTTTAATGTATATATTACTATATATGCATTGTTGTTGGTGTGCTGCCCTATCATGGTTTATGAGAGAAATGATGATTGGCTCTAGCACCCAGTAAAGGCAGATGGGCATAATCTGTTTTTACCTTGGTAAAATTATTGATTAATCTAATCAGATACTTCCCAAAAATACTTAGCATCAAAAGCCGAGGAATCAATGCCTTTTCACAAAAACCAGTTGAACTAGCTCTCTCTCTGCTTGATGATTTTTTTAGGTAGAACAAACATGCTGGTCAAATATATGTGAATACCAAACAACAAATGACAAAACATTGGATGTCCATGAATTGATTCTCACCAAAATCTTATCTATTATAGGGCTGCAACTTATCGCCCATAGCTTCAAACAATTTGATAAATTGGAATTGGTTTGTTATCCATTTATGCTTTTGAGAATATTTGATTCATGATAATTATAGCTACTCAATTTTTCTAAATTTCTATTTTATGATTTTATAAAGTTACAAGAAATGTTAATTTTAGAGATACCTCAAGCCAAATAACAACATAATTTGCTTTCGGAAGGTTTAATTTTTTTCTCTCCCTCCATGAGATATAAACAATTTATATATTTTCCTTCTTTTGTACATGTTTATGACACAAGTTGTTATCCTCTAAGGTAGAGAACTGGTTTGGAGAAGAGAACTGGTAGTAGCATTTAGGTTAAGCTTAATGGAGCTGAAATCCAAGAACTTAGGATGTCCAAGAACTTCTAAGCTTCTTAGTTGACCTAAGACACTTGGAATCTGTCCTCCCAAGACATTGTAGGCTACAGATAAAGTTTGGAGAGAGCTAAGGTTTCCAATGGAAGGTGGGATTCCTCCCGTGAGATCGTTTTCGCTAGCAAAAAAAGCCACTAGCTTTGGCAAAGAAGCAATCTCCTTTAGAATTGACCCTGATAGGTTATTATGATTGACGTAAAGGTACTTGAGGTTGGCGCAATGGGAAAGGTTTGCAGGAATTTCTCCTTGGAAGGAGTTGTTAATCAGGCTCAATACTTGCAACCTGAATAGACGACCAACCTCATTATGAATCTTGCCTCCAATGGTGTTGTTTGAGAGATCGATTTCCCTCTTGAAGCTGAGTTTGCCTATTTATGGAGACAAGGAACCCACCAAACCTCTGGACGTAAGGTTTAATACAGTGACTCTTCTATGCTTACGGCTGCACTTTACCCCTTCCCACTGGCAGAAATGGAGAGAATCATTCCACGAGCTCAAAACGTTTCCAGGGTTTTGTGTTATCTTTGTCTTGAAGGCCAACAAAGCCTGATAATCCGTCTCATTCCCACCAAAATAATTAGAGGTGCCAGTATTGCTAGATAAAAAGCAAGAGTTGAGTTTACAATGAACAAGACAAGAATGGCTTGGAAGTGAATTGAGCACAATAGTCTCATGCTCATTGAAGTGAAGATCTCCTCTGCCTTGCTGATTCAATTTAATGAGCAAGTTTTGCGTTGTTTTTGAGTAAATGAGGTCGAAGCAATAGAAATGTTGCAGAGCTATGGTCTTGAGTGATAAGAAAGTAGAATAGATAGGGGATAGTGAGGTGAGTGGATCATATAACGTGAATGTTACTTGTTATAGTTTCCTCGCACACAGAGAAAAAAGTAAACCAATCACGCAATGGTGACAGCGAAACTGGTCTAGATTGAGGATAGTGAAGTGAATGGATCATATCGCGCCAACTAATGTGAATTCCTCAATCATATACAAGGAAAAAAAGAAGTAAACCAATCACGTCAACACTAGCCTAGTCTTTGTCTTCTGTGAAGATTGCCACTTTTGGATAATTTTTTTCATTCAATGCTTCTACAAAGATGGTCCAAATTCAGTTTTTTATTTTATTTTACGGTTTACTCTCATTGGGCATTAAATAATTTATTTTTATTATATTATTTCATTTATTTTTAGTTTTTGAAGTGAAAATTGTTATTATTGGAACTAGGAATAATCACATAATATATTACAAAATGATTCTAAATTCTGTAAGGAGGGAGCCTATATGCTATATATATGAACTAGTCTTCCCCATTCAATTTTCAGTACAATAGTACAGGTACAACGTACAAGTTCTCCTTTTTTTTTTTTCTTTTTTTTTTTTGGAATGAATTTTTTTTATTTAACACAGAACAAAAGCAGAGCTTCAGAGGATACAAAAGAGGCCTCTTTATATAATTCATACAAAAAATCAGGAGGGCCAGTTCTAAGATTGAAATAACCATACATAACATTAATCAAAGCCCAATGGGCTAATTCTAAGCATTGACTGATATTAGTATTCTAACTCTGTAGTCATAAAAACATGTAGAAAATTTAACAAAAAGGAAAGCTTTAGTTTAGTTCTCATTTCACGATACTTTGAACCCCCAAAAAAATTTTGAGTACCAATATAATTAAGAGTGTGAAGTTTTAACTAGACTAGAGCTAGTCCGATCACTTTAGAGAGTAAATAAAGTAATTAGAATCATAGCTGTCAAATCGTGAATTGTATCGTGAATCGTTTTTTCATTTTTATGTATAGTGTATCGTATCATGGTTGTAAGATACACAAACACTATATAAAATTTATAAAACATTATACATATACATATATTTATTATAAAATTGAAACATATGCAAATAATGACTACGTTAATTATCACTTATGTTATAGTATTTGACTAAGCTAACCAAATAAACCAAATTGGAAATATATTTTTAACATCCATATCCAAAAGATAAAAATATCCATATCCAAATTCATTAGAGTTCAAAGTCATTACATATTATATTAGTCAAAATACTTTTTTTCCTAATCATATTCATCATTGCCTAATCAAAATCATCAAAATAATCTCCATAGTCCAAGTCAATGAAGTTATCATCTTCATCATCTTGCAAAATCATTTCATCATTGGCATCTTCTTGTACATCTTCTTCATCATCTCCAACATCTACTATCTCTTTTGGTTCTTCAACTTCAATAACTTTTTCTTTACTTTTCTTTTTGGCATTCAAATTTCTTGGACCTATAAAACAAAAAAATATATATTGTCAAAATTAGCATTGTATTCATAATATAGAAAAGAAAATTTCAATTTAATATAAATCTATACCTCTCTTTCTTTTTCTACTACATCATTCCTCATTAACTTCAAAGCATTCATGAATGTCCATCCATGAAATATCTTCTGGCAAGCAGGGTTCTTCCTTTTCGGTAATCCATTCATCATCAGATTCCATATCCGATAGACAAATTGGATCATATGAGTCACCATTCTCTTCTCTCTTTATTTGTCTCAACTCCAAATAAATATTATCGTTTACAAACACCAAAGTATTCACTCTTTGTTGCTCAAGACGATTTCTTTTTTTAGTGTGTACATGATCAAAAGTACTCCAATTTCTTTCACATCCCGTTGCACTACAAGTTAGGCTTAAGACACGTATAGCTAAGTTTTGAAGCTCTTTGCAATGTACTCCATAACTTTCCTGCCACAATATAATTACGATAACAACAAATAAAAAGCTACATTAAGATGATGATAATCAATAATAATGATAATAACAATAGCACATATTTGGCTGCTTTTTTGTTCTTGTAAGTATAGTCATTTCTTTTCCAAACAAACCCTCAGCTTTATCAAATTTCTCCAATTGTAGATCAATCCTACACCTCTCCAAAGTTGTAGGACACATCCTTTCAATCACTTCATAAAGTCCAACTTTCACTTCTTCATTTTCAACAAAGTTTGGATCATAATGAAACCTATCACAGTTTTATATCTTATAAATAAATATGCATACAAAATATAAAGATAAAGATTAAAATATATAATAATTCAAATAATGAACTTACTTAGGATTGAGAAAATAAGCTACTGCATGTAAAGGCCTATGAAGTTGAAGCTCCCATCTAGTTTCAATAATTCTCAATATAGGTCTATATCTCCTTTGCACATCATTAAAAATTTTTCCAGATTTGCTCTTTTGCTCTATCCATAACTTCATATATGTAGCCCATTGTTGGTTTTGCATCACCATCTACAAGCCTTAAAACTTTTACGAAAGGGATCACACATTTCAAGTAAAATTTAATAGCAGGCCAAAACTTTGGATCACTCTAGACAATTAATTGGACATTAATGCCATCACTTTTCTTTGCATAGGGACTCTTAGCCCATTCCTCAGATGCAAACATAGACCTTAATTCAATTTTTTGTTGATATATATACTCTTCAAAGTTAAGTAGGCAGTGGCAAATCTTGTGACACCTTGTCTTTCCAATTCCCTCCCTTTTGTATATTTTCTCATCAAATCAAGCACCCAAATATGACGGTAAATAAAAACAGTGATCTTCTTTGCTTTTTTTATAGTATTTGCATGCACAGGCAAATCACCAATGTCATGAAGCATCAAATTAATACAGTGGATAGCACAAGGATTCCAAAAGATCTTACGACTTTTTTCCATTAATTTTTCACCAGCTGAAACATAAGTCGAAGCACTATCTGTCACTACTTGTACCACATTCTCCTCTCCAATTTCTTGCACCAAAGAATCAAGCAATTGAAATAAATTTTCAACATTCTTGGAAATATTGGAGGTATCAATAGATTTATGAAAAACTATTCCCTTTGGACTATTGACAAGGAAGTTTGTGATACACCTCTCTCTATTATCCGTTCATCCATCTGACATCAAAGTGCAACCTGTTTTTTTCCACTCATTTTTATACTTATCCAATGTGAAGTCCATATTTTCTACCTCTTTTTTCAAGAAGTCACCCTTGTTTCATGATAAGTATGGAGTTTCAATCCTTTGCCATAATTAGCAACTGAATTCATCATTTTTTTTTTTAAACAAAGGGCTCTTAACTAAATGAAAAGGTATAACACGAGCATAAAAAAAATCTACAAATAGCCAAACAAGTTGCAGTACAATCTTTCACCAAGGAAGGTAAAGTCACTTGTTTAGAATTTGATTTCCCTTTTAAGTATGCATCCATGGTTCCCTTTTTTGCATTATCACCACCAATCTTTTGTAATTCATCTTCTTGAAGACATTCAACATCAAACTCATCATCAAGTTGCTCATTTTTTTTTTTTAATGTTTTCCAAAAGCTTGGTATAAAATAATTCTTAACATCTTCGGGCACGTTCAAGCACGGTTTAACATCCTTATGTGTATGTGCCAAATGGTTTTTCATTCTTATGACTCCACCCCAATATTCATTTGAGCAATAATTACATTTAAGCTTAAGCCTACTTGTCTTATCATCATTAATACGTAGATAATGATCCCAAGTGGGATCTTTCTCTTTTTTTTTTTTTCCTCCTATCACCCTTTTTTTTTATGTACCTAAAAGCAAATATGAACACATGAATTTATAGTCAATCAACAACTTTTATGTACACAAATTAAGCATCACAGGTACACTATCACAAATTCATAGTATCAATATTAACATTACAAAATACATATATATATATATATATATATATATAAAACATTTATATATAAACACTCTTATACATACATTGATACATATTATATTCAGTTATACTAAACTAATTTTTTATAAGCCACTCGGTTATACTAAACTAAATTAACTAATATAATAGCTTAATATCAATAAATAATTACAATATTTTTTTAGTATAAAGAATTAATCAAAAAAATTTATTAAGAAAAAAGAAAAACTAACCTTACACACACAGTGGACCTAACGTGAGGCAGCACTTCTTGTTGTTGTTGTCTTGCTCTAGTAGCATGTGGGAGTGTGGGATTTTTGGGTTAGGAAAAGGAATAGAAGAAAAAAAGACAAGGTTGTGATCCTTTGGAGCTTGTGGTCCCTTGATGAGTGATCTCCTTAAACTTGATGATCTAAAAGGTAAAAAGATGAAAACAAAGAGAGAGGAAGCCAAAGGGTTTTTGGGAAAGTTGAGAGCTTGAGAATTGAGATACAAAGGAAAATATCAGATAAAAAACGTGTGGGTTACTGGTGCGGCTATGTGGTGTGGGTAAATCAATTTAATTGTGGTTTAAATTTTTTAGGGCTAAAAAAAAAAAAAAAAATTAAGAAGGCTTTTGTATTGGGCCAAACCACCAAAATAGCCCAACTTGCTTTTAAAAAAAATGGAAAAACGTTTCGGGCTAAACTTGGGCTGAAATTTTGGTTTAAAGAGCCTATTTAAGCCAATTGTTAATGTATTATCCGATACGTACGATACATACAACTGTATTGTCCGATTCGTATGCACCTATGATACGTATCAACGATACAACACTTTTTTCAAACGATACGATACGTATCGCATATCGTACGATACTGACAACTATGGTTAGAATAAATATCCATGATTTTTGACTAATTGTTAGTACCCATGATTTTTTTTTATTCATATTTTGGCCCTTTCAATCCAAATCTTGGGTCTGTCCTTGACTTTAAGGTTAACAAGTATAATTTACCTTTTTTTAAAAAAAATTAAAAAAAATAAAAACCTTGATAAGGTAGTATTTAATCTTGATAGGGCTTTATCCATTTTCACCTAAATTAGTGAAATTTATATTATATCCAATAACTTAAGGATTCTAATAGAAAAGGTAATATGCTGAAAAATAATAATTTAATTAAAATTTTTTTTTTATAAAGTATATGTGCTCTAATTTTACAATATAAGCATTGTTATTTACCGTTATTCAAGTTTAAACCAAAAAAAAAAAAACATTTGCTTTCACTAATTCAATTCAAAGAGAATAAGAAAATGTACCTATATATTGCTTACAAATTTTAAGATTTTGATTTATAAGTAATTAATCAATTTATATATAGAAATAGCTGAGTATCTAATGTAATTGTGATAACAACAACCCTTATAGTTTATCTATATTTATTATACACCATTTTTTGGAACCCTTTGTATTTCATGTTTTTAATCACTTGATGCATGTATTGTTCTTGAGTGTTAAACAAGCTGCCAACACATTTGGACAGCTGACAATTTTCGACAATCAAGTCCATTCATAGTCCTTAAAAAAAAGACTATTCACAGTATAATATTACTCATTCTCGCTATTGCATAATTTATAAATATGAAATAATAACTTTTATGATAAGAATTGAAAATGCCATGAGTCACTTTTGGATAAATAAGTGTATGTTTGGTAACTATTTTTTCCCCCTTATTTTCTGTTTCCAAAAATAATTTTCTATTTTTGAGATTAAAAAACTTATTTGGTAACCCAAAATGAACAGAAAACAAAAATTGTTCTCAAAACTCAATTTGTGAAGGAAACTGAAAACATGTAAAAGACTGTTTTCAATTTCTAATTTTCAAAAGAAAATAAAAATATGCATTTAATTTAATGAATCTGTCTTATTTAATAGGTTAGTATTAGAGTTCAAATCCTAGTAATAACATATTTTAGTATTTTTGATTTTTTTCTTTAAAAACTTTTTTTTTTAATTTCAACTAACCTAACATGTTTTTTATTTCAAAAATACAAGAAAATTGTTTTTTATTTAAATTCCCAAAAAAAAGTTTTTGAAAATAGAAAACAAAAACTGTTACCAAATAGTTTTGTTTCTAAAAAAAAAAGTTCATGTTATTTTTTTAAATAATTAAAAAAACATTTTTCTTCACTAATTCAATGTACCTATATATTGCTAACAAATTTTAAGATTTTTGGTGTGTGTGTCTATATATATATATATATATATATATATATCAATTTATTATATATAGAAAAAAAATAGCTGCATGAGTCTCTAATGTAATTGTGAAACGTCTTTATCACTTTATACTATATTTATTATACACTATTTTTGGAACCCTTTGTACCTCATGCTTTTAATCACTAGATGCATGCATCGTTCTTGCGTGTTAAACAAGCTACCAAGTGCCAACCCATTGGGACAAACGATAAATTTAACAATCAAGACTCATTCTCTCTATTGCATAATTTGTAAATATATAAAATAAGAATTTTTATGATAAGAATTAAGAATGTTACGGGCCCAAGGAGTACGTCCTGAATAAACAATCATCCCACTCTTTGTTTACTTGACTAGGACTTTTGCTTGGCAATCTCTTTGAAATGAAAATTAGTTGGTACCATATTTTCTAATATGGAAATCCAATTGGGGTATTAAATTTCTTGTTTGTGGAACTTACCTTCAATGGAAGATAAACTTGATATTTTCACAAAAGATGTTCATGACACAACGCCCTGCTTTTTTTTAGGAAAAACAATATGGAAGGAATTGTTATACATTCCTTATGTAGCATCATAAAATTAATGTGACCTAGATTTTCTCACAATTCCTAAAGCCTATATAAACCCAGCCATTGTAAATCAATTCTCACATCCTGTTCTATCAAATACAAAAGAAAAAAAAAAATTACACTCTGAATATTGAAGGACGAAAGGATGGTGTACAATAAAACCTTTTTGGAACATGTGATGGCGATGTTTGGTGGTCAATGGGTCTGGAAGGTGTACTTCTACAAAGAGTTCTGTATCAAAGGCTGAAAATAGGATGTTGTTCTTGGTGTATCATGAAGTATTTGGTTCGATATAAAATAATTCATATTTTATTATTTTTACCAATATTTTACAAGAGAAATATAGTTATGTTTTCTTTGATCTCACTCTCTTTTCTTAGTTTCTATTTCATTATTTTGTTTGTCAGCTAATGATCGATTTTCTTGAGGAAATGAATTTTATTAATAAATAAACTGACTAGTGTATTGTTATTTTGAGTCATGAGTAAAAATGATATTCGCCACTCTTATTCTTTATATATATATATAGAGAGAGAGAGAGATATGGATAAAAGTTTGAATCTCAAACATCAGGCACCAAAAAGGGAGTCACTATTACTTGAACTTCATCTTTAATATTATTTTGTAGAAACTTTTTCTAGAACATGGAAAAGAAAAGAAAATTGTGAAATTGGTTAAGAAATTCCATTTATTTCTGAAGTATATTTAACCATTTTGTTGCCCTTTTGTAGTTTTGTACTGTACTCATTTATTATGAGATACAAGACTAGCGTCAGCCAAAAAAAAAAAAAAACTCTATAAATATGTATATATATATATATATATATATATTTTATAGAATTCTACATTTCTGAGATGCAAACCCTGAGTAGAAAAAAGGGAGTGTTTATTTAGAATTCCACTTGTAAGGCATTTTGCAATGGTGACTTTGGGTATAGGTAACATATGTATTTCATAAAAAAAAGAAAAAAAAAAGGTAACATTTAGTAAATAAATGAAGTAATACCATTAATTGTGGATAACTGGATATTATTTTCCCAAACACTCAAAGCATTGAGCTTCAATTTAAATATTTAAATATTATAGTGAATGTAATAAATAAGGAAATTAACATGATGGGCTTGTTAGAATACAAGCCTAGTCTTTAACAGGGCTCATACAAAGAACTTCAAAATAGTTTTTGAATTGTTAGGGAACGGTCTCTACAAACAAGCGTAAGATTTTCACACATGCTTGAGTAAATTTGTGTGACCTAACGAAAATTATATCTTGTACCTGTCATCTATGCCGGGTATACCATATATGAGCTCGTGACCTAGATCATTTAATCAAATTTAATATACACATATAACAATCTGACAGATTATCTAAGTGTATTTCAAATTTTGAATATATGACAGTTTAACAATAGTAGGAGTGAAAATATTTAATTTAACCAACCTAGCAAGTGGTCTAGTGACTAGGCCTTGAGCCAACAAGACTTTGGTTTTGGATTCCCACTAATCTCGAGTGCATTAATTCTCATTCCTCCTTATGTTATCTTGATATGTAAGGGATTTTTTTTTCCTACAAAAAAAAAAGTTTAATTTTAATGTTATTTATGAAAAAGTCTCATGGTTTCCTCATTTATTTTGTTTTCTACGAGTAAGACTCGAGTCTTGATTTAATATAATAGAACACAACGGGATGATACACTTAACACTATCGGCCAGATTCCATCCCTTACATAAAATCACTACATCTTCTTCATTCATACCCATATAACATGTTCTTAACCTATCAAACTTTTTGTGTGAAAAAAATAAAAGCTATGCAGATTTTGACCCTTGGGCACTTCTCTCCCTAGAAAATTCCAAGGATCCCTTGAGCGATTCTCTCCCCCTTAAAAAAATTGTTATCAGAGCTATGGTTCAACTTGTGCATGAACTTGTGCATGTATACGTGTATTGTGGTGCAACTCTTATAATTAAGGGGTGCCCCTTACTCTTACCGTCTTACGTACGTATACGGATTGAGTCCCATATTAAGTAAAAGTACAAGGGTTTTTTAAATTTTTAAAATTTTTTTTTTTTTAAGAGAGTAGTTTATTCATAATTTTATAAAAGATTTACATGTTAAGATAAGTTAGGTCAATCTGATAGATGCTCACATTTGATATATATAAATTAAACATATATAATGAAAGAAGGTTGTTCTTAGTATATCTTGAAGTTTTGGGTTAAAGATTATGATAATCTTTTTTCTTTTAATAAGAATAATAAAAGTACACGCCCTTCATTCTCTCATTCTCTCTCTTTTCTATTCATTTTGTTTTTCAGGTAATGATTGGGTTTCTCGGGGAAATGATTTTATTAATAAGTTGAATTATGTGTTTTTATTCTGAATTGTCTCTCTTTCATGAGTAAAATTAGCCTCATTTGCAGTGTTATAGTTTGCTTCTCCCAGAGTACTGTTTCATGCTATTTTTGTTGTAAAGGCTTCTTCTAGAACACGGAAAAGAAAAGAATTAAGATTGTAAAATTGGTTTAAAAAATACTCCATTTTTTAAATTCCAAAGTATAATTTGAACTTCAAATCCAATAGCTTTGAGCAGTAACTTTTGCTTGCTTGCAGACCATTAAAATACACATATTACAATCGGATAGGTCACATAGTAATTATCGTTGTGAGTTATGAAAAAGTCACGTGGTTCTCTTATTAATTAATTAATTAATTAATTTTGTTTTCTATGAGTAAGACTTTTTTTTTTTTCTTTTTTTGAGAAGATTCTACAAGTAAGACTTGAGTCCTGATTTAGAGCATTCACGTATCAGCTTGCACAAAGAATTTTGTTTATTTTTGCATAAGGGGCTTTTTTTTTTTTTTTTTTTTTTACACAACCACCATTAAAAAAAAATCATATCCAATTATTTATTTTACTACATTTCATTAAAATATTATTTATTTACCAATTATTTATTATTCTCTCTGTCTCTGTGTGTGTATATATATATATATGTGTGTGTGTATATATATATATATATATATAAAAAATATTTTAAAAAAATATTTGCATATGAATAGTAATTATATAAATATACACGATTACTATAGTAATAATATAAATTTACATATTTATAGATTGATTGATGTAATAGTTTTTTAGCTTAAATATGTAATTTTGAAATATTTTTCTCTATTATATCCACACTGATATGAGTGCTCAATATATTAGAACGCAACGGAATGATTCACGTTGGTGAGATTCCATCCCTTACATAATATCACTACAATCTAACACAAGGTAAATTGAGATCCCCCCAAAAAAAATGTATATCATTTTTTTATAGCAGTAGACCACAAATTATGTATTTTAATATATGCTCCCTCCCGTAAAAGATTAATCAATTATGCTTAAAAAGGAAGTTTATATAGTCTTATTTTTGTAATAGAAATTTTATAGTTTCAAAAATATCATTAAATAAAACAACTTTCACTAAAAACCTCTACATAGATTTTTATAGTTACTTTTCATTTATTTAAAAAAAAAGGCAAATTAATTTTTAAATCTGAGAGTTTTGAGTATATTTCATTTAGTCTTGAAATTTCAAAATGTTTCATTTAAACTTCAAAATTTCTAAAAGAGTTTCATTTCAATCTCATAGTTTAAGATAGTTTTATTTAAATCTTAGAGTTTTGGGCAAATTCATTTAAACCTCAAATTTTGGAAAATAAAAATAAATTAAAGCAACTATGCACATAATGTTTAATGGTATTAATGGAAAAAATGTGATAGAAATTTTTAATGAAACAATTTTTGAAAATTTGAGGTTTAAATGAAAGATTTTAAAATTTGAAAATATAAATAAAAAGTATCCAATAACTTATATAAGGATTCTAATAGAAAAGAAAATATACTGAAAATAATAATTTAAATATTTATTTTTTGGTAAAATCATATGTGCTCTAATTTTACAATATTAGCATTTTTATAAACCGTTAAAATTCAAATTAAAAAAAAAAAAAAAACATTTTCCTACATTAATTCAAGTCAAAGAAAATAAGAAAATGTACCTATATATTGCTTACAAAGAAAACGTCCTTGATAATTACCCTGTATCTATTATACACCCTTTTTTTTTTGAACCCTTTGACCATCATGTTTTTAATCACTAGATGCATGCATTGTTCTTGAGTGTTAAACAAACTGCCAACCTATTGGGACAGCCGAGATTTTTACAATCACGACCATTCATAGTGTATAACTCATTCTCTTTACTGCGTAGTTTAATTTATAAATATACAATAAGAATTTTTACAATCACTTTTTGATTACTTGACTAGTACTTTTGCTTCGTAATTTCTTTTGCATGAAAATTAAATGACATTAATGAGTACAAAGAAAACCTAAAAGCATCTTTAGTACTATATTTCTATTATGGAAATCCAACTGGGGTACTTAATTTCTTGTTTGTGGAATTTACCTCCAATGGAAGACTTGATAATTTCACAAAAGATGTTCATTACACAACGCCCATCTTTTTCTAGGAAAAACAATACGGAAGAAATTTTTGTACTTTCGTTATGTAGCACCATAACATTAATGTGACCTAGAGTTTCTTACAATTCCTAAAGCCTATATAAACTTGACTATTGCAAATCATTTATCTCACCCTACCTATCAAAAATAAAACAAATTGCACTCTGAAAGCTTAAGGACGAAAGGATGGTGTACGACAATTGAACAAAACCTTTTTGGAACATGTGATGGTGATGATTGGGGGTCATTAATGGGTCTGGAAGGTGTACTTCTACAAAGAATTTTGTATCAATGGCTAATGATAGGAGGTTGTTCTTGGTATATCGTGGAGTTAAGGGTTAGATATCAAATAAATAAAACTTTTTTTTTTTTTACTTATATTTTGTAAGAATATAAGTATGTCTGTATGTGTTGCTCACTTGTTGATCTCTCTCTCTCTCTCTCTCTCTCTCTATGATTTCGTTTGTAATGATTAGGTTTCTTGAGGGAACAAGTTTTACCAAAACCAAATTATTTATATTGAGCAGTAAATTTTCACTCATGAATAAAGTTGATTCTCCCATTTGCAGTGTTGAAGTTTGCTTTTCCCAGAGTATTGTTTCATGCTATATATACCTTGTTATCCTTTTGAAGAGGCTTTTTCTGGAACATAAAAAATAACAGAAGATTGTAAAATTTGTCAAGAAACTCCATTGTTTAAATCTTAAGTATATTTTAACAATTTCCCCTCCACTCGTGCTCATTTATTATGAGATACAAAGCTAGTGTCAAAAAATTTATAAACAATATTTCTTCAGAAATCAACTTTTCTGAGATGCAAACCCTCCAAAGCTTCAAGTAAAACATAAAATAAAAGTCATCATTTTGCAATGATGAGTTCAGAAATAGGTGACATTTAGAAAATGAAGTTTTACCGTTGTTTATTTTCCAAAGGACAAAATTTAATTATAAAATTGATTGTAGCTTAAGGCTACAGTCTTTTTCAATATCTTTTGATTGGAGGTGAATTTTAAAAAATCAACCATTAAATTACATCTTCTTCTTATACACTCCATACTTGCAAAATTTTTAGAAAATTAAAGATTAATAACTATGTCATCAATAAAGTATTTAAATTGCAAGATTTTGTAATATAAAATAATGCATAAAATGTAAGTTTATAGATCATATAGTAAATAATATCCAATTGACACAAAATTTGATAAGTGCATTAAGAGTGTAAAGAACATACAACCCAACAGTTATATTTTCTAAATATATAGTAATATTTATTTTATTGAATAAGGTTGTAACCTTAGGTTACAACTAATTTTGTAACTAAGCTTTATCATTTTCCAAATACTCAAAAGTCTCAACCCTTTGAGCTTCAATGTATTAGTGAATATAATAAATATGGAAATTAATTCACATAATGGGCTTGTTATCATACAAGCCCATTCTTTAACATTAACAGGGCTCATACAAGAACTTCAAATCCATTTGTTTTTGAATTTTCAGGGAACGGGTTCTGGAAATGAGCGTTAGATTCTGGGCCATTTAATTAAATTTCATATGACAGATTATCTGTGTGTATTTCAATGGATAGTGTGGGTGCAAAAGGTCAACGTCATATGTTGGGCCTGAGGCCCAGTTCGAATACAACTCCATGTCCGAAGAGGTTAAAAGGATCAACGCTTCGCCATCCTGGTGAGAATGCAACCAACCAAGGATGAGTATTGCGGCCGAAGACAACCTGGCCTGTCCAAAGAGGTACCACTCATCAGACTTCCAAAGAACTTGATCAACTAGAAGATTCCCCGTGGGGAGTTGGCGCTAGGCATTCCTGAATGCGGAGATATCATGAAATATCTTGCAAATAAAGCTGCCACCCCCGCATTTAATGCACTGCAGCAATTTTCCTGGCCGCATTTATGTGGAGAAGACACCTGAACAGTGCAACCTCAGCCACATCCACTCGCTGCACGTTAAAGCAGACTTCTGATGTGACTAGTACTCAAGTGAACGCCTAGATGAAGGACAAGTGTGCGGTAAAGATGGGAGAAAAAATGTATATATAAAGGAAACGAGTCTCACGGCATGGGGAGAGAAAAAATGGGTATTCACAAAGTTTTAAGTGTTAAGTATCTTCGGATTAAAGAGCTTCTTGTTAAATACTAGTCTGAACCCCTTTTTACGTTGGTTTGCTTATATGAACCGTTGCTAAATCCATAGCCAGCTCAGTTGTTTAACCCATTCTCTACAAATTTATTGTTGGGAGTTTGTTGGGCTCACAACACAGAGTTGATACCCGGCCCAGCAAATTTGGACCCTACAATTGGCGCCGTCTGTGGGGAACAGCTTGAACCAAGGTGGAAGCAACACCTCAAAGAATGGGTGAACCAAGGCAACGACCAGCGGAGTCCAGGTCATCTCAACACACCGATCCCTTTCTTCATCTGGAACGGAGGCAGGATCGTGAGGGCAGCGTACACACCGCACGTGATGACCAAAACCAGTCGCATGGCGAGAGCCACATGTCCCATGCAGAGAAAAACAAAGACATGCAGAAGGAAATCGATAGGCTAAAGAGGGAGTTGCGCCATGCGAAGAGAAAGCGCAGCCCCTTGTACTCTGATGAAGATGCTGAGGACGAACAGGAGGTTGTTTACAAACAGAAACTTTGAACGCCAGTCAGCGAATCCTTTACCTATGAGGAAATGCATCGTGACGAGGGGAATCCTCAGAATCCCTTACCTAGAGGCGCAGGGAACGACGCCATTAGTAAAGCCCTGGATCAGATTTCCAGATCTCCCTTTACCCGAAACATCGAGAATGCTAAACTTCCTCGACGTTTCTATAATGGCCGGACAGACCCAGTGGAACATGTGAGCCATTTCAACCAGAGGATAGCCGTCCACTCCAGGGACGAAGCCCTGATGTGCAAAGTCTTCCCATCCAGCTTGGGACCGATAGCCATGAGGTAGTTTGACAATCTGAAAGCAAAATCTATAAGCTCTTTCCAAGAGTTGACTCAAGCGTTTGGTTCGCATTTTGTCACGTGCCGAAGGGTTCCGCGGTCTATGGCGTCCCTATTGTCAGTCAGTATGAAAGGAAGTGAGACTCTGAAGTCGTACTCAGATAGGTTCTGGGAAACGTATAACGAGGTAGAGGAAGATTGTGAACTTGTGGCTATCAACTCTTTTAAACTGGGCCTCCCCACTGAACATCCCTTGAGGACGTCCTTAACGCGCAAGCCTGCTACTAGCATACGCCAGTTGATGGATAGGATCGATAAGTACAAAAGAGTTGAAGAAGATCAGTAGCAGAGTAAGGGAAAGGAGAAGGTTATCCCTCAGGAGGGGAGGGATTTCAGGTCAGACAGGCAGAACCACAACAGGCCGAGGAAGGACTGGGCCGGAAAAAGCACAACGAACTTCCAGACGGTCAATGCGGTTTTTCGCGAACCAGTGCACCAAGTCCTGGATAAAATAAAAAATGAACCGTTCTTCAAAAGGCCGAACAAGATGGTGAGAAACCTTGAAAGGCGCAACCACAGTCTTTACTGTCAGTACCACCTTGACCACGGGCATACTACCGAGGAGTGCAGAAGCCTGTGGGACCATCTGGATCAGCTGGTCAGCGAAGGCAGACTAAAGCACCTCCTACACCACTCATACGGTCAAGGAAATCAGGCAAGCACGGGGCCCAGGAGAGGTGATTCTGCAAAACCTCCCTTGGGAACGATCAATGTTATTTTTGCTGCACCAGGGAGGACCGGGTCTTGCCCGTCCAGGGTATTGTCAGTTGCTCGAGTGCCCTTGGAGAAGATTAACAGGGAGCCGAAGAGGCCTAGGACTGATGTCCCCGTTTTGGGCTTTTTGGACGATGACAAAATTGGAACTATACAGCCGCATGATGATGTCCTGGTAGTCACTTTGAGAATAGGCGGATACGACGTGAGGAGGGTGATGGTAGATCAGGGCAGCGCTGCAGAGATAATGTACCCAGACCTATATAAGGGGCTGAACTTGTCTCCCGAAGACTTAACTCCGTACAGCTCCCCCTTAGTCAGCTTTGATGGCAAAGTGATCACTCCGAAGGGCCAGATCAGACTACCTGTGCAAACCGGTCCTGAGACGGTGGAAGTAGATTTCATAGTGGTGGATGCCTACTCACCCTACACTGCTATAGTAGGCTGACCTTGGCTTCATACCCTTGGGGCTGTATCCTCAACACTGCACCAGAAGATCAAGTACCCGTCTGAAGGGATAGTCGAGGAGATACGAGGGGATCAGGCTGTGTCCAGGCAATGCCTAGTGGCAACCATCCAGCACCAACCTCAGGCTGAGCCCTTGGACCCTGACAAAGAGAGTTTATAGCAATCAATGCCTTCGGTGTTGGACACCGAGACATCGGCCGTAGAAGCAGAGTGCGAAAACTTGGCAAGAATAGTCCTGGATAACGACCCACAGAAGTTTTTTCAAGTCGGATCCATGCTGCCTCCTCAAGAGAAGGAAGAGCTGATAGAGATCCTCAGGGCAAACGTTGATGTATTTGCTTGGGATTCTGCGGAAGCCCCTGGGGTGAGCCCAGATTTTATTTGCCACCATCTAAACGTTAATCCCACCATCGTCCCCAAGAAGTAACCGCTCCGGCGTCCTTCGAGGGAACACGCTGACACGGTCAGGGATGAAGTGATGAAACTCAAACAGGCAGGGGCTATTAAGGAGATCTTTTACCTTGAATGGCTGGCTAACATGGTGGTGGTAAAAAAGAAGAATGGAAAGTGACGGGTGTGTGTGGACTTCACCGACCTTAATAGAGCTTGTCCGAAGGATCCGTTTCCCATGCCGAAGATAGACCAACTAGTTGATGCCACTGTTGGACACCCTCGGATGAGTTTCTTAGACGCGTTCTAGGGTTACCATCAAATACCTCTGGCTCTCGCCGACCATGAAAAAACAGCTTTCGTGACCCCTGTGGGGAATTACCACTACAAGGTAATGCCGTTCGGCTTGAAAAATGCCGGGGCTACATATCAGAGGATGATGACCAGAATGTTTGAGCCGCAGTTGGGTAAAACCATGGAAGTGTATATTGATGACATGGTGGTTAAAAGCAAGGTCATCGCTGAAAACATTGGGGACCTTAGGGATGTCTTCGAAATTCTGAGGGGACACAGATTGCGCTTGAATGCTTCCAAGTGCTCGTTCGGTGTTGGATCAGGCAAGTTCTTAGGGTATATAGTTACTCACAGGGGAATCGAAGTAAACCCCGATCAGATAAAGGCCATCAACGACTTGCGAGCTCCACGGAACCCCAAGGAAATTCAGAAGCTGACTGGGATGACCGCTGCCCTTAATAGGTTCATTTCCAGATCAGCAGACAGGTGTAGGCCTTTTTTCTCATTGATTAACAAATGGAAAGATTTCGAATGGACGGAGGAATGTGCTGTTGCCTTCCAGCAACTTAAGGACTACCTGGCTAGACCTCCCATCATGTCCAGCCCTGAGCCCGACGAAGTCTTGTTTGCTTACGTCGTTGTGGCTCCTAATGCTATAAGCTTGGTACTGATCCGAACAGACTGTGGTGTGCAAAAACCAGTTTATTACGTAAGCAAGTCGCTGCATGAAGCAGAAGTTCGTTATTTGCCACTGGAGAAAGCCATTCTGGCAGTTGTGTTAGGCACGAAGAAGCTGCCCCACTATTTTCAAGCCCACACCGTTATAGTCCTCACCCAGCTCCCACTTAGAGCCATACTCCGAAGTGCCGATTATACCGGAAGAATTGCCAAATGGGGAACGATCCTTGGGGCTTTTGATATCAAGTACATGCCTCGCACGTCAGTGAAGGGCCAGGTCCTTGCGGACTTGGTCGCCGAGTTCATAGAGCCCCATTTAGAGGAGGTAGCACCAATGCCGGGCACTGAAGGAAGGACCGTTGGTATGATTTCTTCGCAAAGGCGCTTGCCCTGGGAGGTGTACGTAGATGGCGCATCGAACCAGCGAGGCTCAGGAGTGGGGCTAGTGCTGATATCCCCAGAGAGAATTATCATTGAAAAAGCATTAAGGCTAGATTTCTCAGCGACAAATAACGAGGCAGAATATGAGGCTCTAGTGATGGGGATGAAGATGGTACGAAGGATGGGAGGAAAGTCAATTGAGATGTTCTCGGACTTAAGGCTTGTCGTCGGCCAAGTTTTGGGAGAATTCGAGGCGAAAGACGAAAGGATGCAGGGATACGTCGGCCAAGTCCCTACAATCCGAGTTCGAATCCTTTAACCTGCGGCACATCCCCAGAAGTGGCAATACACATGCCGACTCTTTAGCCACCCTTGCCACCTCTTCGGCACAGGAATTGCCAAGGGTTATCCTCATCGAGAACATACAGAGACCTACGGAGTTAAGGAAAAGGGCGTCCTAAGTTCATTGCGTCGGAACCAACCCGTGTTGGATGGATCCCATCATCAAGTTCTTGAAGGACGACGCGTTGCCTGAAGAAAAAGGGGAAGCGGACAAAATACGCAGAAAAGCTACAAGGTTCTAGTTGTCCGAGGATCGCAAACTGTACAAACGATCCTATTCGGGCCCATATTTGTTGTGCATGCATCCTGAAGTGGCTGAGTCACTGTTAGAAGAATTGTATGAAGGGATCTGTGGGAGCCATACTGGAGGAAGATCTTTAGCACACCGAGCCATTACTCAAGGCTATTGGTGGCCAAACATGCAAAGAGAGGCACTTAAGTACGTTAAAAAGTGTGACCAGTGCCAGCATTTTGCGCCGAACATACATCAGCCTGGCGGTACCCTTAATCCACTATCCAGCCCATGGCCTTTTGCTCAATGGGGACTGGATATCGTAGGTCCATTCCCTAAAGCAGCAGGAAACAAGAAATTCCTTCTGGTCGGAACAGACTACTTCACCAAATGGGTTGAAGCCGAACCTTTAGCGAATATCAGGGATGTAGATGTGAAGAAGTTCATCTAGAAAAATATTGTCACTCGATTTGGGGTCCCCCATACCCTCATCTCGGACAATGGGCTTCAGTTTGACAGCAAAGCTTTCAGGAGTTACTGTAGCGAGCTGGGAATCACCAACAGATACTCCACCCCTGCCTATCCCCAGGGCAATGGGCAGGGCGAAGCCGTTAATAAAGTCATAGTTAACGGGCTAAAGAAGAGGCTGGATGATGCGAAGTGAAGATGGGTAGAAGAACTACCCCATGTATTGTGGGCATATAGAACTACGCCTCGCAGGTCCACTGGGGAGACCCCCTTCTCAATGACCTATGGGGCTGAAGCTGTTATACCTCTCGAGACTGGATTCTCGACCTACAGGACTAGCTCTTTTGACCCAACCAACAATGATTGGCAGCTGGAAAAGAGTTTGGATCTGATTGAAGAACGAAGGGAAAACGCAATGGTCCGATTGGCGCATTACCAGCAGAAACTCAAGCAGGGCTATGACGCCAATGTGAGGTTGAGACCCCTTGAGCCTGGTGATCTGGTCCTAAGGAAGGTAGTAGGCAATGCAAAGAATCCAGCTTGGGGAAAGCTGGGGCCGAACTGGGAAGGGCCGTATCGCATCACTTCGAGGGCTGGTGTTAGAGCATACTTCTTAGAAGACCTGGATAATCATGTAGTGCCCTGCCCATGGAATGTAAATAACCTCAAAAGGTACTACTATTAAAAGAATTCTTCTTTCAGTCATGATACCATTTAGTTATGCTATATTTACAAGTGTTTAAATTTAAATCCAATCATGCTTGTAGTCCTCGGACCAGATGATTTGGGTTAGTTAACACTCTTTTACGATTCTCTTAAGTGTTTAAACTTAAAATCAATCATGCCTGTAGTCCTCGGACCAGATGATTTGGGTTAGTTAACACTCCTTTACGATTTACAAGTGTTTAAACTTAAATCCAATCATGCCTGTAGTTCTCGGACCAGATGATTTGGGTTAGTTAACACCCCTTTACGATGTACAAGTGTTTAAACTTAAATCCAATCATGCCTGCAGTCCTCGGACCAGATGATTTGGGTTAGTTAACACTCCTTTACGATTTCTCTTAAGTGTTTAAACTTAAATTCAATCATGCCTGTAGTCCTCGGACCAGATGATTTGGGTTAGTTAACACTCCTTTACGATTTACAAGTGTTTAAACTTAAATCCAATCATGCCTGTAGTCCTCGGACCAGATGATTTGGGTTAGTTAACACTCCTTTACGATTCTCTTAAGTGTTTAAACTTAAATTCAATCATGCCTGTAGTCCTCGGACCAGATGATTTGGGTTAGTTAACACTCCTCTACAATTTACAAGTGTTTAAACTTAAATCCAATCATGCCCGCGGTCCTCGGACCAGATAATCTCGGTTAATTCTCATCCGCGTTATTAGACCAACCTAGTGTTTAGCGAAACACAAACTTAAGCTGAATTACGTCAACTGTTGTTGCCTCGAGGCCTTGTTTAGTGATGTTTGAAAGATTACCGTGATTAGTAGTTGATTATTAGTTGTCAAACTATCATTGTTAGCCATAATGACAACCTAACATACACCATAAAAGCCACAAGGAACAAAAGAAAAACAAACTATTTCATTCATTATAAAGGTAATTTCATTACAAAAATGGATGGCAAAGGGTCATAAATACTACGCAATCTAAGCATCTTGAGCCTTATTCTGAGGCACTGGGTCAGTCTTCGGCTGATCGCCCGCATCTCCGGTCTGAGGGGGTGCCTGGCTTGTCTCAGTTTGGACTGGGGAATTCTGATCGGCCGAGGGAGCTTCCGAGGCATCTGGCGGATCACATATATCAGGGTGATAGTAGATGCTCTCAGGTTTCCTTAGGGCAGACTCTGTGGGGACTCCAGCCGCATCAAGGCCTTTGCCCCATGTAATCTCACAGTAATCTCTGCAAACCTTGGCAAACTCATCGGTCAGCCTCGCTTGGGTATCTTGTGAAAGGCCACAAATTGAATGACCCCTTGTGATTTAAACTAATTAATTAATTTAGCCAAGTTATTAATTAATCAATTTAACATGCAAATACGTGGTAGCACAAACAAATCACCGAATAACTAAATATGCAGCGGAAAATAAAAGACACGGTGATTTGTTCACGAATGGGGAAAAACCCTAATGGCAAAAACCCCATCGGGTGATTTTCAGGTCACCACTCCCGAAACTCCACTATTATCAAATCAAGCGGTTACAAGTAAAGGAATCCCAAGTACCTTACCAACCTACAGTTGAACCCTTACCCCAATACCCAATTGGACTTGATCTATAGTGACAGTTCCCCTTTTGATGCACGGCTCCCAAGTACGTGACTAACCAGATGCGCGGATCCCAATACGCGACTTCAAACACCAACTTTAGGAAGAAGAGGTTGGCTGCAGAGTTCTTCAGATCATCCTATACATGAAGATCAGGAAGATGCTTGGTCACAAAACCCTAAGGTGCACAATACACAGCAACTTCTTGAAGAAGATGACCTAGGTTAAGAACTTCGTCTTAGAGCACAATTTGCTTGAACAAGGATTGCTCAATGCTTATGCAACTTGTGTCTATGTTTACGGCTCTTAAAACACTCCTTAAATATGTTTAGGGTTAGAAGAAAAGAAGGCCCAAAAACACATTCACGGATCCCAAGAAAATCAGAACATAAATCTGACTTTTTAATTCTCGACAGCTAGCAGGTGTCGAGGTAGGTGTCGAGCAGGTGTCGAGCTTTAAAATTTCTGCACTTCAACTTGCTTTTTCTTGGACAGACTTGATGACTTCAACACTTGATCTTGAAACATTGTTTCTTGAAGTATTAAAAACACCTAGAACTACCCAATTACAAGTAGAGTGCGTTTTGTCAAAGGATTAGCCAATTTACATAAAATATGACATATGTTCCTAACATGTAAACACATATGTCCTAATAATCTCCCCCTTTGGCAATCCGTGACAAAACCACAACAAACAAATGAACATATGAGAGAAGTCATAAATCACTCAACTCATATTCACTTGTTAAATACAATAAAATCTATCCTAACACAAACTCTTGAAGAACTTTGCAAAAAGAGAGTTTATGGCAAGTAGACTTTGACAACCTGTATTTTTGAAACACTTATAAACAAAACTCATCAAGGCATCTTGTGTGAAACAGAATTAACTAGATTGCATACAAATATAAAGAACATGTGTATAAAGAAAGAAAAGAAACAACACATGAAGAGATAGGTGAATAAGAAAAACATACATCCACATATATAGAAAGATAAGTACAATGTATGTAAAACTGATATACAAGACCAATGTATCTATAAAGAATGAAAAGAAAAGATACATCTAAAGCCTCACTACATCCCTCAAAAGTATGAACACTCCCCCTATCAAAAATGTCCTATACTAACTCTCCCCCTAAGATGACTACTCTCATAATCCAAAACTACTCCCCCTTTTTGTCACGAGTGACAAAGGGTAGAGTGTCATGTAGACATCTCATCAGTAGAGCTAGCATCTCCATCATCATCATCAGAAATATCATCGTCATCACCATCATCATCATCATCCTCAGCATCAGAATCTGAAGCAACTGGAGGAGGTGGTGGAGGAGAAGCCTCAGAAGCAAAACCACCCATGGTCGCCTGCCGTCGTGCAATACGACCAACACGAACGTTCACCTGATACAACTCAGTGGTGAGTGTATCAAGGCGAGCATCCATGCGCTGCAGCTGCGCCATGATATCTCCAAGAGATACATCGCTGGAGGAAGGAAGAGGAGTCGATGTAGATGGAGCAGATCTGGATGGAGCCGAACGGGAGGGCGGAGTGGAATCCGGCTGTCTCGACCTGAACTGTGCCTAACTACGTTTTACGGTAGCGGCATCTATGGCAGAGATGTGTGTGAAGTGGTCGGACACAGGGAAAGGGATGGAAAAATGGCGTAGAATCCTCGTGATAGCGGAAGGAAAGATGAGCTTATCACGGGACGCCGCATCTAAATGAACATCTATGATAGAGAAAATGAAGTGGGAAGGAAAATCTATCGTGAGATGCTCAAGTAGAGAAAGCAAGAAACGAGCACGAGGCTCAGTGATAGAGTTATAGTGAGAAAGAGGATGAAGTACAAAGGTCATCACCATGTTAAGAAACCTAGGACCTTTAGCAAAAGGTCTACATGATGTGTACATATGCTCACCCCACTCAGAAGGGCGCTCACAGAAAGCAGAAATGAGCTCATCCTTGGACACAGTCCTCAGTCGCTCACATGTAGGATAGTCAGGAAACTCTATCCTAGGGACATGAAGCACATCCGCAACCAGCTGCGGTGTGATAGCAATGCGCGTACCTCGAACGCGAGTATGAAAGAGAGGTACTGAACGATCAATCCCGTACATGCTGGAGTAAAACTCCTGAATAAGTACGAGAGGACAAGTGACCGGGACGTCACACAGTGACTCCCATCCCCTACTGTGAATGACAGAGGGAAGGTCAGTGTCGGCGAAGTCCGCCAGAATGACTTGGCGTTCCGAATGAACACCTCGTCTAGAAAAGTTCTCAGTAAACGCCTTTTGGGCATCTACATCACGGAACCGAAGAGTATGAGGAGCAGTATCAGAGGATGAAGAAGCTCCAAAACGCAGAGGGTTCCGAGCCGGAGTGGATTTACGTTTAGGTGCCATAGATGCAACTAACGTAAAAGAAAGAAAAAAGAGATAGAGATGGAGACAATCAGAAAAGTCCCAAACAGTTCAAATATGTTAATATGTTGAACAAAAAAGGACGTATGCATGGGAATGCATGGTCATGTGACATGCAAACATAAAAAGCATCATGGGCTCAGCCCAATCCAATCCTAGCAGCACTTATACAAAAATCACACAACTAAATGCATGAATATATCATTCTAATGCACATGGAATGCAATGCATGACATTTTAAACACCTTTTATTGAAAACCCAACCCAAAATTTCAATAAAAACTTAATGATTTTGAAAAACCCAAAGTTTTCAAAGAAAATCCCAAAACCTAAGTTTCAAATCATGAAATGCATGAAAAACAAAGGATAACAAGATCATACCAGGTGATTCGAAGCAAGGAAGTGCCAAAAATCACGTTGGATGAAGGTTGGAGAGAAGAAAACTGCTCAGGAAGACGAACCGCCTCGGACAGATCGAAGAGAGATCGAGAAAATGCGAAGAAAATCGCGATCGCAGCATTTATAGGACCTTCAGTAAATCTCGACAGCAAAGGTGTCGAGAGGTATCGAGATGCTGTCGAGAAAGGTGTCGAGAAAATATGCCTTCGACAGCTAAGGTATCGAGGAGGTATCGAGGTACCAAACAGCTGAACCAACACCAGAAGCTCGATCGATCGACGTGGTGTCGAGAAGGTATCGAGCAGACAGAGAGAATCTCGATCGATCCACCAGGTGTCGAGGAAGTGTCGAGATTGCGATAAGAAAAAGGCTTTAGAGGCTCGACAGCTGACCAGGTATCGAGGAGGTATCGAGAAGGTGTCGAGCCAGTTATGAAATGCAGTTTTTTGAGAAGTGAAAAACACAGACATGAATGCAATCAAGACATGCACCTCAAACATGATCCAACCAACATAAAAAGCTCTCAATTAACATCTCTCAATGAAAAATTAAGCACATGGATCTCCCAAGAACACACACACACACTAAACAAGTCTAACCAATTTTATATTTCAAAAATAAGTCATGACAGTTTAGTGAGCATACAAAAACACATGTAAAACCTTTGTGATGGCCAAATCACATTGTACCTGCACATGTATCAAAAGTAGCAAAGAATATTGCGTGTTGTGTGTGAAAAACATCACAAGATTGCATATGTGTATACATGTTATGACGATCTAAGATATGAGAAAATAACTTTAACTCACACACAATCATAACTGTTTGATGGGGACTATCACCTTTGAGGTACATCCAATAACTCCCACATCTCCTAGAATACACGCTTGCAACCATTTTTAAAGCATTTTAATCTTTTTGCTTTTTATTTCTTTGCATATTTTCTTTTTAAACATATCATACATGGGCTTATGAGAAAGAAAAGAAATACCCATTGATATTTTGACATTTCAATTTTGCTATGCCTAAGCACACAAATGTCATTGACATCACACTTTTGCTATGCTGAAACATACAGATGTCATTAATGATTGGCGGGCAACAGTGGTGAGATGGTTATTTATGCCTTTCTCTTAGGATTTTCTAGTCCTACCCGTCAAAAAGAGTGATATGAGTGTTAAGTCTAAGAAATACCCTAATCTTACTCATCACAAACACGAGCCACAAAGCTCATTTGCTTAGTTGTGCATAAAGATGCTCATCTAAGCTACAAGAAATACAAAGTTTAGAAAACTTTGTTTCATTGGCCATCTAAGGTACACAAGTACCAAAGTACACAAAACACACACTGTTTTTGTATTTTTCAATTTTTCAATTTTTTTTTTATTAAAAAAAACAGAATAAACAAAACTGAAAGTAAACACACAAAAACATGTTAACAAAGCAAAACAATGCATAAAACTAGACTGACTTAATTAAAAATGCAAAACACACATGCAATGCAACAAATAAGAAGAATAAGAAGGGAAAAGAAAGTGATGAAATCACTTTGAGTCCTTTTTCTTCCACTCCTTGGAAGAGCCTTTCCTTTGATTAAAACCTTGAACCGGCGGTGAGGGGGAAGAATTGAAACCGTTCAAGTTCGAAAGGAACATGATGGCTTTCAGAAGATCTCCAAAAGGAGCAAGAGAGGATTGAAGCTGACTTTGGCTTCCAGATGCTGTCATACTGTTGCTCTGTTGGGTGGCTAACCACTTGTAGCAATTTGGTCGAGTATGACCGGCAGCTTCACAATGATAACAGAGATGCTGCTTCTTTTGTTTAGGCTTTTGAGAGTTAGCCTTCTTATCCTTAGGGAGTTTAGCATCTTTCTTTTCTAACTTAGGGGGTGCTCCTAAGATGGATTTTTCTTTGTCTATGTTCTCACTAGCTAATTCAGTTTTATCATCAGTGTTCTCAATTTTAACAGTATTAGCAGGAGGAACAAAAACAGTAGAACTAGTAGAACCAGAATTAAAGATAGAAAGACCATACCCTAAACCTGTTCGATCTGAAGCAGATTTCTGGTTGCTGAGCATCTCATCAAGTTTTGCACTTGAAGTCCTCTCCAGTTGAGCTCTAACTTGAAACAGCTCTGCTTCAAGCTTCTTGGTCTTCTCAGCCAGGAAGTTATTCTCAAACCTCAGTGCACCAATAGTTTGATTCGCCTCATCAAACTTTGTGGACAATTCTTCTCTATCGAGTTCCACATCACTGAGCTTCTTGGTGGCCAGCCTGTATAGCTTCTCATGCTTTTCAGAAAGCTTGTAAAGCTTCTCATAGGCTGAATGGATATCATCTTTGTCATCCATCTTTTCACATTCAGTGTCCACCAATTCTTCTTCTTCTTCTTCAACAATCCCATCAGTAGAATTGACTGAAGCAGTGAAAGCATTTAGGATTCAGTCATCCTCATCATCGGAATCATCTTCAGGCTCAGTGTCACTAAGGGTTGCAGCTAGAGCCTTGCTTTTCCCAATGCTCTTCAGATAAGTAGGACACTCATTCTTCATGTGTCCAAACCCGTGACACCCAAAACACTTTGGTCCTGCCGGAACAGTGTACTGACCGCCATCCTTGGCATCCTTTCTTCCTTTGTCTTGGCTCTTGAACTGTGAAGAACTGGATTGCCTTCGGTCTTTGTCGAAGCTCCTCCCATTGGCATTCTTCATAAACTTCTTGAACTGCCTTGTAATGTAGGACTTCATCTTGGAGTCTTCATCATCGGAAGACTCATCTGTATCACTGCTCTTCGCCTTCAGGGCCATGCTCTTGCCCTTGCTTGACTTGCCTATTCTTGATAACCCTAGTTCGTAGGTCTGCAAGTTCCCAACCAACTCAGTCAAAGAAATTTTATCAATGTCCTTTGATTCTTCAATTGCCGTAATCTTGGCATGAAATCTCTCAGGTAGAGATCTGAGCACCTTCCTTACAACCTTGGGTTCAGGGATGGTTTCCCCAAGATTGAAGGCTGAGTTCACTATGTCTTTTAGCTTGGCATAGAACTCATCGAACGACTCATCCTTCTCCATCTTAATTTCTTCAAAGCTAGTGGTGAGCCTTTGTAGCTTTGAATCTTTGACAGCCTTTGTTCCTTCATAGGTTGTCTGGAGGATGGTCCACGCCTCCTTGGCAGTTTCTGTTGAGGATATCTTCTTGAACTCCTCATTTGTGACAGCGCTAAATAAGGCATTCAACGCTCTGCTGTTGAAATTTGCCACCTTGATCTTGGCTTTATCCCAATCGGTCGGCGCTTCTTTTGGCTTAGTCCAGCCAATCTCAACAGCTTGCCACACCTTCTCATCTAAGGACTGCAAAAAAGCTCTCATGCGTACTTTCCAGTAGGCATAGTTAGTCCCATCAAATAAAGGAGGTATAATAAGAGATTGTCCTCTATCCATGACAAACAGGGGTCAATGGATCAATCACAGCAAAGATTAACACTTAATCAGAGTGTGCTGGCTCTGATACCACTTGAAAGGCCACAAATTGAATGACCCCTTGTGATTTAAACTAATTAATTAATTTAGCCAAGTTATTAATTAATCAATTTAACATGCAAATACGTGGTAGCACAAACAAATCACCGAATAACTAAATATGCAGCGGAAAATAAAAGACACGGTGATTTGTTCACGAATGGGGAAAAACCCTAATGGCAAAAACCCCACCGGATGATTTTCAGGTCACCACTCCCGAAACTCCACTATTATCAAATCAAGCGGTTACAAGTAAAGGAATCCCAAGTACCTTACCAACCTACAGTTGAACCCTTACCCCAATACCCAATTGGACTTGATCTGTAGTGACAGTTCCCCTTTTGATGCACGGCTCCCAAGTACGTGACTAACCAGATGCGCGGATCCCAGTACGCGACTTCAAACACCAACTTTAGGAAGAAGAGGTTGGCTGCAGAGTTCTTCAGATCATCCTATACATGAAGATCAGGAAGATGCTTGGTCACAAAACCCTAAGGTGCACAATACACAGCAACTTCTTGAAGAAGATGACCTAGGTTAAGAACTTCGTCTTAGAGCACAATTTGCTTGAACAAGGATTGCTCAATGCTTATGCAACTTGTGTCTATGTTTACGGCTCTTAAAACACTCCTTAAATATGTTTAGGGTTAGAAGAAAAGAAGGCCCAAAAACACATTCACGGATCCCAAGAAAATCAGAACATAAATCTGACTTTTTAATTCTCGACAGCTAGCAGGTGTCGAGGTAGGTGTCGAGCAGGTGTCGAGCTTTAAAATTTCTGCACTTCAACTTGCTTTTTCTTGGACATACTTGATGACTTCAACACTTGATCTTGAAACATTGTTTCTTGAAGTATTAAAAACACCTAGAACTACCCAATTACAAGTAGAGTGCGTTTTGTCAAAGGATTAGCCAATTTACATAAAATATGACATATGTTCCTAACATGTAAACACATATGTCCTAACATCTTGCACCCCCAGGAGGTAGGCAGCCTGCTTCTCGGCCTCAATTGCTTCCTTGGCCAACTGAGCGTCCTCCTTGGCCAATTTAGCAGCGTCCCTGGCCATGTCTAGCTCAGCCCGAAGTTCTTTCACTAACGCCCTCTCCGTTTCCAGATTGATTTCTGTAGTATGTAGCTTCTGTCGTTGGTCTTCGGCTTGCCTTTCTGCATTCCTCAGGCCTGCCTCCACATTCCTCTTCGCCTTCGCCTCCTCCTTCAGTTCCATGGAGATGCGGGCGCAGTCGTCTCTTGCCTTGCCTAATGCCTTCTCAACATCCTCCCTGGATCGAACCTCAGCTTGCACTTGAATATCTTTATTTTTATTCCATTCTTTGGCCACGTAAATTTGCTGGGTGATCTACATGGCAACCAAAGAATTTTGCGTAAAGTTGCAAACGTACATAAAGGCTACAAAATAACACCACTTATCTCACCATGCCTAAGTCCCTCTTTAGGGACAGAAAGAGCTCATGTTCGCTGAAGCGCCGATAGGACTCCATGTCCCTCGGAAGGAGGAGAGGCTTCTCCAACGCTTCTGCTATATGCCCAGCTTTCCCTTTAGCATAGTTTCGGAGAGAGGCATCATATGGGATGGCTGCGCCATCCAGCGTTAGCTTCGGAGACCACGACTGAGTCTTTCGTCGCACGTCTGCGGCCAAGTTCTCTTCTCTACTCTCAGTAGAAGAAGCCCGTTTACCCCTCGTATCATGGGTCGTCTTCTGCTGCTTGGGACCCTTCGGAGGGACCACTTCCCCTTCCTCAACATCTGTCACCTCTGTCACCACCCTTTTCTTCTTCAGATCAGGCAGCGCTTTTAGACCGGGATCTCTGAGGGCTGGAGGAAGAGGAGGGGGTGGTGGAAGATTGACCGTGGGTTGGGATGTACCAGTACCTTTGGTCGCGACCTTCGGCCTCCTGTTCTTCATCAGCTGGTCTAGACTCTGCATATCTTCTTCTTCAGAGTCGTCTGGCACGGTTAAATTTAAGAGCGGAGCAACTGAGTGCCTATCAAACGTTTCGTCGGCAGCCAAAATTTGAACCTCCTCCGAGGTTTCCTCTTTGAACTTGAATTGGTCGATCTGCTGGTCAAGTGAAGGTGTAGAAGAAGCAACTCTTTCTTCCTCTGCTACTGGTTCAAGGGGAACTTATTGAACGGGCTGAACGAGCACTGGAATACCCTGCAGATTAGGATGGGGCACCGGGGCGAGGTCGAAGGGAGCTAAGAAGTTCTTCCGACCCACGTCAATGCGGTTGATGCGGCGATCCCCGAGTGTTATTGCGTTTCCAATCGGCTGAAGTTCAGACTTCGGAGCATAGCTGAGGATGAGGGGAACGGACCTGAGCTGTCCGTCTTCGCTTACAAAAATCTCTGACCGAAGAAGGTAGTTCAGAGCCGCGGTATTTGTGAGACTGAGCCGAGGAGCTACGTGATTTCTATCTGTAAACATCGCAACAGAACTGTCAGAAGAGGTCGAAATATTGCGAAGGGAATTCCGAATAGCTGAAAGCAATAAATGTTAGAGAATCTTAATGGGGGATGTCCCACCTGGGTCTCCTGGCTGGGTTGGGCAATGAATTCCATCATGCCATGCACCCGAGATGATCAGATAATCGTCCTTCATCCCTTTATTAGACTTGGGGAGACAGGAGAGAAGTCTGACGACATCGGATCGGGACCTCAGATAGTATCCTGCTCCCTCTTTGGTATGACACTCATACATGTGTACCACATCGTGCCAGGTTAGTCCCAATCCTAAGTGACGGTTTAGGTCGTCAACTGCCCCTAAAATCCTAAACGTGTTAGGTGCGCACTGCTCAGGGCTAAGCCTATGGGCGGTAAGGTAACTTCTAGTGACTGGACCTATGGGGATGGTCATTCCCCCCTCCAGGAAGGCGATAATGGGGATTATAACTTCACCCACTTCTCGGTTCGTTAGTAACCCCTCTGTGGAGCAATACCTCAGGCCCACTTCCTGAGGAATGCGATATGTCGCCCTAAACTTCTCTATCTGGGAGGGGTTGTCCACTAGGTATTTAAATCTACCCATTTTTAATAAGGTTAGAAGGAGGGGAATGCGAAACAGCAACTGAAGAAAATCTACCAAAGGCCGAAGAGGCAATCTGAATAGATTTCGAAAATCTCGAGCAAAGAACTTACGCAGAATCAAATTGGAAGATGTTCTTTAGCCTTGCGGGAAGATTGTAGCAGATTCTGAGACGAGTCGAAGCAGATGACAGGAAAGGCTTTGAGAGTCTGAACGCTTGAGTTCGCTGGAGAGTCTGAAGTTTGTAGAGTGAGAAAACAACCCCATCTGGGACTTTATATAGAGGTGGGCAAAGTGGTGGGACTTATCCTGCCCAAAATTTTTAGGGGAATCTCGTCCGTTGGATTTGCGATGTGTCATTAGATTTCATGGACAAGACACCGCCTGGAGCAATTAATGACGCCTCGGAAACGACGCAACGGCAGCGGTAATAAAGAAGGCGCCTAAATTCATGCGCATACACACGTGCGGAGTCAGAAATTCAGTTCTTCATTTGGTAAAATTTCAAAACTCCACTTTTTCTCTTCGGATGAGAGGGAAAAATTGGAATTTTGAGGGGCTATTGTGGGTGCAAAAGGCCAACGCCATATGTTGGGCCTGAGGCCCAGTTCGAATACAACTCCATGTCTGAAGAGGTTAAAAGGATCAACGCTTCGCCATCCTGGTGAGAATGCAACCAACCAAGGATGAGTATTGCGGCCGAAGACAACCTGGCCTGTCCGAAGAGGTACCACTCATCAGACCTCCAAAGAACTTGATCAAGTAGAAGATTCCCCGTGGGGAGTTGGCGCTGGGCATTCCTGAACGCGGAGATATCATGAAATATCTTGCAAATAAAGCTGCCACCCCCGCATTTAATGCACTGCAGCAACTTTCCTGGCCGCATTTATGTGGAGAAGACACCTGAACAGTGCAACCTCAGCCACATCCACTCGCTGCACGTTAAAGCAGACTTCTGATGTGACTAGTACTCAAGTGAACGCCTAGATGAAGGACAAGTGTGTGGTGAAGATGGGAGAAAAAATGTATATATAAAGGAAACGAGTCTCACGGCATGGGGAGAGAAAAAATGGGTATTCACAAAGTTTTAAGTGTTAAGTATCTTCGGACCAAAGAGCTTCTTGTTAAATACTAGTCTGAACCCCTTTTTACGTTGGTTTGCTTATATGAACCGTTGCTAAATCCATAACCAGCTCAGTTGTTTAACCCATTCTCTACAAATTTATTGTTGGGAGTTTGTTGGGCTCACAACACAGAGTTGATACCCGGCCCAGCAAATTTGGACCCTACAGATAGTAAAACAATTGCAGGACTAAAATAATTTATTTTAATTTTGATGTTATTTATGGAAAAGTAATATGGTTCTTTTATTAATAAATAAATAAATTTTGTTTTCTGTGAGTAAGACTGGAGTTCTAATTGATTAATATAATAATAGAACGCAACAGGGTGATATGCATTGGTCAGATTCCATGCCTTACATAACATTACTACATTTTCTACATTCATACCCAAATGTGGGGTCTTATGTGAATTTTTTTTTTTTTAAATTTTAAAAAATATGTATGTTGTCCATTTTTTTTTTTCTCCACTCTTAATATGGTCCAAAGAATTGAGTGATGCTACTATAAATTTTATTACATAAATTTTACAAATTGATGTGTTACCAATGATAAGAAGCAATTAAAAAAAAAAAAAGAATTATAGTATTGAACATTAACCAAATTGACAGTTAATAAACTGTATATTATTTAAATGATATTTAAATATGAAAAAGGCTCATTTAAAAGTTACCACCTTACACCTAAAATTGTTTTGAACCAACCCTAATATAAGATGTTCTTAGGCTATCAAACCTTTTGTATGGAGAAAAAAAAGTAGTGTATACATGGAATGCAAGTGCAAGTGTGCAACTTTTATAAGCGTGCCTCTTATGTATAAGCATTGAGTCCGATACGAAGTTAAAGAGTTTTTTTTTTTTTTTTTAAGTAGTTTATTCATGATTTTATAAAAGATTTACACGTTAATTAAGACTTTAAGGTGTGGGTGATCAATGTGATATATTCTCGCATGAGAAGGAGAGATTCGTTATGAGCTCACACATGAGAATTCCGTACTTCTAATATAGCCTTTTAAGGCAAAAATGGGCAAATTCCCTTTTCAGGCAAAAGAAGTAGCGTTCTGCCCTCTTTCTCAAACTAATTAGGAAAATGCCCATTTTTTGTAACTCGATAATACCAAAATCGAGTTATGTGAAGAACTCGATCATATAATAGTCGAGTTATCCTCAGCTTTGTGCCATGCTGGACAACCAGCGTGAAATTTTCTTTCTTTAATCTCTAAAGAACTCGATTATAAGAAAAACGAGTTATATAACCGACTATGCAGATATCAAGTTACACTCTTGTTAAAGCTGTTTTCACACTGTCTCGGTGTCAGGTGTACGAGTTCATATCTTTTAATATAACTCGATTAATAGAATGTGTTATAAAGCATACTCGAACTTCGTAGAATCGAGTTATTCTCGTATATTACCTGCACATCTCCTCCCATTCAGAGTGTCTTGCTTTTCGTTTGAACTGAGTTCCACTCTGCTCCACAGATCCACAGCTGCTTCCGAACTCAACTAAAATTTGTATCACCTCAGGTAAAAAACTCACACCATAATTTTATGGCAATGGAATTTTCATTTGATATTGTACTGACTTTTAATCTTTTTGGTTGAATGAGTGTGAAGTAAGTACATTGGTGTGATTTTGGTTGTTTGTTGTAGTAAACATTGGTCACAAGAGAATGAAATCTTTACTATAGCAACATTTTGTATTGCACATAATCATCATTGGTCATAATCATATAAAGGGCGTGTACATAATCATCATTGGTCAGACATTAACAACAACATTTTGTATTGCACACAATGTGTAGACATTAACAACAACGTTTAATGTATATGGTCAAATGTTAGTGTTAGTATTTCATTTTTAGCATGTAATAGTACACAAATTTATGAATGTCTTTGTCGTGTACCATTTTATGCAGCATTACATTATTTACCAACAGTTGCTACACACTATTAACTTGATCATTTGCTGTTATTGTATTCAGCATCAATGTCTGGTTCTGGCAACCCACAACTCTATAGGCCTCACGATGTGTTCACTGCTATGGGTCGTTGCTGGGTATTGGAAGATGAGTTCAGCTATCCCATCAATCCAAATTTGCGAAATAGTGCTTACATTCACAATACCATGAGACAGGAGTGGGCTTGGTTATTTCATGAACAACAAATGTTTTATGATGAGTTGGTTGGTTTTAAGTTGCTAGTGCCTCGGCGACTCGCATTGCAAATGCCCAGAGACACGATCGACGAACTTCGTAAAGCATTAAACCGCATAAGAGAAGAAAATAATTGAATGAAGATACGTCTTAATTAATATTGTACCCAAGTCAAGATTCGAGAGTCAATGGAGGGAGGGTGGTACGAGCACACACAATTCATGCAATCACTTCTTGCTGATCCCATTTATTAGTCAGACGTGGAGATGTCATATGAAAAGTAATCGTGTCGTGGTGTAATTAGACTTTGTTGGAGAACTATTTTGCTTAACTATGTTTTAAATGTATGTGTGTCATTGTTGTTGCATTTGTACTATGTAAACCTTATTATTGATTGTGAGGAGCATGCACGTTATTCATAATCTAGATTATTCCCACATAACGCATAAAAGTTAAATATTTCCACACATGATGTTTTTCAATAAGCACCTACAACATAAGACATAAAACTTAAAATAACTTACACAATGTCACCAATATGCATGCATTGCATATTGAACACTAACGCTATTAACATTATTAACTTAACCCTAGACACACAACACACATACCACATAGGCATTCACTCTGACAGGTAGTTCTCGTAGTTGAGGATATTGTTACGTTTCACTGGAGTGAGTTACCTGTTTGTTGCAGCGGCCAGCTCTTCCGCCAGTTATAGCATGTGATACCTGGACCTACGAAGTATCATCAGATTGTTCTCTTTTTTTTTTCTTTTTCTTTTTTTTTTCTTTTTTTTTTTAAATTTTTGTCACTGCACACTCATATTGGTGCATGTTTCACCGTGGCAATGTGAGCGAGATACAGTCGACAAGAGGCGCTCCGAGTTGCACGAGATCATCGTGCAGAGCGTTGGACTCGTTCACACGAAAATCCCACTCCTGCCGCAGTCCGGCATAGTATTCCTTTTCATCAGAATCTTTCTCCGTTCTATAGTTATTTGGAAAATGAGGTAGCATCCAATTGCGCATTGACATTGAAAAATGTGACTTCTGATCGGTATGTGTAGATGTTTTGCAAGAGTAGATGTAAATGGGACTTCGATATGTGTAGATGTTTTGTAAGAGTAGATGTAAATGGGACTTTATATAGGAGTTTTGTAATGGCAAGTATTCACGTGGATGTGACTATATGTAAGGGTAAGTATTCACGTGAATAAAGATGATGTGACTCGATAGTGTATTGTTTAGTGAGGTGTTGAGGAGCACATGCAAAATTGCGAACATGACTTGGCTATACAGTTCGCAGACTCTAATGTTATGTACCGCCTTGTGCTGCGATTGTACCACTTCATGTACTGAATGAGGTATGTATCGTCACCATCTAGGAGAGGGGCAGCACGAACTTCATGCCCTCGATTGGCCCATTGCTGAATATGGACAGCATGTTCTACCTCCCAGTTTTTCTCCCATTTACCTTGGAGGGATATTTTGTGAAGGATAGTCGATGTATCCGTGACATGTGGAACTAGTTGCTTCATCCCAAATTGACGGAAGACCCGCTCGGGATGATGCCCCTCCACTATCCAAAAATAGATCAATGGCACCTCGGCCCTCCAAATATGCTGCCCGACGGTGCAATATGCAGGCAGGGAGCCCAAGGTATGCCTGTACGGCTCCCATACAATCTGTATAAGTGGAGTATGTTTGTGATAGTGAGACATCATACTAATTTAAGTTTATGTTTGTGATATGTAATATGGAAAGCATGGAATTTCTTGCTTCTATTCGTACACAAAATCTTCAGGGATTATTGGGTAGAAAGTAAAATAATAGCAACATTGTGTTCAAAATATTAACAAAATGAAGTCAACATGTAATTAAAACAATGACTAGCATTGATCAGCAGAATATAGTTAAAGATCTAGGTTGACCGAGATCCACATTCCAATTTCAGCCCCATGTTCATATGCATAACATTCAAAGCTAAGCGACACCATTAGAGATTTAAGTTTTGTTGTAATTGGTTTAAATTAGCACTGAACTTTGAATGACTTGAAACATGATGCAAGAATGAGCTTTTGGTATCAAATTTGCTGTGACTTGAATGACTTGAAACATGGTTACGTGTTTGTTTGGTCTTTCTTTTTTGCTGAATGGATGTTTGGTTAATGAATTATATTTCTTTCTCATGTATCATATAGTTTGTGGTACATGTTATGGATAAAGTTAGAGAGATATATAAGAAATACACATTAACAGTAACAAAGGAACCCCAACATAGGAAACAAAACACATTTAATCCTATGCAACACAAAACTAAATGAACTTTTATTGAGTTCAAGCCTAAGACAAAGTTGGCAGTGTATGAAAATTGGGGAAGAAAAAGAGAAGATTGTGTGCGTGATTAGAATAATCTTCTAACTCATATTTAATAGCATAGCACAAGTTAGTGACTAGTTAATATTAATCTTAAGTATTAAGCTTCTTAACATAACACTACAACAATATTCTGCATCAATACAACTCCTTAATCGGGGATAAGAGCCTTGGATCACCATATTCAATTCTCTAACTTCAGTTAATTCCTTCCCTTTTTTTTTAAAGGCAGCATTTACCAATATAAAACTTGATGACAATCAGTACCTTGATTCAAATTAATCTAACAAAGCATCAATACCAAGCATAGATCCTAAATAAGCTAGAAGGCTTTAATAAAAGCATAACCAACCTAGAAAGAAACCAATATTCTTAAACCAACTCATTCCTACAACAATCCAAGAATTCAAACAAAAATAAAAATAAAAACGTGGTCATGCAATTGAGGGAAACGAAAATAAAAACCTCAAATTGAGGACGTAAATTAACCGAATACCTACTCTACCCGTAATCTAGCCAGCGGCATCCGGTACGTAGCAAGGACGTGTGTGGCATGCTTTGTAGTGCTCTTTGGCCCGCTTCACCTACCAAACATGGGGTTTCGACAAATGCACATTACTGAACTTTACATTTAACCATATACGTTGCATTGATAAGTTTCTTTTGTTTGTTAGTTTGACATATTTTTAATTATATCAAAGAGACAAATAAAATCTAATATACTATTGCACATAAATAATTATTCTAAGAGACACTTAGCTTGAATAACGAGAACTCAATGAGCGTACTTAATGGCAAGGGGCCCTGAGTGCACTGGCAGTAGAGGCGGCCTCGTAATAGGGCATATTCGTGGGAACCTTGAATAGGCCCATAGCTGCACCAAAAAAAGTGCTCCTCCAATCTGCATTGCATCATTCTTCGATGCACTACAAAGATGCCTGTAGAGCCAGGCCAATGCTGCACTACCCCAGTTGTACCATCTCGCACTACTGATTGGGTTGAAGAACTATAGAGGCAATAGTGAGACCCGGTCCGCCGACTTGTCCATGAACAACAGGGCCCCCATCCGTATAAGTAGGTGGTAATGGGCATGTTGTTGCATGACTTTGTCACCGGCATCCGCAGTTGAGGGAGCGACAAACTGTGTATCAAGCCACTTGTATTTTATCCTCGCCCCAGCAAAGGTAGACTTGTTTGAGTTCGGTATCACATGCGGAGGTTCATGGCCTAACAACTCTTGGCACACCAAGTTCCATTGCTGGTTTGTCCTCCCAGTGACAGGCAACCCATCCACCGGAATCCCCAGCATCACCTCTATATATTGCAAGGTGATACCCATTTTTCCATGGGGTAAGTGAAACGTGTGCATCTTCGGACGCCACCGCTTGACCAACGCCGTGATCAAGGCATGGTCGACCTCCATATCAGGAACCTTGAATAACCCAGTCAAACTTGCTGCATCTATGTATTGCATGATATGTGGGTCTAGCCCACCTTGCAGCAATGCACATTTACGGAGTCGAACTTTTATGATGCCAGGCACCTCCTGCACATGGACTAGCAATGTGTTAGGTAGTGCACATGAGGTAATTATAAAACAGACATGTATTAATAATACAACTACATACCTCGTCGGCGACGCGCCTCCAAAGTGGAGTTGACCTATGATCTGGCTACCGAGTCAACTGGGTCTGATTGTTGGGTCCAGGCTGCACTCTATCTGGTGCCTGCATATCTAACATGACAACAAATAGATTGTTAGCAATTATCTGAGAAGTAAACCACAATTAATATAAAATAAAAGCATGGATACAGTAAGACATATTATGATCCCAACAAGATTGTCAACATCACTTCTTGCCCCCACTTAACATGCAACCCAAAAGCAATCAAATTAAAGGTTAAATAAATAAGAATTTGCCATAATTTTACATAAAAACATTTTTTTTTCTATTATCTGTAATTGAAGTAAAAAAACAAACAAATGACTAATTAATGTGCTAGAAACTTGATTGATACCTAGATGTTCAACATCTGAGCAATGGACCACTAAGATCCCTACAGCTACAGGTCATTTTGTCTCAAGTTCTCATCTTAATATCTAGAAACCTATACTAATTATTCTACATTTCTACTCACTAGATATGTAAGCATACCATGACGTAGTCAGCCCATTTCCCTACTTGTTTGGTTTATTTTCAACATTTTAGGAGTTAATTCTACTCAATTTCCTGCTTGGTGAGTTAATTTTAGGAGTTAGTTTGTATAACTCTATCAGACTCCAAACTATACCCAGGTCCAGTATTAGCTATAAGTAATAGTCAGGATTCTACATTAGACCAGAAGGCTTAAATTTCATCAAATAACAACCAAGTACAACAAAAACCAATGAAGTATACAAGATGTATACCCTAAGTTTCAAGCACAAACTACAAATTACAAATACTATGAGAACAGAAAGCTTTGGAGGTCTAGGCGCATTCAATAACATCCAATAATACAACAACCCTATTAATTGAAATTTAAGACTCTACATGGACAACTCTTGGCATTCAAAATGACCTTTTATTCCTCTCTCTCTCTCTCTCTCTCTCTCTCTCTCTCTCTCTCTCTCTCTCTCTCTCTCTCCATAAAAGGAACATAAAACAAGTTGGTACAGAATTTCAAAACACTAAAGAAAGCGTGAAAATTGTTTGGTTTTAGCAATAAAGAAAGCATACTTGAAAAATTAATCTTAATTTGTGGGAGAGCACACTGGTGAATTAATACAAAAGCAATTCAATTTGCATTAATAGAAACTAACAAAAAGGTACCAAACAAAAGGGTACCAAACAAAAGTAAAGTCATTGAGACATCTTATCACCAAATTGTCTTACTATTTTAAAAGAGATTTTATCATTTGGTTCAAGATTCAAATGAATGATGGAAGATTTGAGAACCAGCATTTAACAAAAAGATAAAAAGTATATGATTCACAGTCAACATAAAACAAATGAAAAAACAAAGATAGATTGAAGTAACAGTCAACATATTATAACTCACACATTCTTAGAGAGAATGAAAGACAAATATAGATTAATCCCCCTCTGATAATCATAAAACAAATGAAAAGCATGGAAGATTAATATAAACAATTGAAGATTAATAATCATAAAACAAAAGTTACAAACTTTGATGTGCATTTAGTCTCCATTTTCAATGTCAGTGCATAGATTAATATAAGAAACTTCACAAAATGGAAATCATGAAATTCATGTCATGGCTTGAACTCTAATGAAAGCAGTAATATATTCTCTATTTTCAATGTCAGTGCTTACATTCATACTGTTTGCAGCAAATAGAAATTCTACAATAAATGAAATCAGGAAACGATATCAACATGAAGTTCAATGTCCACACCTATCGCAGAAATGGAAAAATCTTTATATAAACTATACTTTTATATATTAATAAATAAATTTTATTAATAGAATAGGTTACTTCATGTTCATGATGATAAGCACACAATAACCTAAAAGAATTATGCATAAAGTTAAGTGATTATGTGAAATCTAGAAGGGGAAGCACCCCAGGCACGAGACCAATCAACCAAAGTTCTAATCAATAATGATTCCAACAGAGCCTTTAATCAGTTTGTATCTTCAAAAATACAGCTATTTTGCTCCTTGCACAGTAGCCATTTGTTTTGGCAATATGAAATAGAACTTCTTCAAACAACCCATTTTCAAATAGTAAAAAATTTAACTAGCACTTATTATCATCTTTTCTTCCCTAGGCAAAATCTGAACCTGAGTCATACCCACAAAACAAATGAAAAAAAAATTGAAGATTTTGGTAATGCGAGATCCCCCTATGATAATCATCCATTTCCCACAAAACAAATGCAGCACAAAACAGTAATCAATGGCAGAGCAACATACCTGTAATCAATGGCTGTGGATACGGTGAGGGTTCGAAAAGGGTACGGTAGAGCACCAAGGTACTGGCAACGGTGACTGATCGAAAAGGGTGAGGGAGACTGATAGAGGGTGGGGGAGAGTGAGGAAGCCTGATTGCAGAGAACGAGGGAAAGTGTACAAGGAGAGTAATGGTAGAGAGCGAGGGAGAGTGAACAAGCAAAGAGTGAATAGGCATTGCGAGACGTTGGTTTTGAAATTGTAAAGCAAACTCGATTTTGTACTTACTGAGTTATGCGTTTATGAACGAACTTTTTTTAATTGGAAAAGGCCACGTCTGCTTTGCCAGCGTGGCACAAAGTTGAAGCTAACTCAGTCATTATATGATCAGGTTCTTCATAAAACTCGCTCTTCTTGTTATCGAGTTACAAAAGATGAGCATTTCCCTAATTAGTTTGGAAAAGAGAGCAGAATTTTGCTTTCTTTGCTAAAAAAGGGTATTTGCCAATTTTTTCCAGCCTTTTAATATATATATATATATATAACTTGACCAATTTATTTGGATAACTTTCTCAAATAATTAGAAACTAATATAGAAGATCGCTGAATCATTTTATTTGGCCATAGATTATACATAAACAAAATATGAACCAGTTCCCACAACGTTAACCAATATTTGCAGTTATCTCTAGAAAGTTGACAAGCAGTTTTTAGCAAGGTTTGAATGTTATCCCTTCTAGATTTAATAATCTATCACTTTGTTTTCAAAGATTTGAATCTTAAAAAGTGAAAAGCATACCTTTTCTTTTTCTTTTTCTTTTATGAGAAACAAAACATACATTTTTCAATTGGTCAATGATGTCGATTGCTTAACTATGGGTAAAATCCATTGGTCACAAAATTTGGGTAATTGAATTGGAATAATTAACAAGGGGTCACCATGAAATTACAATTTGGGCAATACATTGTTATTAATTATTATAACATTACTTTTTTGGGAAAATCATCCCTGACTTGCGTGACAATCCATCACATACATGTTTTTAAACAAGCACTCTGATTATCTATATGACTTGTTGAGAAATTTGTATCTCAAAATGTTTATCTATCTATGCATATCAATAGAATGTAGAAACCTCATTTTATATACTAAAGCAACCTTTGCCTAAAGTTCCGTGCAGAATATTAAACATAATTGATTTTATTTATTTTGAATCCTTCATTACAACTTATCAAAGAATGACAACTATTACACAATCTTCCTTTTTTTTTTTTGACAACAATCAACTTATTTTTTTACCATAAGGAACTCATATGCAAATTGACAATTGAAAACTATTGAACAAATTGAAGGCATCTATATAAAAATTTCTTTGAAAAAATTAAAGGTTAGCTGTGTAAGGCACGTTGGTAACTGGCAACCATGAACTGCCAGAGATGAAGTTTGCAACGGTGTATTGTGAAGCTATAGATGCACTAGTAATGACATGGTAGCCAGGCCAATTAATTCTATTAGCAGTTGATGAGCCTGGCCCCGTGTTGGCATACTCCCCATAGTACAACGTATTAAGGGAAAAATTTCCACTCCATTCCTTCCATCCAGCTGGAGCAATCAAGCTATCTAAGTATGTTTTCATAAAAATTGTGCGTGAATACTTCTTCCATGGCCTCCCCAAGTATGTCTTAATTGAGCTCTGGGACGGCATTAAATCTGAAGCAGCCTTGACTGTACAATCATGAATGGAAATTCCAGTGTTTTGATTAGGGTCAGTCCTACCTTGGGCAGTGAGAGTGTTGGTCTTGTTAGGAGGATAACGAGCATAAATATTACAATTTTGCAACACAACCGCAGCATTTCCAAATATGAAATCAACTGTACCATATATGTCACATTCCCTATAGAATTGCCTTTGGGAATGGACATAGAGGGTGTCTTGATACCCTTCCAAGCTGCACCTGTAAAATACCGAGAGATCAGACCCGGAACGAAGGGCCACAGCTTGATGATTTGCTGCTCCAGCAGTGTTCCTTATAGTGATGTCGCGAGCAATGAATCCATCTCCCACAACAGCTAAAAATTCAAAATAACAAAGAGCTTAATTTTCATGTCAATAGTTTAGTCAAATTCTAGATTAACATTCATTATTTTAGTAAAATTATGACTATAAAAGCTGTAAGACAAAATATTTTGGGGTAATCAGTTGTGGCAAGTTAGTTAGGACCACAAGTAATTAAGGGTCTGTTTGGATAGAGCTTATTTTGCTGAAATTGAAAACTGAAAACTGAAAACATTGTAGCAAAATAATTTTTAAATATGTGAATAGTACTGTGGGACCAATTTTTAATGAAAAAGTTACTGAAAAGTGATATTTGTGGGTCCGTGAATAGTGAAATTTGTGAAAAAAGTCAAATATTGCGGCTACTGTTCATGAACAGTAGCCGCAACAGTGAATGAACAATAAAAAAATGGACTGAAACACGTGAAAAAAAAAAAAAAAAAAAAAAAGATATGAAACACAAACATGCGTTTCAGCAACTTTCAACCCAATCCAAACGGGCAATAAATACGACAATAGTTATCAGCATAAAAGCATTATTATATATACAAAATCTTGTCAAATTAGATGACTTAGTAATTGTACTTAATTTTGAAAAGAAGGCTAAAATATATAATCAATAACTAAAGCCGCTTAAAAATTAAGAAAGTACCTATCCAATATATGTATTGAATGCGAAACTTACAAATTCAAGAAAACCCCATGTTATGGGACATCCAATACATACGTTAGATGCAAGAGACAAATTTTCTATCATTTGAACCTAAACCTACATGTGTGACCTGGAGAGATTTAAAAAAAATAAAAAATTTAAAATCCAAAACCAAGCCATGGTTTGGTGTATGAATAACGTGCATTATGCATGAAATATGACTTCTTTCAAAGTTTGATCAATAATCTCACTAAAATTTTTAAATTATGCACTCAGGTGCTTTTTTTTTTTCGAACTAGTCAGAAGTTTCTTGGTATTCTTGCATTACTTGATCCAGACCTTTCAAACCTCTAAACTCCCACTTCTTATTAATCTCTTCTATCACATATCTAAACGTAACTTTTTTTAGTCCAAGGCCAAGCCATGATTTTATCCACTAAGACATATACAGATATATGTAATATTTTGTAGGGAACCAATTAACAACAATTTCTTAACACTAAAATATAGCATATATATATTATTAGAAATCAATTGAATTTACTTACCAATTGTGGCTGAATTGAAGGTTGTAGAACCTCCACCAACACTTTTGCTCCCAGTGACTATGGTTTTTCCTATACCATCTCCTACCAACATAATATTTTTCAACTTTATCTCAACATTTTCTTTGTATGTCCCAGCCTTCACGTATATCACAAACCTCGCACTTCCTGACTGTGACGAAGCTGCACTTATCGCCTCCTTTATCGTCTTATAATTCCCTGAACCATCTTGTGCCACCACAATATTGGCCTTAGGAGCCGAAGAAGACTGCAAGAGTTTCCGGTCCCCAGGCTTAACCCAAGTAGGGAAACCATGTTTGTAACTCGGTACAGTGTATGGAACTTTGTTAAGAGCCAAAGCGTTGCTAATTAGCTTAGAAACGTTGTTTGACATCAAGGGCAAGAGATTGTCCGGGATCCCTAGCTCAATAAAACCGGCCCGACAAGTCTCAAGGTTGGTTAGAGCCGTGCTGAGCCATGTTTGAGCATCGGTTTGGCTGCACTTGACATTAGGGTCAATGGTTTTGTTAAGCCTGTGGTGGGTATACTCATAAAGCTCAAGGCAATCTGCCCATGCAGCCTTTTCACGAGCATTTTTGCACTTGGGCCCTAGTGAAATTATGTTACTTTGAGCTTTTAGGGCACGTTCTAGTGCTAGTTGCTTTGAGATTGTGAAAAAATCGGACTTTTGCTTGATGGGGCTCTGGTAATTAAGCTTCTGGCTTAAAAAATACTCACATGGCTCAGGGTTTGGGGTTTGGCTGCACCATTTTTTAATATCAGCTTGAGAGTAACCAAGAATGGTTAGAGACAGAAAAAGAGACACAAATAGAGGTACAACCAATGCTCGAAGTGCCATGTTTTTTGGCTTTTTTTGATGGGCTATAAAAAATGTTGGACAGACAAGGGACAATATTAGATGTGAATGATTGGGTGTTTGGGATTTGTATGGGACTTAATTAATGCCTCCAGACTAATACTTATATAGAAGAAGAAAACTATATATAAGAGACGTAACAATGTGGGAAGCACAACTTTTTTTTCTTCTTCTAGTTTTTATAATAATTAATGACATTTATTTTTTCAAAATTAGAATGAATGATATTATGAAATTGATAACATATTAGAGCGGCCTACAATATTTTTATAAAATAATACTTAAAATACCGTTGGTATTGCAATAGTTTCTAGTTTGTTTAGGAAATAGTTTTTGAAAAACTAACTAATATTGACTAAATTTTGTATGTTTGACCTTAGAAGATGAAGGACATGCTTGGAGGCTAGAAACGCGTATGCATGCAATAAATATTGTATGACTGAAAATTTAGCGTCGGAATCTTAACGTGTGAAGTTCTAATCACGTAGGTAGTTGGGACAGCCTACCTATAATGAAGCAGCTTTGGACATTTTTTGATTGGGAATAATGTTATGCTCGGTTTATGGTCAACTTGCATCTATGGCTGGACCACAGAATGATATGATTGATCAAAATTAAAAAGATTATCTTTTTGATTGAATAGACTAATCAATGGTTTGACTCTCCTCTCTCTTTTGGTAGTAACATTCTCCTATCACAGATTCACAATGGCTAATGGCTTTTGTGGTGGTACACCATATTTGATTTTAATTCTTTTATTGACAACTATAAGAGGTTTTACTAGAAATCTGTTTGGAATTCGTTTATTTTATTAAAATTCAAATTTTTTTGCAGAAAGTACTGTAAATAAAGGTAAAAGTTAACTGTAATAATATAGTGAGACTTATGAATAGTATTAAAAGTTATAATAGGACACATAAATAGTAGCAAAAATAAATTAAATAATAAAATAAGTTATTGAGAATGTTATGCTCGGTCTATGGTCAACTTGCATATATGGCTGGACCACAGGATGATACCATAACTCTCTTTGCATATACGGCTGCACGCATAAAAACATATATTGTAATCATTAAGTGTTCTTCTTTTTCTTTTTTATTATTTCCAGAAATGATTAGATTTCAAAATCACAATATTCCTTCATTAATGATAGTCACAAATTATAATAATCAGGCAAAATGCCTAGCACAGAGATTAAGACTAAGTCTTAAACAATTTGATTACTGGGTGTCTGACAACCTCAGACATGCCTTCTTTGTTCTAATAAACGAATTTGAGATCATAAACAATAATTAGATGATTCTTCCCCAGATCCTTCCAATACAATTAGTCATTTATGTACAAAACTCCCAGGTCAGATTCTTCATATAGTACACTATTTTTCAAGCAAGTAGATTTGAGTTCTACAATATTTTTCACCCATAAATTAAAAGTCACATAGTACACTATACCACTTGTTTGATTAACTTCTAAATGCCAGCAAGCTTTCATAGCCCAAATGGCCAAAAGTAAACACTTACAATCGAAAAAAATGCAAGTAGAAATTTTCTTTTTTCTCTTTTTCCCTTTATTATTATTATTATTTTTTTATCATATTGAATGAGATTGAAAAGTCAGTCAAATATTAGTGGTCATTAATTCACACAAATATTAGTGGTCATTATTTTTCTTTTTTCTTTTTTTATACAAGATACAAAGTATATTATAGCATAATCTAAATGTATATATGAGTGAAGCTCCCTCCTGGAAATTTAAACCCCGGATCTTGCCCCCCCCCCACACTCTACACCCCACAAATACTTATACTTGTAAAGTGACCAACGTGCCAAAGGTGTGCGATGATTTAGATAGACCTTAATCCACCACGTTGTGGTCATCACCAAATAGTATATAAGTCATAAGTCCTAGGTCTTACAAGGGCTTATAGTGGTGTTTATGAACGCCACTATATATAGATCCTTAAAAAAAACATATAGTGACATTTGAAAAACACCACTATAGGTACACCACTATAGGTCCTTTTAAAAAAATTAAAATAACCTATAGTGGTGTTTATGAACACCAATATAGATCCTTTAGAAAAAAGCCTAACTGAAAAAAAAAAAAAAAAAAATTTAAAATTTAAAAAGGACCTATAGTGGCGTTTTTCCAATGCCATTATAAGTCCTTCAAACTTTTTTTTTTTTTTTTAAAACGCCACTATAGCTCTAGTAAAAAAAAATGATTCTATTCAATATTCGTGGGTTCCTACGCCACCAAGCCCGCCGCTTAGCCCACCATACTGCCAAGCCTATCGCTCAGCCTACCACGCTGCCAATCCCACCACTTAACCTACCACGTCGCCGATTTGACCCCAACACAAACCTACCACGCCGCTGACCTATGCCTCCTTGCCCACGCCATCATCAACCCGATGAGACCCTTCCCCTTCCCCTCCCCTTATCTCTCTCTCCCTCTCTCTCTCTCTCTCTCTCTCTCTCGTTTAAGAAGCAGGACATGTAAGAATTAAACCCACAATCCTAGTGGAGTCGCCACTATAGACACAAGGACACAAGGGGGGAATCGCAACTTAGTTTTTGCAATGGTCTAGCAACCATATATAGCATCCTCTTGAGGAAGAACCTTTTGATATTATCACCAGAGATATGAGTTTGGAGTTAAGTTATGGTTTTGAAAATGTGTTAGGCATCCAAAACTGCCCAACCCTAAGGTTGGGTTCCTATCATTGTGTCTTATGTCTGAACCCTATTAAAGACATACTCAATACTTGTATCTAACTCACACACACAATAACATACACCTAACAATCAACATGGCATCAAATATCCCTAACCATACATCTATCATGTCTTACCCTAGCATTCATCTAGCATGGCATCTCACCTCATCATCTATCATACTTCTCATGGCATCAAGGTATTCATCACAACATAAACCCTATCATCATCCAAAGAAGTTGTGAACAGCAACTTCCAGCAGCAATATATTTTGCTTCTGCCGTAGATAGAGAGACAGAATTTTGTTTTTTATTCATCCAAGTAGTAAGACTGGCTCCTACATAAAAACACCCACTAGTGGTGCTTTTTCTATCATCGGCATTACCGGCCCAATCTGTATCAAAAAATCCAGCAAGAGACAAATTTGACTCTTTGCTATAGAACAATCCATAATCACAAGTTCTACTAACATATTTTATGATTCTTTTAACAACATTCAAATGTGAAACCTTATATTAGATTGAAATCTAGAGCATACACCAACACTGAAAGCAATATCTGGATGACTTGCAGTTAAATACAAAAGACAACTAATCATGCTTCTATATAATGTAACATTAACAGACTCACTTGAAGGATCATTGGTTTGCTTTGCATTAGCAGCCATTGGTGTTCTAGCATGTGCAGCCTTTTCAAGTCCAAATCTTTTGACAAGATTTCTAGCATACTCTGCTTGGTTTATGTAAATTCTAGAATCTGTTTGCTTCACCTGTAATCCCAAGAAATAAGTTAGTTCACCAACCATACTCATTTCAAACATCTTCTTCATTTAGTAGCACTAAAAACAATATCATCAACATAAATTTGAGCTACTACAAAATAATTTTTATCCTTTCATATGAAGAGAGTAGTATCAGCAAATCCTCTTTTGAATCCATGCTCAATGAGATATGCAGTTAACCTATCACACCATGCCTTAGGAGCTTGTTTCAAACCATAGAGGGCTCTCTTCAACTTGTAGACATCATTCGGTCTGTGACGATCAGCAAAACCCTTTGGTTGTTTAACATACACTTCTTCTTGCAACATCCCATTTAAGAAGGCACTCTTAACATCCATTTGATTCAGTTTGAAATTCAAATGACTAGCTATGGCCAAAAGTATCCTAATGGATACCAGTCTTGCTACCAGTGCAAAAGTTTCATCAAAATCAATCCCTTCCACTTGTGTGTATCCTTGAGCAACAAGTCTTGATTTGTTTCGAATAACAGTACCATGTTCATTTGACTTGTTCTTGAAAATTCACTTAGTTTCAATCACATTTACTCCCTTTGGTCTAGGAACTAATTCCCACACATCATTCCGAACAAATTGATGAAGTTCTGCACGCATAGAATTAACCTAATCAACATCTTGAAGTGCTTCATCTACCTTTTTTGATTCAAATTGAGATAAATAGCATGAGTGAGTAATTATATTCAAGGCTTTGGATCTCAATCTCATGTTATCATTCAAACTACCCAATATGTTTGTGGCAGGGTGATTTAACTTTACTCTAGAAGATGGACCTTTGACCAGAGATGTGGAGGTACCTTTTTGTTCTGCTGAAGGACTAGGCTCACTTTGTTGTTGTTGAGTTTCATGAACTAGTGTGGATAGTTCTGAACTTGATGGTACTGAAACAACATCATTCAACAACAGTATCTCTTTATCACTATGCTTTCCAACATAATCATCAAGAATAGGATCATCAACCTCCACAGTCTTTTCTTGAACAGGAGGAGTGTTTTCTGAATGAGTTTCTGAACACAATTCATCATTGATCACCATATTTGAAGACTCCATGACTGTTTTAGTTCTCAGGTTGTATACTCTATAAGCTCTACTAGTGGAAGAGTATCTCAGAAAGTATCCCTTGTCGCTCTTTGCATCAAACTTTTCTAGGTTCTTCCTATCACGCAGAATATAACAGTCACTGCCAAATATCTGAAAGTATTTGACAACAGGCTTCTTTCCTCTCCAAAGTTCATAAGGAGTTTTCTTGGAATCAGGTCTGAAATACACTCGGTTGAGTGTATGAAAAGTAGTGTTAACCGCTTCTCCCTAGAATGACTTGGGCATCTTTTTGTAATGTAGCATGACACGTGCCATCTCTTGAACAACCCTATTCTTCCGCTCCACTCTTTCATTCTGTTGTGGTGTCTTGGGTAAAGAGAACTCTTGATGTGTGCCTTGATCATTGCAGAAGGTAGCCAGCTTTGTGTTTTCAAATTCCCTTCGATGATCACTTATAATTCTGGCTATCACAGTTCCTTTCTCAACTTGCAATTTCTTGCACAAGTGTATCATCTTTTAAGGGCCTCAACTTTGTCTATCAAAAGCACATCCCAAATATATCTAGTGAAATCATCCACAACAACTAGAATATACTTCTTTCCTCCTAAACTCTGAACTCTAGCAAGACCCATGAGATTAATGTGCAGCAACTCTAGAGGTCTTAAAGTTTGAACTTTAGTCACAGACAGATGTTTGGACTTCACTTGTTTACCCATCTGACATGGTCCACATATGCACTTTTCTATCTTTTCAAACTTGGGCAAACCAATAACTACATCACACTTGGAAATCTTCTCTAATTGCTTGTGACTTGCATGTCCCAACCGTTGATGCCATAAGTCTACTTGATTGATCTTTGCACTGAAACACTTGTTGCTTATACTTGGTGTTATACCATAACAGTTGTCAACTGTCCTAAGACCAATACACATGCAATCACCTCCTCCATCAAGTATCTCACATTCATACTTGGTGAAGAGAACATTTAATCCATTGTCACAAATCTGACTGATGCTTAGTAAGTTTGCTTTCAGCCCATCAACATACTAGACATCTTCAAAAACCGGTAACCTTGGAATGTCCACAGTTCCAATGCCTCTGATCACGAATTTGCTTCTATCTCTAAACGTGACTGTCCCAATCTTTCCTTCAAAGGGTGTCTTGAATAAATTTTATTTCCTGTCATATGCCTGGAACAACCACTATCCAAATACCAAAGACAAAAATCACATGCATTTAAGGCAGTTAAAGTAGTATAACACAAGTAATTATCATCACATGTAATTATACCAAGATATTCAAGGAAAGACTTAACAAAAGCAACAAGAGACACAAACCAAAAGTAGACAATTTGGAATTTTAGCAATAAGAACTTCCAAGTATCCATGACAATAGGGGTCAAGAATCAACTCTTAGATCAAAGTATCTAAATACTAGAGCTAACCCGCTTTGATACCACTTGTACGTTTTTAACCTCTTAAAACACAAGTTGATTAACCTAGATATTCAACCAAGTGATTACTTAGGTAAATTATTCAAAACTAGGTTAACACAAGTATATCATACCATGTCAACAATGCAAAAAATAAAGAACACAATGATATGATAATCTAGGAAAACCAAACCGGTAAAAAACCTAAGGAGGATTTAACCTAACTATCCTCAAGGTAAAACAGATCCATTATGAAAGAATTAAAGTTTTATAATAGCAACTTAGACCACTAAAATCTTATTGCTACCTCGAATAGAAAACTTACTACCATGACCACGTGACAGCTCCGAGTCTACGAACTACTTCTTTCTTGGATTCACAGCAACCACAAGTACTCCCACTTGTGTTTTATTTTAAGCTCTTTATGCAACAATTGAAACGATCACCAAGCTTTCGACATCAATCTTAATTTTGATAACCTTAAGTATGTATGAAGGCAAACACCTCTAGATCTCACAAGAGATTCATACACACAGCATAAACAACGACAATAAAACGTGGCTAGGGTTTTTCCTTTTATACTTAAGGCAAAACATAAAACCCTACACGTCATATGGGCTTGAGTTGAGTTGGAAAATTCTGCAGAAAAATAATCTGCACGAGCTTCGATCGATCGAGTCTAATTTTCAGTCAATTAAGCCTTGCAAAAAGTGAATAGTAATTTTCTACAATTACTCGATTCCAACTTCACAATAAACATACTTTGAGTAGACTAATTTTAGACTTTAAGTTTTGATTTTGGTTTGCCAACATTACACATTGAATTTCTATACATTTATATCCTAAATCCTTCGAACCTAACAGAAAGCTCAGATTTGTGTGAAACATACGAGCTTGTTTAGATTCCAATTTTAAAATTATGGCTAATTTTTTTTACTTTAACTTATCTAAGTGCAAAACAAGAGTAATTGAAGCGTAATCACCGGATCTACTCTCTAAGCCATAAGCAAGCAAGCAACAATAAATATAAAACTTAAAGAGTAAGGGAAAAGAGGTACAAACACAAGATAACACTAAGACATGTTATCCAAGAGGAAACCGAAGAACTCGGTGAAAAAATTTTCGTCAACCATCAAAGTTGAAATTGATTCACTAGTGAATAAGTTGGAGTACACAAATAACAAAAGACCCTCCAAGCCTAGTCTACCCAATGACTTGAGCCTTCCAAGCTTTTGCTACCAACGGACTTCTCAGAGTCTTGTCTTCGTTAGCTTTTCAGATCCTACAATTTCGCCTAATTGCATCTGCCAAGCCTCACCGGCTTCTTTTGGCAAATCCCCAAAACTTCCCAAACTGTAAAACACTCTCTATACTTTGAAAATGTGTGGGTTGTGTTTGGCTACAAATCTCCTCTCAAGGTATGACAATGGGAGAGGGAAGAAGAAGAGACTACAATGATTTCTCACTAAAGGATGAGTAGCTCTCTCTCTCTAAAAGGTGGGTGTGTTGTGTTATAGAAACCTCTCTAGGGTTTTCTCTTTGAAAAATGTCTCTTTACTTTTGTGGGTAATGAAGGTATATATAGTATGGGAAAAATCCTCTAGGTAGAGAGTTTCGTGAGTACCTCGTGAGATGGCTTATCTCGCAAAGTACTTGTGAAATACAACCCAACACTTGACTCTTTAGCTTCTAGCATGTGCTTCTCAGGTCACTTTTTTGCAAAAACCTTTACTCGCGAATTCTTGCGAGCTAGTTGCGAAAATGCACTGATCTTTATTTCATACTTGATTTTTCACCAACTTAATACTAAACTCAATATAATAGAATCTCACAAAATACAAGGAACAAAATTAATACAATTATGACACTTTTTGTTATGGAATAAAGCCAACATAAAACATAGTTGTAAATCACAACTTTACAAATTTAAACATTTTGGTGATTGTAATAAACAAGGAAATTAACATAATGAGCTTTTAGAATACAGGTCCAGTCTTTAACAGGGCTTATACAAGAACTTCAAATCCAATAGTATTTGAATTGTTAGGGAACAGGTTCTGCAAATGAGCGTAAGATTTTCACGCAAGCATGAGTAAATTTGCGTGATCTGGACCATTTAATCAAATTTAATAGATTAATATACACATATTACATCGGTACTTCTAATATAGCCCTATGAATATTGTGTCTCCAATAATTTACTTTGTATGGGAGTGTGAAACAGGATGACTGAAATGCTTAATTTGAAGTTTCTTGGAGATGATCAAGTTGGGCTGTCGTGGTAATACGTATGTGTAGCGTTTCTATTGATAGACTTGGCTCCCGCTGCATTCATGAATAGTGACATGAAGAGTTGAAGACATTCTTGTAGTCAATATTATAAGCGTCTGCTAGATGATTTGTAAAGATGGATTCTTTAATACGTGTTAGATGCTACTACTTAGATTAAATGCACATAGAATCTTTTGGTAGAATCTTTTGGTAAACTATCAAATTCAATGAACTTAAAGGCTTACATTAGGTAAAGCCTTCAAAATTTTGCATTTACCACCGCGCACCTTTGGTGTGGTGGTCACTCCACAAGTATAAATGTTTGTCAGGTGTGGGAGTTAAGGGCCAGGATTGAAGTTTCTAGGAGAGAGCTTTACACACATATATACTTAAATTATGTTAGAGTATAAATTTTATCTCGTATCAATAAAAAAGAAAATTTTGCATTTAATGGTGGCATATATGTTATTAATAGGTCTCTTTAATGTAGAGACAGTTCTCTTAACCATGACAATTAATGAGGCCTTAACAAGGAAATTATGCTTGAATCGCTATGCTTCTTTGTTGTGATTGTATGTGAAATATATCAGTTAAAGAATAAGAATCATACTTTGTACTTTGTTTGTTTGTTTTTATTTTTATTTTTATTTTTTGTTGAATAAAAAAAAAGTGAGGTTTCCAATGTAAACTCATTGACCATACAACACATTATGGCAATGGATAATACCATGTGTACTATTGGGATCTTATTGGGATTGTCGCTCGAATCGCTCATTAAGTGAAGCAATTCGAGAACTCTTACCATCAAGCCACACTCCCGAATACTCCGGTTTCCAGCATGAAGTCCTAGTTCCATCCTTGGTTCATCGTACAATCAGAGAAATATGAACCAATTCCTGCAATGTAAACCAACAATTTTAGCTATCTCTAGAAAGTTGACGAATAGTTTTCAGTAAGGTTTGCATACTATCCCTTCTAGAATTAATTACCTATCACTTTGTTTTCTAAGATTTGAGTCTTAAAAAGAGAAAGCATACTTTTTCATTCTCCTTTTTGAGAAACAAAGCATACATTTTTTTAATTGGTCAATGATGTCCATGCCTAACTATGGGCGAAATCCCTTGGCCACTAGATTTGGGTAAATTGAAATATGATATGAATTATTTTACAACATTTTTACATGGCAAATTCTTACTCGTTAACTGAACTTTTGTTTATAATAAACATAGTGCAAGTTTTATACACTAAATAATCCTAAGCTAACCTTAGTCTAATTTATTATTAGCTTGCTTGTTTTACAAGTACATGGGTTTCCAACAGTTTTGTGGCTCTTGGGCCATGATATCTCTAACCCTCTCCCTCAAAATTAAGGTGGAACAATTTGGGATGCCTAGACTTTATGTAATGACAAAACGCGTAAGGCATGTCAAGATAACTACGATCACAAGTGATGGTTGACACTAATTTCCGAAAGCTTCATAAGGAAATGGAATCATCTTGAGCAATGGGCGTTGCGAGAACACTCACAACATGTAGTACGTGGGAAATGATCTTGGTCAATAGGTGACTCGAGGTGCTTGTGTAGTGGGCTTGCATGGATAAGACTTGCAAGACAGTTGATGTGACACCTATGTTGTCGTGATACTAATGATGGCACAAATTGTTCAACAACTCTTGAACAATCTCACACATGCTAAGTTGGGATCACTAAAATAAAAAAATATTTTTTTTTATTGCAGTAAGATGAGACTACTAATTATGTTAATTTATACAAGCACCCTCCTGTAAATGATTAATTAAGTATACTTAAAAGAAAGTCTACGTAGTCTTATTTTTGTAAGAGGAATTATATAGTTTCACAAATATCATTAAATAAAACAACTTTCACTAAAATGTTCAACATAGACTTTATAGTTTTGTTTCATTTATTAAAAAAATTGGTAAATTACTTTTTTATATCTTAGAGTTTTGAGTATGTTTCATTTAATCTTAAAATTTCAAAAATTTTCATTTAAACTTTAAAATTTCTAAGAGAGTTTCATTTCAATCTTGTAGTTTAAGATAGTTTCACTTAAAACTTAGAGTTTTGGGTAAATTCATTTAGACCTCAAATTTTGGAAAGAAAAAAAAAATCAATTAAAGCAACTCTTCACATGATGTTTAATGGTGCTAATGGAAAAAGTGTGATAGAAATTTTAAATGAAACGATTTTAGAAATTTTGAAGTTTAAATGAAACATTTTAAAGTTTAAAATAATTAAAACATACCCAAAGCTTAAACTCAAACGGGACGGAACTATAGGGGTCCAGGCCCCCCTGGCCTTCTAAAAAAATCCTTAACAGTAAGCCATGGCCCTCTCACAAAAGGAGAATAAAGAGGAGTAGAGTATAGTATAGTAGAATTGATCCAAAATTAAATTATTTTCAATCCAAATGGGCCTTAGTGACAAGTGGATGGCATTCATGGTTCCACACCCATGAGCAGGTTAGCCTTTTCGGCCATGAGTCTATCAACCATTTATGACAAGGGCATGACTGCACGAGCCCACAGGAAAAGACCCTTGGAGTTTTGACACAGAGATACAATTTAAGGGCTCACATAATTTTTTATTCTTTATTTTGTCTATTTTAGTGTAAGAATTTACCTTTTTTTTATTTTTTTTATGTAATTATATTTTTTGAAAAATAATTACAATATGCTGCTAATCCCGTAGTTTAAACCCTTTCCCCTCTAGAACCCCAAGCACTTTATGCATGGAGAGGTGTCAATTCAGCTACAAGGTCTTTGGCTATGTAACTATATTTTTAAAACTACTTACATAAGATTATCTATTTTACACTACATTTTATTAAAATATTATTTTCTTATTAATTTTATATTACTCTCTCAAATCATGTTTCTCTATATATGAGTAAAGAAGTATTAAAACATAGATTTGCATATGAATAGTAACTTTGTATATTTACACCGTTACACGGTTGATGTTAATGACTTTTTGGAGTTGGATGTGCAAATTTAATCCTTATGCTATTATACATTGACTAATATGAGTGTTCTAACGTTGTAGTCATAAAAACGTGTAGAAAATTTAACAAAAATGAAAGCTCTAGTTTAGTTCTCATTTCATAATACTTTGAACCCCCAAATAAATTTTGAGTACCAATATAATTAAAAGAGTGAAGTTTTAATTAGACTAGAGCTAGTCCGGTCACTTTAGAGAGTAAATAAAGTAATTAGAATAGATATCCATGAATTTTGAGTAATTGTTAGTACCCATGATTTTTTAATTCATATTTCGGCCCTCTGAATCCAAATCTTGGATCCGTCCTTGACTTTAAGGTTTAACAAGTACAATTTACCTTTTAATATATATATATATATATATATATATACTTGATAAGGTAGTATTCAATCTTGATAGGGCTTTATCCATTTTCACCTAAATTGGCAAAATTTATATCCAATAACTTAAGGATTCTAATAGAAAAGATATTTTACCGAAAAATAATAATTTAAATGATTAAAAAAAAAAGGTATATGTGCTCTAATTTTACAATATAAGCATTGTTATTTACAGTTAAAATTCAAGTTAAAAAAAAAAAAAAAACTATTTTCTTTCACTGATTCAATTCAAAGAGAGTAAGAAAATGTACCTATATATTGTTTACAAATTTTAAGATTTTGATTTATAAATAATTAATTAATTTATATATAGAAATAGTTGAGTATCTTCTAATGTAAATGTGAAACGTCCCGATGGTTTATCCCTTTATCCTATATTTATTATACACCAATTTTATTTTTGGGAACCCTTTGTACATCATGTTTTTAATCACTAGACTAGATGCATGCATTATTCTTGCGTGTTAAACAAGCTGCCAAACCATTAGCACAGCCAAGAATTTGACAATCAGGACTATTCACGGTATATTACTCATTCTCTCTATTGCATAATTTATAAATATAAAATAATAATTTTTATGATAAGAATTGAAAATGCCACCAGTCTCTCCTGGATAAACAATCATACCACTTTTTGATTACTTGACTAGTACTTTTGCTTCACAACCTCTTTTGTATGAAAATTAAATGACATTAATGAGTATACAATGAAAAATTATAAGTGTATTTGGTACCATATTTTTCTAATATGGAAATCCAATTTGGGGTATACAATTTCTTGTTTGTGAAACTTACCTTCAATGGAAGACTTGATATTTTCACAGAAGATGTTCATGACACAACCCCCGGCTTTTTTCTAAGGAAAAACAATATGAAAGGAATTGTTGTACTTTCCTTATGTAGCATCATAAAATTAATGTGACCTAAATTTTCTTACAATTCCTAAAGCCTATATAAACCCAACCATTACAAATCATTTCTCTCACCCTGTCCTATAAAGAACAAAACAAAATTGCACTCTGAAAACTGAAGGATAAAAGGATGGTGTACAACAAAACCTTTTTGGAACATGTGATGGTGATGATTGGTGGTCAATGGGTCTGGAAATCGTACTTCTACAAGGAGTTTTGTATCAAAGGCTAATGAGAGGAAGTTGTTCTTGGTATATCTTGAAGATTTGGGTTCGAGATCTATAATAATTAGCTTTTTTTTTTTTTGTTGTAAGAATAATAAAATTGCGTGCCCTTCATTCTCTCTCTCTATATAGATTTGTCTCTCTCTTGTTTCAATTCATTTTGTTTCTCAGGTAATGATTGGTTTCTCGGGGAAATGATTTTATTAATACATTAAACTATACGTTTTTATTCTGAATTGTCTCTCTTTCATGAGTAAAATGATAGCCTCACGGCCCTCACTTGCAGTGTTAAAGTTTGCTTCTCCCAGTGTAGTACTGTTTCATGTTATTTTTGTTGCAGAGGCTTTTTCTAGAACACAGAAAAGAAAATAAGATTGTAAAATTGGTTTAAAAGAAGAACTCCATTGTTTTCTAAAGTATATTTTAACTATTTTCCTTCCCCTCGTATGTACTCATTCATTATATATTATAAACAACAAATACTTCTTCTGAATTCGACTTTTCGGAGATGCTAATAAATTTTTTTTTTTTTTTTTTTAACTGGGTGCTTAGAAAGGCTAATAAAGTTGTTCATGTTCTCAATCGTTGGTTACTTTCAAATAGATTTTTTGGCTTCTTTGATCATAGTTCAGCTCCTCCTTCTATTTTGGATGTAATTAAGGAGGATGCTCAGTTTGTATCTTGTTTCTATTCATAAAAGTTTTTATTCTTAGCAAAAATTTAAAAAAAAAAAAATGCAAACCCTTTGAATAGAAAAAGAAGCTTTTATTTAGAATTCCACTTTTTAACAGGCATTTTGCAATGATCACTTAGGGGATATATAGGTGACATTCAATAAATCATGAAGTTTTACCATTGTGGATATTAGTGCTCCCAAACCTTCACAAGCTTTTCAATTTAAATGAGGTAGATTATGATTATGATCCATAATATTTACACTATATGTCTATTTGGTTTTTAAATATATCAGTTTAGTTTATATCAGTTTATCTTTTTTAGTTTCTTCTTCCCTTTTTGCCCTTTGTTGTTTAGTGTTTTTACGATTTTGCCATTGGCTCTTCAGGGTTTTTTAGCTATAATGGTTGTGTCGTTCACTTTGATACACTCCCTTTCTTGTCTCTAACTTTGATACCTCCTCTTTTTATTTATTTTTTGCTGGAAGAAAAATAATTTTAAGAAGAGAAAGGCATCAAAAGTATTAAAAAAATTAGGAAGAAGAATCCTCCCCATCTAGCACGTCATTGGAAAAAAAAAAAAGAAAAAAGAAAAAAAAAACAAAGAAGTAGGTGGACTATGCTTGAGGTACTGTTGTTGTATGCAGTTATTTTATTTAATAATTATTCCCGAACTTTAGTCAATTAAATAAATGAACAAACACTATTGCATAACAAAGAACAAATACTATTGCGTGAAATTTTCAATTATTTGTGTAAATAAGTACAACTCACACCAAATAATATATGTAAAAAAAAGAAAAAGAAAAAAAAGAGGATATCTACACTCAAGTAATATATGTAAAACTCAAACCAACATCTACACTCAAGGAGAAAAAAATGAGTTATTCAATGACTAGTACAAAGCAACAAAAGAAAACGATACAAAAAATTCTTTAAAGTTGCAAAACAATCAAAATAATTTCTAAAAAACAATACAAATTGATATTTTAACATTGCAAAATTTATTGGATAATTGAGGATATTAGGGATTGGAATACTAATTTTTATTTTTATTTTTTATTTATTGATATTTTCCATTTAGTAATTTAATGTTTCATATCAAGAATTGAAATTTTTAAGATTGGAATCCTAATGATGTAATCGAAGAGGTTACTAAATTTATATTTGCAAAACATTCATATTAAATAATAATTCATACTCAATAGTTTTCTCGTATATCACATGGGTTAGCGACTAGTGTGTGTGTGTATATATGTATATATTTTTTTTCTTGATAGGGTAATATTCAATCTTGATAGGGCTTAATCCATTTTCGCCAAAATTTGTGAAATTTATATCCAATAACTTAAGAATTCTAATAGAAAAGATAATATATTGAAAAATAATAATTTAAATGATTTTTTTTTGGGGGTAAAAGCATTATGTGCTCTAATTTTACAATAAAAGCGTTTTTATATACCGTTAAAATTCAACTTAAAAAAAAAAAAAAAAAAAAACCATTTTGCTGCACTAATTCAATTCAAAGAGAATAAGAAATTGTACCTATATATTGCTTACTTTAATTAGTAAATATGCATAAGTTACACGTATTGTACCCATACGTTCATAAAGGTGTGTTTGTTTAGAGGTGAAATAAGATGGATGGAAAACTTTGGAGAGAAAATGGGAAGGAAAACTTTTTTTAGAGTGTATTTGATTGGGTGGGGAGGAATGAAAATAAATGGTGGGGTCCAGGTGTTTTTTTCCTAGGCCCACCAAAAAGTTTTTTCCTTAAAATAGAGAGAAAATTGAAGGGACAAAGTGAGGTTGTTTAATGGACCGAAAATGTCCATGTGTAGTTGCACATGGGCTTCATCCTTACGTTGCCCTTCTTCACCTTTATTTTTTTTTTTTTTCTATTTTCTTTTGATTTATTGGGAAAGTGTGCATTGCCCATATTCCTTTTTTTTTTTTTTTTTTTTTGTATTTTTTGTTTAGATGTGATTTTTTTTTTAAACTTGATTTTTATTTTTTAATAAATTTAGGTGATTGCTTTTTTTCTATCCTCCCACTTTTCCACCCCTTCAACCAAACAGAGCCTAAAATTTTAAAAAACTCAAGTTCTACATTTCCTTTCCAAATGTATGGAAATGGACGTGTCAGTTTCATGCAAAAAGTATATTCACATTTTATTAGTTAAACGTATATAAAATCGAAACTTTTGAAGCTCTCACAATTTTCCACATCATCACTATTTTCTTTTTCTTTTTATTTTTGATTCTTTTTATTTTAGGTTTTATATCTTATAACAATAATATTGAAAAACGTATACAAACTTGGAGGCCTATTTAAGAGCTCCATAAAACTTGATGGACAAGAAAATATATTCTAAAATAAGCCCTAATTAATACCTAACCATTATAGGAACCAAATTTGACCTAAAAAAACATTAAAAGAGCCTAAAAACAAGGAAATAAATCACCTAGACCTAAAATAACGTTTTTTGCATAAAAATACCAAAATCTCTTCTCTCCTTAAAACCCTAGCAATTACCATCTCAAAACCCTAAACTCAAAGCATAGGTTTTCTCTTTTTTTATTTGCTTTCATATGTGCCTAAAATTTTCATTCTATCTTATTGTTTTATTATGTTTAGAATTGATTTTCTTATAAGTATTTGGGTTAATCTCTATATTTTGATAGTGTTTTTATGGGTTTGGTTTTTGAGTTGAAATTCTAATAATTATTTTATATTGTATATGGCAGATAAACCATCTCTATTTTTTGGAGAAAAATCAAAGGTGCAACCTATGTCTTCCAGCCCAAGGTGTGGAAGCATAAAACCCAACAAAAACTTGGTACTCTCTCTTCTCTGTTTGCAATCTCTACTACTTTTTATTTTTATTTTTTATTTTTAACTTTTGCATTGCTACAAGTGTTGTAGAGGATCCTAAAGAAGTATATGTGAAGCCCTAGAAAGCCTTGACAATTAATTATGTATTATGCAGTTATAATTACAATGCGATTCAAATCTTAGTGCTTAAGACCAGCAACAAAGCCTATTGATTGTCTGTGCATGGTTTGTATCAGTTTTATATAATTATTATTTGCAGTTGTGATATAGAAATTTGAGTTAGAGAACATGCAACCCTTTAATTTGAAGTTAGGAATTTGCTTTTGATAATCAAGTGTGTTATTCATAAATCACCGTTGAATTTCCAATAAATTTATACAAATTCTGAAGCACAATTATTTCTTATGATAATCCCCTTTTGGTTCTTAAATCTTTTGGTATGTGGCTATAAATTTTCCACAAATTAAATTCATATACAAACTAAGGCACATTTATTTCCTGTGATAATCCCCTTTTGGTTCTTAAAATTTTTGGTTTGTGGTTATATATCTTGACAAGTTCTAAAATTATTTTGCGATGAATATTGTATATTTTATGTTTATTTTGATAAGTTATGATGTTTTTTCATTTTAAATTTTATTTTAAGTAAAGTGAAATATATTCCGTGCATTGCACGGATTAGCGACTAGTATTTTATATATATGAGTCCAAGCAAATGCAAGCACTCAAAATTAATTTAATTTGCTGCGGGCTTTCCTTCCCCGTTATTCTTCGAAAATTGAAATCAAATGATACCTCATAGTCTCACACTTTCCAAAGCCACGTCACTCAATTTCTAATGTACTTTCTTCTTCTTTATCTTTATTTAGTATTAGTAAGAGCACAAGCATCAGCTGTGCTACACTAAATGTCATTTTTTCACATCAAAACCTATTCTATTTTACCACACTATTTTACAATATACTCTACATTACATGTTCTATTTTAATATTCAACAAATTAAAATAATATTATCAACCCATTAAAATAATAAAATCAACAAACACAACCCATAAATCAAACAACAAACACAAACACAAATGCCATAGCCATCACCACCGCAGCCTTCAAACACATGCAACTAAGCAAACACAAAGATCACCAACCACCATACTTGAGCCATAGCCAATACCAGAACCACCATAGCCGACCCATAGCCACCACTCACAATCTAGCCCCCGCCACCGATAGCTCACCAACCTCCACCAAAAATCAACCGAAATAAAGAGATTTTGGTTGGGTTTATGCATCTTGTCGATTCAGTGGCTAGGGTTCACCACCATTGATCCACCTTGCAACAACTCACTGATCCACCTTGCCATAAACCATTGATCCATATCTAGAGAGAGTAAGAGAGGTTGAGAGTGAGTGAGAGAGGAAGAGAGGAGAGGCTATGAGTGACAATGAGAGAGAAGGAGAGTCTGAGAGTGATGAGAGAAAATCAGACCAATAGAGAGAAAGAGATAGAGATGTGAGGGAGGAGAGAGAAAAGTAGAATAAAATAACAAATTTTTTTTTTATACAATTTCTATCTATATAGTTCCAAATTTGGAATTGTGTTGTTTATCAATGCCAAATTTTTTAGCATTTAAAACATTCGACATGGATGGTTTTTTGGTGTTTAGTGTGTCAAATGTTAAAAATATAGCATTTGGCATACTTGATGCCAATGCTCTAACTCTATCTTATATATACCTTATATATAATTCATTGACATTTTCCCTTTATTGCATATAGCCGATTATTCTATTGAATTTTTTTAATGATTAAGACTTAGGTATAGTATTTAGGTATTGTTTTTTAGGTTCCCCTCTTTAGATTCTACCATGTGACTATTTTTTCATGAGATGGAAGTGTATTTTTTATTTAAGTGGCCACATGTCATAATCTTAAGAAGGGAACTTAAGGTACTGTATATAAGTTTTGTCCATTTTTAATATATAATATTTTCCTGATAGCTTTTGTACTTCCCCAAGGATTGATATTATGGTAAAAACTTTCATTAAAAAATTTGAAAAAATTTTATTCTATGAATATTTCATAACTAATACTGAAATAGTTCTAATATGAAATATGATCTATTGAATATCTTTGTTGATTTATTCATGATTATTTCAGATTAGAATTAGATAAATATTTTTTAATTAATACAAAGATTATATTATTTATCTTTTAAAAAATTATATTGTTACTGTATTTTGCATCACGAAATTTTTGAAAATATACATAATATACCTGTATTATACACGTTTCATTTTTTATCTAAATCTATAATTTTTTGCTGAATTTTTGAAATGTACTTTTCATGAAAGATACCAATTAATACATGTCCGTATATTTACCGTAGTTTATTAACTATGTTGCTTACAAAGAAATCGTCCTTGATAGATTATCCCATATTTATTATACACCATTTTTTTTTAAACCCTTTGAACATCATGTTTTTAATCACTAGATGCATGCATTGTTCTTGCGTGTTAAACAAGCTGCCAACCCATTGGGATAGCCGAGATTTTGACAATCACGACTGTTCATAGTAAATAATTGACATGATAATTTATTGAGTTGGACAAGGTATATCTTCTTTGGCACAATGGCTTGATAATCCTATATGTATAGTAGAAGTTATAAAGGACTTTCATATGAACTTAGCTTTAAAAAATTCGATACAAAATATAACTTTGAAGCTTTCCAAGGTGTGTATTGAAGCCAAAATTGGATTCCATCATATGAACTTAGCCTTAAATTTCAAGTTTAGAATATTTAATTAATATTTTAGAAAGAATTGAATATATATTAAGGAAAGATAAAAATTATAGTTTCTTAATTAATATTATTTTCTTCCAAAAAAAGAGAGAAATACAAAGATACAAAGAATTATTTTCAAGGACTTAATGTCATTAGTATTATTTTCTTCCAAAAAAAGAGGGAATTACAAAAGATACAAAGAATTCTTTTCCAAGATTGAAACAATAAGGTAATAAGAATAAAGAAAAAGAAAAGGTAAGATGTTAGGAATGCTATAAGCATATGGATAATAATTGGTGTATTGAGATTTAGTTAGTTAGTTACAATTCTAAACATGTTAATCACATTTAGCACATGTTGGAATTATTAATGTACATGGGGAATAATAGAACCAATAGGATGAGGCATATTAATCACATTTAGCACATGTTGGAATTATTAATGCACATGGGAATAATAGAACCAATAGGATGAGGCCATGTGGGTCAATGAGATTAGAGCTAGTCTCCTATAAATACATGATTGTAATCCAATATGAGATATTAATAAAGAATAAACCAATTTGTTAGTGCATTAGTGCATCTCTCTCTCTCTCTCTCTTTTAATCTCTCTATTTCTCTATGAAGGGTGACTACCTCGAATTAAGTCAATTTCCCTACAATCCCTATCCATTTTCCTATAATTCCCATCAATCTCCATTAGGAACCACTGGGTTCCTAACAATTTTCTTTCAAATAATAGAACCAATAGGATGAGGCATGTTAATCACATTTAGCACATGTTGAAATTATTAATGCACATGGGGAATAATAGAACCAATAGGATGAGGCCATGTGGGCCAATGAGATTAGAGCTAGTTTCCTATAAATACATGATTGTAATCCAATATGAGATATCAATGAGGAATAAACCAATTTGTTAGTGCATTAGTGCATCTCTCTATCTCTCTCTCTTAATCTCTTTCTTTCTCTATGGAGGGTGACTACCTCGAATTAAGTCAATTTTCCTACAATTCCCATCCATTCCCCTATAATTCCCATCAATCTCCATTAGGAACCACCGGGTTCCTAACAGATGGTATCAAAGCCGTTGATCTTGAGGCGAGCAATTGTGATGAAAGAAAACTTTTGAAAAAAATATAAGAAATGTTGAACAAAGCCTTAGAAGAAGCCCAGGATATTTCAAAGAAGATGAAGGCCTTGGTTGAATCTAACATGGCCATGAAGGAAGAACTTTCAAGACTACAAGAGAGTCTCGAGAACATAACGGAAGAGGAGTTACAATCTCTTGATTCAATGAAAGTCGAAGCACAAATCAAGTTCCAAGAATCTATTACTGCTGTTACAAGCTGGGATGTTGATTTTTGTGTCAAAGTGGATGATGATGTACATGTACATGTTGCCCTTGAAGTTCAGTCGAAAGAACCAACAAAGAAGGTGATGATGATCTTCTAAGAACCCATTCTTGATGCACCAATGGAGGCTTCCATTCAAGAGTCTATGATTCAAGAAGTGGCAATCCAAGTGTTGGTGATCCAAGAATCCAAGATACAAGCGCCAACAATTTTAATGGTTCTAGAATCGAATGAGGTCTTGAGGATACAAGAACAAGAACATTTCAAGGTTGAAAAATCCAATGAGACCTTGAAGATTGAAGAACCATTGAAGCCTTAAGAATTCGAGCAAATTTTGAAGATCTACGAAGAAGAAACCTTCATATGCACGGGATCACTTGTCAAAGAGAAATGCATGAATATGGTGATCAAAATGTCACTACGGTATTGGTCCATTGGAAGATCTCCTTTGATGAAGTTGCTATTTCACAACAACACATTGTGGGCAAGGTGTTTTCAAGGGGAGGGAAATGTTAGAAATGCTATAAGCATATGGATAATAATTGGTGTATTGAGATTTAGTTAGTTAGTTACAATTCTAAACATGTTAATCACATTTAGCACATGTTGGAATTATTAATGCACATGGGGAATAATAGAACCAATAGGATGAGGTCATGTGGACCAATGAGATTAGAGCTAGTCTCCTATAAATACATGATTGTAATCCAATATAAGATATCAATGAAGAATAAACCAATTTGTTAGTGCATTAGTGCATCTCTCTATCTCTCTTTCTTAATCTCTTTCTTTCTCTATGGAGGGTGACTACTTCGAATTAAGTCAATTTCTCTACAATCCCCATCCATTCCCCTATAATTCCCATCAATCTCCATTGGGAACCACCGGGTTTCTAACATAAGAGATGAGTGAAAGAAATGCATATGAATTTAGTTTGTTTAGTAAACCGGGAAATGGACTTTGAATTTGGTTGCTTAGAAATCTGAAGTACAAAATTCTATAGAATTTTTGAATTGTGCTTTTTTGTTAACATAAACAATAGATATGAATATTAGAAATTTCAATAGTAAAATTTTGAGTAAATTCCAACTCAAAATTCATCATCTAAATATAATACAAGAGACAAAATTTTATTCATGTATAACCTATATAGATATGCATAAAGAAATCTCATAAATGAATGAGAAAATTTAATGTTAGGATGGACATGTTTGGAAACACAAAATAAAAGAGAAAAAAAGAAGAAGAAAAGAAATAGGAAATGTTATTATGAAGATTTAAGTCTAAGTTGGCAAGGAAGCACGTACCTTGCATGCTTGCTTATATTATTCATTCTTTCTTTTGAATTGGAGAAAGTATTTGTCTTTGACACAATGACATGATAATTTATTGAGTTGGACAAGGTATATCTTCTTTAGCACAATGGCTTGATAATCCTATATGTATAGTAGAAGTTATAAAGGGTTTTCATATGAACTTAGCCTTAAAAAATTCGATACAAAAAATAACTTTGAAGCTTTCCAAGGTGTGTATTGAAGCCAAAATTGGATTCTTCCTATGAACTTAGCCTTAAATTTCAAGTTTATAATATTTAATTAATATTTTAGAAATAATTGAATATATATTAAGGAAAGATAAAAAGTATAGTTTCTTATTTAGTATTATTTTCTTCCAAAAAAAGAGGGAATTACAAAAGATACAAAGAATTCTTTTCCAAGATTTGAAACAATAAGGTAATAAGGTTAAAGAAAAAGAAAAGGTAAGAGACGAGGGAAAGAAATGCATATAACTTTAGTTTGTTTAGTAAACCGGGAATTGCACTTCGAATTTGGATGCTTAGAAATCTAAAGTATAAAATTCTATAGAATTTTTGAATTGTGCTTTTTTGTTAACGTAAACAATAGATATGAATATTAGAAATTTCAAAAGTAAAATTTTGAGTAAATTCCAACTCAAAATTCATCATCTAAATACAATACAAGAGACAAAATTTTATTCATGTATAACCTAGATAGATATGCAAAAAGAAATCTCATAAATAAATGAGAAAATTTAATGTTTGGATGGACATGTTTGGAAACGCAAAATAAAAAGAGAAAAAAAGAAGAAGAAAAGAAATAGGAAATGTTACTATGAAGATTTAAGTCTAAGTTGGCAAGGAAGCGTATTCCTTGCTTGCTTGCTTATATTATTCATTCATTCTTTCGTATTGGAGAAAGTATTTGTCTTTGACACAATGACATGATAATTTATTGAGTTGGACAAGGTATATCTTCTTTGGCACAATGGCTTGATAATCCTATATGTATAGTAGAAGTTATAAAGGGCTTTCATATGAACTTAGCTTTAAAAAATTCGATACAAAATATAACTTTGAAGCTTTCCAAGGTGTGTATTGAAGCCAAAATTGGATTCCATCATATGAACTTAGCCTTAAATTTCAAGTTTAGAATATTTAATTAATCTTTTAGAAAGAATTGAATATATATTAAGGAAAGATAAAAAGTATAGTTTCTTAATTAATATTATTTTCTTCCAAAAAAAGAGAGAAATACAAAAGATACAAAGAATTATTTTCAAGGACTTAATGTCATTAGTATTATTTTCTTCCAAAAAAAGAGGGAATTACAAAAGATACAAAGAATTCTTTTCCAAGATTGAAACAATAAGGTAATAAGAATAAAGAAAAAGAAAAGGTAAGAGATGAGTGAAAGAAATGCATATGAATTTAGTTTGTTTAGTAAACCAGGAAATGGACTTTGAATTTGGTTGCTTAGAAATCTAAAGTATAAAATTCTATAGAATTTTTGAATTGTGCTTTTTTGTTAACATAAACAATAGATATGAATATTAGAAATTTCAAAAGTAAAATTTTGAGTAAATTCCAACTCAAAATTCATCATCTAAATATAATACAAGAGACAAAATTTTATTCATGTATAACCTATATAGATATGCATAAAGAAATCTCATAAATGAATGAGAAAATTTAATGTTAGGATGGACATGTTTGGAAACACAAAATAAAAAGAGAAAAAGAAGAAGAAGAAAAGAAATAGGAAATGTTACTATGAAGATTTAAGTCTAAGTTAGCAAGGAAGCATATACCTTGCATGCTTGCTTATATTATTCATTCTTTCTTTTGTATTGGAGAAAGTATTTGTCTTTGACACAATGACATGATAATTTATTGAGTTGGACAAGGTATATCTTCTTTAGCACAATGGCTTGATAATCCTATATGTATAGTAGAAGTTATAAAGGGTTTTCATATGAACTTAGCCTTAAAAAATTCGATACAAAAAATAACTTTGAAGCTTTCCAAGGTGTGTATTGAAGCCAAAATTGGATTCTTCCTATGAACTTAGCCTTAAATTTCAAGTTTATAATATTTAATTAATATTTTAGAAATAATTGAATATATATTAAGGAAAGATAAAAAGTATAGTTTCTTATTTAGTCTTAATTTCTTCCAAAAAAAGTGGGAATTACAAAAGATACAAAGAATATTTTCAAAGACTTAATGTCATTAGTATTATTTTCTTCCAAAAAAAGAGGGAATTACAAAAGATACAAAGAATTCTTTTCCAAGATTTGAAACAATAAGGTAACAAGAATAAAGAAAAAGAAAAGGTGAGAGATGAGTGAAAGAAATGCATATAACTTTAGTTTGTTTAGCAAACCAGGAATTGGACTTTGAATTTGAATGCTTAGAAATCTAAAGTATAAAATTCTATAGAATTTTTGAATTGTGCTTTTTTGTTAACATAAACAATAGATATGAATATTAGAAATTTCAATAGTAAAATTTTGAGTAAATTCCAACTCAAAATTCATCATTTAAATATAATACAAGAGACAAAATTTTATTCATGTATAACCTAGATTGATATGTGTAAAGAAATCTCATAAATGAATGAAAAAATTTATGTTAGGATGGACATGTTTGTAAACTCAAAAGAAAAAGAGAAAAAAAGAAGAAGAAAAGAAATTGGAAATGTTACTATGAAGATTTAAGTCTAAGTTGGCAAGGAAGCATGTACCTTGCTTGCTTGCTTATATTATTCATTCTTTCTTTTGTATTGGAGAAAGTATTTATTTTTTGGCACAATGACATGATAATCTATTGTGTTGGACAAGGTATATCTTCTTTGGCACAATGGCTTGATAATCCTATATATACATTAGAAGTTATAAACAGTTTTCATATGAACTTAGCCTTAAAACATTTGATTGAAAAAATAACTTGGAAACTTCCCAAGGTGTGTATTGAAGCCAAAATTGGATTCTTCTTGTTGTAAGTTTTTATAGTTGCCTACGTATATTTGTTCATATGTATGTGTGTTTTTGTATTGGTATTCATAAACAATAGTTACTTTGCTTACTTAAAATTGGTCATATAAATGTTAAACGTAACAAGATTATATTGTACTTGTCGCTATATTTTTATGAAATATATTACTCTAAATGGTTTGGTTTATGTTATATTTGATGCGATTTTGATAAATAGTATATCACTCAACTTTTTTTTATTTATATAAATTATTATTTTCTTGAATCACGTTTTTATTTAATATCTATTACAAGTTAATCACATGCAAAATTTCAAAATAATTAGTTGTCATTTATTATTAAATTTATAAGGTAGCCGTTTACTATATTTAAGATTGCAAAAAATTATAATCACTCTTCATAGATTAGTGAGCTTTTCATGTCTAATCACCTTGATATTCAAAAAGAATAATAGATCACCTTAATATTTGGTAAGTATGATAGTTGGAGAAAGAAATGTAGTCTAACAATGGGATTTACAAACTATTATTATGGGGGAAAAAAAAGTATTGAGGAATATACCTTCAGTAAAAGTTACCAAAAAGTCTAACTTGAACCAATTTTTATCAATTTTTTTTTTTAGAATACTAAGTATTTTAACACACACACACATGGGGAGAGAGGAGAATGTCTTAAAGAAACTGACAGTGATGTATATCCAAAAAGATCTAACTCTATCAAATATTTGTTTTGTCCTTTATTAGTACTAAAATAGTTTACATTCATTTTCAGACATTTCCAAAAAATTTTCCACCCTATTTATTACATGTAGGGAAGAGAGGTGTTGAACAAAAATTCTTTTCATGAAGAACATCTACCAGTACCACCGAGCTAAAAAAAACTCTTTGTAAGATATTAATATACACAAATGTCAAGGGAGTGATAGACTTAGCATTAAAAAATTAAAAAATATTTGTTAAATGAAAAAACACCGTCATGTTGTATTTTTCATTGTATAATTGGATTAACGGAACCAAGCTTGCATGAGATTTTCGTAAAGCTCTCAAAGGCTTTACTCTTTCATTTTTGTATTTGCATACCACCTTTATGATGTTCAATTTTTTCAATAAAAATATTATTATCTATCAAAAATTGTTTTTTCTCCTAGAAATTTTATTGGATTAGCTTTACTGTTATGAGTTATAATGGGTAACCTAGGTTAAGTAAAAGCTTGCATTAGAAATTACAATATATAAATATGAAGGCAAACTTAGTTGCAATATTTACTTATATATTCGATAAAGGCAAACATAGATATGTGTTAGATGATTTTAAATAAATGATAATGATTGACATAAACAAGAGAAAAAAAAAAGTAAAAAACAAATTAAAATTTTCTAATAACAAGAATGGAGTATCAATTACAAAAATAGTTTGAAATTTTGTTGTGCAAGCATTCTTACTATTTTATTTCTAACTTTTAGATGCTTTCCGTTTATTTTTTAAAAAAACCACGTTTATTTTTAATGAAATCAAGTAAAGTAATTCCTATTTACACAATACTTTTATTTATGCTTTCCCAAAAAAAAAATGTACTTTTATTTTTAATGAAAATTAATTAAAAGAATTCCAATCAATACAGTAGTTTTTACATATTTCATTGTTCACGTTTAAAATTTAAAAATACCCACATTCCACACCCATGCCCAAGGCCTTTAATTTAAAGAACATTATACATATCAATCTCTCAAAATCTCCCTACCAAAACCACACCTTCTTCCAAATTCCTTTTTATTTGATTTTATTTTATTTTTACAATTCTAATTCATTCTCATCACGCACTCTCTCTTTGCTCTCTGTTTCTTTTTTGCTATCTCTTTTTGATTTTTATTTGGATTCACCCAGGCCCCAGCCCTTTCTTTATACGTATTATTATGCACTTTTTCTTATTATTTATTTTATAAACAATAAATTTGATGATATGCCTGTGATTGTCATTGTCACTTTGCATGTCATGCAAATAAATAAAGAAGATAGATGGAACAGCAGCAACAGATTCAGCATGTTATCCATCTGGAGCATCCCTTGGTCTTCAATCCAGACCGCAGAAGTGGAAATGTTTGTTATAGGTGTCGAGAATTAGTTTATGGTCCTAGCTACAGTTGTACAAAATGTTGAAGTGGGTCCACCATTCATCATAAATCATGTGCGGAACTACCCCTGAGTTGCACCATCCCTTGCACCTAATCCATCCTCTTATTCTCTTTCCTTCATGGAGATATGAAGACAAAGAAATTTACAAATGCGAAATTTGCAAGGAATATTGTGATGAATACACTTATCGGTGTTCTTGCTGCGACTTCAACCTTCACATCACATGCGCTTCTTTAGCCCCCACCATCATGGAACCTAAATTCGACCACCACCCATTGACCACCTTTTGGAAGTGGATCACCTTCACTTGCGACCTTTGCGGCAAAGAAGACAAAGGTATGCCCTATCAATGTCATCTATGCAGTTTCTGGATTCATGGAAGATGTTCTATTTTCCCTCACAAAATCAAAGTTGTGCGTCACAATCACCTCCTCCACCTTACCCATTCTTCTATTGAATTCCAGCAATTTGACTCCCAAACTTGTCAAATTTGTGTTCAAAAGGTGGATACACACTATGGGCTTTACTATTGCTCCAGATGTAATTTTATTGCCCACCTTGATTGTGCTATGGAAAACAATGAGAACATAAATTTGCAAGAATTTAAAGATGAGGATGAAGTTTCAGAGCTCAATGAATCGATTGACTCAATAACTTACAAAGTCAAAAAATTCAATATGAGGGAGGGTGGAATTCAAATAGTTGTAGAAATCAAACACTCCAGTCATGAGCATGACTTAATGCTTACCGAGCAGCTTCTAAATAACCAAAAATGCGATGGGTGCGTAAGAGCCATTTACCCTCCATTTTATAGTTGCGAAAAGTGCAGCTTCTTTCTTCATGAATCTTGTGCTAATTTACCAAAAAAAAAGCGACACCCACTTCATCGACACCCACTAACTCTGCTCCCAATGAAACCAAATGAGTTTTTTAGGTGTTATGCCTGTAATCGTGATTGCAATGGCTTCACCTATTGGTGTGAGACATGCTATTTTAGACTTGATGTTCAATGTAGTATGATCTCAGAAATCCTTACCCACCCTGGTCATGATCACAAACTTATTCTCTCTAGTGTTAAATCTTCTCAGAATTGTAGTTGTTGTGCTTCTTACATTTACCCAATATTCCGTTGTACCACTTGTGCATTTGCTTTGGACTTCAGATGTGCTACACTACCACATTCTACAAGGTACAAACAACATGAGCACCCATTCACTCTCAGTTATACAGCTGAAGATGACTCTTGTGAATATTATTGTGATATGTGTGAAGAAGAACGGGACTCAAAGTATTGGTTTTACTACTGTAAGAATTGTAGTTATCTTGCTCATCCCAATTGTATTATTGAGAAATACCCAAATTACAAGTTTGGAGGTAGTTACACATTTGACTGTCACTCACACCCTCTTATTTTCATTGAGGAAACTAAAGACCGCTCTCGATGTAACAAATGTAATAATTCTTGTGAAGAATTGGTCTATCAATGTGCTCAGTGTAATTTCTACATCCACAATTATTGTATAAAAGAAAGACAAATGTGATGTTAATTTTTATTTTATACTAGAATTAGTCCATGTAAGCCTTGGTGCGTGGAATTCATCAAATGATAATGCAGTAAGTCTTTTCAATACTTTTTCTTGGCATCATGGTTCAAATACAATATAAATACATTGTACCAACTCATGCTTGTATATGTGTGGTTGTACCCTGCCTTGTCCACTTCTATTAGAAACAATAAGCTTGTTGATAATAGGAATTTTTAGTTTTCAATGTTTTATGGTAGTACATTGTTTAGCAATGGAAGTTGGATTTCAGTGTGGAACATAAAGTTCAGGGTTGATGAACAAATACTAGAACTAAAAGGCAAACTTCTGGTATCTCTTATTAGCTGTGTATGACTACTTTTCCCTCTATTTTCTGTTTCTATGCAATTCCGATTGCAGTCATTTTTCTTGAGCTCTTATTAATTGTCTATGTCTTCTTCTTCTGCATTAGGTGAGCATCTGTTATTTTGAAGAGGGAAATGAGCAATTAGAGTCAAAACATGAATGCAAACATTCAATAGCATTTAAGTTATTATAGATTTACATGTTTATCAACATCTTTTATGTCATTAGTTTTAGTCACTAATATTATTACTACTAGTCGCAGACCCACGCGACGCATGGAAATATATAATTATTTAATAGTTGTGATATAATGTATAATTTGTTCTCCTAAATTTGTTGAAGATAGTTTGCTCTCCCTAAAAATTAAAAAATTTCTAAAACTATTTTCCATCTCTCTATCTCTACAAATATATAATTCTATTATTTTTGGTTTTATTTAATCGATATTTATCCATTTTGTGGGTGGTTCATATTCTTCTAAATTATATTATATTGCATTATGTTTTCCTAATTTTTTTTCTTTAAAAACTAAACATTTTAAGTTTCAAATATATATTTCAAATTTCTCATTATCTTAAAGGATATTATCATGATAATCATAACTCATTTGAATGTACTAATAAACAAGGTCATGTTCCAGTGCCTTTAGTTTCTTAAATAAACAAGGTCATGCTAAAAGTATGCTTAAAGAGAAACAATCTCTTTATGTTATGCAAATTTGAAAATAGTTGTTTTTTAACACAAACACAAAGACAAGTTTTTTTTTTTTTTTTTTTTAACTGTTATAAACAAACGTTCATTCCACGTGGCTAGCCTGGCCCCACCTCCTTTTTTATATATTACCAAAAATACCCTTACTCCCTTTCCCTTCTCTCCTTCACACACCCTCATACACCGACAAACACACAAAGAATCACACACAGTCACTCTCTCTCTCTTCTGAGTGAGTCATGACTCGGTCAGCTTAAATTGCGAGTACAAGGGAGACTGGGCTTAACTCGAGCTAGCTCGTATCGAGGTCAACGAAGGTTAGCTCGAGTGGGACCCACCACCTCCCATTTGGTTAAACACCGCCATTCCCAAAACGTAAATTTGTGTATTTGAGTAAGTGTTTTTATTGCCTGGAGTTCTTCCCCCCCTCCCCCCCCCACCCCCCCAATATTTGGCATTAATTTATAGTGATTGGATTCTAGTGATGCTTGTAATTTGCAAAAGTTTGTCTTGATATTTCATTGAAATTCATTAAATTTTGTAAATCCTGCCAATAGAAACAAAAAAATGTAAATGGTTAAACTCAAAACCAAAAAAAAAATAATGATAATAAAAAATAATTAATGGGTTGAATTGATTAAACTTAATTCAGTTTTGTAACTAGTGTTCAGTCACCTGCAATGCGAAATGCATGTTGGTAATTTTTGAAATATGTAGCCTCGCATATTGTTGTGTGATTAACGCACTTTACTTGTATTTGGGTAGATCTAGGATGTGTTTAATACTTCAAAAAACTTTGTTTCAAGATCAAGTGTTGAAACCATGCAAGTCTGTCCAAGTTTCAAGCCAAGAAAGTGCCTGTCATTAAAGCTCGACAGCTAGCCATCTATTGAGCTTAAGAAGCTGTTTCAGCCCAGTGGCTCGACAGCTGCTCGACAGCAGATCGACAAATAGGCATCATTCTTGTGAAGAAGTTGCTGTGTTTGTGCACCGTAGGTTTTTGTAACCAAGCATCTTCTTGATCTTCATCGTGGATGAACTGGATAATTTTGTAGCCAACAACCTTCTCTAGTTGGTGATTGAAGTCGCGTACTGGGATTTGTGCAATTGGTTAGTCACGTACTGGGAGCTGAGCATCAAAAGGAGATATTATCACTACAGAACAAGTCCAATTGGGTATTGGGGTAAGGGTTCAGCTGTAGGTTGGTATAAAGTACTGGGATTCCTTTACTTGTAACCACTTGTTGTGATAATAGTAGAATTTCGGGAGTGGTGACCTTAAAATCACCCGGTGGGGTTTTTGCCATGTTGGTTTTCCCAATTCGTAAACAAATCACTGTGTCAATTTATTTTCTGCTGCATACTTAGTTTAATTGGTGATTTGTTTGTGCTACTACACGTTTGCATGTTAATTTGATTAACTAATAAACTTGGCTAATTAATCAATTAATTCATCATAATTGGTCAATTTTTTTTTGGCCTATCAAAGAGGAAGAGGTTAAGTTTAAAGAAGGCCATGTTTCAAACTTTGAGTATCACATAGGTGTGCCTTGTGACGGGCAGTATATAAAAATACACAAGAGAATAAAGAAAGCAAAGAGCTTGTAGCTTTTCTTAGCAATAGTTTGTCCTTCGATTCCCTGTTTGTTGAAAGTTGCCGTGCATGTCAAGGTGTTGTAGGTGCCAAGATTTGTTTCTTGTACCAAAGTGAAGTGTAACTTTTATGGCAACAGTTTGTCTCTAGAACTTTAAATGTTGTGTTTACTGATAGTTTTTGGTAACGCTTTCAGTATATAATTACCAAGATAGCCATTTTTTTTTTTTAGTAAACAGTAATACTTATTAGAACACTCATGAAAATAGTAATATTAGTGTTTTAAACTGGGTTTATAATAGATTATATAACTAGAGTATAACTACAAAATGGCCTAACCTTTGTGGCCTAACCTTTGTAGTTGTAGACATCTAAATGCAAAACATTTCACCATTAATATTTTAGTAGTCTCTGTTGCAGGTACTTTGTCTTTCAAAGTTTTAGTCCCTAAACTTTAATGTTTCTTGCAAATTGATCATTCTATTTATTGACATCTATCGTATGCTCAATAAAGTTATCATTATGACCAACTTTACAGAAATTTTAAAGTTTAAGGACTAAAATAACAAAAACAATTTTATCAAAAAAGAAAAAGAAAAAAGAAAGGACATAAACAAAACTTTAGGAATGAAAATGGCATTCACCTAAACTTAAAGGATTGGATGTAATTAATATTTTAGCCAAAAGAAAAGAAAGAAATGAAATGATTGGCATGAATTATAAAGAAAAATGTTGATAAATAAAAACATGTGTGCTTCATACTTTTTTACTTTTTATTTTGTTGAGATTGTTACAATATGCTATTGACTCCACAACTCGAATCCTTTCTCTTAGACCCATAAACACTTTATGCATGGAGATGTGTCAATTAAGTTTCAAGTCTCTAGACATGTGTGCTTCATACTTAATATCATCTTCTTTAAAATTTTGGGAAAAAAATGAATATGATATATTATATATTTATATATTTAAGGAAGCACACATATGCATGTCCAAGAGTAGGAAACGACCTTAAAATAGAAATAACATAATTATCTTAACTAAACATCCTTTAGCTTTTATTTCTTGATTTCTCTTTAATCTAATTATTAGTAAAAGATTCCTTGTGTTGATCCTAAGATAGGTTCATCCTTGACAGCCATCCCTTATCAATTCACTACCGGACCGGCTTTTTATTGTTGAAAATTGATCATTCAAATATACTACTAAAGGATACTTTATACTCTTTAAGTTTAGCGACTCAAACATATTGCCTTGTTTGTAACATAATATGCGGTCACCATAATAACTTGAAGCCGCCTCTAAGTAGCTTTTAGTCTTTTACAAAGACACTTGCCACACGTTACAAAAGGCTGCAGTGTAGGGTCTTAAGTTTGGAAAAATATTGTGCTACATTCATTCACATTCACTATTTCACACACATCCATAATTGATGTGAAAATTGCCATATTTTAACTCATAAAAGTGGATATGAAAATTGAAAAAGATGTGAATTAGTGAATGTGTGAGAATCAAAATCTTTCAAGTTTTATTACTTAACATTACCAAAATAACTTTCAAGTTTTAACAATAAAATGAAAACCTCAATAACTTCATAATTTGCTTTAATAAATATCTTTAGTAAACACAATTTGCTATTTGTCACCTTAAAAGAAGTTAGGATGAAAGGCCATAATGAATAGGGAGAAAAAGGACCTTCCGTTTGTGCTACTAATTTAAAGGAAGATTGGATATTGAACTTTCTAAAATAAAGCATGATCTAAAAAGAATGCTTAAAATCAATTGAATATTCTAAATAAACATGGTCAAGTTTAGTTTAATTCAGGGCCTTTACCACTCTAATTATTACACCATTACTAGCTAAAAAAGCATAGTTATGGAACTCCAAATCTTATTCATGTACTGCACAAGTTTTGTTATTTAGATCTAACCTATTCAGAAAGAATGAACTTGCCATAAGAAATATGCACAATTACAATCATGATATATGTTACAACAAGAAAAAACAATCTCGCCTAAGTTCACAACTTTACGCAACAAACACACAAAAATAAGGAAAATCTGTATATAAATGACAAGCACCTGGAGCATTTCAGCTCACTGCAGAAACAACAAGAAATCCAATGAACAAAGCCACCAAGGAGTTACTCATACTGACATTTGCAATCAAAGAAGCTGCATCGGAAAAGTTTCCGGCTGATGTGTTAGTGCTCAAAACAGCCACCTTCCAATTATCCTTAGAGCCAATCCCAGTCCCAGTGTAATTTGAATCCTTCAGATATTTTGCATATTGAGGTGTTGTATAATTAGAAAGCACCAAAAATGGGTCTAATCTAGGCACACAAACAGGCAATATGACCCCTTGAACTGTGTGATTCTCTTTTATGTCACAGCCATCCATGAGCTTGTCATATTCGGTGACATTAACCCAAGTTGGGAAACCATGTTTGTAACACGGTACAGTGTATGGAACTTTGTTAAGAGACAAAGCGTTGCTAATTAGTTTAGAAACGTTGTTTGACATCAAGGGCAAGAGATTGTCCGGGACCCCTAGCTCAATAAACCCGGCCCGACAAGTCTCAAGGTTGGTTAGAGCCGTGCTGAGCCATGTTTGAGCATCGATTTGGCTGCACTTGACATCAGGGTCAATGATATTTGAAAGTTCAATATGGGTATAAAATACTCTTGAACGTTTAGACCCCAATTACAAAAATACCAATTCAAACTTTATATCAAACAGTTAATGTGCTGAACATGATAACAAGCTTATAACAGAATTGATAAACAATCTAAACCAAATATAAACACAACCACAGCAGTAAATATAAGGCAAAGATAAAGGAAAGAAGATGCAAACACACGGACAACACACGACGTGTTATCGAAGAGGAAACCGAAGCCCTCGGCGTAAAACCTCTCTGCCGCCCTCCAAGTGGTCAAATAATCCACTAAAGAATGTAGTTGGGATACATGAACAGCAGAAGACCCTCTAAGCCTAATCTACCCAAGTACCTAAGCCCTCTAAACTTCTTGCTCCAACGAAGTTACGCCGAACCTATTTCTTCTTTATCTTACCGGATTCCGCTACTAGACCATAGCATCAACCAATGTAGATTGGTTCCTTCCTAACTGCTTCCCAACAGCACCAAATAAACTTTCTCACAAACGTGGGTGTGGTGAGATAAGGATTTGGCTAAAGGCCTCTCAAAGGTATAACAATAGAGAAGAAGAGAGTAGAGGAATTTGTAGAGTCTCTAAGGTTAAGATTGTGGATGAATCAATCTTGTATTTCTTTAGGGTTTCTCTCACAAAATTCTCTCTGGAAGCTCTCTCAATATCGTGGGAATGGGGGGTATTTATACTGGAATGAGAATGGAATGTGAAACGTCAGATTTTCCCAAATAGGGCATTTTGGCGACTTGACCTCGCGACTGGGTTTAGTCGTGAGTTCAAGCCGCGAGCTAACGGCCTGGCCAGTTTGGGACTTTTGTCCTGTAGTGCAACAGATAGCACGACTCTTCAGCTTCTGACATGCTTGGTACGTGTGCAGACTTTTGGCGACTTGTAAGCCGCGACTCACCCGCGAGATCCAGTCGCAAGACTCTGTTTCTTTGCACAATCTTGAGTATTTCTTCACACTCTCTCACTCACTACCCTTACAAGTTTCTCATCTAAATACAGGGTTACTAAGTGCTGAATTACAAGCAAATTGGCACGGAATAAAGCCAATAAGATGGTTGATTAATTTCAACCTTACAATCTCCCCCTTTGGCTATTCCGTGACAAAACCCTACAACAGACTCTAGACTTAATGCGTGAGTTGAGAACAGTTGAACAAAACTCACTCACACCTAACTCTAGATTCTGAACAGCTCTTGAACATATGAATAAGTATCCCCTGAAAACGTAACAACATAGCAATATCATTGTATGCAGAAACACTTGAGATGCATAGGGAACAATAAAAGTATGATCAAGCAAAATGGAATAAAACAATAGACCATAGCAAGATCAAACAAGCAATCACTATACACAAGTGATCACTATGCTCATTCACACAAGGAATAAGCATCCGGACATGCAAGGTGATAAGCTCAATTGAGGAGTATCATTTGCAAGTCCAACACTCAACCAATGCATACAAACATATATGCATCTAGGAATAATCCTACAAGGGCACAAGAGTGTTGTACTTAAGATAATGCATAGCATTAACAAGTACTAAAGCAAAATGCATAAATGCTGCATAAGCAAAGTGTTGCAAATACACGGTACAGACCATAAAGCCTAGAAACAGCATAAGTGCATGGAAAAACAAACCCTTAAAGCTTACAAAAGCAACATGGGTACAAAACAAAAACATAAACCTTAAAAACCTACAAAGGTAGCAGGTACAAAATGGTAAATAGTACTTCCCTTATCATATCACTCCCCCTATCATGAATCATAGGAGCTATGATGAACTTAGAACATATATACTTGTAACCTGAAGCACTTGCACAAAACACATTAGACCCTCAAGGTAAAGCAAGTAATAAACGGACAAGTATAATGTAATAAATAAATTGCGATCAAGTAAACATGATGTAAAACATGTGAGCAACTTGATCAAATACCAAACACTAAGACAAAGTATTTTTTATTAGCTCAATGCCTTCTCCCCCTTGGTACATGCATCTCCCCTATGGAATATCTCTCCCCCCACAAGTGTGCACGAGAAATAGAATTTCTCCCCCTAAGAATGTGCACAAAGGTCATATAGAAATGACAAAAACTCTCCGGTATACTCCCTAGAGTATACTCTCCCCCTTTTTGTCAAGAATAGACAAAGGGTCAAGAAGAAACGAGGGCAAGAGATGAAGGCATGAACAATGACAATGATGCATAGGGGGTGCAATGATGCATGAGAAAATGAAGCTCAAACCTAAGATAAAACAAAATGCTACAAAGCATAAGGTAAACACGACATGCTAGGATGAAGAAATAAGGTATAAACCAATGCATGACAAGGGTAACAAAGTTGTGTGCAAGAGGTGGCTAAGTGCAATGCATGACCAATGCATGACTAATGTATGAAAAATGCACATGTGGAGCAAGGTGTGTTAAATACACAACCAATGAACCAAACATGTTCCTAATGAGGAAACATGAGAAATCCCAAAGTTTGACACTCATTGGAGTTCAAACAAGTGAGAAAATGCGTAAGAAACATTTTATCAAACACCTAGCATGCACACAATGAAGAACAAAGTGAAACAATGCATGAACATCATGAAAACCACCCTTAATACATGTTCTTTTTGCCACAAGGGGCCAACATCCAAAGCAAATCAACAAAAGAAACCAATCCTATACAAAAATTTTGAGAAAAAAATTAAGTTTTCCCAACCCTTATGATGAAAATCCCAATCAAGAGCACAAAACTCACCAAAACATAATCCAAGGATTCAAATCAATGAAAAGAGTTTAAAATTACCTTAAAGATGTTAATGGAATGAAAAACCATTCAAATTGGTTGGATTTTGATGTAAAAATATTGAAATAAGGGTTTAAGAGAGGATGGGAGAGGTTTAAAACAAGTTTCCCACAAAAAAGCTCTTAAAAAGACTGATTCTGGGCATTTGGCGACTGGGCGAATCACCAGTGAGTCGCCAGTAAGTCGCCAAACCTTCTGTGTGAACTCGCTACAGTGTTTGGCTGGTTGCAAGTTGCCAAAATGAGTGGCCAAAAATTCTAACACTTGTTTTTCAACCCAGAACTTGTTTAAACACTGAAAAACAATGTATGCACTAAACATGAACACAAAGAATGATAAAAATCACTTTCAAAAGCATATAAAATGATCAAAAACCTTTTTGGATTGATCCATATAAAGTTGAGCACACACACATTACATTTAAACAAGTACAATCGAACAAATGAATAAGGCATTCATTGAACATTAGGCATGTGTGTTGTGTGTGCGTATCAAGTGTGGAATAGTCCATAGTCTAGAGAGAAGCTTCAATGATCAATTCAATCAAGTCATATACAACTAGTACTAAGTCAAGTGATCTATCTCAATTATAGAAATGAACATATATGACCTCCCACAAGAAAATGATTACATATCTATGAAGCTTTTCATTTGGCTTCTTTACAATTCATATCATTTGATCTTTTTGAATCAATACATCTCATTTTAGAGATCGATGCTTGAAATTTTTTATATTTCAATTTGATGAACAAGCCTTTGGATTTTTGGGGCATCATACATTTTATTTTGGTCGCTTTTCCTTTTTCCTAGTCAAATACTAGTATGTGCGACAGGCTTTTGCAGCTCAATATCTCTTTTCATTTGGAGATTCACATTTGGTGAGCTCTTTAAGCAAAAACAGCAAAATAAAGAGTGGGAAGATATATAGGTACAAGTCTATGCATGTCTCAAAACCAACAAGAGTATTGACTAATCATTCATGACAAGCTTAAAGATCGATTTTCAACAATCACACAAAGATGTCAAGATTTTTCCCACAAAGATATAAGTGCATTAAAAACAAGGTAAGCTCGTAAATGCATAAAACCATTTGTACGAAGGTACAAGGCAAAACTCACATGTGATATGTGCTCAAACATATACGACCAAACTTTTTGAAATTTTTTTTTTTTTTTCACTTTTTATGTGGCTTTGGATTTTTACTCGCACAAAACAAAGACATAAAAGTAAGATAAAAAACAAAAACAAAAAACCAATGCAAAAAAAATGCATGATGCACAAATGCATGACAATAAAGCATCTAATGCATGAAAGGTCCTACAAAGATCCAAAGAATTAGATCAAGGACCAAAAGAGCAAAAGCTCAACCATAGGAACCCTTTCTCATCCAAACAGAACGATTGTTTGGAATAAGTGTCTCAAGAGAAGTGAGATGAGGGTTGGAAGAATGAGAACCGGAGATGCACATAGTTAAGGAGTTAAAAGCATTAAACATTTTCTTTAACAACATGTTATTTTCACTCAAAACCGGTTTACCCTTTTTAGCATAACTTCCAAGAAGCTCAAGTTTCTCTTTTCTTTTGAGAGCATGAAACTTAGAGCAATGAGGTCTTAGATGACCAAAAGCACAATGGTGACACACAATGTGTTTAAGTCCACTAGGCTTTTGGGAAAGGGATTTAGCAACATGGTTTTGTTCTCTCTTCAACTTATAACATTGAGGTCTTATATGACCAATTACACCACAATGGTGGCAAGTTGGAACAAACTTAGATCCATCCAAATCCTTAGGTTGAGACCTAAACGGAGGCTTTGACTTATGAGCCTTTCTCTCCACCTTTTGATTTTTTTTGGGTGGAGGAATGTACACCGATTTGTCTTTTGGGTTAGAACACACAATAGGCACAAAATCGGGTACCACAACATATTTACAACAAATGTTTTCACCATTTTTAACAATAGGTTCAGCAATCAAACACTTGGCATGCATCTTAAGAGATTCATTTTCAGATTTAAGATCATCAACAAGTTTGTTAGACAAAACAAATTTAGCATCCAAGTCCATATTCAAACATTCAAACTCTTTCAGCTTTTCAAGATAATTTTCAGCAAGTTTCTTATATTTTTCAACCAATTTGTTGAATTCATTGAGCTTAGCAATCAAATCATCATTTTCACAAAATAACTTGCTTAAACTCTTTTGAAACTTCTTAGCATTTTTCTTTAAGAGTTTGGTGTTAGGAATATCAACAACACCCAAAGATTCATGTAACATAGCATCACAATCACAAGGATCATCACTCATAGAGGCATTTTCACAAACACGCGGCATGTTACATTCATTACCAACCAAATCATACAAAGAGGCATACAAAGCACAATCCATGGCAAATAAACACAAGGGGTCAAGGATCACACTTAGGTATTTAAACCATAACAAGTGTACCCGCTTTGATACCAATTGAAAGTTCAATACGGGTATAAAACACCCTTGAACGTTTAGACCCCAATTACAAAAATACCAATTCAAACTTTATATCAAACAGTTAATGTACTGAACATGATAACAAGCTTATAACAGAATTGATAAACAATCTAAGCCAAATATAAACACAACCACAATAGTAAATATAAGGCAAAGATAAAGGAAAAAAGATGCAAACACACGGACAATACACGACGTGTTATCAAAGAGGAAACCGAAGCCCTCGGCGTAAAACCTCTCCGCCGCCCTCCAAGCGGTCAAATAATCCACTAAATAATGTAGTTGGGATACATGAACAGCAGAAGACCCTCTAAGCCTAATCTACCCAAGTGCCTAAGCCCTCACAGCTTCTTACTCCAACGAGGTTACGCCAAACCTATTTCTTCTTTAGCTTACCGGATTCCGCTACTAGACCATAACATCAACCAATGTGGATTGGTTCCTTCCTAACTGCTTCCCAACTGCACCAAATAAACCTTCTCACAGACGTGAGTGTGGTGAGATAAGGATTTAGCTAAAGGCCTCTCAAAGGTATAACAATGGAGAGGAAGAGAGTAGAGGAATTTGTAGAGTCTCTAAAGTTGAGATTGTGGATGAATCAATCTTGTATTTCTCTAGAGTTTCTCTCACAAAATTCTCTCTGGAAGCTCTCTCAATATCGTGGAAATGAGGGGTATTTATACTGGAATGAGAATAGAATGAGAAACGTCAGATTTTCCCAAACAGGGCATTTTGGCGACTTGACCTCGCGACTGGGTTTAGTCACGAGTTCAAGCCGCGAGCTAACGGCCTGGCCAGCCTGGGACTTTTGTCCTGTAATGCAACAGCTGGCGCGACTCTTCAGCTTCTGACATGCTTGGTACGTGTGCAGACTTTTGGCGACTTGCAAGCCGCGACTCACCCGCGAGATCCAGTCGCGAGACTCTATTTCTTTGCACAATCTTGAGCATTTCTTCACACTCTCTCACTCACTACCCTTACAAGTTTCTTACCTAGATACAGGGTTACTAAGTGCTGAATTACAAGCAAATTGGCACGGAATAAAACCAACAAGATGGTTGATTAATTTCAACCTTACAGTATTGTTAAGCTTGTGGTGGTTATGCAGCCTTTTCACGAGCATTTTTGCACTTGGGCCCTAGGGAAATAATGTTACTTTGAGCTTTTAGGGCACGTTCTAGTGCTAGTTGCTTTGAGATTGAGAAAAAATCGGACTTTTGCTTGATGGAGCTGTGGTAATTAAGCTTCTGGCTTAAAAAATACTCACATGGCTCAGGGTTTGGGGTTTGGCTGCACCATATTTTAATGTCTACTTGAGAGTAACCAAGAATGGTTAGAGACAGAAAAAGAGACACAAATAGAAGTGCAACCAATGCTCGAAGTGCCATGTTTTTTGGCCTTTTTGATGGGCTATAAAAAATGTTGGACAGACAAGGGACAATATTAGATGTGAATGATTGGGTGTTTGGGATTTGTATGGGACTTAATTAATGCCTCCAGACTGATACTTATATAGAAGAAGAAAACGATATATAAGAGACGTAACAATGTGGGAAACGATATATAAGAGACGTAACAATGTGGGAAGCACAACTTTTTTTTTTCTTCTAGTTTTTATAATAATTAATGACATTTATTATTCAAAATTAGAATGAATGATATTATAAAATAGATAACATGTTAGAGCGGCCTACAATATTTTTATAAAATAATACTTATAATACCGTTGGTATTGCAATAGTTTGTAGTTTGTTTAGGAAATAGTTTTTGAAAAACTAACTAATATTCACTAAATTTTGTATGTTTGACCTTAGAAGATGAAGGACATGCTTGGAGGCTAGAAACGCGTATGCATGCAATAAATATTGTATGATTGAAAATTTAGCGTCGGAATCGTAACGTGTGAAGTTCTAATCACATAGGTAATTGGGACAGCCTACCTATTTTGAAGCAGCTTTGGACATTTTTTGATTGGGAATAATGTTACGCTCGGTTTATGGTCAACTTGCATCTATGGCTGGACCAAAGGATGATATGAATGATCAAAATTAAAAAGATTATCTTTTTGATTGAACAGACTAATCATTGGTTTGGCTCTCCTCTCTCTTTTCCTAGTAACATTCTCTTATCACAGATTCACAATGGCTAATGGCTTTTGTGGTGGTAGTGGTACACCATATTTGATTTTAATTCTTTTATTGACAACTATAAGAGACTTTATAAAGGGTTTGTTTGAGATGTATTTATTTTGTTAAAACTGAAAACTTTTTGCAAAAAGTATTGTAAATAAATGTAAAAGTTAACTGTAATAGTACAGTGAGACTCATGAATAATACTAGAAGTTACATAGAGCCCATGAATAGTAACAAAAATAAGTTAAATAATAAAATAAGTTATTGAAAATGTTATGCTCGGTTTATAGTCAACTTGCATATATGGCTGGACCACAGGATGATACCATCACTCTCTTTGCATATACGGCTGCCCGCATAAATGTGAACATATACTGTAATCGTTAAGTGTTCTTCTTTTTCTTTTTTATTATTTCCAGAAATGATTAGATTTCAAAATCACAATATTCCTTCATTAATGATAGTCACAAATTATAATAATCAGGCAAAATGCCTAGCACAGAGATTAAGACTAAGTCTTAAACAATTTGATTACTGGGTGTCTGACAACCTCAAACATGCCTTCTTTGTTCTAAACGAATTTGAGATCATAAACAATAATTAGATGATTCTTCCCCAGATCCTTCCAAAACAATCAGTCATTTATGTACAAAACTCCCAGGCCAGATTCTTCATATTGTCCATGCAAATGGATTTGAGTTCTACAATATTTTTTCACCCATAAATTAAAAGTCACATAGTACACTATGCCACTTGTTTGATTAACTTCTAAATGCCAGCAAGCTTTCATAGCCCAAAGGGCCAAAAGTAAACACCGACAATTGGAAAAAATGCATGTAGAAATTTTCTTTTTTCTCTTTTTCCTTTTTTTATTTTTATTTTTATTTTTTTATCATATTGAATGAGATTGAAAAGTTAGTCAAATATTATTGGTCATTAATTTTTTTATTTTTTTATTTTTATACAAGATACAAAGTATACTCTACCATAATCTAAGTGTATATATGTGTAAAACTCACTCCTAGAGATTTAAACCCTGACTCTTGCTCCCCACACTCCATACCCTACAAGCACTTGTAGAGTGACCAACACGCGAAAGGTGTGCGGTGATTTAGACAGACCTTAATCGACCATGTTGTGATCATCACTGAATAATATATAAGTCCTAGGTCTTACAAGGGCTTATAGTGGTGTTTATGAATGCCACCATATATAGATCCTCAAAAAAAAAAAAAAAAAAAAAAAAAAAAAAAAAAAAAAACTATAGTGGCATTTGAAAAACGCAACTATAGGTCATTTTAAAAAATTAAAATAACTTATAGTGGCATTTATGAACACCAATATAGATCCTTTTAAAAAACCCCAACTAAAAAAAAAAAATTAATTTAAAATTTTAAAAAGGACCTATAGTGGTGTTTTTCCAAAGCCACTATAGGTCCTTTAATCTTTTTTTTTTTTTTAAACGCCACTATAGATCGTAAAAAAAAAAAAAAAAATTGATGCTATTCAATATTCGTGGGTTCCAAAGTCTCTAGCTCTATCTCTAACTCTCTCACTCTCATCTCTCTCACTCTTTGCCAATCCCACCGCCATGAAGCCCACCATGCCACCGATCCCATTGCTTAGCCCACCACGCTACCAAGTTCGCCGCTTAACCCACCATGCTACCAAGCCCACCACTCAGCCTATTATGCCACCAAGCCCGCCACTTAGCCCACCACACTGCCAAGCCTGCCACTCAGCCTACCATGCTGCCAATCCTACCACTTAACCCACCGCGTCGCCAGTTTGACCCTAACAAAAACCTACCAAGCCACTGACCCATGCCTCCGTACCCACACCACTGTCAACCAGATGAGACCCTTCCCCTCCCCTTATCTCTCTCTCTCTCTCTCTCTCTCTCTCTCTCTCTCATTTAAGACATAGGACACATAAGAATTAAACTCACAATCCCCAATGGAGTCGCCACTGTAGACACAAGGACACAAGGGGGGAGTCGCCACTTAGTTTTTGCAATGACCTAAGAACCATATATATATTATCCTCTCGAAGAAGGACCTTTTGATCTTATTACTAGAAATATGTGTTTGGAGTTAAGGTATGGTTTGGGAAAGGTGTTAGGCATCCAAAACTGTCCAACCCTAAGGTAAGCTTCCTATCATTGTGTCTTATGTCTGAACCCTATTAAAGACATACTCAATACTTGTATCTAACTCACACACACACACACTAATGTGCTGTGGAGAGGGAAAATTATCGATCTATCACAAGCTGACACGTCATACTACCAAGTTCACAAAATACAACCAATTACAAAGTGCCATGTATTGCTGCTAGGTTTTGCTATCACTACTGAGAAACCAACATAAGTTTGCCAAGTGTCATGCAAAAACCAATCATACATCAGCGCATGTAAGCGATGACATAAGTAGTCTCACACGTGTAATCGATGACATAATCAGTCCTCGCCCGTGTAAGCGATGACATAATCAATCCAGCATGTGTAGGCGATGACAAAAGCGGACCAATCAAGCTGTGACATGTGTCACCAATTAGACTCCGCCATGTGTCGCTCATCCACCCCCAAATTCTTATAAATAGAAGTCTTCCTAAGACATTTAGGGGGACACCAAGCCATCTGAAGCACAAGCAGTATCAGAGAAGATTCAAAAGTACTCAGAAGTACAGAAGCTCTGCAGGAATCAAGCCTTAAAGCCTTTAAGAACTTCAAACTCAAAATCAAAGAACATTCGAAGCAGAATCATCCAAACTATTTTCCTAGATCTTAAAGTTCACCAAAATCAAGTTCAAAAGCCTCCAAAAACCTCAACAAACTATAAATCAACGAAGCTCTACGGATTCAAGCCTCTAAAGCACCGAAGAACTTCCACCACAAACATTCGAAGATGAAGAACGCACCAAGAACACGAAGAACATATGAAGAACATGAAGAACAAAGAATTTCTAAACAAGCTCACAGCTAGAGATTTATTGTGATTCTGTTTCAAAGGTCTTCGATCCATCCTTCAGCCAAAATTAAAGAATATTTGCATTCGAGTCAAGATTACATTATTACAATTCCAAATCAACAAGTCTTTCAAGGAGATTGAATCATAAGATCACTATTTTGTAATCACAGAGAATTGTACCACATATTCAATACAAATTCGCATTTGTGAAACTATTTTACTTGTTTGACTCATTTCAAACTAGAAAGTTAGTCGTCTACGCATACATCTAACAATCAACATGGCATCAAGTACTCCTAACCATACATCTATCATGTCATACCTTAGCATTCATCTAGCATGGCATCTCACCTCATCATCTATCATACTTCTCATGGCATCAAGGCATTCATCACAACACAAACACCCTATCATCATACATCTAAACATACTTCATCACAAACTCTATCATCATATCATATCACATCCATCCAAGGCGGAGGCATGTGAGCCTTAGATCAAAGGTATAAACAAAGCCAACAAAACATGTCATCAAATCTAAGCAAGATCATATCACAAATGCATGTACAAATGCATTACTTACCTCACTTACCTTGCAACAACTCAGCACCTATGACATTATGCATTAGTATGTGAATGCACGTTCATGGCATCAAAATAAAACAACATAAAATTAACCCTAATTCTAACATATGAAAGACAAACCAAGCAATTAAAAATGTGAAACAGATGCTTAAAAACACAAAAACATGAAAAAGAGGCTAAACAGGAATATTACATGTGAAAACAAAAGCGAACACAAATAAAACAAAATTAAGGTTTTTGGACAAATTCATGCGCACGCATGAACAACCCTCTATGTGCGAATAATCAAGTCTGCGTGCGAATAATCAAGCCTGCATGTGTAGGCAAGATTATGCGCATGTGGGTTTCTTCCCAGAAACCCTAGAAACACAGCAAAACTTCAAAACTACAAATATAATATCCTAACATGCTTTTAAAACATACAACTACATAAACCTAAGCTTGATAAACATATTAAAATGTAAATGACAAAAAACTAAAGCAGACAAAAAGATTAAAAAGCAGAAAAGAAAGGAAAAGAAAAAGAAAATTTTGAAACTAATACCTCAAACAAAAGCTCTTCAAGCTTGATTCTTAACTATTCCCCTCAGTCAAATCTGTTCACAATTTAATAAAAAAGTTATTAGTAATCTTAAACTCAAAGATTTAGGCCAGGAAAAACCCTAATCAAAAGAAAATTTACTTGATGATGTTTTGTGAAAAACTCCCTCTTTGATACACTATTTCTAGAAAATCTTAGTATTTTCTTGTGGGATTTCTGTGTGTTTTGAAAATATACCATGTAAGGCTACTTATAGTGTGAAAATAGGGGTTTGGAACGACTCCCAGACGATGTGGGATTCGTTCCAAACTTTAACATTAATGCAAAAAATTTTCCTTGTTTAGGTTTTAGAATTTGCTATGCATGCTCAAGATTGAGCCTGCGTGCGCAGACCAATTCTTGCATACGCATAGCTAGAGTTTTCTTAGCCTTGTTTTTCTAAAAATAGATTTATTTGTTCTTTAAAAGTTATATTTTCTATTTTAACATTTATCAAGTGAATTTAACATTCGATTGTGTCCTAAACCAACCTTGGGTCTTAGAATTCAGTATCATTGGGAAACAAGGGCCTAAGTCGTAAGAGTACAAAATGCAGTGTCTACTTTTCTCCATTTGTCAACAAATTACAATGCCAATTTAATTTTCACTGTATTTAGTTTATTTGGTGATTTGTTAGTGTAAAGTTGTAATTTACAACTATGTTTTGTTGGCTTTTATTCCGTGCCAAATTTGATTGTAATTATGTTCAATCGTTTAAAACCCTGTATTTGTTGTGGGACTTGATGTAAGGGTTGTGTGATAGAGAGAGTGTTGAAGACTCAAGCATTTGAAGAAGTGAAGGATTCTCGCGGGTATCTCGCGACCAAGCATCCCGCGAAGTGAACCATGTGCCAGGCACATGCTGGAATGCGAAGAGTCATGCCATGTGGAGACAACTGTGTCTCGCGAGTATCTCGCAGGTAAGGCCTTCCCGCGAGACACCCGCGAGGCAAGCTGTTCTGCCAGCCTGTACTTTTTGAGTCACACCTTTTGCACCTCTCCTACATATACCATCATTACCCACAATTGTTGAAGGATGCTTCAGAGAGAAAACCCTAGCCAAACACATTGGTAATTAGAGATTGTCTTCCCCATCTTTCTCTATACAATTGCTTGAGGTATCTCCTCAACCCTTTGAGAGGTTGATAGCCAAAACACTTACCACACCTTTGAGAGTGCTGAGTGATGTTTTGGTGCTGCTGGGAAGCATTGGAAGAAGCCTTGAATGGCAGATGCAACATGGAGCTTGTTGCGGGATCCGAATAACTAAGACAAGGCACGGTTCCGAGAAGCCTTGTTGGAGTAAGAGCTTGGAGGGCTTAGGTACATCGGGTAGACTAGGCTTGGAGGGTCTTTTGCTAATCCATGTATCCCAACTGATTGTCTAGTGGATCGATTTCCGCTTGGAGGGCGGCGGAGAGGTTTTTTGCCGAGTTCTTCGGTTTCCTCTTCAATAACACGTCTCGGTGTTATTTGTGTTTCCATCATTCTTCCCTACTCTTGTTCATTTCATTTTTACTGCTGAGTTGCTTTAAATATGGATTAGAGTAGTTGGTATTGCTTATACGCTTGTGTTTACACTATTCCGCACTTGTCATTAAGTTAGTGTAAAATCAACCAAGCCGTAATTTTAATTTGGGGGTCTAAACCGCTCGTGTGTTTTCAACACATTTTCGAGCTTTCAATTGGTATCAGAGCGGGTACACTTGCTGAGGTTTAATTACCTAAGTGTGATCCTTGACCCTTCTTGAGATGGACCGGTCTCAATCGCTCAACGTTCCACCATTTTTTGATGGAAACAATTATGCATTCTGGAAAGTTAGAATGAGAGCATTCTTATTCTCTATCGATGATACCGTTTGGGATGCGGTTGAGATAGGTTGGACCAAGCCGGAGGCTCCTAAGTCCACTTGGGATAAGGCAGCCCTTGCAGCAGCAAATGCTAACAGTAAAGCTTTAAATGCTATCTTTTGTGGTGTGTCCCCTGATGAATTCCACAGGATATCTCATATGACAGTAGCCAAGGAAGCTTGGGAGATTTTGGAGACTACCTATGAGGGTACAAAGAAAGTCAAGGACACAAAGCTTCAGATGCTCACCACCAAATTTGAAGAACTCAAGATGAGTGATGATGAACCATTTGATTCATTCTATGGGAAGCTCAATGAAATAGTCATTGCTAAACTCAATCTTGGGGAGAAGATTGAGGACACTAAGGTGGTGAGAAAAATATTGAGGTCCCTGCCTGAAAGTTTTAGAGCAAAGGTTACAGCCATAGAAGAAAGCAAAGACCTGGATGAGATTAAGATTCAAGAGTTGATCGGGTCTCTCCAAACGTATGAGCTGGGACTGCCATCCCATAAGACAAGCAAATCGCTTGCTCTTAAAACCATCACCGAAAGAATAAATGATTCCTCCGAAGAAGATGGAGTGGAGAAAGAAGTAGCATATCTTGCAAAGAACTTCCGCAAGTTTCTGAAAATGAAGAACAGTGGGAAACCGTTCAATAGAGAAAAGTTCTCTCCTTCAAGAGGTGATAAGAAAGAGTTTAAGAGAAAAGAAGGAAAGGACTATCAACCTTCTCCAGACATTGTGTACTATGAGTGCAATGGTCATGGACATCTAAAGAAGGAGTGTCCGAATTTTTTGAGGGGAAAAGGAAAAGCATATGCTACAACGCTCAGTGATTCTGACTCTTCTGAGTCTGACTCGGAAGAGAGCTGTGACGGTGAGGGAAACTACTCCGCTTTCATGACCATTGCTCATGAAGATTCCTCGGACGACTTGGGTGCACTTGAGAAGGAACTTTGTGAGCATTCTGATTCAGAATCTGTTGGAATTGTGGAAGAATCAGACGCTGAAGAGGAAAAGAATTCAGATAATCTTCAAGAGAATTACTCCTTACTTCTTGAGAAGTCAGGGGAATATGCAAGAATAGCCAAGGCAGCTGTGAGAAAAATGAAGAAAGCGAAGGAAGACTACCGAAGTCTCATGATCAGACATAAGGAGGCCAAACGCGAAATAGAATGACTGAATGGTGAGCTATCAGAAGCATACTTGAAGATCAGATTTCTTGAACAAGAGGTGGTGCAAGCGCAAGCCAAGATAGAAAGGGTCTCCTCCAGAAAGTTGGATGATGTTATTTCATCTCAAAAACATTCCTCAGACAAGTCCGGATTGGGATATACCGAAGGGAGTAGCTCATCAGTCAAAGCTACCAAAGAAGTGAAATTTGTGAAGGCCGTAGAGCCAATTGTAGGGGAGACCATTCCTGAGAATGTTAAGGTTGAGAAGAAGAATGTAGCTGAGCAACGGATGATGAATAAGCCCCGAAATCAAGCAGTAGGCAGACACGAAACCAGAGCAAGATCTCTCTCAAGACCACAACGGGGTCCTAGAACGGATTATGTGTGTCACTATTGCGGACTGCAAGGACACACCAGGCCCAACTGTCAAAAATTAAGAGCAGACAATAATGCAAGCGTTCCGCAATCACGTGGAAGAAGGAATGACAATAGAGCTTGGGGTGGTGAGAACTCAAGAAGCCAAAATCGTGATCCCGGAGTGACAAACGTGATGAAGATGATCGGTGCCTTCACCACTTGCTTGGAGAGTTTTACCAGGAGGTTTGAAAGTCCTAACTCTCGTACCCAATCCGTCAAGGATATCACCCCAAACGCACGTGACGTGTGGGTGAAGAGGGGTACTCATGCATAAGCACTATAATATGTCCATGCATTAATTCTTTCCATTTTTAGGGACATTTGGTGTTGCATTCTATCATGCATTGCTTTCATAGTATTTTTTTCCTTTGTCTGGTTTGCACCTGTTTTTGCTGATCTTTCTTTTCTTTTTTTGTTTTGGGTGTGTTTCAAAAAATTCAAAAAACCCATAAAAATTGAAAAATCTCCAAAAGTTTGATCACTTGTTCTGTGCATATCTCATGTGAGTTTGGCCTAGTACCTTCGTACTTATGGCGTAGTGCATTTACGATCTTCGCTTGTTCTGTATGCACTCTTTTCTATGTGGAAGAAATCTTGAAAACTATGTGTGATTGTTGTAAATAGATCTTCAAGCTTGTCATGAATGATTGGTCAATAGTCTTGTTGGTCTTGATACTTGCATAGACTTGTGTCTATATCTCTTCCCACTTTATTTTTATGTTTATGTAAAAAGAGCTCTCCAATTGTAAATCTCCAAATGAAAAGAGATATTGAGCTGCAAAAGCCTGTCGCACATACTAGTATTTGACTAGGAAAAAGGGAAAGCGACTCGTTTAATGTAAACTTTATGGTGCTCAAAAAGCCAAAGGCTTATCATCAATGTTGAAATATCATAAATTTCAAGCACCTATCTCAAAATGAGATGTTCTGTCCATACAAAATAAAATGGACCATTTGTTATGCTTTATGTAGAAGCCAAATGAAAAGCTTCTAAGTTATGTTTTCAATGTGTGGGAGGTCATATATACTCATTTCTATAATGGAGATAGTCCACTTGATTTCGTATCAGTTGTGTATGACTCGTGTGAATTGATCATTGAAGCTTCGCTCTGGTCTAAGGACTATTTCACATGTGATACTCACACACAACACACAAGTCTTTGATTCAATCAATGCTTATCTCATTTGTGTGATTGTATACGTCCAAATGTGATGTGTATGCCCATGAACTTGTTGATCAAATCCAAAAAGATTTTTGTGAGTTTTATTTGTTTTTGAAAGTGATTTTAGTCTTTCTTGTGTTTATTTTTGGTCAAAATGCATTTTGTGTGTTTTTCATCAAAAAACTGGTTCAGGAGTTGTTTCGCGAGAAGCTCGTAACTAAGAAGCTTCCCGCGAAAAGGCTTGAGGGAAATAGTTTTTCTTTCTTGTCACTCAGAGAATTTCGCGACTGTCTCGCGACTATCTCGCGACCAACAGCTTCTCGCGAAATGCTGTTTGGTAAAAACTGAATTTTTCTTAAAATCAGACAGAGAATCTCGCGACTGTCTCGCGACTGGCTCGCGACCTAGAGCTTCTCGCGAAAAGTTTGTGCTTCAGTGGCTCCTTTCGCGGTTGTCTCGCGACTGTTTCGCGGCTCCCTATCCCGCGAAAAAGGCGTGTTTTCAGTTTTATAGGGCTGATGTGACAGTTTTTCAAAACATAAAAACTTCCCTCCCTAAACTCTCTTCGAACCTCTCTCAACCCAACTCACTGTTCCATCAATTCCCCTTCCCAATCAAGCATTTTTCTGCATTTTCTTCTTCAAGGTATGTTGATTAATCACTTCTTTTTAAGTTGTTACTTAGATTTTGCAAAATTTTTGGTTAGGGTTTTGATAATTGGGGATTTTCGAATCTTTGAGTTGTTTTTCAAAATTGGGTGTAGTTTGTGTCATATTTTTGATTGGGTTTTGTTCCTTTTGATCTTAATGCATCTGTGTTGGCCCCTTGTGGCATTCTATCATGTATTTAGGCACGATTTTACCATGTTCATGCATTGTTCATACTTAAAGTATTCTTATGCATGCTAGGTGTTTGATTGAATGTCTAAGTGACATTGTTGTGCCTAATTGGTCTCAAGTGAGTCCAAATCTCAGGGTTTCCATATGTCCGACCATGTTTTGATCTAGATTTGATCTTTGATCATGTGTGTATTACACTTTGCATATGTTGCACTCACTTGGCAAATACCTAGGCACCCACTAGGCACACCCTCATGCATCTCATGTTGCACACACATGCATACACACAGTCACACACACTTGCACTGTAATTTAATTTCATGCAAAATGTGTCATTTTTCATGCATTTGTGTTATGCTTTAGTGCTATTTGTGGTGTAGCATGCCCTGTTGAGTTGGAAATACTTTGTTTTGCATTGTACTCTGTTTTTGGAAGTATCTCATTTAATGTAATCTAACTTGAATCTAATCAAGTTTTGTTCTTGTGTTGGTGCATATTTTTCTTCTTCTGTGCCTTGTGAATCTGTGCAGATGTCTCCCACCAAGCATGCAGCTGCAAAGAAGAAGTCTTCTAAGCGTGCGCGTACTGACTCTGATCACTTCAAATCTGCTGAAGCTGATATGAAGTACAATGACTGCTACAAGAAAGCCACCATTGTCATGGAAAGGGTGGTTCAATTGGAGGAGCTTGAGCATACATGCATTCCTGATGTGTTCAAAGAAAGAACTTGGACAAAGCTGCTAAATCCAGTTGGGAATGTGTACTCGGAAATTATAAGGGAATTCCTTTCTAATGCTGAGGTGGAGGAGAATAAGATTCTTTGCTGGGTGAGGCACAAAGAATTTGAGATCACAAGGGATAGCATTCAAGACCTCTTGGAGATACGACCTCCCTCTCAGCCAATGTCAGTTCAATATGATGAGAGATTGGGGTCTATCACGGAGATGATATCAACTCTTGGTGGGGTTCCAAAGAAATCGTCAATGGATACTCTCAAGTTCTCTCCAGAAATGAGAACTCTGAGCTATGTCATGATCCATAACCTGTATCCGGTCACCAACCTCACCACTCTATCTGCTCCAAGGACGAGGTTTCTCTACGACCTATTCACTCACAAGGAAATTGATATTTGCAGCCACATCTTCCATATTCTGAAACGAAGTAGAACTCACGAACCATAATGCCTTTTCCATCACTGCTAATGGGACTCATTGCAAAGACTAAGCTGAAAATCCCTAGTGGCCTTACTATTGTTCAGAGGGATTATCCCATTGGTGCAAATACTCTGACTCAGAGCACAGCACACATTAAACGCCCCAAGACTGGTCCTCATCTCATTCCACCGCCTCGGAGTGTGCCTCAGGATGTCCCAGATGAGGGTGGGGATACAGAGGAGGAGATTGACAGGTTCACTTCTGCTCCAGAGACTGCACAGCCATCATCTTCTGCTCCAGCACAAACACAAGGTCTCAGCAAGCTTGATCAGATCCTAGCTAAGATGGATCACATGTCTACAGTGCTTGACACTCATGTACAGCACACAGCGGATCAGTTTGCATACCTCCAGGAGCAGATCACCACATTATCCGCTCAAATTCAGAGCTTATCCCCTACACATGGTTCAGACTCCGAATCCGACCAATTCTAGTCCTTTGGCCATTCCGGTCAAAAAGGGGGAGAAAATTTTGAGGGGGAGCTGATGAACAAGAGCCTGCACAGCCTTAGGGGGAGCGTAGCTTAGATACATAGTTACATTAACTATTGGTTATTGGTTTTACAGACGGGTTTTCTAAGTTTTTCTTATAGTTAATGTTTTATTATGTGTAGTTTATAGTTCTGACACTTATGCTTTAACTTCAGTATTAATTTCAGTATTTTTTTCAGAATTTTGTGTTTTGATTTCTATGCTTTGTGGCATATGTGCTTTGTGGCATTTTCCTTGTACCCATGTTGCTTTTGTAAGCTTTTAGGGTTTGTTTCATGCATAGTTTGTAGGTCTTTGTGGTTTGTGCCATGCATTTGATATACCATGCTTATGCAACCTTGATGCATGTTTGCTTGTAGTTCAATGTCATGCATTGTTACTTCAAGTACATCACTCTTGTGCCCTTGTAGGATTGTTCCTAGATGCATATACGTTCTATGCATTGGTTGAGTGATGAACACTCTTGTGCCCTTGTAGGACTGTTCCTAGATGCAAATACTTCGTGTATTTCGCATTGGTTGAGTGTTGGAATTGCAAATGATTCTCTTTTAAATGAGCTTATCATCTTGCATATCCGGATGTTCATTTCATGTGTGAATGAGCATAGTAATTGCTTGCGTATAGTGATTACTTGTTTGATCTTGCCATGATCTAGTGTTTCTATTTCATTTAGCTTGATCTTGTTATTATTGCTCCATATGCATTTCAAGTTTTCTACATACAATGATATTATTGTGTTGTTGTGTTTCAGGAGATACTTGTTCATATGTTCAAGAGCTTATCAGAATCTAGAATTAGGTGTGAGTGAGTTTTGTCTTTGTTCCCAAACTCACGTTTAAGTCTAGAGTCTGTTTTAGGGTTTTGTCACGGAATAGCCAAAGGGGGAGATTGTAAAGTTGTAATTTACAACTATGTTTTGTTGGCTTTTATTCCGTGCCAAATTTGATTGTAATTATGTTCAATCGTTTAAAACCCTGTATTTGTTGTGGGACTTGATGTAAGGGTTGTGTGATAGAGAGAGTGTTGAAGACTCAAGCATTTGAAGAAGTGAAGGATTCTCGCGGGTATCTCGCGACCAAGCATCCCGCGAAGTGAACTATGTGCCAGGCACATGCTGGAATGCGAAGAGTCATGCCAGGTGGTGACAACTGTGTCTCGCGAGTATCTCGCGGGTAAGGCCTTCCCGCGAGACACCCGCGAGGCAAGCTGTTCTGCCAGCCTGTACTTTTTGAGTCACACCTTTTGCACCTCTCTTACATATACCATCATTACCCACAATTGTTGAAGGATGCTTCAGAGAGAAAATCCTAGCCAAACACATTGGTAATTAGAGATTGTCTTCCCCATCTTTCTCTATACAATTGCTTGAGGTATCTCCTCAACCCTTCCATCTCCATTGTCCATATCTTTGAGAGGTTGATAGCCAAAACACTTAACACACCTTTGAGAGTGCTGAGTGACGTTTTGGTGCTGCTGGGAAGCATTGGAAGAAGCCTTGAATGGCAGATGCAACATGGAGCTTGTTGCAGGATCCGGATAACTAAGACAAGACACGGTTCCGAGAAGCCTTGTTGGAGTAGGAGCTTGGAGGGCTTAGGTACATCGGGTAGACTAGGCTTGGAGGGTCTTTTGCTAATCCATGTATCCCAACTGATTGTCTAGTGGATCGATTTCCGCTTGGAGGGCGGCGGAGAGGTTTTTCGCCGAGTTCTTCGGTTTCCTCTTCGATAACACGTCTCGGTGTTATTTGTGTTTGCATCCTTCTTCCCTACTCTTGTTCATTTCATTTTTACTGCTGAGTTGCTTTAAATATGGATTAGAGTAGTTGGTATTGCTTATACGCTTGTGTTTACACTATTCCGCACTTGTCATTAAGTTAGTGTAAAATCAACCAAGCCGTAATTTTAATTTGGGGGTCTAAACCGCTCGTGTGTTTTCAACACATTTTCGAGCTTTCAGTTAGTGCCTTCATGATTTGCATATAATTTGACCTAATTAATTAACTTAGATAATTGAATTAATTAATTGAGGTTAAGCTATCTTAACCCAACGAGAAGGTGTACTTCTACAAGGAGTTCTGTATTGAAAATATGAGGTTGTTCTTGGTGTATCATGAAGATTTGGGATTGATATCCAATATCAATAAAATATTTGCTTATATTTTTAGGAGGTTGTTTTTGGTGTATCATGGAGTTTTGGGTTCGATATCCAATATTAATAAAATGTTTTACTTATATTTTACAATACAGTAATAAAAGTATGGGTTCTTTGATATCAACCTCTCTCTCGTCAGTTTCAGTTTCAAATGATTGGTTTTCTTTAGGAAATAAATTTATCAATAAACTATGTACTATGTATTGTTATTCTGTGTCGTAAATTTGTCTCACTCTCATGAGTAAAAATATACTCCCATTTCCAGTGTCATAGTTTGCTTCTCCTGGAGTATTGCTTCATGCTATAATATATAGGTCTCATCGATCATTAATTGCTATCCTTTTGAAGAGGCCTTTTCTGGAACTTGGAAAAGAAAAAAAGATTGTAAATTTTGTATGAAACTCCATGGTTTTCTAAAGTATATTTTAGCAATTTCCCTTCCTCTCATGCTCATTTATTATGAGATACAAAGCTAGTGTCAAAAAAAAATTATCAATAATTAATATTTCTTCAGAGTTCAACTTTCTGAGATGCAAACCCTCCGAGTAAAAAATAAAAATAAAAGTCATCATTTTGCATTGATGACTTCGGCAAATAGGTGAGATTCAGTAAATGAAGACCATTGCGAATATAAGTTTTTCCAAATACTCAGTTTTGAGCTTCAATTTTGAAAGCTCAGATTTTTGTGAAACATACGAGCTTGTTTAGATTCCAATTTTAAAATTACGACTTAATTGTTTTTACTCTAACTTATCTAAGTGCAGAACAAGAGTAAATAAAGCGCAATCACCGGATCTACTCTCTAAGCCATAAGCAAGCAAGCAACAATAAATATAAAGCTTAAAGAGTAAGGGAAGAGAGATGCAAATATAAGATAACACTAAAACGTGTTATTTAAGAGGAAACCGAAGAACTCGGAGAAAAACTCCTCCGCGGCCCTCAAAGTCGAAATTGATCCACTAGGGAATAAGTTAGAGTACACAAATAACAAATAAAGACCTTCCAAGCCTAATCTACACAATGTTCTTGAGCCCTCTAAGCTCCTGCTACCAACGGATTTCTTGGAGTTTTGTTTTCATTAGCTTTCCGGATCCCACAATTCTGCCTGATTGCATCTGCCAAGTCTCACTGACTTCTTTTGGCAAATCCACAAAGCTTCCCAAACTCCAAAACACTCTCTACACTCTGAAAATGTGTGGGTTGTGTTTGAGTACAAATCTCCTCTCAAGGTATGACAATGAGAGAGGGAAGAAGAAGAAACTACAATGATTTCTCACTAAATGATGAGTAGCTCTCTCTCTAAAAGATGGGTGTGTTGTGTTATAGAAACCTCTCTAGGGTTTTCTTTATGAAAAATGCCTCTTTACTTTTGCGGGTAATGAATGTATATATAGTATGGGTAAAATCCTCTAGGAGGTACTTCGCAAGATGGCCTGTCTCGTGAAGTACTTGTGAAATGCAGTTTGACACTTGACTCTTCAGCTTCTAGCATGTGTTTCCTACATGGCCTTTTTGCGAGAACCTTTACTTGTGAACTTCTTGCGAGTTAGTCGTGAAAATGCACTGATCTTCATTTCATACTCGATTTTTCACCAACTTAATACTAAACTCAATACAATAAAATTCCACAAAATACAAGAAACAAAATTAATGCAATTATGATACTTTTTGTCATGGAATAAAGCTAACATAAAACATAGTTGCAAATCACAAATTTACAAATTTAAACATTTTAGTGATTGTAATAAATAGGAAATTAACATAATGAGCTTTTAGAATACAGGTCCAGTCTTTAACAGGGCTTATACAAGAACTTCAAATCCAATAGTATTTGAATTGTTAGGGAACAGGTTCTGCAAATGAGCGTAAGATTTTCACGCAAGCATGAGTAAATTTGCGTGATCTGGACCATTTAATCAAATTTAATAGATTATTATACACATATTACATCGGTACTTCTAATATAGCCCTATGAATATTGTCTCCAATAATTTACTTTGTATGGGAGTGTGAAACAGGATGACTGAAATGCTTAATTTGAAGTTTCTTGGAGATGATCAGGTTGGGCTGTCGTGATAATTCGTATGTGCAGCGTTTCTGTTGATAGACTTGGCTCCTGCTGCATTCATAAAAAGTGACATGAAGAGTTGAAGACATTCTTGTAGTCGATATCATAAGCGTCTGCTAGATGATTTGTAAAGATGGATTCTTTAATACGTGTTGGATGCTACTACTGAAATTAAATGCACATAGAATCTTTTGGGAAACTATCAAATTCAATGAACTTAAAGGCTTACATTAGGTAAAGCCTTGAAAATTTTGCATTTACAACCACGCATCCTTGGTACGGTGGTCATTTTACAAGTATAAATGTTTGTCGGGCGTGGGGGGGCAAAGGCCGGGGTTCAAGTCTCTATAAGTCTCTATGAGAGAACTTCACACACATATATACTTCGATTAGGTTAGAGTAGAAATTCTATCCTGAATCAACAAAAAGGAAAATTTTGCATTTAATGGTGGCATATATGTTATTAATAGGTCTCTTTAATGTAAAGACAGTTCTCTTAACCATGACAATTAATGAGGCCTCAACAAGTACATTATGCCTGAATCACTACGCTTCTTTATTGTGATTGTATGTGAAATATATCACTTAAAGAATAAGAATCATACTTTGTATTTTGTTTGTTTGTTATTTTTTTTTTTTTTTTTTGAATAAAAAAATAGTAAGGTCTTCGGTATGAACTCATCGACCCTACGACACATTATAGCAATGGATAATACCATATGTACTACCGGGGCCTTATTGGGATTGTCACTCGAACCGCTCACCAAGTGAAGCAATTCGAGAACTCTTACCATCAAGCCACATCCCTGCAGTGGTCATACTTTGTAATTTGGATGTGTAGTCATTGTTACTCTTTAATTTGGTTTGAAGTTTTTTTTTTTTTTTTTTCCTTTTACTCTGGTTCCCCAACATGAAGTCCTGGTTCCATCCTTGGTTCGTCGTATAATCAGAGAAATATGAACCAATTCCTACTATGTAAACCAACAATTTTAGCTATCTCTAGAAAGTTGACAAATAGTTTTCAGTAAGGTTTGCATACTATCCCTTCTAGAATTAATTACCTATCGCTTTGTTTTCTAAGATTTGAGTCTTAAAAAAAGAAAGCATACTTTTTCATTCTCTTTTTTGAGAAACAAAGCATACATTTCTTAATTAGTCAATGATGTCGATGCCTAACTATGGGCAAAATCCCTTGGCCACAAGATTTGGGTAAATTGAAATATGACATAAATTATTTTACAACATTTTTACATGAAAAATTCTTATTGGTTAACTAAACTTTTGTTTATAATAAACATAATGCAAGTTTTATATACTATATAAAGAACCCTAAGCTAACCTTAGTCTAATTCATTATTAGCTTGCTTGTTCTACAAGTACATGGGTTTCCAATAGTTTTGGGGCTCTTGGGCCATAATATCTCTAATCCTCTCCCTCAAAATTAAGGTGGAACAATTTGGGATGCCTAGACTTTATGTAATGACAAAACGCGTAAGGCATGTCAAGATAACATACGATCACAAGTGATGGTTGACACTAATTTCCGAAAGCTTCATAAGGAAATGGAAGCATCTTGAGCAATGGGCGTTGCGAGAACACTCACAACATGTAGTACGTGGGAAATGATCTTGGTCAGTAGGTCACTCGAGGTGCTTGTGTAGTGGGCTTGCATGGATGAGACTTGCAAGACAGTTATGTTGTCGTGATACTAATGATGGCACAAATTGTTCAACAACTCTTGAACAATCTCACACATGCTAAGTTGGGATCACTAAATTTTTTTTTTTTTTTTTTTTTTTATTGCAGTAAGATGAGACTACTAATTATGTTAATTTATACAAGCACCCTCCTGTAAATGATTAATTAAGTATACTTAAAAGAAAGTCTACGTAGTCTCATTTTTGTAAGAGGAATTTTATAGTTTCACAAATATCATTAAATGAAACAACTTTCACTAAAATGTTCAACATAGACTTTATAGTTTTGTTTCATTTATTAAAAAAATTGGTAAATTACTTTTTTATATCTTAGAGTTTTGAGTATGTTTCATTTAATCTTAAAATTTCAAAATTTTTCATTTAAACTTAAAAATTTCTAAGAGAGTTTCATTTCAATCTTGTAGTTTAAGATAGTTTCACTTAAAACTTAGAGTTTTGGGTAAATTCATTTAGACCTCAAATTTTGGAAAGAAAAAAAAAATCAATTAAAGCAACTCTTCACATGATGTTTAATGGTGTTAATGGAAAAAGTGTGATAGAAATTTTAAATGAAACGATTTTAGAAATTTTGAAGTTTAAATGAAACATTTTAAAGTTTAAAATAATTAAAACATACCCAAAGCTTAAACTCTAGCGGGACGGAACTATAGGGGCCCAGGCCCCCCTGGACTTCTAAAAACATCCTTAACAGTAAGCCATGGCCCTCTAACAAAAGGAGGATAAAGAGAATGTCAATTTGCACACTAGATATAGGTGTGTGCTTTGTGAAAACCAAATATAGGCCCAAAGTACTACTTTTGCACTATATTTGGGCCTACCAAGTACGTGATTGTGGTAGTAAATAAGTTTTTTTTTTTTAATAGGAATTGCAGTAGTAAATTATGGTACATTTGGATTGAAGGGAAAGGGAGGGGAGTAGAGTAGAGTATAGTAAAATTGATCTAAAATTAAACTATTTTTAATCCCGATGGGCTTTAGTGACAAGTGGATGGCATTCATGGTTCCACACCCATGAGCAGGTTAGCCTTTTCGGCCATGAGTCTATCAACCATTTATGACAAGGGCATGAGCCCACAGGAAAACACCTTTGGAGTTTTGACTCAGAGATACAATTTAAGAGCTCACATAATTTTTTATTTTTTTATTTTGTCTATTTTAATGTAAGAATTTACTTTTTTTTTTTTTTTACTACGTAACTATATTTTTTGAGAAATAACTACAACATGCTGTTAACTCCGCAGCTTAAATCTTTTCTCTCCTAACCTCTCAAGCATTTTGTGCATGGAGAGGTGTCAATTCAACTATAAGACCTTTGGCTACGTAGCTATATTTTTAAAGCTACTTACATAAGATTATTTATTTTACACTACATTTCATTAAAATATTATTTCCTTATTAATTTTATATTACTCTCTCAAATCATGTTTCTCTATATATGAGTAAAGAAGTATTAAAACATAGATTTGCATATGAATAATAACTTTGTATATTTACACAGTTACATTGTTGATGTTAGTGACTTTTTGGAGTTGGATGTGCAAATTTACTCCTTCTGCTATTATACATTGACTAATATGAGTGTTCTAATGTTGTAGTCATAAAAATGTGTAGAAAATTTAACAAAAATGAAAGCTCTAGTTTAGTTCTCATTTCATAATACTTCGAACCCCCAAATAAATTTTGAATACCAATATAACTAAGAGAGTGAAGTTTTAATTAGACTAGAGCTAGTCCGGTCACTTTAGAGAGTAAATAAAGTAATTAGAATAGCTAGATATCCATGAATTTTGAGTAATTGTTAGTACCCATGATTTTTTAATTCATATTTCGGCCCTCTCAATCCAAATCTTGGATCCGTCCCTGACTTTAAGGTTTAACAAGTATAATTTACGTTTTTAAAATATATATATATATACTTGATAAGGTAGTATTCAATCTTGATAGGGCTTTATCCATTTTCACCTAAATTGGCAAAATTTATATCCAATAACTTAAGGATTCTAATAGAAAAGATATTATACTGAAAAATAATAATTTAAATGATTAAAAAAAAAAGTTATATGTGCTCTAATTTTACAATATAAGCATTGTTATTTACAGTTAAAATTCAAGTTAAAAAAATAAAAAATAAAAACTATTTTCTTTCACTGATTCAATTCAAAGAGAATAAGAAAATGTACCTATATATTGTTTACAAATTTTAAGATTTTGATTTATAAATAATTAATCAATTTATATATAGAAATAGTTGAGTATCTTCTAATGTAAATGTGAAACATCCCGATGGTTTATCCCTTTATCCTATATTTATTATACACCAATTTTATTTTTGGGAACCCTTTGTACATCATGTTTTTAATCGCTAGACTAGATGCATGCATTGTTCTTGCGTGTTAAACAAGCTGCCAACCCATTAGGACAGCCAAGAATTTTTGACAATCACGACTATTCACGGTATATTACTCATTCTCTCTATTGCATAATTTATAAATATAAAATAATAATTTTTATGATAAGAATTGAAAATGCCACCAGTCTCTCCTGGATAAACAATCATACCACTTTTTGATTACTTGACTAGTACTTTTGCTTCACAATCTCTTTTGTATGAAAATTAAATGACATTAATGAGTATACAATGAAAAATTATAAGCGTCTTTGGTACCATATTTTTCTAATATGGAAATCCAATTTGGGGTATTCAATTTCTTGTTTGTGAAACTTACCTTCAATGGAAGACTTGATATTTTCACAAAAGATGTTCATGACACAACCCCTGGCTTTTTTTTTTTTAAGGAAAAACAATATGAAAGGAATTGTTGTACTTTCCTTATGTAGCATCATAAAATTAATGTGACCTAAATTTTCTTACAATTCCTAAAGCCTATATAAACCCAACTATTACAAATCATTTCTCTCACCCTGTCCTATTAAGAACAAAACAAAATTGCACTCTGAAAACTGAAGGACAAAAGGATGGTATACAACAAAACCTTTTTGGAACATGTGATGGCGATGATTGGTGGTCAGTGGGTCTGGAAATCGTACTTCTACAAGGAGTTTTGTATCAAAGGCTAATGAGAGGAAGTTGTTCTTGGTATATCTTGAAGATTTGGGTTCGAGATGTAAAATAATTGCTTTTTTTTTTTTTTTTTTGTTATAAGAATAATAAATTACGTCTTATCAAAAAAAAAAAAAAAAAGAATAATAAATTACGCGCCCTTCATTCTCTCTCTATATATAGCTCTGTCTCTCTCTAGTTTCAATTCATTTTGTTTCTCAGGTAATGATTGGTTTCTCGGGAAAATGATTTTATTAATATATTGAACTATATGTTTTTATTCTGAATTGTCTCTTTTTCATCAGTAAAATGATAGACTCACGGCCCTCACTTGCAGTGTTAAAGTTTGCTTCTACCAGAGTAGTACTGTTTCATGTTATTTTTGTTGTAGAGGCTTTTTCTAGAACACAGAAAAGAAAAGAAGATTGTAAAATTGGTTTATAAGAAAAACTCCATTGTTTTCTAAAGTATATTTTAACTATTTTCCCTCCCCTCGTATGTACTCATTCATTATATATATTATAAACAACAAATATTTCTTCAGAATTCGACTTTTCGGAGATGCTAATAAATTCTTTCTTTTATTTTTAACTGGGTACTTAGAAAGGCTAATAAAGTTGCTCATGTTCTCAGTTGTTGGTTACTTTCAAATAGATTTTTTGGCTTCTTTAATCCTAGTTCAGCTCCTCCTTCTGTTTTGGATGTAATTAAGGAGGATGCTCAGTTTGTATTTTGTTTCTATTCATAAAAGTTTTTATTCTTAGCAATTTAAAAATAAAATAAAAAATGCAAACCCTTTGTATAGAAAAAGAAGCTTTTATTTAGAATTCCACTTTTTAACAGGCATTTGCAATGATCACTTCGGGGATATAATATATAGGTGACATTCAATAAATCATGAAGTTTTACCATTGTGGATATTACTGCTCCCAAACCTTCACAAGCTTTTCAATTCACAAGCTTTTCAATTTAAATGAGGTAGATTATGACTATGATCTATAATATTTACATTATATGTCGATTTGGTTTTTAAATATATCAGTTTAGTCCATATCAGTTTATCTTTTTTTAGTTTCTTTTTCCCTTCTTGCCCTTTGCTGTTTAGTGTTTTTATGATCTTGCCATTGGCTCTTCATTGGAAGAAGAATCCTCCCCATCTAGCACGTCATTGAAAAAAAAAAAAAAAGGGTAGGTGGACTATGCATGAGGTACTGTTTTTATATTCAGTTATTTTATTTAATAATTATTCCCGAACTTTAGTCAATTAAATAAATGAACAAACACTATTGCATAACAAAGAACAAATACTATTGCGTGAAATTTTCAATTATTTGTGTAAATAAGTACAACTCACACCAAATAATATATGTAAAAAAACATATATATATATATATATATATAAAGATATCTACACTCAAGTAATATACGTACAACTCAAACCAACATCTGCACTCAATGAGAAAAAAATGAGTTATTCAATAACTAGTAAAGAGCAACAAAAGAAAACGATACAAAAAATTCTTTAAAGTTGCAAAACAATCACAATAATTTCTAAAACAAAATACAAATTGATATTTTAACATTGCAAAATTTATTGAATAATTGAGGATATTAGGGATTGGAATACTATTTTTTATTTTTATTTTTTATTTATTGATATTTTCCATTTAGTAATTTAATGTTTCATATCAAGAATTGAAAATTTTAAGATTGGAATCCTAATGATGTAATCAAAGAGGTTACTAAATTTATATTTGCAAAACATTCATATTAAATAATAATTCATACTCAATAGTTTTCTCATACATCACATGGTTTAGCGACTAGTGTGTATGTATATATATATATATATATATATATTTTTTTTTTTTTTTTTTTCTTGACAGGGTAATATTCAATCTTGATAGGGCTTTATCCATTTTTGCCAAAATTTGTGAAATTTATATCCAATAACTTAAAGGACTCTAATAGAAAAGATAATATACTGAAAAATAATAACTTAAATGATTTTTTTGGGGTAAAAGCATTATGTGCTCTAATTTTACAATGCAAGCGTTTTTATATACCGTTAAAATTCAACTTAAAAAAATAAATTTAATAATAATAAAAAAATCCATTTTGCTGCACTAATTCAATTCAAAGAGAATAAGAAATTGTACCTATATATTGCTTACTTTAATTAGTAAATATGCATAAGTTACACGTATTGTACCCATACATTCATAAAGGTGTGTTTGTTTGAAGGTGAAATAAGGTGGATGAAAAACTTTGGACAAAAAATGGGAAGGAAAACTTTTTTTAGAGTGTGTTTGGTTGGGTGGGGAGGAAGGAAAATAAATGGTGGGACCCAGGTGTTTTCTTCCTAGGCCCACCAAAAAGTTTTCTTTTCAAATAGAGAGAAAACTGAAGGGACAAAATGAGGCTGTTTAATGGACGAAAATGTCCATGTGTAGTTGGGCTTCATCCTTACATTGCTCTTCTTCACCTTTTTTTTTTTTTTGTTTATATGTGATTTTTTTTTAAAAAATAAATTTAGGTGATTGCTTTTTTTTTTTTTTCAATTGTTTATCACTTTTTTGGTTTTAATTGGGAATCATTTTTTAACAAGGGAATATGAGCAAATTTATACAAACTCACTTTTTTCATCCCTCCATTTTTTCACTCACAACCAAACAAAAATGAGAGAAATTAAAATTTTTTCTATCCTCTCACTTTTCCTATCTTCCCACTTTTCCACCCCTCTAACCAAATAGAGCCTAAAAATTTAAAAAACTCACGTTCTGCATTTCCTTTCCAAATGTAAGGAAATGGACGTGTCAATTTCATGCAAAAAGTATATTCACATTTTATTTGTTAAACGTATCATTCACTTAATAAAAAATAGGTACGAATAAATATATTATTAGTCATGTTAATAGATGCCCTCATGACAATTTTTAATAAACCATTTTATAAAAAAATTTATAACACTTCTATGAGAAATTGAAAAGTTGTCAATTTTTTTTTTTCTTTTCTATAAAAGTTTTTCTAAAATTGTTCATTAACAAATACCGGTAAAGTATTCATTAACTTGTCCCATATTTTATATATACGAGTCCAAACAAATGCAAGCACTCAAAATTAATTTAATTTGCTGCGGGCTTTCGTTCCCTGTTATTCTTTGAAAGTTGAAATCAAATGATACCTCATAGTCTCACACTTTCCAAAGCCACGTCACTCAATTTCTATTGTACTTTCTTCTTCTTTATCTTTATTTAGTATTAATATTTGAGCACAAGCATCAGCTGTGTTACACTAAACGTCATTTTTTTCACATCAAAACCTATTCTATTTTACCACACTATTTTATAATACACTCTACATCATATGTTCTATTTTAATATTCAACAAATTAAAATAATATTACCAAACCATTAAAATAGTAAAATCAACAAACACAACCCATAAATCAAACAACAAACACAAACACAAATGCCATAGCCACCACCACCGCAGCCTTCAAACACATGCAACTAGCAAACACAAAGATCACCAACTACCATACTTGAGCCATAGCCAATACCAGAACCACCATAGCCGACCCATAGCCACCACTCACAATCTAGCCCCTGCCACCAATAGCTCACCAACCTCCACCAAAAATCAACCGAAATAAAGAGATTTTGGCTAGGTTTATGCATATTGTCGATTCAGTGGCTAGGGTTCACCACCATTGATCCACCTTGCAACAACTCACTGATCCACCTTGCCATAAACCATTGATCTATATCTAGAGAGAGTAAGAGAGGCTGAGAGTGAGTGAGTGAGAGAGGTAGAGAGGAGAGGCTGTGAGTGACAATGAGAGAGAAGGAGAGCCTGAGAGTGATGAGAGAAAATCAGACCAAAAGAGAGAAAGAGATAGAGATGTGAGGGGGGAGAGAGAAAAATAGAATAAAATAACAATTTTTTTTATACAATTTCTATCTGTATAGTTCCAAATTTGGAATTCTACTGTTTATCAATGCCAAATTTTTTAGCATTTAGGACATTCATCGTGGATGGTTTTTTGGTGTTTAGTGTGCCAAATGTTAAAAATATAGCAATTGGTATACTTGATGCCAATGCTCTTACTCTATCTTATATATACCTTATATATAATTCATTCACATTTTCCCTTTATTGCATATAAACAATTATTCTATTGAATTTTTTTAATGATTAAGACTTAGGTATTGTTTTTTAGGTTCCCCTCTTCAAATTTTATCATGTGACTATTTTTTCATGAGATGGAAGTATATTTTTTATTTACGTGGCCACATGTCATAATCTTAAGAAGGAAACCTAAGGTACCGGACATAAGTTTTGTCCTTTTTTAATATATAACATTTTTTTGATAGCTTTTGCACTTCCCCAAGGATTGATATTATGGTAAAAACTTTCATTAAAAATTTTGAAAAAATTTTATTCTATGAATATTTCATAACTAATACTGTAATAGTTTTAATATGAAATATGATCTATTGAATATCTTTGTTGATTTATTCATGATTATTTCATATTAGAATTTGATAAATATTTTTTAATTAATACAAAGATTAGATTATTTATATTTAAAAAAAGTATATTGTTATTGTATTTTGAATCACGAAAATTTTGAAAATATTCGTAATATACCTGTATTATGCACGTTTCATTTTTTATCTAAATCTATAATTTTTTGCCAAATTTTTGAAACGTACTTTTCATGAAAGATACCAATTAATACATGTCCGTATATTTACCGTAGTTTATTAACTATGTTGCTTACAAAGAAATCTTCCTTGATAGATTATCCCATATTTATTATACACCATTTTTTTTGAACCCTTTGAACATTATGTTTTTAATCACTAGATGCATGCATTGTTCTTGCGTGTTAAACAAGCTGCCAACCCATTGGGATAGCCGAGATTTTGACAATCATGATCGTTCATAGTATATAATTGTACGTTTTTAGATCCCTGTAAACTAGATTGTTTAACCTAATTAATTAACTCAGTGAATATTTAGGTTTATTATTAAGATCTAGGTTAAAACAATAAAGTCATATCATGTAAAGCAGCGGAAAATAAAGAACACAATGATATGATCACCTAGGAAAACCAAACCGGTAAAACACCTGGGGAGGATTTAACCTAACTATTCTCAAGGTAAAAAGCAAATCCACTATGAAAGAATTGAAGTTTGTACAACAGAACTTAGACTATTAACATTCTATTACTACCTCGAGTAAAAAACTTACTATCTATAATAGGACTCATCCTCGCTATCGTTTGTAGACGCTTTTTTTGGAACATGGAAAAGAAAACAAGTTTGTAAAATTTGTTAAGGAACTCCATTACTTTCTTGAGTATATTTTAACAATTTCCCCTCCCCTTGTATTCATTTATGGGTCATATTAACTGATACTCTTAGGGCAATTGTTAATAAACTATAATAAAAAAGTTTTGACACTATTTTCATGGGAAATATAAAAAAGCTATCAACAAAATGTTTCTCATTGGTTATCATTCTCCCAATAAAATGTTTCTCATTGGTTATCATTCTCCCAATAAAATGTTTCTAAAAATAGCTCATAAACCAATACCCCAATGTTAACATTTCCCTTCATTTATAATGAGATACAAAGCTAGTGTCAACAAAATTTCTTCAGGATTCGACTTTCCTAACATGCAAACCCTCCAAGGATCCAAGTAAAAAATAAAAATATAAGTCATCATTTTGCAATGATGACTTCAGAAATAGGTGACCTTCAGTAAATGAAGTTTTATCATTGTGGATATCTAGGGGCCTGTTTGGTAAGAGATTTCTAGTAATGTTATTTGTATTTTTTGGAAATACGTGCGGGTGAAAAAGTGTGTGAAAATACATGCAATGTTGTTTAAACACTAAAAACTGTTGTTTAAACAACAATAACAAAATGCCTAGTTTTCCTAAAAACTTAAAAGTCTCAAACCTTTGAGCTTCAATTTATTAGTGAATGTAATAAATATGGAAATTAATTCACATAATGGGCTTGTTAGAATACAAGCCCATTCTTTAATAGGGCTCATACAAGAACTTCAAATCCATTTGTTTTTGAATTGTCAGGGATCGGGTTCTAGAAACGAAACAATTTAATTTAATTTTGATGTTATTTATGAAAAAGTCATATGGTTCTCTTATTAATTGTTAGGTTCTAAAGACTTAGGATTTTATGTATTTAGAACTCTAATATGTAATGTTGGCAAACCATGATCAAAACAATATGTTTAGTCTTGTTAAGGCTTGCTCAAAGTTATGTGATTCATGTAAAGTTAGAATCGAGAGGCTGCAGATGTATTAGTGCATTTTGGCCTGGCTCGATTGATCGAAGGTTAGACTCAATCGATCGAAAGTTGGCCAGAATGTTTTTTCTGCAGAATTTCCAACTCAGCCCTATCTCATTAAACGTTTAGGGTTTTATGTTTTTGCCCTAGGTATATAAGGCAAAACCTTAACCACGTTTTGTGAGTTTCTTTGGTTGTATTGTTGCTCATGTTTTGCGGTTTGTGTGAATCTCTTGTGAGATCCTTGAGGAGCTTTCCTTCACATGGACTTAGGGTTTTCAAGGTAGAGATATTATCAACATCTTGATGATCAATTCAGTTGCTGCTATTGGAGCTTAAAGAAACACAAGCGGGAGTGCTTGTATCTTGTGGAGAATCCAAGAAAGAAGGAGTTTGTGAATTCGGAGCTTGTACATGGTCGTGTCAGTAAGTTCTACTAGTGGGTAGCAATAAGAAATCGAGCGTGGGGGCTTGTAAGTCTTATTGTATGAACTTTGATTCTTTTATATAGTGGATTTAGGTTTACTTTGAGGATATCTAGGTCAAATTCTCTCCAGGTTTTTACCGTGTGGTTTCTTGGGTCATTATATCTTGTGTTCTTTATATTTCTACTGCTTTATATGCTTGATATGATTATATGCTTGTATTAATCTAGATTTGTATAATTTGACTAAGTTAATCATTTGGCTAATCCTTTAGGTTAATCTAATTGTTGTTTTAAGAGGTCTAAAAACTTAACAAGTGGTATCAGAGCGGGTAGCTCTCTTGTTGTTAATCTTTTGATCTCTAAGCTGATCCTTGACCCCTATTGTCATGGAACACGGACACTCTTTTGTTATTCCTCCTCACTTTGATGGGAATAACTATATTTATTAGAAAGTAAGGATGAAAGCATTCCTAAAATCCATTGATGAGAGGGTTTGGAATTCCGTTGAGTATGGATGGGAGAAGCCCACTACTCCTGTGAGTGAGTGGCAAACTTCTCAAAAAGAAGCAGCTGCGTTCAATAGCAAAGTTATGAATGCTATCTTTAATGCTGTGTCAATGGAGGAATTTAAGAGAATCTCTAATGTTGAGGTTGCTCACACTGTTTGGAATATCCTTCAGACTATGCATGAAGGCACAAAGGCAGTTAAGATTAATAAATTGTAGCAATTAACTTCTAGATTTGAAAGCATTAGGATGTCTGATGATGAAACTTTTGATGAATTCTATGCTAAACTTAATGATATTGTTAATTCTGCATATAATTTGGATGAAATCTATGATCAACCTAAAATTGTTAGGAAGATTCTTAGATCTGTAACTGAAGATTTTAGACTCAAAGTGACTGCTATTACTGAGAGCAAGGATGTGGACTCCATCTTTGTTGATGAACTTGTAGGATCTCTTCAGCCCTATGAGTTGGACTTACCCAAAGCTAGCAAATCCAAGTCAATGGCTCTTAAGTCAGTTGATGATGTTGAGGTTGGTGGATTTGATGATGAGCTCTCTGCTACAGAGATTGCTTACCTTGGCAAGAACTTTAGAAACTTTCTTAGGAATAGTAACAGAAGGGCAAGAAATACAAACACTGCTGGACCTAGAAATTTTGGGAAGAATGATCCCACTAAGGTTAGCAACACTGAAAAACCTAGATAAAAAGTAGGTCAATCTTCTAATAATTCTTTGGTTTCTTAATGTTTTGGATGTCAAGGGTATGGTTATGTTAAATCTGAATGTCCTACATTCTTGAGGTCTAAGGGCAAAGCTATGGCAGTAACCCTTAGTGATAATGAAGTTTCTGATGATGAGTCTGGATATGTATCTGTTGAAGAGAACCCTTCTGATGGAGAACTCTCTGAGGATGCAGATCTTCAAAAGGCCTATAATAAACTTTGAAAAGTTGCTGCAAATGATGTTATGAATGTTGAACTTGGCCTGAAAAAAATTGAATCTCTTGAGCTTGATAAGAAGAATTTGCTTGTTAAACTGTTTGATGCTAATGAACTTTTGAACAATGTGAAAACTGAAAATATGCTTTTGCTTGATAAAGTTAACTCTTTAGAACTTGATTTATCTGTTGCTAGATCTGCTAGTTCTAAACTTGATCAAATGTTGAGTGTTCAAAAGTATCCTTCTGACAAATCTGGTTTAGGTTTTGTTGAGAGCATCTCTATGTCTGCACCCCATTCCATAAACTTTGTTCCTTCATCTTCTTCTGAACCTTCTGTGAGTGAGGTTGTGAGTGAAACTGTTAAAACCCCTGTGAGTGAGGTTGTCAAACCTGTAGAAGTTTCACCATTTAGGAAGATTAGGGTTAATCTAAAAGAGTCTAAGCCTAAGGAGTCTACCCTTCCTAAGGACAAGATGTATGGTAAACCTGTTTGGGTTTGTCATTTTTGTGAAAAGTCGGGACACATTCGTTCTAATTGTTACAAGCTTCAAGCTGCTAAGAGAGCAAACAAACCAAAAGTGCATGTGCCTCAAGCACAAGATCCTATGGCACTCATTGGTGAATTGGTAAAAGTTTTAAACCTTTATTCCAATCCTAGAGTTGGAAATCACTCGAACGTGAATAGGAACTCCAATGCCCATGGTGCATCTAAATGGTTTTGGATGCAAAAGACTTAATCTAATTGAGTCTTTCTAACATGGTCCTTGTGCTTCATTGCTCTACTCTTTGTGACCATTGTTCTTTGCTTTTTTTTTTTTTTTTTTTTTTGTTCTAGGTTTTGCATTGCATTACATTCATGCCTTTCATTCTATGATTTATTATGTTTTCTCTTTTAATAATAATAATAATAATAATAATAAAGGAGGAAGCAAATGGTGTTTGGCATTATTTTTCTTGGTTTTTGAAAACAAGGTTGGTCAATTTATTTTCACATAACATATCTTATGTACCTTGTTTAGTTTTAATGAACTTATTTATTGCACTTTACTAGTTGAAGCTTTGTAGTGCATGTTGTGTGGGAAAGAAGTTTATGGTGTTTATCACTTTGTCTTAATCTTGAAGTCACATGTTATTTGACTGTCGGACTTGATCCTTTTGAGACAGGCATAAATAACCATCTCACCACTGTTCATTAACCAATCATGAACACCTTAGTGCATATCATAAGATTTTGTACTCAAGAAAGTGTAGCACATGCACAAAAAGAACATAAGGTGTAGCCTCGGTTTAATTGCTTAATGATTAAAATTGGTGTGTACATTATCCCGGCTATTTAATAAGTTTCTAAATAATTAAAATTGGTGTGTATATTATGAGACAAAAATCAAGAAACTTACATGATTGCAAGGTTTTGTTCTAGGAGATGTGAGAGTTATAGGATGTAACTCTTTTGGTGATAGTCTCTTTCAAATTCTATGTGGTGAATTTTGTAGACTTTGTGATTGATTGCTATTCACATATCACCTCACATGTATCTCAAACTTTTGCTAGTTGCACACACTACACAAGTTACTCTTTGCTAAACACTGTACATGTTATTGTGTGTGTTTTTGGTCTGACCAACCAAGTTTGAAAATACTTTGAGTTATTATGCACAACATATTTTTTGTTGAAGAATTTTAAAGGAAGATTGGTTGAAATTTTTTTTGGAGAAACTGGGTTTAAAACTAGGATTTTTGAAAAAGCATTTCATCTCATACTCATACATTTTGTTCATCAATTTCAATGCTTTGAGTGTTATTGCCCAAAATGTGTTGGTTTTTCAAAAACTGTGTTTTTTCTTAAAAAATTTTGTGAGCTTCTGTCCGTTTTGATCGATCCAGTCTGTTTTTCAATCGATCGAAAATGTGCTTCAAATTTTCAATTGAGTCTCGGGTTGGTTCGATCGATCGATCGAAAGTTATTTTCAATCAATTGAAAATCGTATGAGAGGTTTTTTTAAATCTGATTTTCAGTTGAGTCAAAACATTTTCTCAAAAAGTTTTTCTCTTTTCTCTCTCCATACGACTTGGTCAAGGCTCAATCCCTATTTTTTGTCATTTTCGATCATTCCTTTTGCAAGGTTTCTCTCTCCAAGGGCCGGTATGTCCTTTATACCCTTTCTTTTTCACTTATTTTCAGTTTTTTCATGCATTTTTCATGCATTAAAGAGGTTATTTTCGAACTTAGCAAATTTTGGGGTTTTTTATGATTCAAACCTTTTTCTGTGAAATTGATCATTGGGTTTTTGTTCTAGGATGTTATAAACTTGATCTTGAAGGTTTCATTTGATCAATTTTGTGATTTGTGAAAAATTGAAAATTCTAGGGCTTGTAATTAATGTGAATTTGGAATTTTGTTCAAATTTGGTTCAATTGATGAAATTGGCTTATTGAATTGATGTAATTGATTATTATATTGTGTATTCTAGCTTGTGTGATGATCAATTGGTCAAATTTTTCCTAAACTCTTAACAAGTGATTTTTAAATTTTGGGGTTTTGTTAGAAACTCTATGCTCAAGCCAATTTTGTGAAATTGAACTTAAATTGAACTTAGTTTTACTGCATTAAAACATGCATCATAACATTTTGATTGTTCATGCATCATATAGATTTTTGTTCTATATATATATATATATATATATATATTTTTTTTTTTTTTTGCTAACTTGCAATCTGCCCTTGGTTTGTGTTTTTGTTGGTTCTTTTTGGTTCTTTCTTTGTGTCTTTGTCCTTTCCTTAGTATCATGCTTAGGAAGACTAGAGTTCATAGGTCTGTTCTCCCACCTTCTCCTCCCCCATCTTTTTTTGACTATGAGAGGTTTCCTAGTGAGAAAAACCAAGAGACCTTTGAGAAGCTGAACCTTAAGAGAAAGATATGGGCTGAGCATTCTGTTGTGTTAGATGAGCTTGATCCTACTATTAGGGCAAATTTTGACCGTCAAGGCTGGTTACCTCTGTTGGATATTTCTGATCCTCCTCCTCCAGCTACCCTGATTAGAGAGTTCTTTTCGAACATCTCTATCCGTGTCTATGATTCCAACACTTTAGTAAAGAGTTGGATACGAGGTGTAGAGTTCACCATTACTCATGATATAGTGGCTGATGCTCTAGGGGTTCCTTTGGTCCAGCACCCTGTCTACCTGTATGATGAGTCTCCACCTTTGGATGATGTCATGTTATACATCATTGGGTCTTTTATCCAGTGGGGTACTGATCCTTGGATCACTTCTGCTGAACTTCCTGAGACTACTTATCTTTTTCTTAGGATAACCTGCCATTCTATTTGGCCTGTCTCTCATCTTCACACCATTCCTCTTGAGTGGTGTGTCTTTTTGTACGCTCTTGTTACTAATGCTCCTATCAGTTTTCCTCACTTGTTTCTTGTTTTTTTGAATGAAGTTTATAGGAGTTCATCTTCAGCTCATGCTCTTATTCATCCTATTTCTATTCATAGGATTTTGTTATATCTTAGTCTAGATGATTTTTCTTCCTCTAAGCCCGTTCATGTTATTGCTCCCATAGGTGCGTCTTTTCTTAGGCAAAGGGCTACTCATCTTTGATCTGGCTCTAAACACCATAGGTCTGAGCCTTCTGATACCGCACCTCCTCCTTCTACCTCTATAAGTCTTGCTGGTGAGGATGTCATTGATCCTGTTGCTGATGCTGCTGCTGCTGATGTTCCTCCACCTCCTTCGAATGACTTTGATATACGTCGTACCTTGGAGACTGTCATGACCGTTCAGGCAGCTCATGGTCAGATTTTGGTGGACTTGCTTGATGAGTTGCGAGCTTTGAGAGCTGACTTGGCACATCTTCGTTCTCCCTCACCACCTCCTTTTGTTGATGGCATGTGAATGTCCTTTGGCATTCCGTCATAAAAAGGGGGAGTAGAGTTTTGTCACTTGTAGAGGAGATTTTGTAGTTAGTGGGGAGTTTTCTTTTATTTGCGGAGCTAGTGGTGATATTAGATTGTATCTAGGTGCTTCCCCATGTATACTTTCATTTGATATCATTTTTGGGCTATTCATGTTAGGGGGAGATACATTTATTCTGATATATGATTCTTGATTCTTGTGTTCACTGCTTATTGATTTATGTTTATGAGTTATTTATTGATATATGTCTTTATTTTGTGTTGTGTGAACCATACAAGAATGCTTTATTTTTGTTGTATCTAACTTAGGGGGAGAGGTAGTTTACATACTTGTTGATTTACTGTTTTTCTGTCACGCATACGTTTATGCGTTTGTTGAGTATTTCAGGACTATACAGGTTGATTCAATTGAGCTGCTGTCTACACTTGCAACTGATGGATAGTAATTAGGATTAAATTTGTGTTATGAGCATTATTTCTGTAAAGGGCTTTTACTTGTAAATTTTGAGTTTTTAATTTGTATTTTGTCACGAATTGCCAAAGGGAGAGTTTGTTAGGTTCTAAAGACTTAGGATTTTATATATTTAGAACTCTAATATGTAATGTTGGCAAACTATGATCAAAATAATATGTTTAGTCTTGTTTAGGCTTACTCAAAGTTGTGTAATTCATGTAAAGTTGGAATCGAGAGGCTGCAGGTGTATTAGTGCATTTCGGCCTGGCTCAATCGATCGAAGGTTAGACTCAATCGATCGAAGGTTAGACTCAATCGATTGAAAGTCAGCCAGAATGTTTTTTATGCAGAATTTCCAACTCAGCCCTATTTCATTAAATGTTTAAAGTTTTATGTTTTTGCCCTAAGTATATAAGGCAAAACTCTAGCCACGTTTTGTGAGTTGCTCTGGTTGTATTGTTGCTCATATTTTGCGGTTTGTGTGAATCTCTTGTGAGATCCTTGAGGAGCTTTCCTTTACATGAACTTAGAGTTTTCAAGGTAAAGATATTAACAACACCATGATGATCAACTCAGTTGTTATTATTGGAGCTTAAAGAAACACAAGCGGGAGTGCTTGTATCTTGTGGAGAATCCAAGAAAGAAGGAGTCCGTGGATTCGGAGCTTGCACATGGTCGTGGCAGTAAGTTCTACTGGTGGGTAGCAATAAGAAGTCGAGCGTGGGGGCTTGTAACTCTTATAGTATGAATTTCGATTCTTTCATATAGTGGATTCAAGTTTACCTTGAGGATAGCTACGTTAAATCCTTCCCAAGTTTTTACCGTGTGATTTCTCGAGTCATCATATCTTGTGTTCTTTATAATTCCGCTGCTTTATATGCTTGATATGATTATATGCTTGTGTTAACCTAGATTTGCATAATTTGACTAAGTTAATCACTTGGCTAATTCTCTAAGTTAATCCAATTGTTGTTTTAAGGGGTCTAAAAACTTAACATTAATAAAAAAAAAAAAAAATTTGTTTTATGCGAGTAAGATTGGAGTTCTGATTGATTAATATAATAATAGAACGCAAAAGGGTGATATGCGTTAGTCAGATTCCATGCCTTACATAACATTACTACATTTTCTACATTCATACCCAAATGTGGTGTCTTATGTGATTTTTTTTTTTTTTTCTAATTTTAAAAAATATGTAAGCTGTACATTTTTTTTTCTCCACTATTAATATGGTCCAAAGAATTGAGTGATGCTATTATAAATTTTATTACATAAATTTTACAAATTGATGTGTCACCAATGATAAGAAACAATTTAAACTAATTTATTATCTTATTGAAGTGCCACCAATTATAAATTAACGTGGCAATTTTTGCCACTTAGACAATATAATAAATAAATGTTATCACTTTTTTTTTTATTAGTAATACATCAGTTTGTAAGGCTTAAGTAGTAAAATTTGTAATATCTCTAGTATTCCTCAAGTAATTAATCATATTAAAATGAAAGAAAAATCAATTTTAAATATATAAAAAATTATAATATTGAACATTAATCAAATTGACGGTTAATAAACTATATATTATTTAAATGCTATTTAAATATGAAAAAGGCTCATTTAAAAGTTACCACCTTAGACCTAAAATTGTATTGAACCGACCCTAATATAAGATGTTCTTACTTCTTAGGCTATCAAAAAAATTAAAAAAAAAATCCTTTCATACGAAGAAAAAAAGTAGTGTATGCATGTGGTGCAAGTGCAAGTGCAAGTGTGCAACTCTTATAAGCGTGCCTCTTATGTATAAGCATTGAGTCCTATACTGAGTAAAAGTAAAATTCTTTTTAACAAAGTTTCTCTCCAAACTAGTTTGTAGAAAAACACTTCAAACTTCTCATATATCTCTTTTTTTGTGTGTTTTGAAAATCTAACCGTTAAACTTCATGTTTCTTAAGTTCTTAACATGCAATCAAATTTCGTTCAAATCGGATGTTATTTACTATTCGATCAATAAACTTATTTTTTATATATAATTTTAGATCATAAAAATTTGAAATTTTAACATTTATTCAATGACATAGTAATTAATCTTTGATCTTCTTAAAATTTTATAAGCAAAAAGGATACACTACAAAAAACGCGGGTTTTAGCTGCATTTTGTAGCCACGTTTTTGTAAAACATGGCTACAGGATGGAGTTTCAGCCTGGTTTTTAAAAAACGCGGCTCCAGGCTAGACTTCGAGCCGCGTTTTTGAAATACGCGGCTCCAGGTTAGCCTTTGAGCCGCGTTTACTAAACCCGGCTGTAGCCCTCCCTGGAGCTGCATTTTTTCAGGGTGAGGCTGTGTTTTTTGGTTTTTTTTTTTTTTTTTTTCTTTTTCAAATATGTCTGGAGCTGCGTTTAACCACTAAACGCGGCTTCAACATTAAGTATAAAAAATTAAAAAAATTAAAAAAAAAAAAAAAAAAACACACCTCCACAGAAGAAAAAAAATACCTTAACCTCTTGATTGATCTCAAAAAAACCTCTCGGACTACTCTATCTCAACTCCATCCCCCTTTCTCCGATTCCCCTTCCTTTAACTCGATCCCCCTTCCTCCGATTCCCTTTCCTCTCAACTCGATCCCCCTTCCTCCGATTCCCCTTCCTCTCAACTCGATCTCAAACTCCTTCCCTCTCTTCCACCCTCTCTGAATCGCCGTCATCCTTCCGGTCTTCCCTCCGCTCTCCATTCCCTTCTCATCGATCGATAACACACACACACACACACACACTCTCTCTCTCTCTCTCTCTCTCCAACTTGCAATCTCACTGAAGACACTGTCGCAAGGCCGAGTAAGAGTAAGTTTTGAATATTTTTTGATTTGCTTTGTGTTTTAGGGTCCTTATTTTTCGTTTAGGGTTTCGATTTTACGTTTATGGTTTCGATTTTCGATCTAGGGTTTCGATTTTGGGTTTAAATGTTCAAATTTCCCAATTAATTTCGTTCTAGATTTGGATTCAAAAATTAGGGATAAGGAAATCTTCCTGATTCTCTCTGATTTTGTTGCAGGCTTGTTGGAGGAGCCGGTGATATCAAGCCTACTAAAGATGGCAACACTCTTTTGAAAGAAATTGTGACTTCTCTCTCTCTCTCTCTCTGTCTCTCTCTCGCTCTGTCTCGTAAACCCTTGATCTTTAAAAGTTTTTTTGTACAATACGCACAGCCTGTGTTACTCGCATTGCAATGCAACATTTTTTTTTTCTTTTTCTTTTAATATTTTAGTCTTAATTAAGGTCAATGAAATTGAACTGTTTAGGTTCCTAAAAAAAAAAATGAAAATTGTATTTAGTGTTAAGTGTTATCCTTTTACATTTTTTAACGGTGATGCTTGCGATCCAGATATAGAGAAGGAGGAGAAAATAGACCCCTGCCACTGGTAAGTTTTTCTTTTTTTCATTTAATTTGGTTTGATTGATTTTTATTTACGTATTTGGGTAACATTAGGTTTTGATTTGATTTTTTGAAATTTGGGGTTATATATGATTTTGGTTTGGAGTAACAAAGGCAATTCTGATTTGTACCCTTCTGATTTTGTCGGTGAAATTGAACAAGCTGGCTCTGGATCAGCTTTCTGGGTTTGATATCAGAAAACGGTGCCGTTGGTTGCATTGGTCAATTACATTGGTCGTACGCAAACCTAATATAGGTATGTATCAATATTCTTATCTTTTGGAACTTATCTTTACAAAATTATAAATTTCATTTCTATGAACTAGTAGTTAAAAAAATTTGTGGGATTTCATCAGTGTTTGCTTGTTCGTCTTTTTTTTTTCCTGAGAAGACAGTGAAGTAGTTGATTGTATAGCTAAGTGAACAATGATATATCTTATATGTCGTGCATGAAGCCTCCAAGTCATACATGCATCACTTGTCTAACATATTTTGACTATAATTCCTTTTAATTTTCACCCGCTGCCCTTTTGTGTAGATTTATATTTTAGGCACTGATCAAATTAGTAAACTATACTTTTCATGATTGCTATCCATGTTGCTGAGTTGAGTCAGAACAGCCTTTAGTTCCTTGTTGTCACAAGAGAAGGGGTCTAAATACGTTCCAATATTGGTTGGTAGTCCCTTCAAAGTGGTTTCAGTGTTAATCTTGGTGGTGGGTAGGTTTGGTTCCATGTTGGTCATGTGTGTGAAAAATGGGCTGGTTTGGTTGTGGTTTTGGTTTTGGTTGAAAATGGAGAACCAGGGCACTTGCTCATACTGATTTGCATGGGCTTTAGGTTGAACTATTGATGTAAGAGTCCATCATAGCAATTTCCCATGCTAGCTTGTTATCACAATTATTTCTACAAAGGTTTTTAGCTATGGTTCTCTTATGTTTGTTGGTATGCTTCTGTCTTGGTGCTCTAGTACATATCACTTTTACTTAATTCTAGTATCTATATTGTCTGTATAATATTTTCATTCATCCAGAAAACATCAATTTAAAAATTTCAATCACAAAATGGTCCCGAGGAGCCCACTACCCACTATAGCTTAGGATTCCAAAGGCTTATAGAGGAGTTTTTTATAAGCTAAAGTATAAGAGAAAAACTCAAGGCTTAATAGACTATTAATTATATTTATAAGTATATGATATATTGTAGTATATTTTTTTTAGGTATAATAATAGTTTGTTACGATGAAATAGAAAAGTCATAAGAGTTTCTGCTCCATAGATTCTATACCTTACCTGACCACCTGGGGACTCCAAATTTCTCTGGAGACTTCAAGTTTCAGCCATACACGTGGTGGAGGTAGGAGGTAATTGATAAATCATTTGCACTGCTTGCAATGTACATATTATTAGTATTTAGGCTTTAATATGCTTCAAAAATGATTTTAACAATTATTTAAAAACAAATAAATTTTTTTTAATAAAAAAATTTATAAGCTTTGAATATATATATATATAATTAATATAACTATCTCCATCGTACCCATATCCTAATTTTCAAAAAAATGTCATATCATCGTGTCATACCCGTGTTCATATCGTCCGTGCTTCTTAGTAGTATAATAGATTCAATTATTAGGTACCAAGTTACCAAAAACATTGAAAAAAGATTTATGGAAATTTCAGACCAGAAATAGGCATTTTTGATAATTGCCAAAATCTAATACTATTTACAATAATTGGGGGATTGATTCTGCAAGCATCCTCACTGATCCTCGATAGTCTTGAATATGTTGTGCTTCCTGATTTAGTTTCTTAGCCGGGGTGTAGCGTGTAGGTGGGAAGCTCCCCTGTTTTAGAGTCCCTGCTTTGTTTTTGGGGTTCTTCTCCCTCTTGTATACTGTTTTGTTTTCAATGAAATCTTAGTACTTTCCCAAAATAAATAAATAAATTATTTAGCCAAATTTCATAAGATCACTCAATCAAAAGAACAACCAAATTGACCATACTTTTTGGAATTTCTAATCAAAATTTTAAATTTACTTTCCCTTAATTATGGCCTTATTTTTTTTTTTTTTAACATCAGTAACTATGGTCAATTTTTCTTATCTGGCAATTTAGAATTTTATTGAAATAAAGAAAAAAAGAAAAAGAAAAAGAAAAAAAGGAGCAAGCTTTACAACCCTTAGCTACCTTGGCTTCAATAGTGGAAGCTAGCAGATCCAAAGCAACAGACCACTATTGAGCAATTAATCAAACTCAACTTCAAGATACTAGCTCTCATACTATTCTACACAGAAGAGCAGCTAATACAAAGCTAACCAATTAGACCAGCCCTTACAATAAGGACTATACACAGATTAAACTCATCTTAATCCCTAATTTGCATAGAGAATTTTGTTAAGGATGGTGTTGTCCAACTGGCTGCTATTCTCCATTCTTCCCCTAACATCTCTTTTGATAAACTTGAGCATCTGATCATCTGTCTTAACATCACTCCATAGATTCTTTTTTTTTTTTTTATTTGAATCCACAGGTTGTAAATTGTTGCATATCTTGCAAAGAATGACTCATAAACATGATCCTTTTAGATTATCTATGCAAAAACTTACCAGGTCTTCCCAAGTTTTATAGATCCTTGACACTAGACATAGGGCCTTCACATGCTCCCAAATTCTGCTTTGTATAAGAACAATAAAAATCTCTACTCGCTATGAACCTTCTGCTAAAAAGACTATTGCTATCACCATTAAAGGCCCATTGCACTTGTCTGATTTTTGTTAATAGTCTATCCTTCTATTGCTAGCCAACCTCTGAAGTTGTTAGGTATACACACGTGAGTGAAGTCCCACGTTAAATAATTAGGAGAAGAACGTGTCTACTTTTGGACATGTGTCATCATCCTGATGGGTCTAATGCAACTGGACACCAGACCCAATCCAAGTCCCAAAATTACAAAATCAAAGTAATAGGATTCTCATCAAAGTTCAAAATTTTAGATACATTATTATATAATCATAACTACATATATTTGTTGGCTTTATAAATTTGCGCACACGTTCATGATTCATCACAAGCATACACATGAATAAAGCTCATATATGCACATATGTCACAATAAAATTTTTGTTTTAAAAAAAAATCGCATTTAAAGCGCTATCCTAGCACACGGAGATGTTCTTTCATTAGAATCCTATGCTGTAACCGGATCTTAAGTTTCATTATGAGTCATTGTTAGTTTAGGGTTGGGGTGAGTTAACCCTTCTTGACCTTAAATGACATTTTCTTCTCTTTTGCTAGCCATTTTTTTTTTCAATCAAATATAACTAGGTTAGGTGTTGTGGTAGATACTGGCAATGTCGAATATCAAAGTGCCATGGCTGTGCCACCATTTATATCTCTAGGGATCAATGCATGCTTCCGTTTTAACAATACCGATCATATGATCAAGCTCAAAAAGTTGCCCTGATTGTGAAGAAGATAAGCTTTAATTAATGATATAAAACCTTTAAAGCTTGATTGAAACCCCAACTACTAGCCATATATATAAATATATATACATATTTTTTTTGAGGAAACAACTACTAGCAAATGCTTGAACGATTAAAAGATTGGGAGTCTCTAAATTATATAAAAGCATGTTTGCCATTAAATTATTCTTATCAAGCTTATTTGACTTATGTATAACTTATTTCTCAAAAAAAGAAGAAGACTTACGTATAACTTTTTAAATTTTGTATTTTATAGCTATAACAATATTTTTGTCGGCCTCAAAAATAAATGGTCTAACTTATTTTCAAAGTCTCAACTAAATCAATAAGCATAGGCTGTCCCACCCAAATAAACACTTCGATAAATTTTTTGGATATATATATATATATATATATATATATATTTGTGTGGTGGGTGAGCTTATAATGGTGCATAAGGCAAAACAAGCTCAAAACGCAGCTCAAATACTTGTCGGAAGGCTCTGCTATGGCCTATGAATGCGGAACTGGACAAAAACTGGCCCAAAATAATCTCAAAACGAGCCCAATTACTTGGCTGAAGGCTCTGCTGTTTCCTATGTAAGTAGGACTGGACAAGGACTGAGCCCACTAGCCCAGTAAGTAATTTCTCCAATTGGGCTTTGGAATAAACTTTGAGGCACAGGAATCAAAACTGGTATTTTTGAAGCATATTAAAGCCTAAATACTAATAATATGTACATTTAACTGTATAATTCTGTTCATTTTCAGTTTTCACACTTATTAAATGTTTAATTCGAAAAATATGATAAAATAATTTATTTATTTATTTATTGAAGTTGTATGTTAATGGGCAAATATATACGGCTCTTCGTTTTTTATTTGTTCTCCTATTCTTTTTGTTGAATATATAAACAAAGCTCTCATTCTTTGTCATAATTGTCACGGTTCTGTATGAGTAATTCAGATTATTAGATTGTTTTTATCTTGAAATGGATCTGACCCTGTTAAAAGCAGGAGCTTTGTGCATTGGGTACGGCATTTTATTATGAAATTGATACAAAAATATCAATAAGCTTGATAATTGATGAACCTTTGGGTTGATTTTGGCTGTAATTTGAGATATGATGCAAAAATTATGTGGGTAAAGATTATAAGTGTGTTTTATCATGAAATGGATCAAATATAAATTGGGGGTAAAGCTGACCCATTAAAGTGGGAGCTTTGTGAATTGGGTTCGACATTTTGTTATGAAATCGGTACAAACATATCTATAAGCTTCATTATTGATGAACTTCTGAATTGGGTTTTGGCTGTAAGTTGAGATTTAAGGTGAAAATAATGCTCGTAAAGATTAGAATCTTGTCTCAATTATATACAAGGTACCGTGTAGATAACCCATACCTAAATTTAGTTGTTATCAGCTTATCATATAAGCTGTATTTGAATCCTGGTTCTCTTTATGAAGGGGAGCAGGCAATGCCACTAAGCTACAAGGCTCTTGTTCCATATAAGTTGAAATAGGTTGTCTTGATTTACTCATGAGGCTGTTGTTTTTTGGATCTTGCTATGTTTCGATTTAGGGTTAAGCCTTTGTAATTTGTTTTTTTATTTTTTGTTTTTATTTTATTTATTTATTTATTTATAGAAAAAGGGAACTGTGCTTTTTTGTCTGTTTGATCTTAGCCTTGTTGTCCCACTTCACCTGATTGTGTATATGGCTCCATTTATTGATATAACTGCCAAATTTGTTGAGTTTGGCATCTTAATTCGTGCTATGGACGGTATGGCCATATTCCTTTGCAAATAGACCTATACACACCACTTTTCAAAGTACAATTATAATTTATTAATGGTAGACAATAAATCAAAAAGTCTAGAATATCAAATATTTGATAGAAAATTTCACACGGATCTCTCCAATTTTTATTGTGATGAGTTCAAGTGAGGTTAAACATGAGAGAGGTTGTCATTCTACCATGTAAGTTTTGGTAGCTGTGAAAATCAATAATAATTGAGTAATTCTAGTATCACAAATTAAGTTATGATTTTTGTCACAATTATTTTATATGGATGACTGTAATTGACTGTTTGTTAATTTTACATAAGTTCATCATTTTTCCTTTATTATTTATAATCAAACAGATAGATAATTGTAACTTTCTTTTAGCAAGGATAAAACTCAAAATTTTTATTTAATAACAAAAATATTTTACAAGTTAAACTACCTGAAATCTACTATAAATAATTGTGATTTAATTTTTGTTACTAAAATTTTTTATGATAATTTGTCCACTCACTAGGGGTGGAAAATATAGTGATTGTACTTTGTACGTGTACATGTCACGGGCATCTTGATGCCTCTTATTCAGCAGCCTAGTATGTGTTAGCCCTGTTCATATTGTTGCGGTATTAGATGGTCTAGGTTTATGCAAACTTCAAGGCTTGTGATTTAATTGTGATTTTTATTATTAATTTAAAATACAAATTATTAGTACAAAGCTAACCAAAACAAAAGAAAGCGAAATCATTTAATTTTCAGTCACTGCATGGCTAATTAAATTTCATGCATGCAAATTCCAGAACAGCATACTTCTGTTTTTTTTTTTTTTTTTTTTTTTTTTTTTTTTTTTTTTGTCACTGTCACATGATTATGAACATGAAGTCTGAGGATGTTTCATATTTTCCAGTTCATTTTAGCGGACGTGTCGAGGGCGGGGCTTGTCTGGATTCGAATGTAGATAAAGGAACTCCATTTCGGTTCAAACTAGGCCAAAGTAAGTAGTGTGCAAATCAAATACTCAGGGTAGAGGACTAAAATGCTTTAGCTAGCTTACGATGTTGTATGCTTGCCTTTTCATTTAACTAATTTTACTTATGCTTATTTATTTAGTAAAGAAGTTTGAATAAATGGAGATTTTTTTTTTTTCACAGTAATAAACTTGATTTTTTTTTTTCCTCTCTCTGTACTTTGGTTTAGTGGTGATGTTTGTATTTAACTCTAGAGGGACTAAAGTCTATAATGCACATACATACATATAACATGTTAAGCAGCGAAATTATTTTATACACAGATTTTCAAGGAAAGTTTTATTATTCTTTTATTTTGTATTTTTCTCCTTTCTTTTTCCTTTCGTTGTTCACAATGCTTGCTTCCCTCTTATATGTTTAAAAGACATTGATAAAAATAGGAAAGATTTCCTTTGCATTTCCAATAAAGTTTGGCACAGAAGAATAATAATTATTTAGTTATGTAGTAAAATAGATTGGCAAGAACATATAAAGAAGCCACCAAAGAACATAGGGGGATAGCATTATGGCAGGTTCTCAACCAGAGAAAAATGTATCCACTCCATTATTTCAATGCTCTGTCATTTTTTTCTCAAGCCCACTCTATGATTTTTCATTACTAACTTAACCTTCAAAATGTCTCCAACCAATCTCACTGGTCTAGGACATTCTCATCTGTAAAATGAGAATGTCCTAGTAACTAAGGTATATACCAACCAGTGAGATTGGTTGGAGACATTTTGAAGGTTAAGCTTCTCAAATGTGTACTATTTTTCTAGGGGGTGTAGCTAGCAAATGATGTACTCCATTTTGGCATTTCAAAGTCATGCATGCATGCATACGTAAAATCATATTTATGCATGTGCATCGAATCATGCATGCATGTGTAAGCACTTAATGCATGCTAGACATGGCTAACAAACAATAGAAGTGTATTACGTATTATTTTTTTAAAATTAGATGAAGTTCGCTTTTATGTTTGGCTCAAGTTGTATACATATATATATATATATATATATACCTTGGCTTCTTGGATAGGCTGGCCTTATTTTAAACGTTTATTCTTCTTGATCAAGCTATTCGATATTTGTCCAGGTTTATTAAAGTAGAAACGTTGATTCAAGGAATTGTTTAGAAACAACAAGGACACTTACTACGTTCCTGATTTTGTGAAGGTATTGTCTCCCTGCAACAATGACAACAGATTCTTAAAGAAAGCTGGCACCTTTTTAAGTCTACATATGCTAGTCCCTGAGTTTTAGATAGACTTTATGACTACACAAGTTTTCCCATAAAATTCCTATATGCTAGCTATCATACAAATGTGGAGAAACTAAACTTGGCCCAATCTGTTTGGCTTTTAAGAGTGTAATAGTTTGGCTTGGTTACAATTTCTGTACAACCCGACTAGTTGGATTTGTGTACAGATTCATGTTTTTGTAATTAACTAATAACCAACTTGAAGACAACCCTTCACCACACCTAGTTTGCTCACATGATAGTTTCATGTAACAAAGATAATGCGCATTGTTATACAATGAAACTGCATATACCTTGTAGTTTGAGTTCTTAAATCAAACAGTTCATCAGGGTGCACAAACTTATACATAACCCAATCACGTCAAAAAAAACATTTCAGTTCGAAAGACAATGCAGCTTGGGTTGACGTATGTAATATTTAAATTGGAATACTAAAACACAGTTAAGGGGTAGTTTTGTAAACCTATTGTGTATTGAAGGTGCTATCTGTATTATTATGTATTTAATTTCAATATATTTTTTTTACTTAACAAAAAGATCAGTGATGATTAATTCTTTCTATAAAGTAAAAGGATTTTGTATCCATTAATTAACATGTTCTTACATATCTTTCACAGATGATGTTCTCAAAGATTTGAAATTGTTGGTAGAGGCATGAAGTTCACTACCACTTCCGGTCACTGTGCAAGAAAATCTAGACGCTTCTTAACATCTATTCACCTTCATTTTCTATCATTCTGTCTTGGTACCCGCCCAATTCCCACCCCTCACCTTAGTTGTGTTTACCATCTTTCTTAATTTGATGCATACTTGCATCTTTGTAAGGCTTTTTTTTTATCGTTTTTTCCTTTTAATTATATACATCCAAATTTGTATCATATGGGCGTATCTAAAAAATATGTAGCCATATCATACAAATTTTGAAAAGAGATTTGTAAGACAAACACAGTTGGGACATACCCAACGTGCAGTACTATATTGGAAAGGGAAGTGGTACTATATTTGAATGGGTGAATATCTCACTCTTAAAATTGCATGAAGAGATGCTTGAGTGTGTGTGTGTGTATATATACATATATGTAGCCTGAACTGCCTCTGAACTAAATCAGTTGGGAAGTACCTAAATATAGATATTATCACTTCATAAATCTTCTCTTTTGACTAACATATTTCATAAATGAAATAAAATTTCATAAATTAAATTAATTTCAACCCTTCATACAACTTCCTTCTTGACTAACATTTTTCATAAATTAAATCAACTTTAAAGTTCATAAAAAAATGTGACAATCGACTCTCAACAAGTAACACCTAATTATTACATGCATGCATTAGGTTCTTTCCCGCTGATAGAATCAACCAATTATGAGGCTATTTTTCAAATATAGTAAGACTAACTCTTGGAACCTGAACGAAGGGGTCAAAGCCCCAAAAATCTTTCAGATACTAACTTGTTATTTTTCTTGTAATTATAATTTAAAAGCCAAAGCAAAGGCTTTCATTCCATTTGATGCAGGCAGTAGAGTTTGTCCTGCAAGTGATTTGGCCATCTATGTGATAGCTATTTTCGTACATCATTTTCTCCTTAACTACAAGTGAGTTCCCTCAAACCTTTTACTATATGGGCAACCGTTTTACGTATTTTGGAAATTAAATATCACCATACATATTATTTACTATATGTGCTATATTACAAAACTTGCGTAGAAAATCAATTGAGTAAGCAAGATAATCCTTTTTCTATTCTATTTTGTCATTAACCAAAAATGACTTCCCTAAAAATGAGTTCCAATGTATTTTTTAATTACTCTTTCTTGTTGAGGTCAGCGGTGACATAAGTATGTAGTTGCATATATATATATTACAAACTAAAATAAAAATACTCATACTTGGAGACGAGTATATAATATTTAGCTTTCTTATACATCGTACATGTGTACATGGTTGTACTATATTAATGTGATGTTGTCCAATCTTCTACAATTTTAAGCACTTCTTGTGTATTTTTGCTTCGTAATGGGGGTTTCAGGTAGGAAGACACTGAGCCACCTGTGAAATTGTTTATTTGTTTAATGTGACTGTCTTATTTGTTTAAAAATATTACTACAGTTACAATAAGTCAGGCTTTAAAAAATATACCATATGCATTGTTTACGTTGGGACTCATTTTACATTATAATCTTAAACAAAATTTTTTAAATAACTATCTTAGCATATAAGGTTCATTGTTAGGCGTCTACTATTTTCTAGCTAGAAAATTAATTCACAAACGAATCATCCTTGGTCTTTCTCAACCACGTGAAAATCATCTTTATAGTACTATGTTTATTGCAAACGCATAATCGAAAATCACATTCCATATTTCTACATAACAATTTGACAATTAAGTAAATGCAGAGGCAGATGTTGCTGCTGAAAGATATAGGCTTGTCTCACAAAAAATTGAGAACACTTCATAGCTAAGTGCTAATATAGTGATATCTCTTGTTTAAATCACCCTACACAGTCAACCTTTCTATTTAATTTATTAATTTTGGAAGATTAAAAAACCAACATCTTAATATTGTTGTATAATTTAATAGGCATAACAAAAAAGATTATGATACATTACTCTTAATGAATATAGTTATTACATTTACTTTATTGCTACATGTATGTTCTGACTTGTGAGGAATGCACAACCTTCTTAATAACCTGCTTGTAATTTATGAAAATGAAAACACTTCATAGTTCCTATATGTGTCAGTAAGTGTTTTCTTCCTCTTTCCATAATAACAGTAATATCATATATAGCTAATCTATCAAACTGCGACACAATCTTGAGGGTAGTATTATAATAGTTCGTATATCTATCTAAATGTCATATTTACAGATGCAAGTGAAAGTAGTATTATAATAATTAACGAATTTAGGTTGAATCACCAGTATTTAAGCCATAGGGGTTATTCGACACATATTGAGGAACATACAAACAACATTGTCTGATTTAGCTTATATTATCACATGTAGGAGACAACTTCTTTTTTGAAAGTACTTATCTTGGTGACAATTATGCTAAAAATATTCCAAAACATATCACATTAAGTAATGCTTTTATTGATGATGATTATTTAGAAAAACAAATGAGGCATAGGTTACTCTTCAGGTAGTGTTATATATATGTTCTATGAAAATGTAAGCATAGTTGGGTATGTTTCTTCGTAATAAATCATCTATAGGTCGCAACTCACCTATGAATCTAATTTGACGGTTTAATGCCTATGCATTACCAAATGTTGTTGTAGGTCAAATATTGTTTATCTTGTATAGCAATGAATAAAAGTTGGATGAAGAAGCGGAGGGGTTCAATGGAATATATTGAAGGTGTTGTTCAATTTGTGGAGTTTGCATCAAAACATGCAAGGGATGGAAAAATATTTTGTCCTTGTACCAAATGTGTGAATTTAAGTTTGGTACCGCCAGGGGTGGCACGTGAACATCTGTTTCGTAAGGGGATTCTTCAAAGTTACACACATTGAAAATGGCATGGGGAATCGGCGGCTGCGCCAACAGCCACTGAATGTGGGAGTAGTCATGTGCAACACTCCGTAGAACAATACGGTGACTTTCGTGGGATGTTACATGATTTGTACCCCATGCATGAAATGCCACCCGACCCAATGGATGAAGGTGAAACTGTGCAACAACCTGCTCAAGGTCTGAATGACGGTGCAGAAAAGTTTTACAAAATGATAAATGATGTGGACAAACCATTATATGCTGGGTGTACAAAATTTAGCATATTCTCAGCCATCGTTGTGTCGTTCCAGTTGAAGACTCTTTGTGGTTGGACAAATAAGTCATTTACCATGTTGCTTCAAGTCTTGATGGATATGCTCCCTTCAGACGCTAAGTTGCCAAAGGACCATTATGAGGCTAAGAAGATAGTCCGAGATTTGGGGTTGGGTTATGAGAAGATCCATGCTTGTCCAAATGATTGTATGCTATTTTGGAAGGAGAATGTTAACCTCGATGCATGTCCTTGTTGCAAAGAAAGTAGGTGGAAAACGAATGAGGCATCCATTACAGGTAATAATGCCTCATCCAGTAAGGGAAAGAAGAAAGCTGCAAAGATTCTACAATGATTCCCCATAAAGCCAAGATTGCAGCGACTGTTTTTGTCACCAGACCTGGCTAGTTCTATGAAATGGCATGTTAATGGTCGTATAGATGACGAGGTAATACGGCACCCTGCTGATTCGGATGCATGGAAAATGTTTGACACTACGCATTTACAGTTCTCGTCTGAGCCTCGTAATGTCAGACTTGGATTAGCTGCGGATGGGTTCAACCCCTTCGGAATGCTGAGTACTACTCACAGCACTTGGCCTGTCATGCTAGTCCCTTACAATCTCCCACCTTGGTTATGCATGAAACAGTCATCTTTGATTCTATCCCTAGTTATTCCTGGTCCTAAATCGCCAGGGATTGCGATAGATGTGTACTTGCAACTCTTAGTAGAAGAACTGAGGGAATTATGGGATGTTGGAGTAGAAGCGTATGATGCATCTTCAAAAATGTATTCCAATTGCGTGCAACATTGATGTGGACTGTACATGATTTTCCTGCATACGCAGATGTGTCGGGTTGGAGTACGAAGGGTAAATTTGCATGTCCTTGTTGTGCCTCGGAGACCGACTCTCGATATTTAAAAAATGGCCACAAATTCTATTACATGGAACATAGGCGATGGTTGGGTAGTGACCACGAATTTCGGGAAGAGGATACATTATTTGATGGAACTACTGATATGCGAGTGCCTCCTGTTCCACCTGTTGCGTCAAGCATAATTGTGGACACTGAAAATTTAGTTGGACGTTGTTTGGGAAAGAAATGTCAAGAAAAATACAAAAAAAGAAAGAGAAGCGAGGCAAACCAGTGTGTTTGGAAGAAGAGAAGTATTTTTTTCACATTGCCTTATTGGAAGGATCACAAGTTGCGACACAATCTTGATGTGATGCATATAGAGAAGAATGTGATGGACAATATACTTGGCACAGTGCTGAACTTGAAAGACTGGACAAAGGACAATTACAAGGCTCGCCTTGACTTGGCGGACATGAGAATAAGGAGTGAACTCCACCTACGGCGAAAAGGTGATGATAAGTATATGATACCGCCTGCGTGTTTTCATATGACTGCATTGGAGAAAGATGGGTTCTTGCAAGTTTTGCGGGACGTAAGAGTGCCTGATGGATATGCTTCCAACATCTCACGCCGTGTCAACCTGAAAGAACGCAAGATTACTGGTTTAAAGAGTCACGATAATCACATCCTGATGCAACAACTCCTTCCAATTGCTTTACGAGGATCTTTGCCATCGCATGTTACTAGGCCTTTGATAAAGTTAGCTTGTTTCTTTAGGAAAATTTGTTCGAAAACCCTTACGGTTTTAGATATTGAGAGTGCTGAGGCAGACATTGCAATCACGTTGTGTGAATTGAAAAAGATATTTGTACCATCTTTCTTCACTATGATGGTACATTTGGTCATGCACTTGGCTACTGAAGCCAAGATTGGTGGTCCAGTTGAGTACCGTTGGATGTACCCTATTGAGAGGTAAGTCGTACGAAATACATGCTTGTCCGAGGCTTCATGTGTGCTTTGTAATAGCCACTCTCAATTACTAACCTTCTCATGCGCATGATAGGTACCTCTCACGCCTTAAGTCTTACGTAAGGAATAGGGCTGCTCCAGAAGGGTGTATTGCCGAAGGATACATAGTGGAGGAATGCTTAACATTTTGTTCACGGTATATAGAAGGAGTTGAAACTGTATTCTCACGACCCACGAGGGCGATAGAGGAGTCAACAGGGGTGGTTTCTAGTGTGGCATTAGACAATAGAGAGTTGACCCAAGCTCATCGCTATGTCCTATTCAATTCTGAGAACATTCAGCAGTTTCATGAGTAAGTATATCAGACATCAATATAATTGCACGACAATCCAATCTTCGCTACGTGTATTACCACTAACACAATTGACATCTCATGCAGGATGCACAAAAGTTTGATGGAGGACGAACTTCGTAGTGGCCACAGGTGTATATCCAATGATACTATTCATAAGCACCACATGGAGAAGTTTTGTAGCTGGTTTAGATGTCACATACGTGTCACATAATCTTCAACTTCTTAACCTTGCAACTTTCCGATAAGTAGAATGATTGTACTAATTAGAATTAGTTTGTTTCGTTATATTAGGTGATGTCAATGACTGATGCTGATAAGGAAAGTACTGGACTTACTGATACACTTATCACGCTTTCCAAAGGGCCATATACTTCAGTAAATCGGCCTGAAACATTATGTCATAAATGGGTTAAAATTTAGGAGTTCAAATGTTGAGGGAAATAGAAAAACGCAGAATAATGGAGTTAGTGTCGCCACTAAAGGTGGCAATACGTACTATGGTGTGTTGACAGATATTATTGAGTTGAATTATTCTGGCAATATCAGACATGTGTTATTCAAGTGTAAATGGGTTGATGCTGAAAATAGGAGGGGATATAAGACTGATGAGTTTGGGTTTCTTATGGTGAATTTTACTCACTCCGTACATGGTGAGGAGGAAATTGTGCATGAACCATATGTCTTGGCATCTCAAGCTACACAAGTTTTTTATGTTGAAGATAAAAGGCACAAAGATTGGTATGTCATCGTTAAAAGGAAAGCCAGAGATGTGTTTGATGCGGGTATTGGGCCCCATTGTGATGAGGATGACACGGATGAGTTTCTTGAGAACATTCCGTACTCGCTCACTAGTACTGATGTTGGTAGGGATGACCTTTGTTGGAGTCGAGATGATGTGGAGGGAATGATAATTGATGCCTCTATCAGTGGCCCAAGAGATCTTCATGAAATGGACAACTTCGATGAGTGTGACTTCATTGATGATGAGTCCAACGATGAAGATGAGAACGAAGTCGAGTACAGTGATGATGAGTAGTGTAATAGGATACTACTGCTGTATGTGTAATTATGTTATAGTTATTATTGAACTTATAAGTTCTCATTTGTAAAGGGATATTGTGTGCAAAGCTTGACAATTTTGCATATATGTGGAAACTGTTATTTTGACAAAACTGTTAAGAAATAAAAGTTTGCTCGTATATAATTATCAGGTGAAACTATTACTTCTTCATGTTGTTGCATATAAATGTTACAATTGTTATTTCTTCGTGTTATTAAGAAATATTAGTTTTAACTTACATAATTATCTTTAAAATTGTTAATCTATCATGTCATTACTTGTTGACCTATTTTGAAACTGTGTTGTAACAGGGGTTGGACGCAAGAATGGGGAGGAAACGTCAGTTGCACCTTGTTTACGTTGGGGAAGGATCGTCGCATGCACAACAATGGGTGGAGGCAGCTGATCAGGAAGCCCACATTTCTGAGGACGCAAGACCGATGGCAACACCGGTGGGAACTGATGATGAGACGCAGCCTCCAGGTATTGGTCATGTCTTTGAATGTAAGGTTTGATGTTTATTATTGGATGGTTGGATCAGTTCTAAAAGATATAAGAATTAATTGGGTTTACATCTTTTTAATATTGTAGGATTCATGTTTTGCAATTTCAATTATGAGTTGCTAGTTTACAAAAACAAATAATATAATTAAAATATGTAAATATATTAAGTATATGCTGTTGACTTCGGTCTGTTTGGTCCATTCATTTCCCTTGGGTCAAATTTGGTCGATTTTGGTCTATTTGGTCTAATTTGGTCTGCTCAGTCCATTTCGGTCCACTATGGTCCATTCAGACCAAATTTGGTCCACTCCGTCCACTTTGGTCCATGTCAGTGCACTAAAGAATGATCAAAGATAAGTTTGGGTGGAAATTATATATTCTAAATCCAAATTTATTAAGGAAAAATGAAGGCAACCCAAACGAAGCATGGTTGCTCATCTTTTCAAAAGCTAGGTAAGTGCATACTTCTTTAAAGATGCAAAATTAACCTAAATCACAATTTGCGTAAAATATTGCATCATAGAAAAGTTATAATAATTGCATTTTCGTTTTAAAGAAAATAAGTGCCAAGACATAGTTTTGGTTAAGGGATCTTCCAAATTTATAGGCCAAGTTACAACCTTTCTATGTGTAACGAAATGTGTGAATTGCCACTATAATGGGTGAACAAGTTGACTGGTCGATTACTCATAGTGCCACTAGGCATCTAGGTTCATTAGTCATAGTACGAAGAAGTCCCATACATTTATGCTGTTCCTAAATGATTGAAAGTTATACTTGCAAAACTTGTGGGTTACATAAATGCATGGGAGAAAGGCCTAAATTTACTCATGTTTTGTTTAAATGAAATCGTAAACTTTTTATTATTTACGTTTTTTGGGCCAAATTTTTGCATGGTTTAATAGTTTTCAGTAGATGTGAGCTTTGTTATATAAGTCCTAACATTGGTGGTTTTGTAGATACAGATGATTATGTTCAAACCTCAGACCCGGTACAAAATCCACGACCGGTACAAAATCCACCAACGGGAAATAGGCCTGGGAGACGTGGGAAAACACGGTTGGCTGACATATGGGCAATGACTGGTGAGTACAAAATTGAGTTGCCGTTAAATGCTGAAGGCCAACTGATTGACGTCGACGGGTCTTTGTTCGTTCGGTTTTTGGGCTCCTTTTGCAAGAATGGCATGTTATGCCCGCTTACACCTGCTGATTGGCCAAAGGTCCCTAAAAAAGTTAAAGAGGAATGTTGGGTGGAAATTGAGGTAGTATGAAAATAAAATAGTAGTTATTTTGCTTTACAGCTGCTGTCCTAATTACCTGTGTATATTCAGCCGTTGTTGTAATTGTAATATAATATTTTGCTATCTACACTTTGGCATTTCAAAAACGGTATATAATTAATCACAATATTGTCCCAAAACCCAGTCAAATGAGATGGGCAATGAATCAACTTGGGGAACTGAGGAGAAATCGTAGAACTAAGTTGAAGAAAGATCACAAAAAAGTAGGGCTTTCACGGCAACAAGTATTGGCTAGCAAACCGCCTGAGATTATCACAGAGTAATGGGTTGAGATGGTTAATTATTGGTTCGATGACAAAAATGAGGTCCTCCTACTTTCTTCATCAATCTCATCTTCGTGGTAATTTAGTGAAGAGATGTTTTGTTGTTTTATTTTTGACGGTAATGTGGTTGCAGACAAAAAGTATTAAAAACAAGGCAAGTCGAGATAAGCAGAAAGACATAGCACGGAATGGGGCCAAAAGTCTTGCCCAAATTTCTGATCAAATGTTAAGAAATAAAACCCTTATTCATGAATGCCTACATGATGTTTTTGATATTTTGTTTTCCTATTTACTGAGTTAACCTCATTTCATATGTTATAGGAATAAGGATAAGTTAGTTATATTATAGGTCTTTTTTGTAAGTAAAAAATGCAATAAATGACTCTATGCATCCTTTTAATATATAGAAATGACTTTGTGAAATCTCTTAATATGTACATATTAAGCAGCCACTTAAGGAGAGAAAGTCCAGCAAAGTTTGCTTGTGCACTAGTTCAACCTAGAATTTAAATTTTGATGGCCACTAGATTATGTGATAACGATTATGCTTATGGGGTACTTTTTATGGTGTTGGATTAGACAGAACTAGCCATTGGAACACTAATTGCATTTTATGATTTAAATTTGATGGAAGGTGACTTTTTTATGTGAGATGTTATATAGATTTGGTTTATGCCCTAAAATAGCAGTGTCATTGACACTTCTAAACTTAGTAAAATATAGAGACCATAATCTCCACCTTATCTAATTATCCATGTCAACTAAATTTATTTATTACCAAATAAAATTCTATCCAACTCATTGATATTAAGTTGATCATTCATTCAGTTTTGACTTCAAACTGTTGCTATACACAACCAAAAAAGCTTATTTTCATTATAGCTGACTGTTTTCGAGAAATGGAACATGTGCCGAATAAGATGTCAAGAAGGATAGTGATTCAAATGGGAAGTTCTAAATGTATATTTTTTGTCATTGTTGGTGCACATATTTTCCAGCAATCTGGTCAGCATTGAAAATAATTGTTTGTTGCAAATCATAGAGAACCATGCCTAGTTTACTATGTCCCAAAATTTTAGATGACCGATGGGTAATTTGTGACAAATTTGTGTGCAAAGTGGGCATCTCAAGCTTATCTCAAATAAAGTGTCATTATAGAAAGTCTATGATGCCTATTTTCTAACTCCCCATGTCAGTTTTATTTTTAATCTCTGCATTTAACAAGCCCACATGTATTTGGAAGCTAGCTAAATCCTCTCATTTATTTACAACTCTCTCAGCTTTATCTTTATTTCCCAGATTTGCTATGTTATGACTATTTCATTGTGAATTTGTGTTAATTGTGGCATAACATCATGCAGGGGGGGGGGGGGGGAGATAAATCAAGGCTGTATTGAATGCATGCAAGGTATTTTGTTAGTGCATGGTAGAAGATCAAAGAATAAAAGATGGGGAGGGTCAAGTTTTTCTTTCATAGATTGAGATGGCAAAAGTATCGTAGCTAGCTGCCATAGTTGGAAACTCAGGACTAGCAGACAATCATCTGTTTGCCATAGTTAGAGGCAGCAAGAAACAAAGGATTTTAAAGCTTATTATTATTCTACTAAATCTAAAGTTGTGTCCTTGTTTAAGAATACAAGGCTTCCTAGATGGCAAACTGAAAGAGATTGCTGTAGCAGAAACGGAGTCTTTGTTTTTCAGTTTAGGTTCTTATGTGTTGCTACCACTATTGCTCTTTGCTAACTCACTATGACTATTAATTAAACCAACCACCCCACCCCCCCCCCCCCCCAAAAAAGAAGAAGAAAAGAAAAGTTAAAAAAACAGAAAGAAAGAAAGTTGAAAGAGATTGTTGTACCATACCTGCAAAGAAGAAAATGGTTTATGGATTAGAAGGAACAGTTTAGAAGATTAAAACAAAATGGAGTTGAAAGTAAACATGTACACAAATATCTCTCCATGTTTGTATATGCATATACAAAACATGTATGGAGTAGTGTATAAACACATATACAAATTTTGATGGTGTCAATAATTAGTTTCCTTTACTTCCAATGTTTCATGTACATTTCCATGTATTGAGTTGCACACAGATTTGGATGGTTAGGTTGTTTGAAATGCCATTTTTAATTTATTTTGTTCATTGGATATTTTTATAATGTTAGGATACTAGAATGTTGCCATTCAATCAGCAGGGGTTCATAAAAATAAAAAGAATTATGTATGTTCAACAAGTATTGTTGCAGTCACTAAGGTTTTTGATTATGCCATCATCTTTAAAAAAATAAAATAAAAATCAATAATTTGGAGAAACAATTTTAAAGTTATTGGCCATTTGAACTAAGATAACCATTACACGAGCTATCCTATTGACAAATGTATTGGAATTAGTTAGACCAAATCTTAATCATCAGTAATATTTGGGATTAAAGTAGAAAAAATATAGGTAAATTTTGAATTCATGTATTGGCCTTTGCGTTTTTTATTTTTATTTACAAGTTCAGGAGGGAATTGTTGTATGATGAGTTGAAGTTGTTGGTTCAAGTCCAGCTAAATTGGGTAGATTTCAATTTTGTATCAATGGAAAAATCTTGTTCTAATGACTACATAATTGGTAAGCACTAGTGTTTATTGTATTTATGTTTGTTCATCATGTAGGCGAAAGCTAAAGGGGCGGCAGTCGAACGCGCGGATGTATATCAACGAGTATACCGCACCAAAGATGGGGTTGCTGTTAGTGCCCGTGTGCAAGATAACATGGTAAACACAATTTGATCAAATTGAATTTTAGTGTATTTTGTGTTTGTATTAATTATGGTGTGTAATATGTTGTTTGGTTCTTGTGCAAAAACAGGATAAGATGGCAGCACTTTTGAATGACCAGTAGGGCATACGACTACAAGGAGCGATTGGTGATGGAATCCTCTGGTCCAACGACGACGCGTATGCACGGGTGATGGGTCGTCCAGAGCACCCAGGGCGCGTACGGGGGGTAGGTTTTGGAATCACCCCAACAGGAAGAAGTGGCATAAACTCTTCCCAATCTACCTCGACTCCGTCGTCAAGCAGAGCTCACCAAAGGATGTCAGAGTTGGAGACGAGTCATGAAGAGCTGAGGGAGCAACTAGCTCAATCTAGGGAGGAACAAGCGAAGCATAGAGAGGAAGTAGCTCAATCTGAGACGAGGCATAGAGAGGAACTAGCTCAATCTGAGGCAAGGCACCAAGCAGAAATGTTCGAACTGAGGGCGTCGATGAGAAGCATGTTTGAGGAATGGAGGCACGAGTTTCGTACTATATATCCTTCTTAGGTAGCGAAAAAATGTTATGTACCGAAACACTACTTTTTGCAATGCATTGTTATGTGATATTAATATGTTTAAGAAATTTTAGGATCGCAATGCCTAATGGGAATGATGGGATGAAACCGTGAATCCTGAGGTAAACAAAATTTCTCTAAAAATAGTAGTCAGTAGTCAATACAAGAGGAAAGAAAACTTTCTGCTGGTGAATAATAGTTGAACTATTGTTTGAACTATAAAATAATAGTTGAACTATTGTATTGCTGAACTTGACTGAATTGGAAGTTTTGACTAGATTGTTTTAATGAATAGTTGAACTATTGTTTTAGTCTTCCTCTTATGTTACTCTTTGTATTGTATTACAGTTTTAGATCAGTGATGAGCTCTCCCTATTTGTAGTTATCTAGGTACGTAGTCTCGCACATATCATATATATTATCTTTTAGTTTTCTCTTTCATTTTGGCATTTGAAAAGCCAAATCACTCCATAATTAGGCAAAAAATAATGCTATGTCTCGTTCCCTCATAACATTCTTCTCATAATATTCTTTTCATACAAATGTGCATCTAAGAATTGTCGAATTACAATTTTGAATTCATGTTTAGAGTATTATTCTGTATTGCAAGCAAACATTTGGCAAATTTAACTTGACAAAGAATAATTTGTGCAGTTTTACCATGAAGTGGACAAGGATGCGTTTCCGTTCAACCCATCCGGACATTCTAAGCATGTTGTATATATATATTTTTGTAAACACAAATGTTGCTGCCTTGGGATGTATAAGCTTCTTACTGCCTTGGTATATTTTTTGTGATGTAAAACTATAAGCTTCTTGCTGCCTTGGTATATTTTTTGTAATGTATATAAACTTTCATATTATCTTTTGGCAAGTTTGTGTCCTATGGGAGTAGTTTATGGAACTTGTGATGTTGGGATGTAACAGGAAGTTGTATGTGTATATATGGCAGGAAGTAGTGATGTTGCAGGAGAGTGGGGGGAAAAAAATACATATAGCCGCGTTTTCAAAAACACGGCTACAGGTTGTTCAAAAAGCCACGTTTTTAGAAAAAACCTATAGCCGCGTTTTTGAAAAACGCAGCTATAGGTACGTGGCCGTAGCCGCGTTTACAAACGCGGCTCAAGCGGCGCCTATAGCCGCATTTTAAAAAACGCGGCTACAGGTACGTAGCCGTAGCCGCGTTTCAAAACGCAGCTCAAGCTTGACCTATGGCCGCGTTTTTCAAAATGCGGCTATATGTGAGCAGCCATAGCCGCGTTTTATAAATGCGGCTCAAGCGTAACCTATAGCCGCGTTTTTTAAAAACCCGGCTATAGGACTAGCCCCAAATTAGATCTTTACAGGGGGGGAAACGTGGCTTCAGGTCGTACCTATGGCCGCGTTTTCGTGAAACGCGGCTATAGGGATAACCTATGGCCGCGTTTTTGAAAAATGCGGCCATAGTTCTGTTGCTGCGGTGCATAAGCCGCGTTTAAAAACGCGGCTATAGGCTATAGCCGCGTTTTTTTGGGCTATAGCTACGTTTTTTAAACGCGGCTATAAACCCCTTTTTTTGTAGTGATATAATATAAACATGCTATTTAATGGTTAGATTTTCAAAATTCACACTCAATATAAAGATATAGGAGTTTGTAGGGTTTCTCTACAAACTAGTTTGGAGAGAAACTTTGTTCAAGTTTTTTTTTTTTTTTTTTTTTTTTTTTTTTTTTAAGTAGTTTATTCATGATTTTATAAAAGATTTGCATGTTAATTTAGACTTTAAGGTGTGGGTGGTCAATGTGATATATAGATTCTAAAGCCAGCTCAAGGTATTTTGAGCCCTAAGCTGACAATTTTAAGTGAGGTCTATTCTTATACTTTGAATATTAATAGAATATTTATTTAACGTTTTTTTTTAAATCTATTTTTTTAGAAAAAAAAAATTACAAATTAAAACAAATCCATCGTATTACTCAATAACTATGCAACTAAAATAAACACTATTTATTGAATGAAGTAACCAAATACTAAAAAAATTATGATTGAAAAGTTTAATAAAGTTATATATTTGATATTTCTAAATAGAATTTGAGTATAAATTTATTTACTAGCGAAAGATTAATGAGTTATTTTAACATTTATGTATGAGAGATTAAATGATTGACCTATTCAATGAAAATATTTTTCTTTAATTGGCTTTTCTTTGATAAAAAACAAGGTGAATATTTAGGACTTAATTAATACTTCTATTGGTACAAGAATATCTCTATTGGTAGAAGTTTAGGTGTCTTTTTTCATTGGGGGCCTTGGGCAGTTGCCTATTTGGCTCACCCATTGAGCCGGCACTAATTGATTCTCGCATGAGAGGGAGAGATTCGTTATGAGCTCACACATAAGAATTCGGTACTTCTAATATAGCCTTTTAATATATATATATATATATATATATATATATATAAATTGATGAATTTATTTTGGTAATTATCTCAAATAATTAGAAATCAACCAGTTCCTATGACATTAACCAACATTTGTAGCTATTTTCAAAAAGTTGACAACTAGTTTTCAGCAGGGTTTGAATGTTATCCCTTCTAGATTTAATTATCTATCACTTTGTTTTCAAAGATTTGAATCTTAAAAAATGAAACCATACTTTTTCATTTTCTTTTTCTTTTATGAGAAACAAAACATACATTTTTCAATTGGTTAATAATGTCGATTGCCTAACTATAAGTAAAATCCCTTAGCCACTAAATTTGGGTAATTAAATTGAAATAATTAAAAAGAAGTCACCGTAAAATTACAATTCGGGTAGTACTTTGTTATTAATTATTATAACATTACTTTTTTGGGGGAACTCATCCTTGACTTACGTGACATTCCATACATGTTTTTCAACAAGCACTTTGATTATCTATATGACTTGTTGAGAAATTTGTATCTCAAAATGTTTATCTATCTATGCATATCAATAGAATGTGGAAACTTCATTTTATATACCAAAGCAACCTTAGCCAAAAGTTCCGTGTAGAATATTAAACATAATCGATTTTATTTATATTGAATCCTTGATTACAACTTATCAAAGAATGACAACTATTACATAATCTTTTTTAGCTGTTGGCAACAATCAACTTATATTTTTACCTTGAGGAACTCAAATGCAAATTTGCAATTGAAATCAATTGAGCAAATTGAAGGCATGTATATAACAATTTCCTTGAAAAATTAAAGGTTAGTTGTGTAAGGCACATTGGTAGCCGGCAACCATGAACCGCCAGAGATGAAGTTTGCAACAGTGTATTGTGAAGCTACAGATGCACTAGTAATAACATGGTAGCCAGGCCAATTAACCCTATTAGCAGTCGATGAACCTGGCCCCGTGTTGGCATACTCCCCATAGTATAAGGTATTAAGGGCAAAATTGCCACTCCATTCCATCCATCCAGCTGGAGCGATCAAGCTATCTAAGTATGTTTTCATAAAAACCGTGCGTGAGTACTCCTTCCATGGCCTCCCTAAGTATGTCGTAACCGAGTTTTGGGACGCCATTAAATCCGAAGCAGCCTTGACTGTACAATCATGAATGGAAATTCCAGTGTTTTGATTAGGGTCAGTCCTACCTTGGGCAGTGAGAGTGTTGGTCTTGTTAGGAGGGTAACATGCATAAATGTTACAATTTTGTAACACAACCGCGGCATTTCCAAAAATAAAATCGACTGTGCCATATATGTCACATTCCCTATAAAATTGCCTTTGGGAATGGACATAGAGGGTGTCTTGATACCCTTCCAAGCTGCATCTGTAAAATACTGAGAGATCAGACCCAGACCGTAGGGCCACGGCTTGTTGATTTGCTGCGCCGGCAGTGTTTCTGATAGTGATGTCTTGAGCAATGAATCCATCTCCCACAACAGCTGAAAATTCAAAATAAGAAGAGCTTAATTTTCATGTCAAAAATATTTTAGTCAAATTCTAGATTAACATTCATTATTTTAGTAAAATTGTGACTGTATATATAAGGTGTAAGACATAATATTTTAGAGTACTGAATTATTAGCAAGTTAGGACCACAAGTAATTAAATACGACAATAATTATTAGCATAAAAGTATTATATATACACAAGCAATGTCTTGTTGCAACCTTTGATTGAAACTTAATTAAGCAAACAAAACCTATCCAAAAAATAAAATAAAAACCTTGAGTTATCAACAATTCAGATCGTGAATTTTTCTCCTAGTGGGCCATTCCGTACGACTTGTACGAATTTTAATGGGTTCTTGTCCACATTTTTTAGATGCAAAGGGTTTGGTAGTTGGTACCATAGCGTAGGGGTGTGCATGGGTCGAGTTGAGTCGGGTTGAGGAGATTTTTTGACCCAATCCACCATGGTGGGTCAAAAAAAATTCAACCCAACCCAACCCATCACATAAGTCCAACCCAACCCAATCCAACCCACATGGGTCGGGTTAAACCCATGGGTTTGATAAATTTTTATTATTTTTATTATTAAATTTATTAAATACATTATTATTAGTATATATTATATATATATATAATATATTATATATATATATAATATATTATATATATATATATATAATATATTATATATAAGCACTTATAGTATATAATATTATTATTAGTATATATTAAATATATTATTATTAGTATATATTAAATTTACAGCTAATTTAAAAAAAATCATTAAATATATAATATATTTTAAATATATATTAAATATGGGTGGGTCGGGTCGGGTTTGTAATTTTATGACCCACACCCAACCCGGCCCGTTATAAAAAAAATTTGTGACCCAACCCAACCCACCAAGCCTTAAAAACCGACCCAACCTGTCGGGTCTGGTTGGATCGGGTCGGATTTGGCGGGTCGGTGAGTTTTCTGCACACCTCATAGCGTACAGACAAGCTCAAACTAGGTACTTTAATCTTGTCATTTTCTACTTGACATGCAAAGATATATACGTCTTCAAATATTTGCTAGATCACTTAGAAATCAATAGACTGTGAATTAATTTCTACCCTTTAAACTCTGTGACTCAATAGCTTTAAACCTTGTATATATTATCTATTCATCTATTAATTTTCTTTTAAAATATTTATACTAATATATTATCCCTTCATCTCTTGTATTTTGACTATTAGAATAGTTATTTTAGCCAAAAAAAAAACCAAAAAAACTAGTATATATATATTAGATTAATTAGCAAAGCTACTGTCTTTAATTTAAAAGAAACTTGCACAAGTAACTTTGTATATATATTATTCCAGCAAAAAAAAAAAAAAAAAAAGAAGCAAAAATTGCGTATGGATTTTGATGTGACCACCGTTATATCACGCGGCAAGTTTCACAGATGATAATGATATATTTGACCTGTGAAATAACTACTTCATGCAAATATAAAAAACAAAGATCAGTCATAAATACTTAACTAGGTCACTGACCAGGCCTTGAGTATTAAACCAAAGTTTGCAATGTGTATCTCAGCAAAAAAAAAAAAAAAAAAAAAAGTTTGCAAATGAAGTGCAGTTGGATTTCGTTCTTGATCAAATAGGGTAGGTGGAGTTGCCTAACGTCACGCAGTATTAGAATAATATGTAAATCAATGAATCTCATGTCTGTGGTAACTTAATTAAGAGAGAGAATATTATACCACTAATCTAGAAATTCTGGACCATGGTCCTTTTAGGCCTATTCCTTGCAAATACTTCCATGGAAAAAGAGAACCCAATTTGACAAAAAGAACTTTTCCCCTAAATGTTGTCAAATTTGATGCTATAGTCGTCGTACTATTTTGCTATAGTCATCGTACTTAATTTTGAAAAATAAGGCCAAATCATAATTGATAATCTTGGAAAGAAAGTATTTTATATATTCAATATGTGTATTCGTTGTTTGAACTCCAATTTGACTAAGAAAAAAAAATGCAACTTCTTCGGCAAAATCTTGTCAAAATTGATGATTTAGTGTCCGTTTGGATCATATTTGCACGTCTGCGTTTTTGCCTTTATTTTTTTTTACCTGCGTCTCTTGCACTATTCATTAAACAGTGCATTAAGGCAAAGTTATAGTGTTTTCAGCAGTGAACAATAACTTAGAAATTATTTTTTTATTGTTTTCAGCAATAAGTTCTCAGTTTTCAGCAAAAAAAGCGGTATCCAAATGTACATATAGTAATCCTATTTAATTTTGAAAAGAAGGCTAAAATATATAATTGATAACTAAAATCTCTTGAAAATTAAGAAAGTATCCATCCGAGATATGTGTTGGATGCGAGTCCTACAAACTCTTGAGAACTCCATGTTATGAGACATCCAATACATACGTTGGATGCAAGATATATTTTTCTTTCCTTCGAACCTAAACCTACATGTGTGACCTGGATTAAAAATAAAAATAAAAAAAAAAAACCCTAAACCAAGCCTTGGTTTGGTATATGAATGGCGTGCATTATGAAATATGACTCCTTTCAAATTCAAAATTTCATGAATAATCTCACTAAAATTTTTAAGCTATCCATTCAATAACTCAGCTTACTTACATGTCTAAAAAGCCAACTAAGGTCAATATACGCAAGGAGTTTTTTTTTTTTTTTTTTAACTGGTCAGAAGTTTCTTGGTATTCTTGCATTACTTGCTTTCATCCTTTCAAACCTCTATACTTCCTCTTCTTAATCTCTTTTATCTCATATCTAAACCTAACTTTTCTTAGTCCAAGCCACGATTTTATCCACCAGACATATAAATATATATGTAATACTTTGTAGGGACTAATTAATTACAATTTTTTTTAGCACGAAATTTAGCATATTATTAGAAGTAGTCAATTGAATTTACTTACCAATAGTGGCTGAATTGAAGGTTGTAGAACCTCCACCAACACTTTTGCTCCCAGTGACTATGGTTTTTCCTATACCATCTCCCACCAACATAATATTCTTTAACGTTATCTTAACGTTTTCGTTGTATGTCCCAGCCTTCACGTATATCACAAACCTCCCACTTCCTGATTGTGATGATGCTGCACTTATCGCCTCATTTATCGTCTTATAATTCCCCGAACCATCTTGTGCCACCACGATATTGGCGTTAGGAGCCGAAGAAGACTGCAAGAGTTTCCGGTCCCCGGGCTTAACCCAAGTTGGAAAACCATGTTTATAACTCGGTACAGTGTATGGAACTTTGTTAAGAGCCAAAGCGTTGCTGATTAGCTTCGAAACATTGTTTGACATCAAGGGCAAGAGATTATCAGGGACCCCTAGTTCAATAAACCCGGCCCGACACGTCTCAAGGTTGGTTAGAGCCGTGCTGAGCCATGTCTGAGCATCGGTTTGGCTGCACTTGACGTTAGGGTCGATGGTTTTGTTAAGTCTAAGGTGGGTGTACTCATAAAGCTCAAGGCAATCAGCCCATGCAGCCTTTTCACGAGCATTTTTGCACTTGGGCCCTAGTGAAAATATGTTACTTTGAGCTTTTAGGGCACGTTCTAGTGCAAGCTGCTTTGAGATTGTGAAAAAATCGGACTTTTGCTTTATGGGGTTGTGGTAATTAGGCTTATGGCTTAAAAAATACTCACATGGCTCAGGGTTTGGGGTTTGGCTGCACCATTTTTTAATATCTGCTTGAGAGTAGCCATGAATGGTTGGAGACAGAAAAAGAGGCAGAAATAGAAGTGTAACCAAAGTTCGAAGTGCCATGTTTTTTGGCCTTTTCGATGGGCTATAAGAAATGTTGGACAGACAAGGGTCAAATATTAGATGTGAATGATTGGGTGTTTGGGATTTGTATGGGACTTCATGCCTCCAAACTGATACTTATATAGAAGGAAAGATAAGAGCCGTAACAATGTGCATGGGAAGCACAACGTTTTTTTCTAATCCTTATTTTTCTCTACTTTTTATAATAATTAATTGTTTTTTTTTCATAATTAGGATGAATCATATTATAAAAAAATAACATATTAGAGCGGCTAATACCGTTAATATTACAATAGTTTGTACGTTGGTTTGAAATAGTTTTTGAAAAGCTAACTAATATTGACTAAATTTTGTATGCATGCAATATTGTATGAATGAAAATTTAGCGTCGGAATCTTAATGTGTGGAGTTCTAATCACATAGGTAATTGGGACAGCCTACTTATGTTGAAGCATTTTTGATTGAGAATGTTATGCTTGGTTTATGGTCAACTTGCATACATGGCTGGACCACAGGATGATATGAATGATCAAAATTAAAAAGATATATTATCGGATGCGATTATTCTTTCTTTTCTTGATAAGTACTATCTGATGTGATTATCTTTTTGATTGAGTAGACTAATCAATGGGTTGTCTCTCTTCTCTCTTTTCCTAGCAATATTCTTTATCTTTTTTATTTTAATTCTTTTATTGACAATTATAAGTGACTTTACTAATTGAAGTAATAGAAACTCAAAGTCATGAACTTTTAATTAATCAATCATATGGGAAACACTTACATGCTTGCCTAAGCTTGTTTTGTTTCAAACTAAATTAGTTCTCTCTCTCTCAATAGTAAAACTTTTTTAGAGCAGAATATTTTTCCTACAAATGATTAGTTGAAGTCTTTTAATAAAAATTAAATATTGTTTTGTACCGGATGACATAAAATACCTATACAAGAGTGGTGATTCAGTAGTTTCTCATGCCAATGTCATGAAACACCTAGAATAGCGGTAAATCATTTTACACAGTTATTTAACAAAGTGTTGATTTTCTTTTATTATGTTATAATGTGTATGAGTTATACTTGTGGCTCATTTATATATGTATATCTTTGCTTTCTTTATTTCCTAAACTTATAAAATAGCACACCCGCGTGATCTTTTCTTATCACTCAAAAAGCATGCCTTTTCTTAAACCATTTTTATAGTCACCTACTCTCCTGCATCCTTCCACTCATTAAACAAATAATATAGAAAATTCTTCCTATTTCTAAGTATAGGAGGTGTTATATAATTTGGTGGAGTTTCTACCTTACAAATTTGTAAGGTGTGCAGCTTGTGGTTGGCTTTGTTATGTCCTAAGAACGGCATGCTAATAACCGCTCTGCGCTTATAATATTAGTATCAAGATGGCACGAATCGTCTCAAATGAGCAACTTAGTTCATATCTCTATCTCTATCACTTACCTCGTTACAATTTATTTTATATACACAATTTATGGTAGTAATTTCTCTTATTCTCTAACCTATGTAAAACAAATTAAACATTTATATCAAAAGATATAAATATTCATGGCTAATACACATGAAACACTTACAATCCTCTTTTTTTACATTTGATATAGAAAATACCGTCCTTTTGTTTTCAAAGATAATTTTTAGGTAAAAATATAAATTAGACACTTTAAGTTTGGTTATGTGTGATTTTAATCCTTTAAGTTTTATTTTTGCCATTTTGGTTCTTAAGCTCACATTTGTTGTCACCGTTTAAAAAAAAAATCTGTTAAAAAGGATTAACAATGACATAAATTCAAACTTAAGGCAGTAATTTGTATTTTTGTGTTAAAAAAAAAAGAAAAAAAAATTTTAATATCTTTTACTATTTAAATTTTATTTTTAATAGTTAACCGGAGTTATGAAAGAAGGACTAACAGTAACCAAAAACAAAAAACAAAAAAAACAAACAAACAAACTTGCGTGATCAAATAGATAGTTTACCAAATTTAATAAGCGTAATTTATATTTTTGCCTAATTTTTGTCAAAACCTCTGTATCTATATATACTTGTGATAACTTTCACTTCGAAAGGAAACTTTACAAGTAGAAAATCAACATTTTCATAACAAATTTCTTTGTCAAATCAGAAATGGTTTTATTTTTAAATAATATAAACCTCGTGTTCTAATGATGCATTCAAAAAGGCAGAGCAACTCATTATTGTGTATTATTTCAATCAATCAAAAATTCGTAGTGCCTAGGTACATTGTAAAATTACTAACATATGATGAAAGCTAGACTCATATGAAAATTACAAACTATGATTCTTAATTAAGTACAAAACGATCAGTCATGTAAGTACAAAACTTCCCAGATTCTTAATATTGTCCAAGCAAGTAGATTTGAGTTCTACTATTTTTCACTACATAAATTAAAATTCATATAGTATACTATACCACATGTTTGATTAACTTTTAAATGCAAGAGGCTTTCATAGCCCTAAAGGGCCAAAAGTAAACACATATTGAAAAAATACAAGTAGGAACTTTCATTTTAATTATTTTCCCGTTTATTTTTTATCAGATTGAAAAGTCAGTCAATTGGTCATTAATTCACTCAAATTTAGGTGAGATTAGACAGACCTTAATCCACCATGTTGTGGTCACCGAATAGTAGGCAACAATATTGGTCGGCTCCTACTAATTCAAAATTTGTTTTTGAATAATTTCGCTTAACAACCAATAATTCCTGTCCATCTCCCAATTTTCTTGCATTTACTAATTTTCTGAGAAAATTTTCTAAAAAAAAAAAGGTTCACAATAATGCATTAATCCATTTGGATTAAGGCTGGAGAGTGGAGACACCAATTCTGTGTAATTTTTTCAATAATCTTCCAAGGTTCTATCTGTAAACATTTAAAATGGTAAATGATCATTAAATCTAGTGAAGGTCGCATTGTCCGAAAAAATAAAAATAAATAATATATAGCAGAGTACCAAGTTTAGAATTAAAATATATTTATTAATAAACATAATTTAAGAGCCAATAATAGTGGAAAGAATGTAGTTCTCTACATGATTGACATTCCTATCCAATGATCAAGGGTTAATTTAATATTAATCTTAGATATCATAGATGTGAAGGGAACTAATAATATTAAGTTCCTAGAGATATATTAAATAAAAATATCTGATTCATATTATTCGATTAGCTTGCATGCTTGATACGTAATATAAGTTACGCCATCATTTTGATAATCAGGTGGCTAACTTTTAGGGCATGCCTTGGTGACTGGTGAGCACAACTGGTCTTTGGTTTGGTTGCAGTAATTCAATTCTATGAATCTATATGGTCAGTCCAACAAACAAAACAAAGCAAAAATGGAGATGAGTTCTTTAGTTTCGTAACACTAATTCCAATTATTTAGTTTACCTTGAAGAATTGAAAGGCTGGTCCAAAATATGTTGCCCAATTTTATGAAGTTAAAATTAATTGTGTATTTTAGAAGCTATTAAATAGAGTAATTGATGTGGGTTCCAATTAGCTCAACTGGTAAAATTTTTGATAATTGTATAAGAGATCTGAGGTTCAATCCCTGTCTACACAAAAAACTTATTAGTGTCTTAATCTGATAATAAAGAGCTATCATTCAAAACGAACGATATAAATTAAAACTCATTGAAGGGAGCCTTGGCGCCTCCCAAATTTTTTGAAAAAATAGTTGTTTCGTCTTATCCGTCGACCATGGTTGTTTCTTCTTGGTCGGCATTTACTGTGTCTTCTTGGTCGACCACTACTGCTATTTCTTCGTTAACTACAGATCGTCTTCTTCGTGATCTTCTAGTGCTGCTACTTCTTTCTTCTTTTTCTTTTACCAAGCTTTAACTTTTAAACTTTTGTTCCCAAACCTTGTCTTGGTTCCAGCCATTTCTTACTTTTTTATGTCACTTTGCTTCTTTTGTTTGCTTGTGTCAGCCAGATAAGATGGGTAGACCACAGGTGTAAGTAATTACTAGGTGTGAATAATTTTTTTTAGTACAATTTTTACTTTTTAACTCATCTTTTTATTTTATGGTTCTAGAGTGTACACTAGTACGGGTAAGAGCATTCTCATCAAGTGTGTCAAATGTGCCAAATGCCAAATATTTGGCACGTTTGACACACCAAAAGCTACTGTTTGAATTTCATCAGGTGTTTCATATATGCTATTTTTTTAGAACATGCTACAGTACGCTCTCATTTTTGAGAGCGTACTGTACACCTTTACTATAATTGATATTATTTTTTTATTGCTCTCTCTCTCACTTCATTTCTGAACTGCTCTCTCTCTCACTTCATTTCTTTGCTCTCTCCCTCTACTCCGCGTCACTGCTTCCCTCTCCGATGAAACCCAGGAGCATCAAGCCACGCCACGCCACCAACACAGCCACACTTTCAGATCGCCGTCCACCAACATAGCCACACGCCGACCTACACTCTCAGATCGCCGTCCACCAACACAGCCACACGAACCCGACCCACCACATCCACAACAACCCATGGCCCGATCACCACGCCACGCCACGCCGCCGAGCTTGTCGTGCCATCCATCACGTCATCGGAACCTCCCACCATCGGATTTCTCTCAATCGGCTTGCAGTGGTGGGTTTTGTTTTTGGGTTTGTTTGATTTGGGATGTGGGTTTGTTTGATTTGGTTGTGTTTTTTGCCGTGCCGATCTCTCTCGTTGTGGGGTTTTTTTTTTTTTGCTGCAATTTGGGCTGATCTGATATTGAGTGATTAATTGTAGAGGTTGTGGGTTGATTGTGGTTGTGGGTTGATTGTGCGCCGGTGGTGGGTTTGTGCGACCGGTGGTGGGTTTGGTGAATGTGGGTTTGTGCGCCGGTGGTGGGTTTGGTGGATGTGGGTTTGTGCGTAGGCGATCTCTCTGGTTGTGTTTTTTTTTTTTTTTTTTTTTTTTTTTTGAGGTGGCATTGGTGGATGTGGGTTTCTGCCGGTGGTGGCTATCGGTGTTGTTGCGGCAGTGGTTGTTGGTGGCCGTTGTTGCGGCAGTATAGGTTGTGCCGTTGTTGTTGTGGCAGTATAGGTTGTGCCGTTGTTGTTGTTGTTGACGATGAGAATGGTAGGGAGAAAAATGTTACCGTTTGAATTTTTTTTTAATGATATTTTAATGTGATGGAAATATTATTTTAATGTATGGGATTGAAAAATAGAATACCTGATAAATGAGATGTTGTAAAATGATGTTGTAAAATAGTAAAGTAGACTTTTGATGTGTCAAAATGGCATTTTTTATAGAACACCTGATGAGAATGCTCTAATACTGTATTCTTTAATTCATGTTTATTTCGGTGATAGTTTTTAAACTATATTCATTATTATTTTTATTTGTTAGATTAATGGGTCAATGTATACAGTTGTTTATAAATAAATATGATTAAGGTAGTATGAAGAAGTAATTAAGGGTTTATTCACATGAAAAAAAAGTAATGAAGGGTTTATATTTTTAAAAACTCCTAATTATTTATTATGATTTTCTAATTGAATATATATATATATATATATGCTATATAACGGTAATTCTAAAATGGTACACCGGTATTGACTGGTACCACAACATGTCGTTCCTTTAGCTAAATCAAAATAGTTTCTAGTGTGGAATTGACTCTCTTGATTTTATGTTACTATTTTAGATTTAATACACACAAAAAAAAAAAAAAAAAAAATTATATATGCCCCCCCCCCCCCCTCCCCCCTCCCCCAAATAAATTTATGGCTCCACCACTGATCATGTGGGCAAGTTGCGAGGGTTCAAGCATAGTATGTAGATATTTCTAACCATCTCAAAAAAAAAAATTTTAATTGAGTAATTAATGCTATAACTTGTGTATATCGGACATATAATTTTGATAATTGTTAGTTCTAAAATGGAGAGTTTCATTATGAAGCTGATATGGTTGTATTATAGTACTTATTTGGTGTACTTTTGATTAATATTCTGAGTTTCCTTTCTAAAATATCAAAAAATTTGGCTGATATTCGTTTGTAACCAAAAAAAACATTATGAAGTATCCAAATTTTCCTTTGTGAATTGTCAAGATAAATAAGATTGATTCAAACCAATACCAATTCCATAGTAACACTACTAGTCAAGCAATCTGTGCGATCAAAAGATAGAACCAGCGCATGTATATATTTTTGGTTCCATGCATGTCCGAGAAAATACTCATATTTTTCTAAAAACAAACTAGTTTCTGGTCAACACTTTTGTTCTGGGACTTTTTCAGAGAAAACTCAATTCCATGCCTAATCTATCCGACAAGTAGTAGAAGCCGGAATGAAAATGTCAAACAATTAATATACACTTAAATATAAGAACCAATTTAGCAAAATACAAAGCCATTTGATAATAATGAATACTTTTTTTTTTTTTTTTTTGAAGTAGAATTTGGAGATCAAGCATTAAACGATGTTTGACAAATTTTTTTTAAAATTTTTGACAAAATTATTTGTCTACTTGAACATTAATATTGCTAGTGGGGAATCAGCTTGCTTGAACTTAACGAAAATTAATATTGTATTATTGTGTTATAAATTTATAATAGTTAATTTAATTGACAAATTCAGACATTACACGGCACGATTATTATATAAAAACTGAAAATTTTGGTTCGGTTTTCGGTTGCAAATTTGAATGCACCGAACCGACCGAACCGAACCGAAATATAATATTATATTATATTTTATATTAAATATATATAATATAAGGTGTGCAAACGTGGGCTTAGCCTTACCAAAATAACTCAAGCCCACTGCCCTTTTTTTTTTTTTTGAAAGAAGCCCACTGCCCATTAGTTAATCTAGATTAATTAACTAAAATTAAACTAATTAACTTAAATTAATTAAATTAAATAGAAACTAATTGAAAATAAAGAAAATAAAAACCCTACCCTTACCCTACCTACCCCACTTTCACTTTTACACGCCCTCATCCCATCTGAGTCATCTCCTTCACGCCTCCATCTCCCTCATCGCCCTCACGCCTCACGCCTCACGCTTCACGCCTCCATCTCCCTCACGCACGCCGGCCTCCATCTCCCTCATTGCCCTCCCTCACGCACGCCGGCCTCTATCTCCCTCATCGCCCTCACGCCTCACGCCTCCATCTCCCTCACGCCTCATGCCTTTGCTGCCGCCTCCACATGCCGGCCTTCACACGCCGGCCTCCCCACGCGGCTTGATCTTTTCATTCTCACGGTGACCTTCTCTAGTCCCTTTTTAATTTCTTGATAACCCTCTCTCTTTTTTCTATTTTGGGTGTTGTTTAATACTAAATCAATGCTATTTTTTTGTGAATCTGATGTTGAGATGTTATTTTCTTATTGAAAAAATGTGATGTTGAGTTGTTATTTCTAGCTGGGTTGTTATTTTCTTTTTGTGACTGTGATGTTGGCTTAGAGTTTTGGAAAAATAGATAGCCCCATGTGCTTAACCGAAAACCGACCGAAACGGACCGAAACTGAAATACCACCGAAACCGATTGATTTCCAATTATTTCGGTCGGTTTCGGTTGAGAATTTCACAAACCGAAAATTTCGATTTCGGTCGGCCAAACCTAAAAAAACCGACCGAACCGAACCGATTACACCCCTAATATACATGAGCATATTGAAAAATAATAATCAAATTATTATTCTTGAAATAAGATTACACAAAAGGCCTACAATTTTTTGTTGAGGGAATACCGTAATACTAATAGTAATACAACAATAAAGCAACAAATTGCTGACATTCATTTTTACCCAAAGATAAATCCTTGACGTAACCAAAAGAACCGAAAGAGACACTATCATTAAAATCAAGAGAGAGAAGGATAAGACTTGCTTATGCTTATTTGAATCATCATGAATATCATATAGATAGTAACTCTTTTTGACTGGGATTAAAAATAAATAAATAAACTCTTTTTGACTGGTATTCGAAGCTAAAGACAGCTTTGGTTTTGATCATTCAGAAGACGATAGCGGCTTTAGCCCAAACCCGTGGATGGGGTAGATCACCAATACTTAAATGGTTGACTACAACATCTTAAGAGGTTCAACGTTTGTGATTGTAAACAAGTTTTCAGAGCTTCAAAGTCATACCCCTTCCTATCCTTTTGAATTCTAACACTAGCTATCAGAAGCGGAGCCATGAATTTAGGTCTGGGGCCAAGATTAAAAAACAAAACTGAAAGTAAAAAATTAATCTAAAAAAATTAATCAATATTAATAACAAAATAAATAAACAACTATATATCAATTAACTACAAATATATATGTCATATCATTAAAATAAAGAAAAAAATTACAATTTATGATTAAGAATAATATAAATTAAGAGATCATTATAAATACAAATAGTTTAAACATATAATTTGAATTATAAATTTATGGTAAAGAATAGTCAAATCAAGAGAACCATCTAAATATAAACAATTTTAACATATAATTTGATTCTTCAAAAAAATAAATAAATAAATAAATCAAAGCAAAAGTATGAAGAGTATGCATACTTGTGAATATTTGAACGTGACTTAAAAACCCAACTTGAATACTTTTAAAAACTCCACAGAAACTCTGAGGTCCAAAGAAAGACACTGGTATGAAAAGAAATTTTTTTCTTTTTGATGGGAGGCATACTTTGTTTGCATTATAGTTGAGTTTGGATTGCATTGAAAAATGAAAAGAGTCTGCGTTTGCGTTTTTTTGAGTCTCGTGCACTGTGGGACCTGTAAGTACAAAAAAACACAAATGTTTAGTTAAAACTAGGTTTCACGATACTATTCACACATTTAAAAATTATTTTATTACAGTATTTTTAATTTTCAATTTTAAACAATAAGCTGTATCTAAACAGATCTTTTATATATACATATACATATATATATATATATATATATATAAAGAGTTCTATGCTAGTACTGATTTCTATTCCGGGCAGGTGTAGCAAAGTTGTTATTATTATTTTTTTTAATCATTACCAAGTGGGAGCCACGGTTTTATATTACAGTTGTAGACTTGTACATTTTTGTCTAATCATCAAGTTTGTGTTCAGACTAATATTCAATGAATCAATGCAGAGGTGTTTTTTTTTTTTTTAATCATTACTTAGTGGGACCATTGGTTTTATATATAAAATTGTAGTAGGAGTAGAAGTCTACTACTCCTAGAAAAGGTACTGTGAATTCACTAAATTGAGAATTTTTTTTTTTTTTTTTGGTCTTTTGTGTGTGGGGGAAATAAGTTATTTCAGGTTATTATAATAATATTAGTCAATAATTTGAAAGTTCAGCGCCCCCCCCCCCCCCCCCCCCCCGGCGCTAGGTGTCACGTAATTTTGCATAACATTTGAGAGATTTGATTATTTTTTCCACGTCCCAATCATCTCTTATTGCATTTAGAGATAACAATAAGTTACATAATTACATGATAAGATGGTTCCAAGATATCATTCAGCAATGAAGATAAAATTAAACTCAATTTTCTTTCTTTCTTTAAGTTAATTTTGCAATAAAACCAAAGTAAATAATATTGATTTGACTATACAGTTATCACTATAGACTGGCACAAACATTTTCACAAACACCTACTATGCATATAACTATAAACTATCATAGGAAGTTTTAAATTTCAAATAATTTACCACCTATATAAACAAATAACATCTTTCCAAATAATAAGAATTCAATCTTAACAACTAACATGAAAAACTCAAAAACCACATCCCAAAATGTCATTGAAAAAATCAACACAAATATGACTATGAATATTTGTGTTAATTTACTGTTATATTGGTGTGATACCACAATTTAATGTTGGAAAGTAGGAATTAAGACTACACAAGCCAAATCCGAGAAGAGAGAGAAAGAGAAAAGCAATTCACTGTTAGTGTGCAGTAGCGGAGCCAGAATTTCAATTTAAGGGGGGCAAGATCAGAAGATAATAATTTAAAAAAAAAAACTTAAAAATATTAATCAATATTACTAATAAATTATAAACAACAGTAATTGTCATTAAAATATATTAAAATTTAAACAACTGTAAAATAATTAAACAATTGTAAAACAACCAATTCATAGTTACTAACAATTAAAGTAAAAGAGTAATCTATGTACACAAATTTTAGACATCAAATTTGATTCCTTATAATAATTTGAGAAAATAAATTTTCAACTTTCTTTCTTTGTACTTTTAATTGTTTAAAATTTAGCTTTATGGTAAAAACTCAAATTTTGAAACTCTGAGAAAAATAAGAGTTGGAGGTGAAAAAGATAATAGATGCTTTACTATTTTAGTACCATACAAGACATTATTATTTTGTGTAAAATTTGAGTTTTGCGGGTGGTACCTGAAATGAAAGGAAAGGAATTTGGATAGGTGAAAAAAAAAAAAAAAAAAAAAAGCCTTGAATGTTGGTCAAAGTGTACACATGCTTTAACTTAGAATAAAAGATGATAGTTGGTGGCCATTTATTTCAGTGTTAGGCTAAATGATAAAAGTGGGAGTAGTTGTTTTAGTAACACTACAAAATCTGCCAATATTTTTACAATAAATTGAGATGTTAGTACATTGTGGGGTACAAGAATTTAGGTAAGGTACCTGTGCCACGTGTCATGCATGTCCATGGCTGAGAAGCCCTTTATCATGCCGAGGAGGCCACACGCTCAAATAGTAAGGCCACGTCAGTGGCACATTGCCAGAGGAGGTCCTGCTGTTGAGAAAAAGTTTCGGAGAGGGGGTTAGCCCTAACATGACTGGAGGGATGGTGGCTACCTCCACATTCAATGCATCCCACCAAACCCACTGGTTGCATTTATGTGGAGAAGAACTCTAAACAGTGCCGCCTAGGCCACTTCAACTCACAAGAGGTCTGGGGAGGTGTCTGATGGGACAAGCACTCAAGTGGTGGACTCGGTAATCAACAAATGGAGGGCTAAGATTGCCTGAAGGGAACTATATAATGTGAAAGACCCTCCAAAAGGAGGGAGGAGAAATCTGTAGAGAAAACATTGTAGTATTAAGAGAAGGAACTGTAATCAAATCCAAGAGAAATATATTCAATAGCTACTCTCCTCGGACATCGCCAAGAAAGAATTTATGTGCATCATATTTGTCTATTCATTATTTTTTTTCCTTACTCTCTTATCATCTTTGACCCATTAAGGGTGTCGTCACTTCATTGAAGCCTAGCTTTCAGCCCACTATCTACAAATTTATTGTGTTCCGTTCTTTGGGCCTTAATCCATTCATCTTTTGGACCAAAGAACCAAAGTCCGCCCTTACATACATCATAGGTCAAAACTAAAAGCATGAGTGTTGTGAAAATATTGTGAAATTTTGTTGTGTTTTTAGACTTACTTAAGTGGGAGATTTTTTTTTTTTTTTTTTTTTCATATCATGGTACAGTTTGTGTGTAGCCTTTGTTTTACTATTCTAATATCAGGAGGGGCAAAAAAACTACACTAATAAGTAGAAGTATATATAAATGGATTTTTAGGTCCCCCTTGGCCCTGCCCTTGTCGGTGTGGCCACTGCCACCACCTGGGTTCATGAGGTGAGCCAATGTTCTATATGGGTTTAGTTTGAGCTGAGGGATTTGAGTTAAAGAGGTGTGAGTTCTTCATGATCTTTGTTAGTGGCGACTCTAGGAATTTTTTTCTAGGGGGTCATTAAGAAACTTAAATTAAACAAAATTTAATATAAAAAAAAATTGAATATATTGAGTTATCAAAAAAAAACACACACACACACACACACAAATACATGAAGTTTTACAATTTCTTTCTACAAGTTTTCATATTTTGAAATCTTTTCATGATAATTTATTATTAGTTGTCATTATTTATTGTCAATGTAAGTATAACCATTTTATTTTGTTAAGTTTGTATAATATTTTTTTTTTTATGCAATTGTGGTTCCATATTTGTCATTGTTTTTATAAAAACTAGTTTAAACTAAATGACAAAACTCAACCCCACTTGCACTGTATAATTATTAACCCACACTTATTCATACATAAATAATCCACTAAGGGTGTGTTTAGATACCACTTATTTTGCTGAAACTGAAAAATTATTGCTGAAAGTACTGTAGATCAAGGTAAAAATTAGTTGAAATAGTACAGTGAGACTCATGAATAGTGCCAAAAAGTGCAGTGGACTCATGAATAGTAACAAAAATAAGCTGAATAGTGAAATAATTTTAATTTTTCATTGTAACCCAAACGCACACTAAGTTGTTGTTTGATTATTGTGGGATAAGCTGATATGTGACCAGGGTGTGGAAGATTTAAAACATGGTGTGCAAAAAAATTTTTAAGAGTAAATTAGATTAGTAAAGCAATATTATGTATATAATTTTTTTTTTTTTTTTAAGTCAGGGGGTTCGTTTGAACCCCTTGAAATGTATGTGTAGCCGCTTCTAATCTTTGTTTTCAAATTTTAGATTTTGGTCTGAAATTGTGTCATTTAGGTTCGAGATTTTTGTTTTAAGTTTAGGTATGAAACAACGTAGTTTTGATGCATGCTAGCTCTTCACTTGGTCATCACTAAAATGACGTAGTTTAGGGGTTGATTTGGCAAAAAAAAAAAAAAAAACACATTAGCATGATGATGTGTCACTTAACAGCAAAAATTAATTGTGGGGTGAATTGCTAATGGAATCAAACTTCAGGGTGTGAAGTCATGTAATATATATATATATATATATATATATATTCTTGATAGGGTAATATTCAATCTTGATATGGCTTTATCCATTTTCACCTAAATTGGTGAAATTATATCCAATAATTACTTATGGATTACTCCGTTCGTCTCAAATTGTTTGGCCTGTATTCCATTTTGGGATGTCCCAAAATTATGTCCTGTTTAAAAAGTAAAACACCATTAATTTATAAACATTCCCTTTATACCCTTAATTTATTTGTGGGAACATTTTTTTAATTAAAAAAAAAAAACTAAAAACAGTAGATTTCTAATCTACATAATTAAAAATTGATTTAAAGATAAAGATTGAATTTCGATTAGGCTTGGTGGCTATAAAATTTGGATTTGAATATACTGAGAAACAATGATTTAATTTTCAAAATTTTTGGTAAAAGTTTATGTTCTTTAATTTTACAATATAAGCATGGTTATAATTACCGTTCAAGTTCAAGTTAAATAAAAAAATTTAAAAATTTAAAAATTTAAAAACCATTTTTCCTGCACTAATTCAATGTACCTATATATTGCTATTTTTTTAAAAAGATTTTTATATATAAATAATTAATCAATTATTATTATTATTATTATTATTATTATTATTATTATTATTATTATTATTATTATTATTATTATTATTATTATTATTATTATTATTATATAACTGAGTCTCTAATGTAAATACGTAATTTTGAAACATCCCTGATAGTTTATCACTTTATAGTTTATACTATATTTATTATACACCATTTTTTGGAACCCTTTGTACCTCATGCTTTTAATCACTTCATTCTCAAAAAAAAAAATGCTTTTAATCACTAGATGCATGCATCGTTCTTGCGTGTTAAACAAGCTGCCAATTGACAACCCACTGGGATAGCCGAGAATTTTAACAATCAAGATTGTTCACACTGCATAGTATATAACTCATTCTCTCTATTGTATAATTTATAAATATGCACAATAAGAACTTTTGTGATAAGAATTGAGAATGCCACAGGGCCCACGAGTACATCCTGGATAAAAAATCATCCCACTTTTTGATTACTTGACTAAGACTTATGCTTGGCAATCTCTTTAGATGAAAAGTAAATGACATTAATGAGTATACAGTGAAAACTTATAAGCATCCTTGGTACTATATTTTCTAAATTGGAAATCCAATTGAGGTATTAGATTTGTTGTTTGTGGAACTTACCTTCAATGGAAGAAGTCTTTTTTTTTTTTTTTTTTTTTTTTTTTTTTTTTAATTTAGGAAAAAGAATATGGATGGAATTGTTGTGACCTAGATTTTCTCACAATTCTTAAACCGTATATAAACCCAACCATTGTAAATCAATTCTCACATCCTGTTCTATCAAAAACAAAATATTAAAAATTACACTCTGAAAATTGAAGGACGAAAGTTTGGTGTACAACAAAACTTTTTTACAACTTGTGATTGCGACGATTGGTAGTCCGTTTATCTGGAAGGTGTACTTGTACAAGGAGTTTTGTATCAAATGTTGAAAATAGGAGGTTGTTCGTGGTGTGTCATGGAGTTTTGGGTTCCATATTCATAATAAAATACTTTACTTGAGTTTGGGGTTCCATAACCATAATAAGATGCTTTTACTTATATTTTATACAATAAAAGTATCTGTTCTTTGATCTCACCCTCTCTTACCGGTTTCTATTGATTGGGTTTCTTTAGGAAATGAATTTATTAATGAATTGAACTTGTATTGTGATTCTGAATCTTAAATTGTTTCACTCTTATGGGTGTAAAGGATACTCCCATTTGCAGTGTTATACTATATTAGTTGTAGGACTCTTATACGTTACCCTTTATCCTTTTGTAGAGGCTTTTTCTGCAACATAAAATAAAAGGAGACTGTAAAATTGGTTAAGAAACTCCATTATTTTCTTAAGTATATTTCAACAAATTTTCCTCCCCTTGAACTGATTCATTATAAGATACAAGTTTTCTCATGTACTCAAAGTTTAGTGAATAAATTTACATAATGGGCTTGTTAGAATATAAGCCCAGACTTTAATAGGGCTCATACAAGAACTTTAATATTTTTTTCGTATCATAAGGGAATGGGTTTTGCAAATGAGCGTAAGTTTTTCACACGTGTGATTAAATTTGTGTGATTTGGACTATTTAATCAAATTTAATATACACATATTACAATCTTACAGATTTTCTGTGTCTCATATAATTAGAAACCAATGAAGAGGATCGTCGTCTCATAAAAAAAAAAAAAAAAAAATCTCCAAATCGTTTTATTTGGCCATAGATTATACATAAACAAAGTATTAGCACTGTTCTTCGTATAATATTCTGAAGAATATAAACTAGTTCCTACGACGTTAACCAACATTTATAGCTATCTCTAGAAAGTTGACAAGTAGTTTTTAGCAAGGTTTGAATGTTATCCCTTCTAGATAATTACCTACCACTTTGTTTTCAAAGATTTGAATCTTAAAAAGTGAAAGCATACTTTTTGTTTTTCTTTTTTGAGAAACAAAGCATACTTTTTTCAATTGGTCAATGATGTCAATTGCCTCACTATGGGCAAAATCCCTTGGCCACTAGATTTGGGTAAATTGAAGTAATTAGGGTCACCATCAAATTACAATTCAATCAGGTAATACTTTGTTCTTATTATGATATTTCTTTTTTGCTGAACACATCCTTGACTTATGTGTAAATCCATAACATACATGCTTTTCATCCAGCACTCTGATTATCTATATGACTTGTTGAGAAATTTGTATTTCAAAATGTTTACGCATCTATGCAAATGAATAGAATGTAGAAACCTCATTTTACATACCAAAGCAACCTTAGCCAAAAGTTCCGTGCAGAATATTAAATATAATTGATTTTATTTATTTTGAATCCTTGATTACAACTTATCAAAGAATGACAACTTTTACACAATATTAATCCTTTCTCTTTCTTTTTTGTTGGCAACAATCAACTTATTTTTTTACCATGAGGAACTCAAATACAAATGTATAATTGAAAACAATTGAACAAATTGAAGACATATATGTAACAATTTTCTTGAAAAAATTAAATGCCAGCTGTGTAAGGTACGTTGGTAGCCGGCAACCATGAACCACCGGAGATGAAGTTTGCGACGGTGTATTGTGAAGCCACGGATGCACTAGTAATGACATGGTAGCCAGGCCAATTGACCCTCTTAGTAGTCGATGAGCCCGGCCCCGTGTTAGCGTACTCCCCATAATACAAGGTCTTAAGGGCAAAATTTCCACTCCATTCCATCCATCCAGCTGGAGCAATCAAGCTATCTAAGTATGTTTTCATGAAAACCGTGCGTGAGTACTCCTTCCATGGCCTCCCTAAGTATGTTGTAACTGAGCTCTGGGACGCCTTTAAATCTGAAGCAGCCTTAACTGTACAATCATGAATGGAAATTCCAGTGTTTTGATTAGGGTCAGTCCTACCTTGGGCAGTGAGAGTGTTGGTCTTGTTAGGAGGGTAACGTGCATAAATGTTACAATTTTGCAACACAACTGCGGCATTTCCAAATATGAAATCAACTGTACCATATATGTCACATTCCCTGTAGAATTGCCTTTGGGAGTGGACATAAAGGGTGTCTTGGTACCCTTCGAAGCTACACCTATAAAATACCGATAGATCAGACCCTGAACGAAGGGCCACGGCTTGTTGATTTGCTGCTCCGGCAGTGTTCCTTATAGTGATGTCGCGAGCAATGAATCCATCTCCCACAACAGCTGAAAATTCAAAATAACAAAAGCTTAATTTTCATGTCAAAAATATTTTACTCAAATTCTAGATTAACATTCATTATTTTAGTAAAATTATGACTGTTTAAGGTGTAAGACATAATATTTTGAGGTACTTAAGTATTAGCAAGTTAGGAACACAAGTAATTAAATACGACAGTAATTATTAGCATAATTAATATCATTACTCTTATTATATATACACAAGCAATTCCTTGTTGGCCACCTTTGATTGAAACTTAATTAAGCAAACAAAACCTATCCAAAAATAAAATAAAAACATTAAAGTTATGAACAAATCAGATCGTGAATTTTTCTCCTAGTGGGCCATGCCCTACGACTTGTACGAATTTTAATGGGTTCTTGTAATCTTGTCCACATTTTTTATAGATGCAAAGGGTTTGGTAGCTAGTTGGTACCATAGCGTAGAGACAGGCTCAAGCTAGGTAATTTAATCTTGTCATTTTCTACTTGACATGCAAACATAGATACGTCTTCAAATATTTGTTAAACCACTTAAAAGTCAATACACTGTTACTCAACAACTTTTAAACCCTATAGAATATTCATCTATTAATGTTCTTGTAAATGTTTATAATAATACTTAACTACTTAACCATGTCACTGATTACGCGTTTTTTTTTTTTTTTTAATATAAGATAAAATTTTTACTCTAACATAATCTAAATATATATGTATGTAAAATTCACTCTTGGAAATTTAAATCTCAGTTCTTACCCTTCACATCCCACAAGCATTTATATTTGTAGAGTAACCACCACACTAAGGGTGCGCGGTGATGTCAATGATTACGCCTTAAGTCTTATATATAATGTCAAATTTCAGTTTCATGGTATTATTAAATCAAAGTTATTCGTGCGCATGAAGGGCAGGTGGATTCCGTTCTTGATCAAAAAGGGTAGGTGGAGTTGCGTAAAATCACGCAATATTAGAATAATTTTGTAAATCGATGAATCTCTTGTTTATGGTAACTTAATTAAGAGAGAGAATATTATAGTATTAATCTAGAAATTCTGGACCATTGTCCTTTTCGGCCTATTCCTTGCAAAAACATCCATTGAAAAAGAGAACCCAATTTGACAAAAAAGAAATTTTCCACAAATTTTTGTCAAATTTAATGCTATAGTCATCGTACTTAATTAAATTTGATAAAGAAAGCCAAAACATAATTGATAATCAAAGTACTTTGGAAAGAAAGTATCTCATGTATCCAATATATATTGAACATATGAACTCCAATTTGATGACAAAAAAAAAACTTCTTACACAAAATTTTGTCAAATTTGATTACTTATTAATCCTACTTAATTTTGAAACAAAAGCCAAAACATGTCATTGATAACCAAAGTCTCTTGAAAATTAAGAAAGTATCTATCTGATATATGTATCGGATGTGAGTCTTACACACTCATGAGAACCCCATGTTGTAGGATATCCAATACATATATTAGATGCAAGAGATCATTTTTCTTTTCTTTGAATCTAAACCTACATGTGTAACCCTGGAGAAATTAAAAATAAATGAAAAAACAAAACCAAAACCAAGCCTTGGTTTGGTGAATGGCATGCATTATGAAATATGACTCCTTTTAAATTCAGAGTTTGATGAGTAATCTAATTAAAATTTTTAAATTATACACTCAATAACTCAGCTGACTTACATATTTAAAAATTCAATTGAGGTCAATTTACGTAGGGAGATGCCTCTTTTTTTCTTTTTCTTTTTTCTTTTTTCTTTTTTTTCTTTTTTTCCGAAAAGGTTAGAAGTTTCTTGGTATTCTTGCATTACTTGGTCCAAACCTTTCAAACCTCTAAACTTCCACTTCTTATTAATCTCTTTTATCTCATATCTAAACCTAACTTTTCTTAGTCCAAGCCATGATTTTATCCACTAGACATATAAATATATATTTAATATTTTATAGGGAACCAATTAATAGCAATTTCTTAGCACAAAAATTTAGCATATATTATTAGATGTCAATTGAATTTACTTACCAATAGTGGCTGAATTGAAGGTTGTAGAACCTCCACCAACACTTTTGCTCCCAGTGACTATGGTTTTTCCTATACCATCTCCCACCAACATAATATTCTTCAACTTTATCTCAACGTTTTCTTTGTATGTCCCAGCCTTTACATATATCACAAACCTTCCACTTCCTGACTGTGACGACGCTGCACTTATCGCCTCCTTTATCGTCTTATAATTCCCTGAACCATCTTGTGCCACCACAATATTAGCCTTAGGAGTTGAAGAAGACTGCAAGAGTTTCCGGTCGCCGGGCCTAACCCATGTTGGGAAACCATGTTTATAACTCGGTACAGTGTATGGAACTTTGTTAAGAGCCAAAGCGTTGCTAATTAGCTTAGAAACATTGTTTGACATCAAGGGCAAGAGATTGTCCGGGACCCCTAGTTCAATAAACCCGGCCCAACACGTCTCAAGGTTGGTTAGAGCCGTGCTGAGCCATGTCTGAGCATCGGTTTGGCTGCACTTGACATTAGGGTCGATGGTTTTGTTAAGCCTAAGGTGGGTGTACTCATAAAGCTCAAGGCAATCAGCCCATGCAGTCTTTTCACGAGCATTTCTGCACTTGGGCCCTAGTGAAAATATGTTACTTTGAGCTTTTAGGGCACGTTCTAGTGCAAGTTGCTTTGAAATTGTAAAAAAATCGGACTTCTGCTTGATGGGGTTGTGGTAATTAGGGTTATGGCTTAAAAAATACTCACATGGCTCAGGGTTTGGGGTTTGGCTGCACCATTTTTTAATATCTGCTTGAGAGTAACCAAGAATGGTTGGAGACAGAAAAAGAGGCACAAATAGAAGTGTAACCAATGCTCGAAGTGCAACCAATGCTCGAAGTGCCATGTTTTGGCCTTTTCGATGGGCTATAAGAAATGTTGTACAGACAAGGGACAATATTAGATGTGAATGATTGGGTGTTTGGGATTTGTATGGGACTTCATGCCTCGAAACTGATACTTATATAGAAGAAGAAAACGATAAGAGTCGTAACAATGTGGCTAGCTCAACATTTTTTTTTCTTCTAGTTTTTATAATAATTAATGACTTTTTTTTCTTTTTTTTCAAAATTAGAATAATGAATGATATTATAAAATAGATAACATATTAGAGCCGCGGCTAACAATATTTTTATAAAATATTACTTATAATACTGTTAGTGTTGCAATAGTTTGTACTTTGGTTTGGAATAGTTTTTGAAAAACTAACTAATATTGACTATATTTAATTGTATGTAGACCTTAGATGATGAAGGACATGCTTGGAGGCTAGAAACGCGTATGCATGCAATAAATATTGTATGAATGAAAATTTAGCGTCGGAATCTTAATGTGTGGAGTTCTAATCACATAGGTAATTGGGACAGCGCCTATCTATATTGAAGCAGCTTTGGACATTTTTTGATTAGGAATGTCATGCTCGGTTTATGGTCAACTTGCTTCTGTGGCTGGACCACAGGATGATATGAATGATCAAAATTAAAAAGATTATCGGATTCGATTATTCTTTCTTTTCTTGATAAGTACTATCTGATGCGATTATCTTTTTGATTGAATAGACTAATCAATGGCTTTTTAGGATGGTTCCATTTTGGTGTACACCATGTTTGATTTTAAGTCTTTTATTGACAATATAAAAGACTTTACTAATTGAACTAATAAAAACTTAAGTCATAAACTTTTCAAACTAAGTTCTTTCACCCCTAACTTGCCCCAATCTTAATTAAGTTCTCTCTCTCTTTCTCACTCCAACAAACTTAATAGTAAAACTCTTTAAAAGCAAAATATTTTTCCTACAAATGATTAGTTGTAGTCTTCTAATAAAAATTAAATATTGTTTTGTATCTCATGATATAAAACACCTACAAGAGTGGTGATTCACTAGTTTTATATTAACAAAGTGTTGATTTTCTTTTATTATGTTATTAATGTGTGTGAGTTAAACTTGTGGCACATATATATATGTATAGCTTTGCTTTCTTTGTTTTCTAAACTAATAAAATAGCACACCGCGTGATCTTTTCTCATCACTCAAAAAGCATGATTTTTCTTAAACCATTTTTGTAGTCACCTGCTCTCCTTCATCCTTCCACTCATTAAACAAATAATATATAAAAATTCTTCCTACTTCTTGGTATAAAAGGTGTTATATATAATTTTGTGGACTTTCTACCTTATAAATTTATGTAGATTTGTAAGGTGTCAACTTCCGTTGGCTTTGTTATATCCTAAGAATGGCATGCTACTGACCCCTTTGCACTGATAATAGTACCAAGATGGCGCGAATCATCTCAAAAGAAAAACTTAGTCTTTATCTCAATCTCTATCACTTACCTCGTTATAATTTATTTTATATATGTTGTTATTTGTAGTAGGATTTCTCATATTCTCTAACATATATAAAACCAAACTTTTATATCAAATGATATAAATATTCTATGACTTATACGCATGAAACACTTACAATCGTTCATCAAAAAAAAAAAAAAGAAACACTTACAATCCCCTTTTCTAACATTTGATATAGAAAATATTGTCCTTTTGTTTTCAAAGATAATTTTTAGGCAAAAAAAAAAAAAAAATTTGTTGCTAAATGGAAAAAATACAAATTAGATTCTTCAAATTTGATCAATTGTCATTTTAATCCTGTATATAAGTTTTACTTTTGCCATTTTGGTCCTATAAGTTCACATTTATTGTCACCATAAAAAAATTTGTTAAAGAGGATTAACAATGGCATAAATTTGAACTTATAAGACCAAAATCACAATTAACAGTAGCATAAATTCAAACTTAAGTTTGAACTTAAGGGTGTAATTTATATTTTTGTGTTTAAAAAAAATTAATATGTTTTTAATATTAAAATTTTATTTTTTAATGGTAAACTGGAGTTATGGACAAAAGAACTAATAGTAACAAAAAATGCGAACTTACCGAATCAAAAAGACTATTAATATTTTTGCCTAAATTTAATGGGTTTAATTGACTAAATTTTATTGGTGTAATTTATATTTTTGCCAAATTGTTGTATAATAATTTGTATCTATGATATACCTGTGATAACTTTCACTTCGGTAGGAAAATTTTTAAATAGAAGATTAACAGTACTTTCATAACAAATTTTTTTTGTCAAACCGGAAAGAGTTTTATTTATAAATAATATAAACCACATGGTCTAATGATGAATCCAAAAAGGTAGAGCTACTCATTATTGTGTATTATTTCAATCAATAAAACACTCGTAGTACCAAGGTACATTAATGTTACGGTCATATTTTTCATATATTGGTATATCTTTTAACAAAACTCATTTTACTTGTGTTTGAGTAGTTCTAAGTAGTTTCTAGAATATCATAAAGTATGTTTTACAAATTAGACAAGTGTCATTTTAAAAACATAAAGACTACACAAAAAAAACAAATGAAGAATAGCTAAAAAAGTAAACCTCGACACTAGTCTCAACAATAGCTCAATACTAGCTTCTATCAAGAATAAATGAAGAATATTGATACCTCTCGATCTATCGAGTTTTGCAAATTTAGATTTCTCTAATCTATTTTTCAGCCCATGATAACTTGGACTTATAGGGTTTCATTCACTAAACTTTTATGGGATATAAAAACTTTATTTTAAAGTCATCACAAGATATAGAGACTCAATTAGAGAACCTATACACTTATTGTGAAGCTATTGCATTATTATGCGTCTTAGGATTTTGCGACCACGTGCTTCCTTCTCTACAAATGTATTGAAGAACTTTGCATCAAACAACAAGCTTCAAGTTGCTGAGAATTAGTCATGTACTAGGATCTGTTCAAAGGGAAGAAGTCTCTACAAATTTGAGACCAATTGAGAATTGACGTAAGGATTCAACTGTCAGTTACTATTCTGAGATAGACTAGGTTTGGAGTAAGAGTTTTTTGTACTTGTAATCTCTTGATTTTGATTAGTGATTCTTGGGAGTGGTGACCTAAATATCATCTAGTGGGATTTTTTCCTTGTGAGAGGTTTTTCCCATTAGTCAACAAAATACCATGTCAATTTATTTTCCGTTACACTCTAGATTATTTGGCAATTTATTCATGCCTCTACAATTTTCATGTAATTTGACATAATTACTCAACTTGAGTAATTTAATTAATTAACTGGAGTCAATCTATAACCCAACAATTATAAAATTACTAACATATGATGAAAGCTTGACTCATGAAAATGAAAAATTAAAAGATTTTTGAGAGTTCTTAAGATAAGTTCACACTAAAAATTTTAAAATCCTATCAACCTATTATGAACTAAGTGGATTGAATTTTGTTAAGTTAATAATGTTTAAACAAATATTGACTAATACCTTTTTGTTATATGTTTAAATTATTGATGAAATGATAAAATCATCCATATCATTTTCCAATGTGTGAATCTACTATTGGAAAAGAGTGTTTGTTGCCAACCAGCATGCATGGATAGTGAAAGAAACGTAGGTTTAAAATTGAAATTTTCAAGTTTCAAAAAAAAAAATATTTTTTTGAAATTTTCTGACTATTTTCATTGTGGAGCCCCAATCGTTAAACTACTCTGGCCCACTCTATACCCGGCCGAAGGCCCACGCCGAGGATACTGTGAAGGCCGAGGATATAATAAAAATAGCTGAGGTCACCCAAAGGCCTCGTCGAGGATGACACGTCCTCGGCACACCGACTTCGCTAAAGGGAAAATATCCCTCATTCGTTGAATATATCTCACCAACATTCTGACTGCTTTAATGGTGATGTGACCAACAAACCCAGTTGCCTCGGTTACTTCAACTAATAGAAAGTCTGCAAAGACGGTTAAGAACTAACATAAAGCCTGCTAATTACAGGTGATGGGACAAATCCCTGTACACAGAGTCCAGATAATTGACAAGTGGATGGTTAAGATCAACAAAAAGGAGACTATATATCCAGGAGGGCTCCCAGCATAAGGGGGGATATTTTTTCAATGATAAGTAAGAAAAGAATAATAGATCCTCGACCTGGGCCGAGGACAAATATGCTTCACAAATACTTAGCCAAATTCTCACATTTAGATTCCAATAAATCTCATGCCATCAGTTATTTATTATAAACTTTATACCAGCTATTGTTTACTTCGGTGATGCCAAATCCTTAAACCCACATCTCTACAAATTTTATTGTTAAGGGTCCGTTACAAATTGAGTCCTTACAATTGGTGCCGTCTGTGGGGAGGAATTTGTGCGCTGGCAAGTACGGTGATCGGTGTAAAGAAATTAAGGGCAACTTTTTTAGAAACAATATACCAAAACAATACAATCTACTACAGTAACAATCATTCAGAAGTCAACAATCACAAGAACAAGAATATGCGAAAAATAGAAAGAGACAAAACAAGTCTACTTCTTTTATTCATATATGAAGAAAAATTACATCTTTTACAAGTGAAGCCCGTGGGACTTGTTCTAAAACTAACTACAAAGGCAGACGCTTGACAAATCCGGCAGAGGAACAAAAGGTAGAAAGCAAAGCTGACTGAAGAACAAAAGATAGAAAAGAAGTGAAAGAAGAGATGAAGAACAAAAGGTAGAAAGCAAAGCTGGCTGAAGAACAAAAGATGGAAAAGAAGTGAAGGAAGAGAGGAGGAAAGAAGAGAAAGAAAACTGGCAGAGGAACAAAAGACAGAAAAGAAGGCTGGATGAGAAGTAAAAGAAGAGGAAAAGAAAAGAGGAAGGCTCGTTAAGGAGCAAAAGAAAAAGAGGAAAAAGAGAAAAGAGGGAAGAAGAGCTACATAGGAGGTGGAAGAGGTCGCGGCACAGGACGGCTCCACTTCTGGGTTCCGCCTGGTTTCCCTCCCACCCCCAATACAGTCGGCTTGAAGGGTCAAGGGCCCATACCCAAGGGAAGGTGGTTACGTTCTTCCTGGATCCTCCTCTAAATGGCGAGGAGGGTTCCTCCTTTAGTTAGGTCGAAAAGAAGGAGAACCCTTGGATTTCCCCTACTCCAACCCCAACGTGACGTCCAGGGTCGGAATGCCATTCTCGGCTCCTGATAGGGCCTGTGCATCCCCAAGATTGCCCTTTCCAAAGGCCAACTCATTCGAAGGGGCTCAAACGACTATGTTTGGCAGAGCCTTTTTGGGGTGATATTCTTGGGAGAAATTTAAGATAGATGTCTGTCAAGTGTGAAGGAAAAGGTTGCCCTAGAAATGCCTTATCTAGAGGGCGGAATATTGATGAGGGCCAATCCGCAATAAATCCCAGGGAGAGATTTCCGAAGGCAATAATTCCGCCCCAAGTTCCAAGGGGCCTATCAACCGTTAGATCCTCGTAGATCCATGGCTGGCATTAATGAGGAGGCGCCTCATTAAACGAGAAGGCGCCGAAACGTCAAAACACATTACTCGGACAACCCAGGAGACACCTCGTAATCAGAAGGGTCCCATCAAACGAAGAGGCAAAACACGGTAAGGTCTTATCCTCCACCAACTCCAGCATTTATTATTATTATTTCGCTTGAAAAGTGTAATTATTTAATGCTTATTGTAAATTATAGCAATGTAGAATTAAAACGGCTACGGATAAATAGATAAAATAAATTATAAAATGAGAAAACTAGGTACTGGACAGAACCAAGGCATTGCATGGTCCTCGGACCCAAGCCTCATGGGGAAATCAGATACTTCAGATGATTAAATGAGAAAACTAGGTACTGGACAGAACCAAGGCATTGCATGGTCCTCGGACCCAAGCCTCATGGGGAAACCAGATACTTCAGATGACTAAAATGAGAAAACTAGGTACTGGATAGAACCAAGGCATTGCATGGTCCTCGGACCCAAGCCTCATGGGGAAACCAGATACTTCAGATGACTAAAATGAGAAAACTAGGTACTTGACAGAACCAAGGCATTGCATGGTCCTCGGACCCAAGCCTCATAGGGAAACCAGATACTTCAGATGAACAATGAGAAAACTAGGTACTGGACAGAACCAAGGCATTACATGGTCCTCGGACCCAAGCCTCATGGGGAAACCAGATACTTCAGATGACTAAAATGAGAAAACTAAGTACTGGACAGAACCAAGGCATTGCATAGTCCTCGGACTTAAGCCTCATGGGGAAACCAGATACTTCAGATGATTAAATGAGAAAACTAGGTACTAGACAGAACCAAGGCATTGCATGGTCCTCGGACCCAAGCCTCATGGGGAAACCAGATACTTCAGATGACTAAAATGAGAAAACTAGGTACTGGACAGAACCAAGGTATTGCATGGTCCTCGGACCCAAGCCTCATGGGGAAACCAGATACTTCAGATCACTAAAATGAGAAAACTAGGTACTGGACAGAACCAAGGCATTGCATGGTTCTCGGACCCAAGCCTCATGGGGAAACCAGATACTTTAGATGACTAAAATGAGAAAACTAGGTACTGGACAGAACCAAGGCATTGCATGGTCCTCGGACCCAAGCCTCATGGGGAAACCAGATACTTCAGATGAACAATGAGAAAACTAGGTACTGGACAGAACCAAGACATTGCATGGTCCTCGGACCCAAGCCTCATGGGGAAACCAGATACTTCAGATGACTAAAATGAGAAAACTAGATACTGGACAGAACCAAGGCATTGCAGTGTCCTCGGACCCAAGCCTCATGGGGAAATCAGATACTTCAGATGACTAAAATGAGAAAACTAGGTACTGGACAGAACCAAGGCATTGCATAGTCCTTGGACCCAAGCCTCATGGGGAAACCAGATACTTCAAATGACTAAAATGAGAAAACTAGGTACTGGACAGAACCAAGGCATTGCATGGTCCTCGGACCCAAGCCTCATGGGGAAACCAGATACTTTAGATGACTAAAATGAGAAAACTAGGTACTGGACAGAACCAAGGCATTGCATGGTCCTCGGACCCAAGCCTCATGGGGAAACCAGATACTTCAGATGAACAATGAGAAAATTAGGTACTGGACAGAACCAAGGCATTGCATGGTCCTCGGACCCAAGCCTCATGGGGAAACCAGATACTTCAGATGACTAAAATGAGAAAACTAGATACTGGACAGAATCAAGGCATTGCATGGTCCTCAGACCCAAGCCTCATGGGGAAACCAGATACTTCAGATGACTAAAATGAGAAAACTAGGTACTGGACAGAACCAAGGTATTGCATAGTCCTCGGATCCAAGCCTCATGGGGAAACCAGATACTTCAGATGAACAATGAGAAAACTAGGTACTAGACAGAACCAAAGCATTACATGGTCCTCGGACCCAAGCCTCATGGGGAAACCAGATACTTCAGATAACTAAAATAAGAAAACTAGGTACTGGACAGAACCAAGGCATTGCATGGTCCTCGGACCCAAGCTTCATGGGGAAACCAGATACTTTAGATGACTAAAATGAGAAAACTAGGTACTGGACAGAACCAAGGCATTGCATGGTCCTCGGACCCAAGCCTCATGGGGAAACCAGATACTTCAAATGAACAATGAGAAAACTAGGTACTGGACAGAACCAAGGCATTGCATGGTCCTCGGACCCAAGCCTCATGGGGAAACCAGATACTTCAGATGACTAAAATGAGAAAACTAGGTACTGGACAGAACCAAGGCATTGCATGGTCCTCGGACCCAAGCCTCATGGGGAAACCAGATACTTCAGATGAATAATGAGAAAACTAGGTACTGGACAAAACCAAGGCATTGCATGGTCCTCAGACCCAAGCCTCATGGGGAAACCAGATACTTCAGATGACTAAAATGAGAAAACTAGGTACTAGATAGAATCAAGGCATTACATGATCCTCGGACCCAAGCCTCATGGGGAAACCAGATATTTTAGAATAAAAGCCAAGCACTAGACAAAATTTAAACATTGCATGGTCCAAAGCCTCAGGCCAGCAGGAAGAACATTTCCTCATAAAAGCTAAGTGCTAAGAAAAACCAAGGTCTCGCATGGTCTCTGGACCCAAACCTGCATGGGAACCAGTCACTATGAGGCAATACAAACGCTGAACAGAACCAGGGTTCTTGTATGGATCACGAGTCCAAAACTAAGGCAAAGCCAACCCCTTTTAGGCGCTAAATAAACGAGCCCCATCAGGGACGAAAACCATGAGAAATTGAGCGCTATAGCACAAACGACCCAAACCTATCCATCCTCGAGCGACCCTTTGTGCAAAAAGAAAGCTGCAAAAACAGCTGAAATAGCGATAACACTGACGATAAGGTAGAGCCCAACAGGCCGAGAAAATGCGCCGAGAAAGTCAAAATCCTCCTCCCCGCCCAAAGGGACGTGCAGCAGAATTTTGAGGGGCTATTGTGGGGCCTCAATCGTTAAACTACTCTGGCCCACTCTATACCGGCCCAAGGCCCACGCCGAGGATACTGTGAAGGCCGAGGATATAATAAAAATTGCTGAGGTCACCCAAAGGCCTCGCCGAGGATGACACGTCCTCGGCACACCGACTTCGCTAAAGGGAAAATATCCCTCATTCGTTGAATATATCTCACCAACATTCTGACTGTTTTAATGGTGATGTGACCAACAAACCCAGTTGCCTCGGTTACTTCAACTAATAAAAAGTCTGCAGAGGTGGCTAAGAACTAACATAAAGCCTGCTAATTACAAGTGATGGGACAAATCCCTGTACACAGAGTCCAGATAATTGACAAGTGGATGGTTAAGATCAACAAAAAGGAGACTATATATCTAGGAGGGCTCCCAGCATAAGGGGGGGATATTTTTTCAATGATAAGTAAGAAAAGAATAATAGATCCTCGGCCTGGGCCGATGACAAATATGCTTCACAAATATTTAGCCAAATTCTCACATTTAGATTCTAATGAATCTCATGCCATCAGTTATTTATTATAAATTTTATACCAGTCATTGTTTACTTCGGTGATACTAAATCCTTCAACCCACATCTCTACAAATTTTATTGTTAAGGGTCTGTTACAAATTGAGTCCCTACAATCATTTTTACTGAAATTGTGTATGAGCAATATAATAAGGTTTTGGGTCCAAAAAAAAAAGTTTTTTATTTATTATTTTTATCTTAACGGTAAGTATTCTCACAGTATTCCTTTCCCACACATTAATACACATAAAATTAATAATTGCATACGTTGATTTTCACATTTTTAACATTAAATATTATAATATCAATATTTAAATTGAGAAAGGTAAATGTGTGCAGATGTGAAATAAGTTACAATATGATAGAATCATTTTTTTTTCTTTTTTCTTTTTCTTTTAACGAATATGATTAGGAATTACTACGTTGAACTGGTCGCGACCAAGCAATTGGACGTGGGTCGGTGCATGAATTATTAATCACCTATAACTTTATGGAGGATAAGACCTACATACCATCACTCTCCATGCCTGCCTTTTTTTTTTTTTTTTCCTTCTTCTTCTTCCAATAACTTGTTCACATGCACGCATAAATGTGACATATATATATATATATATATATATTTTTTTTTTTTTTATGGAAACGGGAGTTCTTATTTATAAGTTGTAATCGTTAAGTGTTCTTCTTTTTCTTTTTTATTATTTCCAGAAATGATTAGATTTCAAAATCACAATTTATATTCCTTCATATTTAAAATAGTTACAAATGATAATAATTAGGTAAAGTGCCTAGCACAGAGATTAAGACTTAGGCAACAATATTGGTCGACTCCTACTAATTCAAAAAAAAAAAAAAAAAATTGAATAATTTTGCTTAACAGCCAATAATTCCTGTCCAGCTCCCAATTTTCTTGCATTTACTAATTTTCTGAGAAAATCTTCTAAAAATAAAAAGTTCACAATAATGCATTCCATTTGGATTAAGGCTCATGAAGAGTGGAGACACCAATTAATTCTGTTTAATTTTTTCAATATCCTTCCAAGGTACTATCTGTAAACAATTTTAAAAATGGTAATTGATCATCAAATCTAGTGAAGGTACCATTGTCCGAAAAAAAAAAAAATATATATATATATATATATATAGCAGAGTATCAAGTTTAGAAGTACAAAATATTTATTAATAAACATAATTTAAGGGCCAATAATAGTGGCAAGAATGTAGTTCTCTACATGATCGACATTCCTATCCAATGATAAAGGGTTAATTTAATATTAATCTCAGATATCTTAGATGTGAAGGGACCTAATAATATTAATTTCTTAGAGATACATTAAATAAAAATATCTGTTCATATATTCAATTAGCTTGGATATATTTAAACTTACATGCTTGATACGTAATGTAAGTTACGTCATTATTTTGATAATCAGGTGGCTAACTTTTAGGGCATGCCTTGGTGACTGGTGAGCAAACTGGTCTTTGGTTTGGTTGCAGTAATTCAATTCTATATGGTCAGTCCAACAAATTAACAAAACAAAGCAAAAATGGAGATGAGTTCTTTAGTTTCTCAACATTAATTCCAGGTATTTAGTTTACCTTGAAGAATTGAAATGCTGGTCCAAAATGTGTTACCAAATATTATGCAGTTAAAGTTTTTTTTTATTCGAGAAACACACACACATATATAAGAGAAGGGGAATGAGAAAAGGGAATACATTCACACGCCAACACCAAAACTGCATGCGGTAGTTAGTATCGCGGAGCAAGTGATAAACCCCTTTTCAATATCACACTTTACTGATGTGGAACAACTCGACAACGTTAAAGTTAATTATGTATTTCAGAAGCTATTGAATAGAAATACTAAGCTCCAACCCACGCAACTCATGTGGGCGAGTTGTGTGGGTTCGAGCTAATTGGTATTTCTAATCATCTCAAAAAAAAAAAAATATATATATATATATATATATGTATATAAGTAATTGGTCCTATAACTTGTGTAGGTACTTTTGATAATTGTCAGTTTTAGAATGGTAAATTTCATTGTGAAGCTGATATGATTGTATAGTACTTATTTGGTGTACTTTTGATTAACGTTCAGTGTTTCCTTTCTAATACATCGAAATTTTTTGGCTGAAATTCGTTTGTAACCAAAAATCATTATGAATTATATAAATTTCCCTTGTGAATTGTGAAGATAAATTAGATTGATTCACTATACCAACCAATACCAAATTCCATAGTAGCACTACTGGTAGTAGTCAAGCAATCTGTGCGATAAACTTTGGTCCAAGATTGAAATCAGACATGGCGGATTCAACTTGTGCTGTGTCAAAAGATAGAACCAGCCCCTATATATTTTTGGTTCCATGTCCAAGAAAAGATTCATATTTTTCTAAGAACAAACTAGTTTCTGGTCAACACTTCTGTTCTGGGACTTTTCAGAGAAAACCGAATTCCATGCCTAATCTATCTGACAAATAGTAGAAGCCGAAATGAAAATGTCAAACAATTAATATACCCTTAAATATAAGAACCAACTTAGCAAAATATAAGAACCAATTGATACTAAATACTTTTTTTGAAATAGAATTTGGAGATCAAGCACTAACTGGTAGGGCTAGCGAGTTATGTAAATGACAAACAATTTATTTTTAGTTTTATGGGAGATGTTTGACAAAATTATTTGTCTATTTTTTGTTGTTGATAGAATTATTATTTGTCTACTTGAACATTAATATTGCTAGTGGGGAATCGGCTTGGTTGAACTTAACGAACTCTTTGAGTGTGTGTGTATATATATATATATATATATATTGTATATATTGTGTTATAATAGCTAATTTAATTGACAAATCAGACATTACACGGCACGATTAAATTAAAAACACTAGAAGCCAGCAATTATTCGTGTCTATCTGATTATATGTCTGGTCTGGACTTTAATGGCCACAAGTACGTCCTTTTAATCCCTTTTTATACCAAAAATAAGCTTTAGTCAAAGAACATGGCTGATTGTCACTATCTAATGATGTCATGCTAAAAAAAGACTGATTGTCACAATCTAATGGTACAATTTGTGTACGCAAGTAACATGAAAAATAAGAATTAAAAAGGCAAAAGCATTTTCTAGTATGTTGTGAAATTTAGATGATCATTATAGCTACTTGAGCCCTTGCACAAAACATTAACCCTATTACGGTTAATTTGATCAGGCTTTGATGATGATGATAATCATAATAACAATGCTCATATAGGTAATCCTAGTGATGGGATTGTCTTTTAAACAATTTTGACTTATAATAAATTAGCTGGTAATTCATGCATATATACATGAATGTATTAAAAGATTACACAAAAGGCTTATAAATATTATACTAAATCACTGTTGTCAATTTGAAAGAGTAGTTTCAAGTTGTGTCTAAAGAAAATAAGAAATTTGTATGGTTGAAATTTTGAAATCATTGATTCATTGTATTTCTTTGAAAAAATTTGCAAAGCCGTCCATAGTAAATTGCTCCATTTTAGTCAAAGAGGTAGGTAGTTCATTGATCTAATTATATAAACTTCGTTTTTATTTCTTAAAGTTACTTTTGTTTTATGGATGCAATAACTTGTTAGTATTTATTTTAAAAAAGAAGTCATTAAAATTTAGTCAATATAAAATATGTGGCAAAAGCACAGTTTAGTTTTTTGGAACATGATAATGTACTTAATAATTTTTTTTATTGAAGTTTGGAATTATAAGTTGAATTAGTTTGTTAAGCAAGTTAGAAGTATTTTAAATTGGGCTGGGGAAGTAGTTTTCAATCAAGATTTACTAAACACAAAATCGAAATATATTAATTAAGTCATTAAGTCTATATATGCTTGTTAGTCACTCCAACTAACTGTTCGATGTTAATATTTGGTCATTCCGTGTGGTTTTTGTGCATTCATTGCTTGTTTTGTTTGATCTCTTAAGCTCAGCTATGTTGTCAAATACGCCTTAAGAAAAAGTTGCAAAATATTCATTGCCTATTTTTATACCAATAAATACAAACATAATTCTTCAGTCCCTTTCAAATCCAAGAAAGTACTAATACAACAATAAAGCAACAAATCGCTAACATTACCTTTGACCCAAAGATGGATCCTTGACGTGAAGAAAAGAGACACTATCATTAAAAGCGAGATGGATCCTTGACGTGAAGAAAAGAGACACTATCATTAAAAGCGAGAGAGAAGGATAAGACTTGCTTATTTGTATCATTATGAATATCATTCATTGCTAGTAACTCTTTTTGACTGGCATTCGAATCTAGAAACAGCTTTGGTTTTGATCATTCAAAACACGATTGCGGCTTTAGCCCAAACCCGTGGATGGGGTAGATCACCAATACTTAAATAGTTGACATATGTTTTGACTACAACATCTTGTAAGGTTCCACGTTTGTGAATTGTAAACCTATTTTCAAGGGACAAAATGGGCTTTTGCCCTTTTTAACCAAATTAATTAGTCTTATGCCCTCCTTCCCAAACTAAATAGGAAAATGTCCCTCTTTTAAAACTCAATTTTCTCAAAATCGAGTTATAAAAAAAAAAAAAAAAAAATCTGAAGCCCTATCTATAGCGGCGTTTTTAAGGACCTATAGTGACGTTTTCAAGACCTATAATGACGTTTTTTAACTCGATTTCCATTAAATCGAGTTATAGGTAAAAAAAATTAAAAAAATTGCCTATAACTCGATTTCATATAAATCGAGTTACAAAACGCCACTATAGGTCTTGAAAACGTCACTATAAGTCCTTAAAAACGCCGCTATAGGACCTAACTCGATTTATCAAAAATCGAGTTTTAAAAAAGGGGCATTTCCCTAATTAGTTTGGGAATGAGGGCATAAGGCTAATTAATTTGGTTGAAAATGGCAAAAGCCCATTTTGTCCCTATTTTCAAGTGCTTCAAAGTCATAACCCCTTCCTATCCTTTTATATTCTAACCTATTTTCAAGTGCTCCAAATTCCCACCTCCCAATCATCTCTTATTGCATTTAGAAATAACAATAAGTTTCATAATTGGCAAATAATTCAGTTGTAACAAATTTTTAATTTTAAAAATTACAGATGATTGAGAATTCAAACTCACAAAAATTAAAATTATTGATAGCCAACATTTTATTTTATTGTTGTTAGAATATGTTTAGAATTTTTTATATTATATTGCCTTGTAATTAATTAAATACATATGGAAATCATTGACACCTCAATTTGATACTCTAAGAACCGTGACCATCCAACCATAAATTTTTTTCCCCTAAAAAACTTAAATTGAAACTCTCCCTCATTTGTTAGAAGAAAATTGCAAATAAAACCTTTAACAATTTTATTATTGTACATTGAAACAATATAATATATGAAATCATTAAATGGGGTTTATGAAAAATAGTATAGAATCATTAAGTGGGTTTGTGAAAAAGCCTCAATTGGAGGTGTTAGGTTCTAAGTACATAGGAACTAATGTATTAGAACTCTAATTTGTATTGTTGACAAACCATGATCAAAACAGGTTTTTAGTCTTGTTTTAGACTTGCTTAAAGTATGTGTTTTATATAAAGTTGGAATTAAGTTACTGCAGAATTAAGTGTTCAATTCTGTTTGGCTCGATCGATCGAGAATTAGACTTGATTGATCGAAGTTCGAATAGAATATTTTTCTGCAGAATTTTCTAACTCAGCCTAAGCCCATTAAGGATTAGGTTTCAGATCTACTTCTCCTAGTATATAAAGGAAACCCTAAGCACGTTTTTATAGAGATTTTTAGAGAGATTAGAGTGTCTCTTGTGCCTCTTTTTGTATTTAGGGTTTTGTACCCAAAAGCTCTCTAAATGTTGCTCTTTTTGCTGTGTGTGTGAATCTCTTGTGAGATCTAAGAGGTGGTTGCCTTCACACATGCTTAGAATTATCAAGAAGGAGATTTTATTGAGAGCTTGATGATCATTCAGTTGCTGCACAAAAGAGCTTAAAGTTACACAAGCGAGTGTGCTTATACTTGTTGGAGAATCCAAGAAAAAAGGAGTCCGTGGTATCGGAGCTTGCATGTAGTCATGTCAGTAAGTTTTCTACTGATGGGTAACAATAGGATGATAGTGGTCTAAGTCGCTATTGTAAAACTTCGATTCTTTCATTAGTGAATTCAGGTTTACCTTGAGGATAGTTAGATTAAATCCTCCTCAAGTTTTTTACCGGTTTGATTTTCCTGGGTCATCATATCTTTGTGTTCTTTATATTCCGCACTTTACATTGATATGATTATATGATTATGTTAACCTAGATCTGGAATTTGGACTAAGCAATAACTTGGCTTGTTAACTAGGTTAATCCAATTGTGTTTTAAGGGGTCTAAAAACAAACAGGAGGCTACAAAATCATTACAGTGTTGTTTGTGTCATTTGTTAATGAATCTTTCCATTGGACAATATAGGTAAGGGAAGGGAGAAAAAAACACTACTTGATTTTAAGTTTTGATGTCAAGAGTTCGTATCACACTCATATTTAGAAAAAGAGAGAAATAAAGAAATTTCACAATCGAACTACCCAAAAATAGAATGGGTTAAAAACAACCTAAATGCTTCACTTTGTAGTGAAAAAAGTCTCTGACTATTTTCAATTTTGTGCATATGGTGTATCTAATACGGTCAACTAAACACATTTTGGGGCCTAAAGTGTTTTATTATATGAAGAGTTATTAGTTTCTTCCAATATCTTAACAATGGTACTCGCTGAATAGTTTTATGCAAAGCCATCAATCTAATATTTGTGTGTTTTAATTTTAACAACTTTGGCCTCAATTTAATTGGTTTCTTTGTATTAATACTATTATCATGTCAAAATCATGAAATAATCATGTTATTGATATGTTAAATGTCTTTCATGCCAAATATGGTCACATTACTATAAAATTTTTTTAAAATATTTGAAAGTTCGAAAATGTGTTGAAAACACAAGAGCTGTTTAGACCCCCAAATAAAAATTACGGCTCGATAGATTTTACACCTACTTAATACTAAATGCGAAATAGTGTAAATGCGAGCTGATAAACAAACAAGCTACTCTAATACATAATCTAAGCAACACAGCAGTATAACAGAATGTAAAAAAGTAGGAAAGAAGGATGCAAACACAAGATAACACGCCGATGTGTTATCGAAGAGAAAACCGAAGAACTCGATGAAAAACCTCTCCGCCGCCCTTCAAGCGGAAATCGATCCACTAGACAATCAGTTGGGATACATGGGTTAACAAGAGACCCTCCAAGCCTAATCTACCCGATGTACCTAAGCCCTCCAAGCTCCTACTCCAACAAGGCTTCTCGGAACCCTGTCTTGTCTAGCACTCCGAATCCCGCAATAAGCTCCATGTTGCATCTGCCATCCTTAGCTTCTTCCAATTGCTTCCCAGCAGCGCCAAAACGTCACTTGACACTCTCAAAGGGTGTGGTAAGTGTTTGGGCTATCAACTCTCAATGGTATGGAAATGGAGAGGTAGGAGTTGAGGAAATAACATAAGCAAGTGTGTGTAGAGAATTGTGGGTATGACAATCTCTAATTCTCAATGTGTTTGGCTAGGGTTTTCTCTCAGAAGCTCTCCATAACATTTGTGGGTAATGTGGGTATAAATAGTATAGGCACAGAAAGTGTGCATCAGACTAGACAGACTGGTAGAACAGAATGCCTCGCGGGTGTCTCGCAAGAAGGCCTTACCCGCGAGACACTCGCGAGACACAGCTGTCTCCACTGGCCTGACTCTTCGCATTCCAGCATGTGCAGGGCACATGTGTCACTTCGAGGGAAGCTAAGTCGTGACATACCCGCGAGAACTCTTCAGTCTTCAAATGCTTGAGTCTTCACACTCTCTCTCTATCACACACCCCTTACAATCAAATCCCACAATAAATATAGGGTAAAAACGATTGAAAACAATTACAATCAAATTTGGCACGGAATAAAAGCCAACAAAATACATAGTTGTAAATAACAACGTTACAATCTCCCCCTTTGGCTATTCTGTGACAAAACTCCTAAAACAGACTCTAGACTTAAACGTAAGTTTGGGAACAATGGTAAAACTCACTCAGACCTAATCTAGAAGCTGTGAAGCACTTGCACGTATATACCTGTAACCTGAAATACTCGTACACAAACAAAACTTTCATAAGCTTATGACAAGTTAAACACAAGGTACGTACATGAACAAGTAAAATGCGATCAAGTTTGAAAAACACTATACACATGTAAGCATATCTTGATCAAACAAAAACAGTCATTAAGGAATTACTACAATGAACATTTAGCAAGAAAATGCTCATCCGGACATGGAGTGCAATTAGGACCAATCCAATGGATCAATTGCATGTCCCACATTCAACCAACGTAAAATACACTAAGTATTTGCATCTAGGAAAAATCCTACAAGGGCACAAGAGTGAGGTACTTAAAGACATATCAGCAATATCTTAAAAGTACAAACAAGTATGCTACAAAGCATAGAGAGAATCACAAATACTGAAATTAAAACAGAGTATTAAAGCTTTAACTAAAACAGTTATAAAAAATAGACATAAACTAATTAAACCAGTAGTAAACTTCTTCTCCCCTATCACTACACTCCCCCTGTCAATGACATCATCTCGTCTTGTCAATAACACCATCTCCTCCTTTTTGTCAAGGAATGGCTAGCCTTCATTGTCTTCTAGCTTCCTTTGAATTTCATCCAGCTGAGTTTCGAGAGATGTTAATTGTTTGTCAAAACGGGAATGTTGGGAGTACATGATATTAGCTAGTCCTGAAATCTTGGTACTAATCTCTTGAAGTGCAACCATGATGTTGTCGAACTTTTCATCATAAGAATGGGAGGTAGAACTTGAGCTTCCCTGAATTGCATGATGTTCTTGCTTAACATTCTTCTTGGTGTGACTCATACTTGCTTGAAGAGTACGAATGTTAATTGGGCTAGGCCTTGGATGAGGGCGCTCATCTACAGAGGGACGCACACCTTTGAGCTTTAAAATTTGAGAGATAAGGCGACCAAACGGAATACAATTCCTTGAGGCAGTTCGGCCAACTGTCTTTGCCAAAATGTGAAAGACGTGAGAGCATACATCAATTTCCACATCAGATACCAGATCATGTAGAAATAATGCTCGACCAAGATTGATGTAGCCGGTGCTTCACAATGGGTAGAGATTGCTACACATGATCGTTGACATGAACCTTAATTCCGGAGAAAGCGAGGCCACATTGATGGACTTTCCATTGGATGAAAATTCCAAATCAGCTCCTAATTCTTCCTGAAGTGTGTCCTCATTCGGAACTAGTTCATCATATATAGGTGGTATAGGAAGTATTGGCCAGTTTAAGTTTAGAATATCAGACAGGTACATAGGAGTTACCGAGAACCGCTTTCCTCTAACCTAGCACTTGATCTCTTCTCCATCTATAATAGCATTGGTATAAAACTCTTTCACCATGTTTTCATAGGCATCTTCAAGATCAAAAAGAAGAAAATTCTAGTCTTTTGTAGCAAACCAGACAGGAATTTTAGTATCTAAAAGAGATGACTGATCAACGGCCCTTTCAGCTAACAAGGGAGCATCTCGAAAGAGGTTCTTGTATGACTCAAAAGTAGCATAAGATCTAAACAAGTTAGGATCATACGATCCCGTTGAAAAACGAGCTTTCTTTGGTCTAGGGGAATTGTCATCAACATCAATGATCGGCTCTTTCCCTTTGTTACTGATACCTTTCACAGCTGAAGTCTTGAATGGAGACATCTGTGCAAAGAAACACAAAAACAGACAAAACACAGGTGCACAAACACAGAGCAAAACAAAGAACTTGATTAGATTCAAGTTAGTTCCAAAATAAAGGTAAAATAACCTAAGACAGAGTATAACCAACTTTAAACAACATGCTTGAACACATAAAACAAGAACATATAAACACAATACATGAAAATAAGTAAATGTGCATGTGTGTGTGTCTGTGTGTATGAGCTAATGCATGTGTGTGCATATGCTGATGCATGAAAGTGCAGCACCAGATGCATGAGGGGTGCCTAGGTGTGTCTAGGTGTGCGCCTAGTGTGTGCAACATGGGCATAGTGTATGAAACATAAGAACAATGACCGAAACAGGTTAGACAAGGTCAAACAAATGTAAACCCATAAATTGGAATTCACTTGAATCCAATTTAGCACAAAAATGTCACTCGGACATTTTGTCAAACACCTAGCATGCACAAAAACATCCCTCAATACATGTTAAAACGCCTCATGGGGCCAACACAAATACACAGATGACAAAAGGGGCTCAGCCCAATCAAAGAATTTGAAAATTTTGTATAAAATAAAGAACCCCAACTCAATTTCGAAAAAAAATCCCAAATTTGAAACCCTAACAAAAATTCTGCATAATCTGAAAATAAAAGATGAAAATGGTGTTAGAAACACATACCTTGAAAAGATTTTGCAGAGATTTTGCTTGAAAATGACAGGGTTTTGAAAGAAATTGATTTTAGGTTGAAAGGGGTTCGAAGGAGGTTGAGCCAGGGAAATGTGAATGATTTGAAAAACTGTCACATCTGCTATAAAAACTGAAAACACCCATTTTTCGCGGGTTAGAGAGTAGCGAGACAGTTGCGAGACAGTCGCGAGAATAGCCACTGAAGCACATAAGCTTTCGCGAGAAGCCCTAAATCGCGAGACAGTCGCAATAGCCTCTAATTGAATTTGGAAAAATTCCAGTTTTTGCCAAACAGCATTTTGCGAGAAGCTGTTGGTCGCAAAACAATCGCGAGACAATCGCGAGAGTTTCTGTGTGACACAATAAAAAAATTAATTCCATCAAGCTCATTTCGAGGGAAGCTCTAAGTCGCAAGCTTCTTGCGAGAACACCTCTGAACCAGATTTTGATAAAAAACACAAAAATGCATTTTGATCAAAAATTAAACACACGAAAGTATAAAATCACTTTCAAAAATATATAAAACACTCAAAAATCTTTTTGGGTTTGATCAACAAGTACTTGAGCATACACATCACATTTGAACATATAAAATCACACAAATGAGATAGGCATTAATTGAATCAAAGTCTTGTGTGTTGTGTGTGAGTATCAAATGCAGAATAGTCCTTAAACCAGAGTGAAGCTTCAATGATCAATTCAATCGAGTCATACACAACTGATACAAAATCAAGTGGACTATCTCCATTATAGAAATTAGTATATATAACCTCCCACAAGAAAATGATTACATAACTTAGAAGCTTTTCATTTGGCTTCTGCATAAAGCTTAACAATTGATCCATTTTTGGACAATACATCTCTTTTTGAGATCGGTGCTTGAAATTTTTAATATTTCAACATTGATGATTAGCCTTTGGTTTTTTGAGCACCAAACAAAATACATTAAAAGAGTCGCTTTCCCTTTTTCTTAGTCAAATACTAGTGTGTGCGACAGGTTTTTACAGCTCATAATCTCTTTTCATTTGGAGATTTACATTTGGTGAGCTCTTTTTGCAAAAACATAAAAATAAAGTGGGAAGAGATATAGACACAAGTCTATGCAAGTATCAAGACAAACAAAACTATTGACTAATCATTCATGACAAACTTGAAGATCTATTTACAACAGTCACACATAGTTTTCAAAATTTCTTCCACATAAAAATAAGTGCATACATAACAAGCCAAAATCGTAAATGCACTACGCCATTAGTACGAATGTACTAGGCCAAACTCACATGTGATATACACAAAACAAGCAATCAAACTTTTTAAGATTTTTCAATTTTTATGGGTTTTTAAATTTTTGAACACACCCAAAACAGAACAAGAAAAGTAAGATCAACAAAAAAAACATGTACAAACCAAACAAGTAAAAGAAACATGCTAAAACTGATAACAATGCATGATATGATGCATGAGCAAGTGTCCCTAAACATCGGAAGTATTAGTGCATGGACATGTTCTAATGCTTATGCATGAGTACCCTTTTTCACCCACACGGCATGTGCGTTTGGGATGATATCCCTATGGGATTGGGTACGGGAGTTAGGATTTTCAAACCTCATGGAGAAGCTTTCCAAGCACGTGGTGAATGCGCCTATCATTTTCATCACGTCCATCACACTTGGATCTCCATTTTGACCTCTTGATGGCTTAGTAGCCCAATTTCGCTTGTCATTTCTTGGTCTACTTGACCTTCGATCTGTTGCATTCTTTAATACACTCAGCTTATGACAATTGGGTCGAGTATGTCCTTGAATACCACAATAATGACAGAAGTGGTTTGTTCTAGGACCTCTTTGTGGTTGTGGACGAGATCTCCCTCTTGCTTCAGTCCTCACTACAGGTTGGTTCCTGGGCTTATTCACCACCCTTTGATCAGTTACTATCTTCTTCTTTTCAACCTTTGCATTCTCCATAGTGGGAGCAACAACCGGCTCTTTGGCCTTTACAAATTCTACTTCTTTGGAGATATTCACAGCAGCTACACTGCTTTCTCCACTGTATCCTAGTCTGGATTTATCTGAGAATTGCTTTTGAGAGGAAATTACATCATCCAGCTTCTTGGTAGAGACCCTTTCTACCTTAGCATTGGCTTGAACCACCTCAAGCTTCAAGAATCTGATCTTTAAGTAAGCTTCTGACAGCTCACCATTCAGCTTTTCTATTTCACATTTGGCCTCCTTATGTCTGACCAAGAGACTTCAGTAATCTTCCTCTACTTTCTTCATTTTCCTCACAGCCGCCTTCACCACCCTTGCATACTCTCCCGACTTCTCAAGGAGCAAGGTGTAATTCTCTTGAAGACCAGCTATATTCTCATCCTCTTCAGCATCTGATTCTTCCACAATCCCCATGGATTCTTCATCGCTCTACTCTCCAAGTTCTTGTACAAGTTGTTTCAAGTCCTCCGAGGGCTCAATTTGCTCAATCGCCATAAAGGCGGAGTAATTTCCTTCTCCGTCACAGCTCTCTTCTGAGTCGGAATTAGAAGAATCTGTATCACTGAGTGTTGTGGCATAAGCCTTCCCTTTTTCTCTCAGAAAATTTGGACACTCCTTCTTTAGATGTCCATGGCCATTACACTCATAGCACACGATGCCTTGGGGCAGTTGAGACTCATTCTCTTCTTTCTTCTTATACTCTTTTCTATCACTTTTTGAGGATCATAATTTTCCTTTACTAAACTATCTTCCACTGTTCTTCATCCTCAGGAATTTTCGAAAGTTTTTCGCAAGAAATGCAACCTCCTTTTCCACACCATCTACTTCAGAAGAATCACCCATTCTTTCAGTGATGGTTTTAAGTGTGAAAGATTTACTCGACTTATGAGAAGGCAGTCCCAGCTCCTATGTTTGGAGAGACCCTATCAGCTCTTGGATTTTGATCTCATCCAAGTCTTTACTTTCTTCTATGACTGTGACTTTTGCTTTAAAACTTTCCAGCAAGGACCTCAGAATCTTTCTAACCACCTTAATGTCTTCAATTTTCTCACCAAGATTGAGTTTAGCAATTACAATTTCGTTGAGCTTCCCATAGAACGAATCAAAAGGTTTATCGTCACCCATCTTGAGCTCTTCAAATTTGGTGGTAAGCATCTGAAGTTTTGTGTCCTTAACTTTCTTTGTACCCTCATAGGTAGTCTCCAATATCTCCCAAGCTTCTTTGGCTACTATCATGTGAAAGATCCTGTGGAATTCATTTAGAGACACACCACAGAAAATAGCATTTAAAGCTTTACTATTAGCATTAGCTGCCGTGAGAGCTGCCTTATCCCAAGTGGATTTGGCTGCCTCCGGCCTAGTCCAGCCTATCTCAACCGCATCCCAAACGGTATCATCTATAGAGCATAAAAATGCTCTCATTCTGACTTTCAAAAAGCATAATTGTTACCATCAAAAAATGGTGGAACATTTAGAGATTGAGACCTATCCATCTCAAAAAGGGTCAAGGATCACACTCAGGTATTTAAACCACAGCGAGTGTTCCCGCTCTGATACCAATTGAAAGTTCGAAAATGTGTTGAAAACACAAGGGCTGTTAAAACCCCCAAATAAAAATTACGGCTCAATAGATTTTACACCTACTTAATACTAAGTGTGGAATAGTGTAAATGTGAGCAGATAAACAAACAAGCTACTCTAATACATAATCTAAGCAACACAACAATATAACAGAATGTAAAAGAGTAAAGAAGAAGGATGCAAACACAAGATAACACGTCGATGTGTTATCGAAGAGGAAATCGAAGAACTCGGCGAAAAACCTCTCCGCCGCCCTACAAGCGGAAATCAATCCACTAGACAATCAGTTGGGACACATGGGTTAGCAAGAGACCTTCCAAGCCTAATCTACCCTATGTACCTAAGCCCTCCAAGCTCCTACTCCAACAAGGTTTCTTGGAACCCTGTCTTGTCTAGCACTCCGGATCCCGCAACAAGCTCCATGTTGCATCTGCCATCCTTGGCTTCTTCCAATTGCTTCCCAGTAGCACCAAAACATCACTTGACACTCTCAAAGGGTGTGGTAAGTGTTTGGGCTATCAACCTCTCAATGGTATGGAAATGGAGAGGTAGGAGTTGAGGAAATACCACAAGCAAGTATGTGTAGAGAATTGTGGGTATAACAATCTCTAATTCTCAATGTGTTTGGCTAGGGTTTTCTCTCAGAAGCTCTTCATAACATTTGTGGGTAATGTGGATATAAATAGTGTAAGCACAGAAAGTTTGTATCAGACTGGACAGACTGGCAAAACAAAATGCCTTGCGGTTGTCTCACAGGAAGGTCTTACCCGCGAGATACTCGCGAAACACAGCTATCTCCACCTGGCCTGACTCTTCGCATTCCAGCATGTGCAGGGCACATGTGTCACTTTGAGAGAAGCTAAGTCGCGACATACCCGCGAGAACTCTTTAGTCTTCAAATGCTTGAGTCTTCACACTCTCTCTCTCTATCACACACCCCTTACAATCAAATCCCACAATAAATACAGGGTAAAAACGATTAAAAACAATTGTAATCAAATTTGGCACGGAATAAAAGCCAACAAAATACATAATTGTAAATAACATTTGTGGGTTTGTGTTCTTTGTGTTTTGAATCTTTGAAGGTTTTTGTATTTTGTAGATATGTGCCCTTTGAGGAAGATCTACAAATGATTAGGTTTTCATGCCTTTGTCATGTTCTTTTTGTAGATCAAGCCAATCAAAGATTCAAAGGGCACAGTTGTGTTCTGGGCAACGAGTTATTTGAGGAAGAACATGAACAATTTTGGAGAAGTGAGAAAGAACATGAACAATTATGGAAAGAACACAAAGAATATGACAAAGGCATGATCTTCCAGCAAAATAATAAAAAGAAAAATTAATGAAAGGAATGGGAGGCATTATTTTTTGAATTTTGATTTTGATTAATGAATTTTGATTCTGTTTTTAAAGAAAAATTAATAAATTTTGATTTTTAATTCTGTTTTTATTTTTTTATTTAGTTAAAATTAATAAATTAATTTTTTAAATTTATATGCTAATGTGTCATGGATGACGTGACATTTTTGTAATATTTTAATTGCTCCGGCTGCTACCTCAGCTATTTCCGTCGGTTGACTAACGGAAAGGACTAAAATGGAACGCGTTAATTGGTTTAGGGACTAAAAGTGGTAAAAATAAAATATAGGGACCAAAATAGAAATAGGGTTAAAACATAAGGACTAAAAGTGCATTTACGCCATTAATAAAAGTAGTCTTACATGGAAAAATTATTAGGTATTCTTGAATTTGGCCTACCTCCAGTATTTTTTTAACTTGACGTATCCTTTTGTTTTAAATATACAATAACAAGTGGTAGTGAGTTTTTATTCCCACATTTTATTTAGTTAGTAGGTGATGTGGCAATATCTCATTAAAACAAAATGAGATTCATTTTAAAAAGTACTGGAGGTAAACCAATCCCTTCTCAAAGTATGGTAATATAGTGCTCTCTCTTTTCACATTTATGATATACTCCATCATGAATATAAGTAATAGAATCAACCATGAATGTAAGAAAAAATGAAGCATCACATTACCATACTCTAGAAATACCTAATAATTACTATCTTATATGGTGCATGCTCATACTTTAATAACTATACTGGCTAACATCATAAAACTCTAATCTTGCTATTGATATGAACTAATATGAACTAATTACAAGACACACATTTTTATTTTATTTTTTCTATATATTAACTACCTAATTTACATGATCTTTATGCATCTCGTCGACACGGTATTTTTTTCTGCCCCATAATTGCATGCAAAACTACTCCCAAATTGAGCCTAGAAAATCTCAAATACTTAAATATATATTTTCTTACCTTGAGGTCAAGAGAATCATAAGGATATATTGATTAAGTTAATTTGTCCTTGATCAAATGTTGGATCAACCAATCTGTAGAATCAAGGGCGAAATTTAGCAAATTACCATATTTGACCAAGCTTAATCGGGTCTGAACAATGGTCAAACAAGTTCGAAAAATTCATAGGACTACCAAAACCCCTATTATCTCACCTAAACACATCTTCCAAAACAATTTAACCAAATTTAATCAATTTGACTAAACTGAAATTTGACAAAGAGTAACCAAAAATATGACCATTCAATCAATACAAATTTGAACTCATATGAAAGATAATTAAATAAATTTTAAAACCAACTACACATAGGTTAGATTAGACTCAAAATGACCAAAATATCGCAAAAATATTGAAAATTGGCCAAACACTAAACCATTTTTAAGAGAAGCGTCATAAACCTTGATAATGATTAAATCTCAATTAAATCACAATCAAACAATGTCGGAATGCCGCAAATGTGATTTCATAGGAAAGAGCACAAATGAAATATTATTGGAAAGGACTCCCGCGTGCGGTTGTCCAATATGTCTTTAAGTGGATACCATACCCAGATTAGAAGGGTATAAAAGAGAAAAGGCATTGAAATAGAGATGAGCCACCGCTTACCACAACTGCCATGGGATTTGGTTGCTAGTGTTGTTGCTTTAGTGGAGAAGGGTCGGGGAGAGAGAGAGAGAGAGAGAGGGGTAAAAAAATGTTAAACAATTAAGCAGGCCATATTATTTTCAATACTTTCTATCAATGTTAATTGTGAAATGAGTGCTTATTACAACTAAGAAAAAATTGACTTATTAAAAAAAACCTAATTAAAGAGATAGTGACAAAGAGAGAACAAAAGAAAAAGAAAAGCAGCTACTTTTAAAATATATATATATATATATATATTGAGTTAATAATAAGTTTTTAATTGATTCCATAATGAAGAAAACTTCCACCTCTTGGAAAATATATAAACTAACCTATAAAAGAGTGTTTAACATTGGTAGTTGAGTTCCCAGTTAGTATTGGCAGCATTTTCATAATGCATTACTTAATATAACCAATAATAATAAGGTGTTATATTTTGTAATTTCATCACTGTTTTATAGTTTGTCTCTGTACTCTTTTGGCAGTCGATATAGCTGTTCACAGCTTCGCATCTAAAACAAGGAACCGAACGGCAAAACCAAAATCTATTCATTGCAATGTTAATTTTACCGATGGAAACCAAACACGTACACAAGCTACAACCTTTCCAAATCACCCGGAGCTTACTCTTTCCTAAACACGTTGTTTCTTAAGAATCACCCAACTATGCATTCTTCTGCTGCCTTTGGTATTATAGTTTTTCCATGACTCCAAGTTTTAATTGAAAGTTTTCTGATATTGATTGAAAACCCTTTTTTTTTTTGGTCATTTTTTTCCTTAAACAATTAGATACATTAAAAAGGGAACATTATTTTTGTTTTTTTTTTTTTTTTTGTTTTAGAAATAAAAAATGCGTATGGGAAATGGCGACCCCTATACATCCAGAATAAGAAAGAAATGAGTACCAACGCATTCACTAGTGGGAAAGAACACTTGAACCCAAGACTGGAGTTTTGTTGTCCCAAATCCCTTACTACTAAACCATCTGCCACATTGGCATGAAATTGGACCTCAATGTTCTATGGGATTTTAGTATTGTTTCACAGCTGACTATTAAACCGTTTTTTCCCACTCCCTAAATCACAATAAGTGAGAAAAGAGAAGTTGAATTTAGATTCTCTTCCATAAGAGGGAGACCACGTAGGAATAGTACCAATAGATTTCAATATTCTTAACTTTAGCTTTTCATCTCATAGTTTATTACATATTGTTTGCACATATGACATGTGACCAAAATATTATTTGACAATTCTTCTTTTTTTTTTTTTTTTTTTTTTTTTAAGCTTCTCATCTCATAGTTTAATATATATTGTTTGCACATTTGACATGTGACCAAAATATTATTTAGCAATTCTTTTTTTTTTTAACGAATATATACTTCGAAAATTTAGTGCATCTCTAATACGTTTCTCCATATTTTTTATCCAAAAATCAACTCTAGCTACACGTGCTAGCTATGTACATATCATTGAAAATGAAAAACAATGTACCACGATAAGTTAATAAAAAAAACCCTTGTCACGCTAACTATTACTTCTTGTTGAACTATTTCAAACTTTGAAGGAAGAGGTGGTGCATCTACTCAATATATCTATTGTATAACAATAACAGTACATAGCAATAAAATATAAGCTCTTAGACAATGATATATGAAATTATGAACCTATGAATTTCAAAATTTGTATGATATTACATTGCAATTTGCAACAATGAAATGAGTTCTTTAAAGGTAAAAGTCATTATGTAGGCCTAAATCATTTTTTTAGGTAAATATGACTAATCCACCCCGAATATACCTCTTGTGTATAAGGGATGTATTTTATTTTGGTTCAAAGAATGTTTAATATATCATTCTTTGATCGCTATAAAAACAAATTTAGTTACTTTATTTACAATAGAAATATGATTTAGAAATTGTTCTATATGGATCAAAGATCCAGTCTTCTTATTTTAGTAAGAGAAAGTTTGAAAATAATAAGAAGAAATTTGAACATTATTGGATTTTATTAGATCATCCCTCTTTTTGTTGCTACATAGCTCCGCTTATCCATAGTTTCATGCTTTCAAGGGACCTTCAGTGACCACATATTCACACTTTCATAGTCTATCACCCTTACTCATGACACTTGTATGCAACAATGATCCATGTGTTTTCATGCTTCACTCACCTATCTATAAAATCTAAGACAGACTAAGCCCATGCATTTTTATCACTCTTTCATAGAACAAAAAATATGTCTATTTGTGTCACCACCTTTCTTCTCCTCTTAGCCATGGTTACCACAATCTCTTGCCTCCAAGAGTTGGAGGTGGTACAAATGGCTCATACCCATGTTTTGCAAGCTAGAAATTGGGTCCAAGCCTTTGTGGCATTAAATAAATCTAGCCAAGATTGGAATAATCATGTTGGTATGTCTCTCAGTGACTGTGCTAAGCTCTACGATGAGAGTGAGTCCCGGCTTGCTCGGTTACTCTCCGATGAGAGTTACACGCATGATGATGCTCGTACGTGGCTGAGTGGTGTGATGGCGAACCATAGGAGTTGTTTGGATGGGTTGAGTGATCAGAAGGGAGGCTCATGAAGTGGTAAAGAAATTGACAATGATATTGAGTGAAGCTCTTGCTTTGTATGGGAAGAGTGCGGGCAAGGCAATGGGTAAGTGGTATATAACCATATACAGTTGCTCCGTTTGTTTCACCTGGTGGCATGCAGTATTTTAAAAAAGGTTAAAAAAACATGATTAACATTAAGTGGAGTTAAGGATATGATAAAATTTACCATGTAAGACTTAACCACTCATGTGTCACCAATCGTCCAAAAAAAAAAACAATTTAAATATTTATTTATTAAGATGTTAAACTCTATTAATCACATTCATTATGTTATGTTGTCTCATACGCCTTAAGAAAAAGTTGCAAAACATCCATGCCCATATTTATACCAATAAATACAAACGTAATTCTTCAGTCCCTTTCAAATTCAAGAAAGTACAAACACAATTTTTTGGTTAAGTACTAATACAACAATAAAGCAACAAATCGCTGACATTACCTTTGACTCAAAGATGGATCCTTGACGTAACCAAAAGAGACACTACCATTAAAAGCAAAAGAGAGAGAACAATAAGAGTTGCTTATTTGTATCATCATTATGAATATCATTCATAGCTAGTAACTCTTTTTGACTGGTATTCGAATATAGAGACATCTTTGGTTTTGATTATTCAAAACACGATAGCTGCTTTAGCCCAAACCCGTGGATGGGTAGATCACCAATACTTAAATGGCTGACTTTTGTTTTGACTACAACATCTTATGAGGTTCCACGTTTGTGAATTGTAAACCTATTTTCAAAAGCTTCAAAGTCATAACCCCTTCCTATCCTTTTGAATTCTAACACTAGCTATCACGTAATTTTGCATAACAATGGAGAGAATGAGTATTTTCCCACCTCCCAATCATCTCTTATTGCATTTAGAAATAACAATAAGTTTCATAATTGGCAAATAATTCAGTTGTAACAAATTTCTAATTTTGAAAATTCAAGCTCACAAAAATTAAAATTATTAAGAGCCAACATTTTGTCGTCATTGGAATCTGTTTAGAATATTTTGTATTATGTTGCCTTGTAATTTTTTTTTGTATACACGTGAATAAATTTAAAAATAAGTACAATTAAATACATATGGAAACGTTTGGACCTCAATTTGATACTCTAAAACCTATAACCATCGAATAGGAACGGATCCAGAATTTCAAGCTAAGGGGCGGAGTATAAGCAAAAAAATAAAAAAAATAAAAATAAAACTCCAAATAGACATTCATATGGTATTAACAAATTATCAAATAAGACAAATACATAAAATTTTTGTTTCTTAATACATTAAATGCAATCATCTACCAACAATGACAAAAAAAAAAAACAAAAAAAATAATATTGTTTCTTTAAAACATTTGCATAAAACCATGTAAAATAGAAAAAAAGGATATATATATATATATATATATATATCTTTTAGACATTCAACTTTCAAAATCACTCACATCAGTCAAACTAAAAATGTATTAATTTACAAATTGTTACAGTAATTATGTAATTTTACACTGACATTATTCACTTTGCATATGGTTTTTTATTTATTTTTCTTTACGTATCCCAAGATTAAAAGAGGAGAGTAGATGATGGTTATTGTGTATGAAAAAAGAGAAACAATTAATAAAAATTGATATTTGAATGTAATGTAGTGTAAATAAATAATTATGATATGAAGTGTTTTAAAAAATGAATATGTAAAATAGAAAAGGTATGTTCTTATGCTAAAATAGATGAAATTTTTTGCATAAGTTAATGTGAATGCTCTTATACTTGAACTGACTACGATTTTTAAATTCTTTTTAAGTTTTGTATTTGTTAAATTTTTAAGTTAGGTAGTTGCTAGATGGGCTAGGCTGGCTAGTTTATTGGAGGGGAAGGGGATCTAAGGTTTTGAAAGAGAGGGGCCCAACAACTGCAAAAATAAAAAATATAAATAGTAGAAAGCAATAAAAAAAATTTAGGACCGCGAGGCCTGGGCCCTCTTGACCCCTTGGGTTCGTCTCTACCATCGAACCATAATTTTTTTTTCTTTTTTTCTTTTTTTTTTTTTTGTCCCAATAAAAAATATTAAGATAAAAATTTTACTATGGGTAATCATTTTCAAGTAAAAAAAAGTTTAAATTGAAATTCCCCCTTAATTTGTTAGATGAAATTGTAAATATAACCTTTAACAATTTTTTGTTACGTACATTTAAACAATATAGTATATGGAATCATTAAGGGGCTATTTGGTTTTTTTTTTTTTTTTTTTTTCATCACTCATCACTCCTCACTTAATTTTCATCACTCATCACTCATCACTTAAAATACCCCAATTTCCTATACCCACCCGTTTGGCACACATCACTCAACTTTTCATCACTCAATTTTTCTACTTTTTTGTGGGACCCACATCTGAGCATAATGTCAGGCCACGGTTAGCCTACCTGCATAATATATATTCATTTCAGCCGTTCAGCCCAAATATTTTTCCCCTTCAGCCCACATATTCTCCCAAAACCCTCAACAAACCCAGTGAAGCCGCCGGCACAATCATCACCGTCTAGCCCAGCTGCTGCTTCTTCTTTATGCCGAGCTCTGTGACACGGGCTTCTTTTTGCCGCACCAAGAGGGTGCGATGTTGAAGTGTGTGTGTGTATTGGACTGGGCCGCAGAGGTGAAAAGATTCCTCTATGAACGGTCACTCATTCCAAATGTTGCAGGGTGGGAGGCGTCGATCTTGTTAGCTTATCAGAGCTGCTTCTTCTTTATCTTCATCTTCTACGGCTTCTTCTTCTTCTTCAGCTTGGTCTCTGTTTGCTCCGATGGTGAGCTCGAAGCCGCTGGCACGGTCGGGAAAAGACGAGATCTGTGGGTTTTCGGGTTCTTCTTCTACGGCTTCTTCTACAGCTTCTTCTTCCTTTTTTTTTTTTTTTTTTTTTTGGTTTGTGGGTTTTTTTTTTTTTTTTCCAAATCCGAATCCCTAAACCCAGTAAAAATCATGTTTTTATATTGATTATGGATTTTGATGTTAAATTTTGAGTTGATCTTGAACTTCATATGTTTAGATTTCTAACTTTAATTTTAGTGGGTTTTGTATGTTTCTATTTGGTACTAAATCTGGGTTTTCTAGGACTTGAAAGATTATAAAAAAATCTGGGTTCTCTGGGCATCACGTTCACCGGTCTGAGCTCGGGCCAGTGCTTGAGGTGGGGCTGGGCTAAGAGCGTGTGTGAGAGGAGCTCTGAGGTTGGATGTGGGATATTTTTGTGTGGGTTGATTTTTGGTGTGTAGACTGAGAAGGAGCCGTTGGTGGGTTTGTCAAAAGCAGTGCGCAGTGTGACTTTGCTTTGACCATGGGACCCAGTTTGTGGGTTTAATTACAAAATTGCCATTGAAAACAAAGTTATGGAACTGAAAACAGCTCAAATGTGTTTTCAGTTTTCATAACTCATCACTTAAAAATCAGAGAATTGAGTGATGAAAACAAAAACTAGAAACAACTGAAAACAAAATCCAAACAAGCTTTTACACATGGGTCTCACTATTTTTGAGTTATGAGTTATGGAAACAGAGTTATGAGTTATGGAAACTCAAAATCCAAACACCCCCTAAGTGTGTCTGTGAAAGTGTCTCAATTGGCCAAGACTCAGATTTTGACTCTATAAAACCTTTTAGATTATTTCTCATGCCTTTTGTTAATGAATCTCTCCATTGGACAATACATGCAAATGGAAGGGAAAAAAAATCAGCACTTTGATTTTAAGTTTTGATGTCAAGAGTTCGAATTTATGAGACTTCCTTATAAAGATACACTTCTTCACTTTTGAGTCTCCTAACTGTTTTTTATGGAACATTGGATTTGTTGAAGACAATTTAATGCTAACTATGTGGGTGATGTGTGCATATGTGTTAGGTTCTAAATGTTTAGAACAATTGACAAATAGTGAACACAAATTTGTCTAGATATAGATCTTAGAGTCTATAGGTTTTATTAGACAATGCTCAAGGTGATTCAAGTCAAGATTCAAGAACATACAAGCTGCAGGAAGAAGACTTCATATTCTACCTGGTTCGATCGATCGAAGAACATGCTCGATCAATCGAAAATCGTATTTGCAGAATTTTAAGTCAGCCCAAACAGCAGCTTAAGCCCATTAAGGATTAGGGTTTTAGATCTACTTCTCCCACTATATAAAGGAAACCCTAAGCCACGTTTTTTGAGACTTTTAAGAGAGAGAAGAGAGTGCCTCTTTTGTATCTAGGGTTTTGTACCCAAACCTCTCTAAGGTCTTTGTTGCTCATATTGCTATTTATGTGAATCTCTTGTGAGATTTTTGAGGAGTTTTCCTTCACATAGACTTAGGGTTATCAAGTAGGAGATTACTTCAACATCTTGATGATCATTCAGTTGCTGTCATAGGAGGTTAAAGATACACAAGCGAGGGTGCTTGTATTTGCTGGAGAATCCAAGAGAGAAGGAGTCCGTAGATTCGGAGCTTGCACGTGGTCATGTCAGTAAGTTCTACTGGTAGGTAGCAATAAGAAGTCGAGCGTATGGGCTTGTAAGTCTTATTGTATGGACTTCGATTCTTTCATATAGTGGATTCAAGTTTACCTTGAAAATAGCTAAGTTAAATTCTCCTCAAGTTTTTACCGTATGGTTTCCTGGGTCATCATATCATTGTGTTATTTATTTTTCCGCTGCTATATACCTGATGTGATTGTTTTGATTGTGATAACCTAAATTTGCATAATTTGACTAAGTTAATCACTTGGGTAATTGACTAGGTTAATTCAATTGTTGTTTTAAGGGATCTAAAAACCTAACAATATGGTATGCCTAAAACAACCAACTAAGCACTTTTTGGGGCCTAAGTTAAGTGGAGTCTCTCTTCATATATGAAGAATTATTAGTTTCTTCCAATATCCCAACAGTAGTCATCACTAGATACTTTTATACAAAACCATCAATTTGATATTTGTGTATTTTTAACAACTTTGGACTCAATTTAATTGGTTTCTTTATACTAATTAATACCACAATGATCATGCTAAAATCATGAAGTGACCATGTTATTGGCATGTTGAATGCCTTTCATGCAATATATGGCCACATTACTATGAAATTTTTTCATATGCATAGTACAAAAAAAAAGTTTTAAAAATTTGTAAAATTTAAAAGATGTCATTTCTCTTGAATACCTCAATTCAACTTCTAACAATTTCATTTTAAATCCTACTCAAATTCATGCTCTGCAATTATAAGGCATAGAATTTGTGGCTATTCTGACAAAGGTTCACTCGTAGTTCAATTTTTCTTTCCTTTTTCTCAGTTTGGCAAAGTAATACTTGAATTAAATAAAGATGTAGCTAATCATGAAAGTTAAACAAACAAATATGTAAAACCCTAGAATGCATGATATGTATGACCATGAGAGAAAAGTAATATGTTAATTGCTAAAATGATGCATGATCCTGTGAATTCAATTCAATTAATTGTGATTTAAATTTCCATGTGAGAACAATCCAACTCTAAAATTCGTTTTTATTATTTTATGTAACCAATCCTTGATTTTATACTTTATCTTTATTATTTTATGCAAAAAAAACTCATTAATGTTTCATGTAATCATATTATTATTTCCGGTGAGAAAATTGAATGAATCTATATTAAATGATGCATTTGTTATTTTTCTATTATTATATGTGAATAATATATGATTATATGCTGAAATGTTATTGTTTTATGTAGAAAATTCATTAATTTACGTGAAAAAGTTATATGTGAAATGAAGCTACTCCTATGGGAAAAGTTTTAGGTATTCTTGGAATATGGTGATATAGTGCTCTCTCTTCTCACATTTATAATAGACTCCATCATGAATATAATTAATAGAATCAACCATGAATGTTAAAGGAAGGAGCATCACATTATTGTACTCTAGGAATACATAATAATTACTCTCTTGTATGGTGCATGGTTATACTTTAATAACTATAATATATGGCTAACATCATAAAACCCTAATTAATCTAGCTATTGACAAAGAAAACCTAAGTCTCCTATGTTTCATTATCACGTGTGAGAAGACTTATGAACAAATTACAAGACACACATTTTTATTTTTTCCTATATATTAATTAACTACCTAATTTACATGATCATTATGCATCTTGTTGACATGGTATTTTTCTCATATTTGCATGCAAAACTCCCAAATTGAGCCTAGTAAATCTCAAAACTTATATATATTTGTTTACGTTGAGGTCAAGGGAAATATAAGGATATATTGATTAAGTTAATTTGTCCTAATCGAATGTTGGATCAACCAATTTCTTGAATCAAGAGCCAAAATTAGCAAATTATCCTCTTTAACCAAGCATGTTCAGGCTTGAACAACAGTCAAACGAACTCGAAAAAATCATAAGACCACCAAAATCTCTCTTATCTCACTTGAACACATCTTATAAAACACTTTGACCGGATTTGATCAAGTTTGACTATGGCTGACCAAAATTTGACAACTAATAACCAAAAATCCGACCGACTACACAGAGGCCTAGATTAGACTCAAAATGACCAAAATATAGGGAAAATGTTGAAAATTGGCCAAAAACTTAACCATTTTTAAGTAAAGTGTCATAAACCTTGATAATGATTAAATATCTCAATTAAACCACGATCAAATGACGTCGAAATTGTGCAAATGTGATTTCATTGGAAAGAGCACAAATGAAATGTTATTGGAAAGGACTCCCACGGTTGTCCAATAATCTCTAGATCTTAGGTTTGATTGGTGGGTTCGGTCAAATATGGGACTAGCCAACACACGTTTAAATCTAAAATCAAGAAAATAAAAACCGCATAACACCAAATCACACCTCACACCCAAACCACTCGGCTCCAATTAAACCACTTGTGCTACCATACCCAAATTAGAAGGGAATAAGAAAGAAAAAAGCGTTGAGAGAGAGAGAGAAAGAGAGAGGGGTAAAAAAAATGTTAAACAATTAAGCAGGCCATATTATTTTCAATACTTTCTATCAATGTTAATTGTGAAATGAGATGCTTATTACAACTGAGAAAGGATTGACTTATTAAAAAAAAATTTAATTAAAGAGATAGTGACAAAGAGAAAGCAAAAGAAAAAGAAAAGCAGCTACTTTTTTTTTTTTTATAAAATTTTTGGGTTAATAATAAGTCTTTAATTGATTTCATAGTGCAGAAAACTTCCACCTCTTGGAAAAGATATAAACTAACCTATAAATAAAAGAGTGTTTAATTGATTCCATAATACATTACTTAATATAACCAATAATAAGGTATTAGAGCATTAGCATTGGGGAATGCAAATGCCAAATATAAGGAGAATTTGGCATTTGCAGCTCCAAAATGCTCTGCATCAGATAATTGTAAAGCCAAGTATTGCAAATTTTTTTTGCAATACTGCTACAGTGCAATTGTAAAGGTAGGATTGCACTGTAGCAGTATTGTAAAAATAATAATAATATTTTATCTTTGACTCTCTCATCTTTGTCTCTCATCTCTCATCTTTGTCTCTCATTTCAGTCATCTCCTCCTTCAGTCCTCTCTCCCTCACTCCCACTCTGTCTCTCCGTCTCCCACTCCCTGTTTCTCCCTATCAAACCCCATCAAACTCCACTCCCACACCCACGCCTTCCCCCCGCCACCACCCCAATTACATCCCCAATCGCATCTTTGACCCCAACTACGTTCGCATCTTTGACACCACTCTCCGCGACGGCAAGTAATCCCCCAGTGCCTCTCTAACCTCCAAGGAAAAACTCGACATAGCTCGGCAGCTCGCCAAGCTCGGCGTTGACATAATTGAGGCCGGCTTCCCCCCCACCTCCAACAACGATTTCAAGGCCGTGAAGACCATTGCCAAGGAGGTTGGCAATGCTGTCAATGCCGATGGGTACCTTCCGGTCATTTGTGGCCTCTCTCTGTGATTTGTAATGGGGTCTACTAGTGTGGTGTGGGGTTTTGATTTGTGGGAGTGAGTTTTGGGTCGTGGTGGTGCAGTGGCGGCATGGGGTTGTGGTTGTGGTTGGGTATTGATCTTGCGTGGGGCCGTGGTTATGGAGACAACGCTGATGGAGGCGTGGAGATCAGCTTTCGATGGGTTTTGATGGGGGTTCTGAATGGATTTTTCTTTGATTTTTTGTGGGTTTCTTTGCATGGTGGTGGTGGGTGTGTTGTTGTCGTGGTGGTGTCTCTGGTTGTGGTGGCAAAGGTGGGTTTCATGGTGGCAGATATGGGTTTCATTTGTTTGGATTTTTTCCGTGGGGTGGTGGCGTGGCCATTAGTTTCGGTTTGGGTATGTTCTTTGTGGTGGTGGTGGTGGTAACAGGTGGTTGTAGAGGTGATTTGAGTTTTTGTTTTTATTTGAGTTTTGATATATATTATTTTATTACGTAGATATATTATTTTAATGAGTAGAATAGAAAAATAAAAGTTTGGAATGCTGGAAGTATTGTAAAAGGGTATGGTATAAGTGATAAAGTGACTTTTTGAGATGGTAAAATAGAGTAGAGTAGCATTTTCTGATGCTAATGCTCTTATATTTTGTAATTTCGTCACTGTTTTATAGTTTGTCTCTGTACTCTTTTGGCAGTCGATATTGCTGTTCACAGTTTCACATCCAAAAAAAGGAACCGAACGGCAAAGCCAAAATTTATTCATTGCAACGTAATTTTAGTGATGGAAACCAAACACGTGCACAAGCTACAACCTATTGCCAAATCACCCTGAGCTTACTCTTTCCTAAACACGTTGTTTCTTAATAATCACCCAACCATACATACTTCTGCTGCCATTGGTATCATTGTTTTTCCATGACTCCAAGAGAAGTTTTAAATGAAAGTAGGTTCTGAATATTGATTGAAAACCCTCTTTTTGGTCCTTTTTTTTTTCCATACATTAAAGAGGGAACATTATTGTTGTTGTTGTTGTTGTTGTTGTTGTTTTTTTTTTTTTTTTTTTTTTTTTTTTTTTTTTTTTTGTAGAAAGAAAAAATGCATAGGGGAATGAGGCGACCCTTATATCTTCAAGACAATAAAAAAAGAGACGAGTATCAACACGTTCACTAGTAGAGAGAGACACTCAAACCTAAGAGCCTTGTTGACCCAAGTCTCTTAATACTAAGCCACCTGCTGCATTGGCATGAAATTGGACCTCAATGTTTCAATGACTAGTAAACTGTTTTCCCCTCTGCCTAAATCACAATAAGTGAGAGAATAAGAGAAGCTGAACTTAGATTCTCTCCTATAAGAGGCAAGATTTTCAGACTCGGACCGTTCAATAAATTATAAAAAGAGAGGTTCAAGGTTTTTTAAATTAAACCGAGGTCGAACCGTAGTAACGTTATAATTATTTTAATAATTTATTAATATAAAAATAATAAAATACATATACAAAATTTAACAATTTTAATTAAAATAATATATATATATATATATAAAGAGGTTAAAAAATATTTTAATTGAAGAAAAGATGATATTTTTTGCAATTTATTACAAAAATGATAAAATATCTCTTATATTATTTAAAATATCAATTTTCTTTCATTTTATCTCCCCGACCCCACTCCCCAACACTTTTTCTTCTCTTTCTTACCTCATTCACGTGTTCCCCTTCTTGCCTTATTCTCTCTAGTTTTTATTTTTATTTTTATTTTTTTATAAATTGTTCTCCCTAGTCTAATCAATTAACAAATCCCAATATTCTCACATTCAAAACTTCATCCTCACCGTCAATTCAAAATGATATATTTACGTCTTTAGCTTTTTATCTTCTCTCTTCTGGTTCTAGCCGCCCTTCCTAATAGTATACTGTGTTCCTTTTTCTTTTCTTTCTTCATTTTGGTTAGCTCCAAGAATGCCTACAAAACATCTCTTCAAAAATGCATGATTCAACTTCTATTCCAGAAAATCTAATGCCAGCGTAAGTTTGCTCTCCATTTTCCATTACTTTATTACTTCATTCTCTCTAATCTCTATTACTCTCGCCTTTTTCTCTCTCCCTCCCCTCTCTTGGTCTCTCATTAAATGGTGAAATCCAGTGATGTAGTTGACAAACGAGATGAAAGCCGGAGATTTTTAGCAAAATTATGGGGGGAAGAAAACCGAAAAACCCGTGCCCGGTTCCACAAACCGAACAGTTTGATCGAGGTTTGAACGGTTTGTTGCAAAGCAGAGAGTTCCGGTTTTTAATGTTTAAAAACCGGATTGATGATTGGTTTCCGATTAATCCGGTTCAACCATACGGTCCGGTCCGAATTTAAAAACCAAGAGGGAGACCACATAGGAACAAGGTTTTCAGACCCGGACCGTTCATTGAACCGTAAAAGAGAGAGGTTCAAGGTTTTTGAGGTCGAACCGAGGTCGAACCGGGGTCGAACTGTGATGACGTCATAATTAATTTAATAATTAATTAAAGCCTAAATATAGATATTAAATTTATAAAACTAGCAAAATTGACTAATATATTTATATGTGTAAGGGAAATTTAATGATTTTCAAGCATATAATTAATAATTAAATAAGAAAGTTAACAAAATAAAATAATAACCATAAAAACATTAAAATTTATGATTAATTTTTGAAGTAAAGTTAAATATCTTTGAAAGATTTTAATTATAATTTTTTTTTTATTCCTTGTAAGAGTTGGATAATTTAATTAAGTAGAATAAAATTGTATTAAGTTGTTTTCATAAAAAAAAAATTGCTAAAGGGTTGTACCTCACGGTTCTCACCGGTTCGTGCGGTCCAACCCCGGTTTTAGTGGTTCACGGAATTAACAAAAAATCCGGTTCTTTAGGCTTAAAAAACCGGTTTTCATTACAGTTCCCGGTTCTCACGGTCCGACCTCCCGGTCCGGTCCGGTTCTGAGAACCATGCATAGGAATACAATATTCTTAACTTTAGCTTCTCATCTCATAGTTTATTACATATTGTTTGCACATGTGACATGTGACCAAAATATTATTTAACAATTCTTTTTCTTTACCGAATATATACTTTGAAAATTTAGTGCTTCTCTAATACGTTTCTCCATATTTTTTAATCCAAAAATCAACTCTAACTACGTACTAGCTAGTTATATATCGTTGAAAATGAAAAACAATGTACACGATAAGTTAATGAAAAAACCATGTCACGCTAACTATCATGTTGTTGAACTATTTCAAACTTTGAAAGAAGAGGTATAGCATGTACTCAATATATCTATTGTATAAGAGTACATAGCAATAAAATATAAACTCTTAGATAATGATATATGAAATTATGAACCTATGAATTTCAAAAATTGCATGATTACATAGCAACAATGAAATGAATTCTTTAAAGGTAAAAGTCATTATATAGGCCTAAATCATTTTGTTAGGCAAATATGACTAATCCACCCTTTATGTACCTCTTGCGTATAAGGGATGTATTTCATTTTGGTTCAAAGACTACTAGCGTAGTTTTTTTTTTTTTTTTTTTTTCAATAGACAGAAAGAATGTTTAATATATCATTCTTTGATCGCTATAAAAACAAATTTAGTTACTTTATTTACCATAGAAATATGATTTAGAAATTGTTCTATATGGATCAAAGATCCGGTCTTCTTATTTTATTAAGAGAAAGTTTGAAAATAATAAGAAGAAATTTGAACATTATTCGATTTTATTAGATCAATTAATTCATTTGTTTTCTATTTTTTTTAAATATTAAATCATTTATTAGCCCATTAAAATTCCGAATATTAGTCTCTAGCCTCAAACTTACCTGACTCATTTGCCACAGATACAACCACTAGCCCAGTATTCTTTTTTAAATAATAATATTTTAAAAAAAATTTAAAAAAATTTAAAAAAAAAAAAAAAAAAAAAAAAAAAGACGACTGATGGGCTGGAGCTATCTGCATCATTTTGAAGACAAACCCATACATGACAAACAGACATGGAGACCAGTCCATCTGCACAGCCCATTAGGCAGGTCATAAACCCAAAAAATTATGGTATGGGCACGTGCACAAAAACAAAATACCAACTGTGTTTCTCTTTTGTAAGATTGAACTTAAATATTCTTTCAATGTTGTTTTTCTAGGAAAGCCAAATGGACAAAAAATGGACCAAAATGTGGGCAATTTAATATCATGGAATCCAGCAACTTCAAAGGCCAATTTGATAGTGGCGAAAGATGGGTCTGGCACTCACAGAACAATCCCCAATGCGATTGCTGCTCTTTCCAGAATGAGTCGCATTCGATCCCAAAGAGTGATAATCTATGTGAAATCTGGAGTTTACAATGAGAATGTGGAAATTGAAAGGAACATGAAGAATGTCATGTTGGTAGGTGATGGCATGGACAAAACAATTTTCACTAGCAACCGAAATGTCCCAGATGGTTCTACCACTTTGAACTCAGCTACATTTGGTAAGAATGATAAAAGAAAATACCATTTAGGGATAATGTTGTTTGAACAACAATTTTTGTTGTTTAAACAACATAACACGTATTTTCACAATACTTTTTCACCCACACGTATTTTCATAAAACTTAAACAATATTACTAGAAATCTCTTACCAAACAAGCCCTTAGCTAATTAATATTTAGGGTTTGTTTGGATACCGCTTATTTTGCTAAAACTGAAAACTTATTACTGAAAATACGGTAGATAAAGGTAAAAGTTAGTTGAAATAGGACAGTGAAGCCCATGAATAATACTAAAAAGTACAGTGAAACTTATAAATAGTAGTAAAAATAAGTTGAATAGTAAAATAATTTTAATTTTTCATTGGTATCCAAATACACAATTATAAATGCTTTTTTGCTGATACGAAGGACTAGGGTGAGGATAAATTTTGCCTTAAACAGTACCAAGAACGTTTCTCTAATGCTAAAATTGGATGAAATGCTCCCAAAAAAAAAGTTAAGATATAAATCCGGTGAGAATAATAACTGGAAAATATTAAATAATATTGACTCTGTAATATTTCATTTTAGGAAATGTAATACCAAATTTAAAGGAAAAAATGAATAATATTAAAAATTGATTAATAGCATAGTAAAGGAAAATTTTCTTTCAAAAAGAAATTACAAGAAAATTTTATTAATGTTATGGATATTATAAATTTTATCATATAAGCAATAGATTTATGCAATAGCTTATAATAAATCCAAAACAAAAAAAGTTATTAGTAATTTATTTAGAGGCCAAATTTGGTAAGGATTCGGTGTAAAATTCATGTTTTACAGCACCCAATAAGAGATTGTCACATCAATTTTTTACTTAAAACTCAATACATGATCCTACCTCACATAATAACAGCTCAATAAAACTTGATGAAGCGTAAGCTCATCAGTAGAGTTCGTCAAATGGGAGTAATCCTCAGCCCTCAAAGATGGTCACCGGTGTGGTGCCTACCACAATGCCTCCGATGCCAAAGTCAGTATAAGTAACTCTCTTGAGAGTAAAACAATGTAATCGAACAGAAATGAAAGAAATCTCTTTGTGTTTATGTGTGTATGTCTCTTGTTCTTGGCAATGTGTGGGCTTTATATATGTTCTCATGGTCTCTAGCCATTAGAGTAGTTATGGAGGTCTTAATGCTCCTCTTGGTAACGTTTGGGACTGTGTAATGTAGCATCAATGTCCTCCAACGGTTCATACAGTTGGCCCTGTAACCGCTCTGGGTTTGATTGGCTGCAATAAATGGCCTGGCTATCTTCGTCAGTAATGTGGATCATTACTTCGCCTGGCCAGAGGCTGGATACATCTATATTAATGGGATCGTCCATGTGAGACGAGTTCGTCAGTTCCGTCAGTTGCCCCTCAATTCTTTGTTCGTCACTTTAATGACGATCATAGAATATGAAGAGTTACTAATTGTAAGTGGCGTTTGGGGTTTCGCTCCGTATTAAGTGCGAAGTGACGGCGCTTCACAGATCGTGGCATACATGGCACGTGCTAACTGGTGGAGTTAATGCTCCAATTGGTGGGGCTATTGGGCTTCCCGCTGGTTTTTCAGTTTCCCAAAGCCTTGGTTTTTAAACTTTTCCTTTTTCACTTCTTTCAAAATTCTTCAATCATTGTTCTGATCATTCTCTCCGGCGATCTCACTCTACAACTTCTCTCCAAACTAGCGTACGGCGTAGTGGTGCTCCCTCTGTTGATTACTTTTTTAAGGTACGCCCATTCTCTTTTTATTTTTGTGCTATTCCTCTTCGCCTTGTTATAACTTTGCCTCTGATCTTTTTCTTCTTTTCCCTTTTCGCTTGTTCTAAATTTCTTGGGGGTTTAGTTTACTGTTGTGTCTTTTCCTTGGTTTTCATGGTTCATAGCTCTGAGGTTAGGACAGTTTGCCCACCAATTTCATTCCTCTTTGCTCGCTTAGGAGGGTCCTTAGGTGTTCCCTCTCATATTGAGGACTTTGTCTTTAAGGGTAATTGTTTGAGCGTTGCATTGGCTGATTTGTTGCCTTTGCTTCGTCAGTCACTAGATTGGTTTGTAAACGAGGTTAGAGAGCGAGTAGATATGTCTGAGGTTAGGCCGAGCGAGCTTGAAACTGGGTTATCGTCCAATGGCGGCCCAGCGGAGGGAGATACTGCCGTCTCTAGCCCTCGAGAGGTTAGGACTTTTTATGCTCTAGAGGAGGAGTGTGGGCTAGACGTTAAGGATAGATTCCAATTTCCGAATCGGGTTAGGGTTCGTCTACCCAATGAGGAGGACCGGGCATGTCACTTCTTCCCAGGCGAGATATGCTTTTATGAGGCTACCTTCACCTGTGGGTTGAGGCTTCCTGTCCATCCTTTCCTGATGAAGTTGTTAGACCATTTTGGTATTGCTCCTAGACAGCTTATGCCTAATTCGTGGAGGATCTTGGTCAGTTGTATGGGAATATGGCTGGCTACTACTGACGGAGATATGCTCAGAGTTGATGAGCTTGTCTATTTGTATTGCTTAAGAGCGTCAAAGGAGCACGAGTATTATGAACTGGTGCCTTGGGAAAGAAGGACTAGGATTGTCAAAAAGTTACCCTCGTCGTTCAGGTATTGGAAGTCCAGATTTTTCTTTGTGTCTGGGGACGATTTTAAGACTCCCTCAGGCGAGATTTGGGGTGATCTCCCGAGGTTGCATCGTCGGTGGGGAACCCCGACCTTAGGTGCGTCAATACTCCTTTTTTTTTTTTTTATTAAGTTTCGTCGTGCTTGTCTTTATCGCTATTGATGTTCTTACTTCATTCTTTTTCGCAGTTAAGAGACGGCCGAAATTGAAGAGCAGGTATAAAGATAGAGTAGAGAAAGCGATTGAGTACGCGCAAACAATTGAGAGTTGGGACGACCTTGTGGACCCAAGGACTTTAACCTTTTACTGTCTTGGTCCAGAGCCTTCTAGTTTCGTCCTGCGAAATCTTGAAATTGAGGGGAAAAAAAGTAAGTATTGAGTTCGTTAATGCTCACGCATTTTTTTTTTTAACAAGTGTTTCCTTCTTGTAGAGATGACGTCCAAATTCAACAAAGGTATGTACGCTAAGATGAGGTCCAAGAAGGACGAGCCTCTATCGAGTTTGGGGAAAAAGGCGGTGCGTGTTACTAGAAAGGGTGGCTCCGTCACTCCAACTTCTTCCGTCAGCCCAATTGTGCCGGGAGCCTTGGTGACAAGGACCGCTTCTCCCATGACTTCTGTGGAATCTCCAAAAGGCCGAGGTTGACCAAGAAAGAGAAAGAGAGAAGCAACGACCCTCGTCCGTCCACGATCTGAAATGATGAGAGGCTGGCAGTGGACTGGGCTTATGAGGTCGTGATGGCTGCAGATCTGAAGGTCCTATCTAATGTCCCTTTCACTGACGTGGCTGCTCGACACATCCACAAGCTTGTACAGGTATGCTTGCCTGGTTTTTTTTTTTTTTTTTTTTTTTTACTCTGGACCTTTTTTCTAGGTTCTGGGAGAAAGTCTTCACATTACTTCGGATTATCTCACGCAAGAGGCTAAGGTGGCGTCTCTTATGTCCAGGATGGAAACTCTGGAGGTGGAGAACTCTACTTTGAAGAAGAATCTTATTGAATCCATGAGTGAGGCAGCATCACTAAAGGAGACGGTGAAGAAGTTGAGTGACGATCTTAAGGCTAAGCGTCAGTTAACTTTGGTAAAAGATGAGCAGCTTCTGGGAGCCAAAGAGAGTCTCAAAACTATTGTTGCAAGGTCTGTAGAGGCTTTCTAGACTACGGACGAGTATCAGACGGTCCTATTCAGCTGGTATTTTAAAGGTTTTGAGCTCTTGAGAAGGTACCTCATCAAGCATCCTACCGGGGTGAATATGGAGACGTTGGACTTGGAAGAGGTGGATTAAGAAATGGTTGCGGACGAGGCTGCTCAATCTTCTGCTACTGAGCCTGACGCTCATGTGGATGCTCCCGTCACCAACAATCCTACTGAGGATGATCCTGCTGACGATGGTGCTGCCCGAACCTAATACTTGACAAAAATTTCTTTCTTTTTGGGATGCTCTATATGTTTTAGGCAGTTTTGTAAATCTAATTTCTGAACAATTCTATTTATTTTGGGAACAGCATTTTTAGCCCAGTGTTTATGGGCTTTTAGTTGTAAAGACAATGGTGATTTGCCAGTTCGTTTCAGGCTTAAATTTAATTTAACTTTTTGGTACTTACTTGCATCCGTGACTGCACGTTCTTTAGTCTGATATATGCTTGTCGTATCTCCCATAACTAGCATCTTGGTAATACTTTATATTCGTTTAGGAGTCTTTTAGTCGTCAATAACTTACATCCGTCAGGGCGGAATTTTGTTGCTTAGCCATTTTTGGCTTTTTGTGACTTACACCTTTTTAGAGATATTTCCTTCGTCAGTAACGTACATCCGTCAAAGCGGAATCTTATCACTTAGCCATTTTTGGCTTTTGGTGGACTTATTCATCAGTAACTTACATCCGTCTAGGCGGAATCTTGTTACTTAGCCATTTTTGGCTTTTGGTGGATTTCTTCGTCAGTAACTTACATTCGTCTAGGCGGAATCTTGTTACTTAGCCATTTTTGGCTTTTGGTGGATTTCTTCGTCAGTAACTTACATCCGTCTAGGCGGAATCTTGTTACTTAGCCATTTTTGGCTTTGTGAATTTCTTCTTGGTCAAGCCTGTTTGCGCACAAATATTAGTTGAATAATTCATTTATTGACTTTTAATGACGAATACACCTTTCTATTACATCTACTGATGGTATTTTTTCAAATGCTCAATGTTCCATGGTCTTAGAAGCCTTTTTCCGTCTAGGGTCTCTAGGTAATAGCTGCCTTGTCTGGAGTAGTGGATGACTCGATATGGTCCCTCCCACGTGGGGCTGAGTTTTCCTTGAGTAGAATTTTTGGTTGCCTGGGTTACTTTGCACAGGACAAGGTCCCTTATGCTGAGTCGCCTGAGTTTCACCCTTTTGTTGAAATAGTCCGTCATCTTTTTCTGATAGTTCGTCATTCTGTTGTAGGCTTCGTCTCTGACTTTGTCTAGACAATCCAAGTTGAGTCGTAGACGATCATTATTGGCCTCCTCGTTAAACATTTCCCGCCTGGCGCTGGTTACTCCTACTTCGACCTGGATCACTACTTTAGTCCCGTAAGTGAGCCTGAAGGGGGTCTCTCCCGTCGGGGTTCTTACTGTTGTTCTGTAGGCCCACAAGACATTGGGCAGTTCTTCTGGCCAGGCCCCTTTCGCATCGTCCAGTTTGGTCTTTATGATCTTGAGCAGCGTGCGGTTCGTTACCCCCGTCTGTCCATTCGCCTGTGGATGGCCTGGTGATGAGAACTGATTCTTAATACCCAGGCCTAAGTAGAAGTCTTTGAAGCCTTGGTAGTCGAATTGTCGTTCGTTATCCGATATAATCGTCCTCGGAATCCCGAACCTACAAACTATATTCCTCCACACGAAACTTTGGATCTTTGCTTCGGTGATAGTAGCCAGTGACTCTACTTCAACCTATTTTGTAAAGTAATCAATAGCAACTAGTAAGAATTTTATCTAGCCTTTGCCTTGGGGTAGCAGGCCAACAATGTCAATTCCCCATTGTGCAAATGGCCACGGGGACGTTATCGTCGTCAGTCTTTCTGCTGGAAGTCGTTGGACATTCCCAAACCGTTGGCACTTGTCACATCTCTTGACGAACTCCGATGTGTCCACCTGCATAGTTGGCCAGAAATAACCTGTTCCCATAATCTTGCTCACCAAGGACCTAGGACCTGCATGATCCCCACAAATTCCTTCGTGGACCTCTCTCAGGATGTACTCGGCCTCTCCTTCGTCAACGCACTTCAGGTAAGGCATGGAGAATCCTCTCTTGTATAGGGTATCATTGAGAATTGTGAATCTGGCAGATCTCTTCTTGATCTTCCTGGCTTCGTCTGCATTCTGAGGGAGGTGCCCATCCTGGAGGAAGGACATAATAGACGTCATCCAGTCACTTGTGCTCTGGACTGCAAATGTTGTTGAAACTTCTTCTATGCTGGGGTTTTTCTGTACTTCCATCATCAGGTCTGCATTCAATTCTGTTTCTTCTGACGAGGCTATCTTTGAGACTTCATCTGTGGCCATATTTTGGCTTCTAGGAATCTGGAGGAACTCCACTTCTTCGAACTCTTGAGTCAAGTGCTTCGTCAGCCTGAGGTATTTCTGCATTCTTTCTTCCTTTGCTTCGTATGCTCCCTTGATTTGTCCAATTACTAGCTTTGAGTCATTCTGGACTAGCAGGTTCCTGGCCCCCAACTCTTTTCCAAGCCTTAAACCCATCAGAATTCCTTCATACTCGGCCTCGTTATTGGTTGCCAGGAATTTCAGCCGAACTCCATATCTTAGTATTTCTCCGTCAGGAGTGGTTATGACGACCCCTACTCCCCCTCTTTTTTAGGCTGACGAGCCATCGGTCTGTATCGCCCATGTTTTGCTCTTACTGGCGAGGCTTGGTTCATCTGGATAGGTGAACTCGGCGATGAAGTCTGCCAAAGCTTGTGCTTTAATGGCTGTCCTGGGATGGTATTCAACGTCGAATTGGCTAAGTTCGATCGCCCATTGGACCATCTTCCTAGCTGCCTCCAGCTTGTTCATAGACTTCTTGATGGGTTGGTCCGTCATCACTAAGATTGGATTTGCCTGGAAATATTGCCTGAGCTTGCGTGAGGCTACTATCAATATGAACGTGATTTTTTCAATCTTTGGATACTTGGATTCAGCTCCTTGGAAAACTTGGCTGACGTAATAAACTATGAGCTATTTCCTGTCTTCTTCCCAGATTAAGGCTGCACTGACGACTGTAGATGATACTACTAAGTACAGATACAAGTTTTCACCTTCTTTAGACGGGCTTAGAAGTGGTGCATTGCTAAGGTAGTGTTTGAGCTCTTGGAATGCCGCTTCACATTCGTCGGTCCATTCAAAAGCCTGTTTCAAGGTCTTAAAGAAGGGTAAGCATTTGTCCGTCGCTCTAGAGACGAACCTATTGAGGGTTGCAATCCGACCCGTGAGCTTCTAGACCTCCTTGACGGTCTTGGGTGATGCCATGTTGATTATGGCTTGCACCTTCTCAGGATTTGCTTCTATTCCTCTCTGGGACACCATGAATCCCAGGAATTTTCCTGAGGCAACACCAAAAACACACTTACCAGGATTCAACTTCATTTGATATTGCTTGAGGGTAGCGAATGTCTCCTTAAGGTCGTCCAAATGCGCAAGCTCTTCCTTGCTCTTGACGAGCATATCGTCCACGTACACCTCCATATTCCTACCTATCTGCTTGACGAACGTTTTATTTACCAACCTCTGATAAGTCGCTCCTGCGTTCTTCAGTCCAAACGGCATTACCTTATAACAATAGAGCCCTTGACTGGTAATGAAGACCGTTTTCTCCTGATCCTTATCAGCCATTTTTATCTGATTGTATCCTAAGAATGCATCCATGAACGTCAATAGCTTGTGTCCAGCTGTAGAATCTACGAGCTGGTCTATTCTTGGAAGAGGAAAGCTGTCTTTCGGGCAGGCCTTGTTCAGGTCCGTAAAGTCCACGCACATTCTCCACTTCCCATTTGCTTTCTTTACCAGAACGACGTTTGCGAGCCAGTCTGGATAGTATACCTCCCTGATGAAGCCTGCAGTCAAGAGCTTGTTCACTTCGTCAGCGATTGCTTGGTCTCTCTCGGGTGCAAAGGCTCTTCGTCTCTGCTTGATGGGCTTCCTCTCTGAGTCCACATTCAATCTGTGTTGGATGACTTCTGGAGATATGCCTGGCATGTCGTCGTGGCTCCAGGCAAAGACGTCTAAGTTCTCCTTAAGAAACTGAATGAGCTTTGTTCTCATCTCAGGACTTGTGGTCGTCCCTATCCTGGTTGTTTTTGTTACTTCCCCTTCGATCAGCTCCACTGTTTCCAGTGCTTCCACCTTTTCCTTCTCTTTTTCTTCTATTATCTACGTATGGTTCTCCTTAGCTGCCAAGACAGCTTGGTAGCATTCCCGAGCTAGAACTTGGTCTCCTTTAACTTTGCCAACACCGTTCTCCGTTGAAAATTTTACCTTTAGGCAGTAGGTGGATATGGACGCCTTCCACTTGTTGAGTGCTGGCCTTCCAATAATGATATTATAGGATGAGGGACAATCTACCACCAAGAAGTCCAGCTGACGGGTCAACTGCTTCGGGTATGTCCCTACAGTTACTGTCAACGTCACTATGCCTTTGGGATATACCCTGTCACCGCTAAAACTGACAAGAGAGGAATCAAACGGACGTGGTCTTCTTAGATCCAGCTTCAATTGCTGGAATGCAAGAAAGTAGATGATATCAGCAGAGCTACCATTGTCCACGAGGATCCTTTTGGTGTTGAACCCTTCTATGGTGAGCATTATGACCAAGGGGTCTTTGTGAGGCTGTTTCAATCCTCTAGCATCACTCTCGTTAAAGGTCATATCCTGATCAGTTCGTCTGTATTTCGACAGGGGTGTCATGTGGACGCTATTCACCTGTCATTGATGTGTTTTTTTAAGTGATTTGAATGAGCCTCCTGTGATAGGCCCCCCCGCAATCGTCTGTATCTCCCCGATCACATTTTGAGGAGGTTGGGATTGATGGCCTTCGCTCCTGGGTGAGGACTCATGCTGGCCTTTGTTTCCGTCTCGAAATTTATTGTACTCTCCCTTCTTCACAAACTTCTGCAGCTTCCCTTTTCATATCAACTCTTCTAGTTGCTCTTTGAGATCCTGACAATCTTCAGTGTAATGACCATGATCTTTGTGAAATCGACAGTACTTATTCCTGTCGCGGACGTTAGGAGATGAATGCAATGGTCGTGGCCATTTGAGATAGTGCTCGTCTTTAATCTGCATTAAAATTTTGTCAACAGGCACAACAAGAGGAGTAAACTTTACCGTTCGTGGATTTTTATCATCTTTCCTTTTGACTCCGTCATTGGTCCGACGATCCAGGCGGTCACGCTTTTGCCCTCTACGGTCGTCTTCTCTTCTTCCTTTGTCCCATGGTCTTTCTCCGTCCCTAATGGAGGCTAACGCATCCTCAACGTTCATGTACTTTTGCACTTTAAGGAGCATCTCGGCCATCATCTTTGGGGGGTTCTTCGCAAGTGATGTAACGAGCTCCTTAGATCTCAGCCCCGTCTTGAAGGTCGTCAGCTGCACCTTATCGTCAGCCTCGTCTACTTCCAGTGTCTCCCGGGTGAAGTGTTTCACATATGACCTCAAGGTTTCCTTCTCTCCCTGCCTGATGGCAAGCAAGTGGTTCGCGGTCCTCTTTGGTCGTTGTCCTCCAATGAAATGACGTAGGAAGGCATTGCTCAACTGCTTGAAGGTGTCGATGAACGATGTTGGTAACTTCGTGAACCACTCCCGGGCAGCTCCCTTGAGTGTAGTTAGGAAGGAACAACACAATATTTCAGCCCATCGAAGGGTTCGAGTTGAGGTAACTGGAATTTCGACAGCACTGGACAGTCGAGGACTGCTGTGGTGAACGGGGAATCCGTTGCCCTGACCATTCGATCCACACTCCACTCTGTTTTCTCCTTGATGGCGTTCCTAAGTTCGTCCATTTCCCTCCTCATCTCCCTCAGTAGGTCTGAGTTCTACTCGGTTGGAGTGGTGGGCCTTCGAGGGTCACTTCTTCTATGGCTATCTCCTTCGTCTTCCTGATTTCCCTTGGACCGATTCTCCTCCTGCTGAAGCCGTAGCTTCATTTCCTGGTTTTGCCTAGTCAATTCTTCGACTGTAGCTGCAAGAGCCTGAACTTGCTGAGCTAGGGCTGTAGAATCTTGATTGGACTCCATCTGAGAAGAATAGTTGTTCGGAAACTACTTTTTCAAGATTGAACACGAAAATGTCGTTCCCACAGACGGCGCCAAACTGATGAAGCGTAAGCTCGTAAGTAGAGTTCGTCAAATGGGAGTAATCCTCAGCCCTCAAGGATGGTCACCGGTGTGGTGCCTGCCACAATGCCTCCGATGCCAAAGTCAGTATAAGTAACTCTCTTGAGAGTAAAACAATGTAATCGAACAGAAATGAAAGAAATCTCTTTGTGTTTATGTGTGTATGTCCCTTGTTCTTGGCAATGTGTGGGCTTTATATATGTTCTCATGGTCTCTAGCTGTTGGAGTAGTTATGGAGGTCTTAATGCTCCTCTTGGTAACGTTTAGGGCTGTGTAATGTGGCATCAATGTCCTCCAACGGTTCATACAGTTGGCCCTGTAACCGCTCTGGGTTTGATTGGCTGCATTGAATGGTCTGGCTATCTTCGTCAGTAATGTGGATCATTACTTCGCCTGGCCAGAGGCTGGATACGTCTATATTAATGGGATCGTCCATGTGAGACGAGTTCGTCAGTCCCGTCAAAACTCACAGTTAAGTTTGATTTTCAAATCTTTCTCCAAAAAAAAAAAAATGATTTTCAAATGTGTATTAGAATTGATTGACTGTGGTTGTGCCCATTTTTTTATATGTAATATAATGATGTGGCATGTTGAGATTGAAGGGGTAAAACTTGGGTTTTACACCATATCCTAATAAAATTTAATCTCATTTAGTTAATAAGTTGTTGATGTAACACCACTTACTTTCAATGAAACATAAGCAATAGATTTATGTAATAGCTTTTGGACAAAATTTACATTGAAAACTACAATTTAATAGTGGGTTTCACTTAATTGGTAAATTCTCTCGTCGTTAAATAAAAAATTTGAGGGTTGAAAGTTGAAACCTACATATACCAAAAATCAATTGATTTTTCGTTTTGATGATAAAAAGCAATTATCTTGGAGCGGAAGCCATAGGTTAAAATTTTTCATATCTATAAAAAAAATTATATATGTATATATATATATATATATTTTTTTTTTACAGTATAACTATTTTCATTTAGCCAATAGGTTCCCAATAATGATTTATTCACCCATCATTTTTCAACTTATCATGTCACTTTTATCTGAATATTATAACAATTTTTGTGTTTTACCAAATCATATTTACATTGAACAGGTGTATGGGGGGATGGTTTCTAGGCAAGGGACATGACATTTGAGAACATAGCAGGTCCCCAAAAGCAGCAAGCAGTGGCCCTAAGGGTGATCTCAGACCATGCTTTGTTTTATCGATGCAGCTTCAAAGGGTACCAAGACACTCTTTTGGTGCACTCCCTAAGGTAATTTTATCGCGATTGTCACATATATGGCACAATCGATTTCATATTCGATGATGCCTCAGTAGTCTTCCAAAACTATGACCCTAAGGGTGATCTCAGACCATGCTGTGTTCTATCGACGTAGCTTCAAAGGGTACCAAGACACTCTTTTGGTGCACTCCCTAAGGCAATTTTATCGCGATTGTCACATATATGACACAATCGATTTCATATTCCGTGATGCCTCAGTAGTCTTCCAAAACTGTGACCCTAAGGGTGATCTCAGACCATGCTGTGTTCTATCAATGTAGCTTCAAAGGGTACCAAGACACTCTTTTGGTGCACTCCCTAAGGCAATTTTATCGCGATTGTCACATATATGGCATAATCGATTTCATATTCGGTGATGCCTCAGTAGTCTTCCAAAATTGTGACATCTTTGTCAGGAGGCCAATGGACTGCCAAGCCAACATCATAACAGCACAAGTAGAGATGATCCAAATGAAAATTCAGGAATTTCAATTCTAGGTTCACGGGTTACGCCAGCACCTAATTTTGTTGGTGTCAAAAATTCATTTAGAACTTACTTGGGTAGGCCATGGAAAAGATATTCTAGGATTGTGCATATGAAAATAGACCTAGATGGTCTAATCGATCCAAAGGGGTGGATAGAATGGCTATGAGACTTTGCACTTTCTACACTATTCTATAGGGAGTATATGAACACAGGTGTTGGTGCCTCTACTAAAGGGAGGGTGCAATGGCTTGGTTTTCATGTGCTTACAAATCCTCAGGAAGCTAGTCCTTTTACAATGAGTAATTTTATCCGGGGGGAGTTATGGATTCCAATGACTGGTGTGCCAATGTGGCCAAGAATTTAAGGGTCACTTTGTCCATTTGAGATACTACTATAATGTGATAATGTGCTTTACTAGCTTATTAACCACAACTGCACAATTTTTATTTATATGCATGGTAATAACTGCTCCATGTGGTTGAAATACCAATTTATATCTATATATATCTAAAAGCTGAATCGTAGCATTTAATGTTGCTACGTTCTAGTTAAGCCACATTAGCAGTCATGTCATTACCCTTCTTATTTCTACAGTTTTACCATAATTTTTAAATTCTATTAAATATATATTCCAATTGTTTTCCAACCCTATCTCCATCATAAAGCCCATGCTTATTAACCACAACTACATAATTTTTATTTGTATGCACGGTAATAACTGCTCCATGTGGTTGAAATACCAGTCTATATCTATTATTATATATCTAAAGGTTAAAGCGTAGCATTAAATATTGCTACGCTCTAGTTAAGACACATTAGCAGTCATGTCATTACCCTTATTATTTCTACAATTTTACCATAATTTTTAAATACTATTAAAAATATATATTCCAATTGTTTTCTAACCCTATCTCCATTGAAAAGCCCATGCTTTAGAGTATTCAATATATATATATATATATATATATATATATATGTTCCTAACGTTTCTAGTAGTCTTTAACGCCAACCCCTCTACTTTCTAATGCCAAACTCTCTCTCTCTCTTCCCTCCTTCTTCAACTTTTGCTCTCCTCTGGCCCTATCTCCATCATAAAGCCAAAGCTTTATAATATTCAATATATGTACCTTCCGTGTAATGCTCTCCACCAAAAAGCCCAAACCTATCCCAAATAGTCTTTAACGCCAACCTCTCTCATCTATATATATCTAAAAGCTGAATTGTAGCATTTAATGTTGCTACGCTCTAGTTAAGCCATATCAGCAGTCATGTCATTACCCTTCTTATTTCTACATTTTTATCATAATTTTTAAATACTATTAAATATATATTCCAACTGTTTTCCAACCCTATCTTCATAATAAAGCTCATGCTTTAGAGTATTCAATATATATATGTACCTTACGTTTAATGTTGTCCACCATAAAGCCTGAACCCAACCCAGTAGTCTTTAACACCAACCCCTTTGCTTTCTAACACCAAACTCTCTCTCTTCCCTCCTTCTTCAACTCTTCCTCTCCTCCAGCCCTATTTCCATCATAAAGCCCAAACTTTATAGTATTCAATATATGTATCTTCTGTATAATGCTTTCCACCATAAAGCCTAAACCGGTCCTAATTAGTCTTTAACGCCTACCCCTCTCATTCTCCCATCCTTCTTTTGCTCTTCCTGTCTTTCATGTTTTCGAAATTTCAAAGCTACAACTTTCTAACGCCAAACTCTCTCTATTCCCTCCTTCTTTAGCTCTTCCTCTCCTCATTTAACTTAATCACTCCTTCATACCTGTTCAATTGCCACTATCCTTAAAAAATCAAAAGACAATATATTTGAACTATCAAAACTCCTACATAAATAAATTATTAATATTGAAACAGCTAAAACAGTCATTAATAGAACTATTTGGTTGCTTTTCAGAACCTAATTCTTAGTAATACAAGTATAAAGCCTTTGTTCATGACCCCCTAAATAATTCTCATCTTTTCAACTTCAATGTTGTTCTGCAAATATTAGTGTTTGCAAACACTAATGTCACTCTTGTTGTGAAATACTTCTTCAAGTATCTCCAAATCTCAATTGTAAACAAAATGAAATGGTTCTGCTAAAATAGTGCTTATATTATCTTTTAGTTGTGTAGGTTGTTCATATTATCCATCAATTAATCATGAATTATCTGTTAAATTACAAAGTCAATAGCTTGATTATTTCTTCAGGTATCTGTAAATCTCAATTGTAAACAAAATGAAATGGTTTTGCTAAAATAGTGCTCATATTATCTTTTGGTTGTGTAGGTTGTTCATATTATCCACCAATTAATCACGAATTATATATTAAATATCAAGGTCAACAACTTGATTATTTCTTGTTAGGACATATGTGAATCATGAACATATGTCATTTAGAATTAACTAATCCTATGGCAAAACTCACTTTACTTGTAATTGGGTAGATCTAGGATGTGTTTAATACTTCAAGGAACAAGAGTTCAAGTTCAACTGTTAAAACCATGCAAATCTATCCAAGAAACAAGTGAAGAAATGCTGAATTTTAAAGCTCGACAGTTAGCTCAACAAATAGCATCTATTGAGATTTAAAAGGCTTGTTTAGCCCGATGCTCGACAGCTGCTCGATAGATAACCTATCTATCGAGATTTACGAAAATCAGTTTTTCAGATCTGATTTCACACCAATCCGTGTATATTTGTTTAGGCTTTCTTTTCTCACAACCCTAAAACATATATAAGGATTATTTTAAGGGCCGTCACAGCTGATGCAACTTAATGCAAAAGTTTTTCACAAGCATATTGTGACCGAAGAGATATGCCCTAGTTCATCTCTCTCTTGAAGAAACTACTGCGTTTCTACGCCGTAGGGTTTTATAACCGAGGAGCTTCGTGATCTTCATTGTGTTGATGAACTGAAAAACTTTGCAGCCAACATCCTTCTCAAGTTAGTGGTTAGTCACGTACTTAGATCCGTGCATCAATTGGTTAGTCACGTACTGGGAGCTGTGCATTGAAAATGAGATATTGTAACTATATAACAAGTCTAATTGGGTATTGGGATAAGGGTTCAACTGTAGGTTGGTATAAGGTACTAGGATTCCTTTACTAATGACCGCTTGTTGTGATAATAGTGGATTCTCGGGAGTAGTAACCCTAAATTTATCCAATGGGATTTTGCCTCGGTGGTTTTCCCTATTCGTAAACAAATTACCGTGTCAACATTATTTTCTGTTACATATTAACTTAGTTGGTGATTTGTTTATGCTACCATGCGTATTGCATGTTAATCGAATTAATTAATTAACTTAGCTAATTAATTGGTTAATTTATCACAATGAGTCAATACTTTCTTGGCCTATCATTTCTTCAAGTATCTGTAAATCTCAATTGTAGATAAAATGAAATGGTTATGCTAAAATAATGCTCATATTATTTTTCAGTTGTGTAGGTTATTCATATTATCAACAGTTAATCACAAATTACTTGTTAAGTTGCATGTTTAAAAGCTGGAATATTTCTTCAAATATCTCTAAATATCAATTATAAATAAAATGAAGAGGCTCTACTAAAATAGTGCTCATATTATCTTTTGGTTTGTAGGCTGTTCATATAAGTTAATTGCGAAATAACTGTTAGATTGTAAGTCCAGAAGTTGGAATCAATTTCCCCTGTCCTTAATCTACATTTAGTATTGTAAAAAACTTTTTCCCATTTCTTCCCTTCTCTTTTGTTTGAAATGATTTTTTACTATAATGACAGTTAGTAAATGATGGTTTATAGGTAGTATGGAGTCTTTTTATTATGCGCGATTGAGAATAAGGATGATTCTTACATCTAGGAGAAATCACAATTTTCCAACCCATATTCATGCTCCTGCAACTCAACTCAACGCATTTTTACTAACTTGTAGTTGAATAAGTGTATTGTAATGAATAGGCAAATGATTATGAGTTATTGGGCATATAATAGAAGTAATTTAGTAATAAATAACTTCAACAATGTTAATACTTTGAGAGGAGATGTTTGTGTAGAAAGAAGATTTGCTTCATTTACGATTGTCTCAACTTCACAAAATATTGTTGGTAGATTTTTCATAAAGTTACATTTTTGTATATTATTAAAGTCTTCTATTTTAAAAAAATAATCTAAATGATAGATTTACTTATGTTTGATTACTCTTTAGGTCATTCAAGACATATGAAGGATGTTCTATTTGTAAGGAGCACTAGATAGAGGCAACATGATTATAATAATGAGACTTTGAAAAAAATCTAATATTTGTATACGCACTAGTTTGAATGAAGATGGAGTTGTCACCACAAACGTATTTGAAGACCAAGATCATTCTATTAATAGTCATTTTACTCATAACGTATCAAATATAGAACGTCATACTGAAATGCTGCATTTTTCTACTCAAACAGGTGAAATCTATATATTTTAAAATGTTGTTAGCATGCCAATTATTCCATAACAAATATCAACTTATTATTCAATCAACTTATTATTCAATTATGATCTTAGGAAGTTCACACATGAATAGTGGTGAGAGTTTAGTAATGCAATCAAGTGAAGCGCCACTTTAGAGAAATCTAGATGAACTTATCGTTAAGTGATATTATATTTACTTAACATGCTTTATTCCTTTTTATGGATTTCTTATTTTAAAATCAGTTTAATTTAAAATTAATTTCATTGAATATATGTGTTTGTTTTATATAAACTCACCGAAGCTTGGAACTTTGGTCCTCCTACTCATGTTTGTGAACATTATGGAGCACAAGCTTGGTATGAGGAGAGGACTAAAAATCAAGGAAGATTAAAAATCCAAAATTTATTCTATGTTGTTCTAATGGCATCGTCCATCTTCCTCTTTTGAAAGATCCACCTTCTTTACTAGTAAAATTGCTCAATTTAAATGATGAAAAAAAGTCGTTAAAATTTCAAGAGGGAATAAGGCTATATAATTCATCATTTAGTTTTACCTCTTTAGGTGGTAAAGTAGATAAATATGTGAATAATGGTTCATATCCATATGTTTTCCACCTCAATGGCCAGAATTATCATAGAATTGGGTCTCTTCTTCCTATTCATGGGGAAAAAAGTACATTTGCTCAATTCTATATATATGATACATAGAATGAAATAGGATGTAGAATTGATGCAAATGTCAGAAAAGATAGGAAAAATGATGTATATCCTAATATTGCTCTTGGATTATTGGAAATGTTAGATGATTGTAATCAATTGGTGAAAGCATTTAGAATGGCAAGGGACAGATTTAGTGAATCTGAAATGCGAAATGTTAAAATTTGCTTGATTGAGAGTTTTTAAGGATCAATGATTTCTCATCCATCAACAAGTTATGTTTTGTTTCTCTATATATGTAGTAGTCTATCTGGAAGGACACTAAAATTATTTTAGACCATTAGTTGTACCTAAAACTATTTCACATCTTCTCAATTTCAAAAGAAAGACAATAGAAAGAGAAAATGCTATCTAAATTGGGTATATACTATTTCAAAGGATTCATGTTTGACTTATTATGTTCAAAGGATTCATCTCTGAAATATTCTTGAATATGATTTTCTCAATTTGTGGTCATTCATGTAAATGTCTGTATTGTATGTAAACATTTGTATATGAATGCCAACTCTATACATAGTGTATGCTACTCTTTATGCTACAAGGGAAAAATAATTAACCTATGCCACAAATAATGTCACTTCATACATACAAAGCATGTCAATTAGGAATAGCTATGAAAGATACAGAGCATGTCAATAAGAATATACCTCAGAATGGGAAGGGAGGGAGAAAATGGTTTTACGAGCACTCACTTTATCTGTCAAAGTTTTGCAGCAAAGACAGCATAATTATGGAAACCGAGTAATGTTTATACAACTTTGCAGCAAAGATGGCAAAGACAGCATAATGTTTATACAAATAACATCCACTAGTAAAGACAACATAATGTCTCTGCAATAAAGACAGCATAATGTTTATACAAACAACATCAGCACAATAGTAGTTATTAACAACAAAAATAATGGTTCCTTAACAAACTAGAATGTTGGAATAATCATTAACAAAAAGTTTACACAAAAAACTTAGCGCAACAGTAGTTTTTAACAATAAAAATGACATGGTTCCTTAACAAAGCAGAATGTATTGCCATCATTAACAAAATACAAATAGCATCAGTACAACAGTAGTTTTTAACAATAAAAATAAATGGTTCCTTAACAAACTAGAATGTACTACCATCATTAACAATAAGTTCACATGTAGTAAGATCATTGCTCCTTAGCAAAATAGAATGTCACCCCACTAAGCCATACAACCAATACAATAAAAAATGGTTCTAATGGTTATTAGCATAATACTACATAAGAACAGAAAAAGTAGCTGCAACCCCACAAAAAGCAGCCCAAACTCACCCCCCTTCCTTAACCAGGTCCCCTACATTAAACTACTGACTAAATCCATCTAGCCTCTTCTTTTATTCAGCCTCAACATGTTAAAAGCAGCCCTACTATCGGGCTTATGGAGTTCGTTAAGGACCTTGAAAATGGTGTAATCATCTGCATTTTCAATGTTGTTAAGAATTGCGACGGCCTTGTCCATTGAGAACGTATCACCCACTGGCGTAGATTCAACAGTTTCCTTTTGACTATCGCTATAACTACGCATTTTCCTTGACATGTCCGTGAACTCCATGATAGCATCGGTCATATATTCAATTGGCCCTAATTTCCTCTTCTTCCCTACAAAGGTCTCTAAGTGAGATGGCCGCTTTCTAGCATGCTTGCTGCCTTGCCCTGCAACTGGGGTAGGCAACTTCTCCGCATCGTCTCCATTATCGAGTTCGACATTGACGTGTACTCCATTCGTTAGGAAAGCGGCATCCAATTCTCGCTCTTCATCGCTGTTTGGGGCTGGTTGGACAAACAAAATTTGTAGATAATCCAGTTGCAATGCACGTTTTAAGTAGCTGTCCTAGCAAGTCATGTTGATCTAGCCCCTTTTTACGAAACTCTTTGCACCTAGGGTTGGCCTATCAACATGTGGTATATATGAGATTATTCACATATGGTATTATTTATATTGTTAGGTTCTAAAAATTTAGAATTTTATGCATTTAGAACTCTAATGTGTAATATTGGCAAACCATGATCAAAACAATATGTTTAGTCTTGTTCAGGCTTGCTCAAAGTATGTTTATTTGTAAAACTGGAATTTAGTGATTGCAGATTTATTGGACTAAATCTGTAAGGCTCGATCGATCGAAAATTATACTCGATCGATCGAACGACGTACATATTTATTTTTCTGCAGAGTTCCAGTTTAGCCCAAACTTTATTTAAACGTCTTGGGGATCAAGTAAAACACTCCTATATATAAGGAAAACCCTAAAACGTTTTTGTGACTTTTAGAGAGAGAGATTAGAGTGCCTCTTGTACCTCCTTTTATTTTTTAGGGTTTTGTACTCAAACCTCTCTAAGTCTTTGTTGCTCATATTTTGCGGTTTGTGTGAATCTCTTGTGAGATCCTTGAGGAGTTTTCCTTCACATAAACTTAGGGTTTTCAAGGTAGAGATATATCTACATCTTGATGATCAACAAGGTTGCTACCATTGGAGCTTAAAGAAAAACAAGCGGGGAGTTTGTAGCTGATTGAAGAATCCAAGAAAGAAGGAGTTCGTGGATTCGGAGCTTTCACGTGGTCGTGTCAGTAAGTTCTACTGGTGGGTAGCATTAGGAAGTCGAGCGGGGAGCTTGTAGTCCTTTTGTAAGAACTTCAATTCTTTCATAGTGAATTCAGTTTTACCTTGAGAAGCGGTGGGTCAAATCCTCCCCAGGTTTTTACCGTGTGGTTTCTTGGGTGATCATATCATTGTGTCTTTTATTATTCTGTTGCTTTATTCTTTTGATATGATTATTTGATTGCTTTAACCTAGTATTGCATAATTTAACTAAGTAACAACTTGGCTAATTAATCTAGGCTAACCAATCTGGTTGTTTTTAAGGGGTCTAAAACCCAACAAGTGGTATCAGAGCAGGTAGCTCTTTTGTTGTAGATCTTTTGATCTCTGAGCTGATTTTTGACCCCTGTTGTCATGGACAATTTAAAGTGTCTTTCTGATCATGTTTCTACTCATGCTTCCGTTGATTTTTTTGATGCTTTTGAAACTCTTCGTAAGGAATTATCTAAATCCTTGAAAATTGCTAAGAAATTTAAAGAAGAGTTAAAATTGGCTAATCTTGAAAAAGAGGAATTGCTTGTTAAATTAGATGAATCTAATAAAAAGAATGAATTTTTGAGAAATCAAATTTCCTCTCAAGATGAGAAGATGAAAAGCTTGGAACAAGAGTTAGCTGAGTCTAAAGTTAAACTTGAAAATTTGATTAGTACCAAGCCAGCTGATGATAACAGAATTGTTTCTGTTTCTCTTAAGCCTAAAACTGAAAAAGTTTATATCCCTCCTTTTAAGAGGAATAATAAAGAAAAGGCTTATTGTGCTAGGTTAGACAAAGGTAAAAGTTCTGATGTAAGCTGAAATTTCTAAACTTAAGTCTAAACCTACTGTTAGAGAGCATAATAAATCTGTTTTTGTGCCTACCTGTCACCTTTGTGGTGTTGTTAGTCATATTAGACCAAATTGTTCTTTGTTGAGGCAAAAACAAAAATCTGAGACTAGACTTGCTGTTAGGAATACTGATGTTCCTAAATTTGTTCCTATTTGTCACTTTTGTGGTGTCTCCGGTCACATTCGTCCTAATTGTCATAAATTGAAACTTAAGCATTTTGTATGTCAATCTAGGATATGTGATGATATTTCTCCTGCCATAAGTCCATATAAATTATTTCATATTATTTTGAAAAATTTAAGCTTGTTGGCTTGTGAAAGAAATTTACAGGATTTTAGTCTTTCTCAAAAAATTGGTGTAATCTCTCAAATACACTCTGCTTCTCATGGATTTTTACCTACAAAGCCAAAGACTCGTGCTATATGGGTGAGAAAAGATCCTTTAAGGTGAGTGTTGTTGACTTGTCCCTATTTTAATTCTTTCTATTGTTTGTAGGCATGTCTTGTTTCTGTTTTTGGTTGTTTTGTTTTTTCTAGGTTGTTTTTTATTAAAAAAAAATCCAAAAACATTGAAAAATTTCAAAATGACAAAAATATTTTATTTTGTGTCTTGTTTTATTTTTCTTGAGGATTACATGAGTTTTAATATCTCTCTCTTGATTTAGAACATACTTGACATTGTGGTGAAACTTGAATAGCATGTGTTACAAAAGTACTAAGCTATTTCTGATTTTGTGTGAGTATGTACTAATTTGTACATGTACTCGAAGGTTAATTAAGAAATTGATATTTCTTGTTTGTGTACCCTCTATAGCTTAGTTTAGCACTATCATGCATTGCATTTGCATTGATCATTTAGCACAATGTGTGTTTTTTGTTTTTGATCATAAAGTTTTTTTCAAAATCTCAACAAGTGGTTATAACGTTTGTTAAAACCAAAAAATTTTTTGTATTTTGTATTATAGATCTTGGATTTATAATCAAGGATTGGCCATTTTATCTTTACATAACTTGTTTATGTACCCTGTTTAGTTTGGATGAACTTATTTTATTGCACTTTACTAGTTTGAACTATATAGTGCATGTTGTGTGGGAAATATGTTTGTGGTTTTTAATCACTTTGTCTTGATCTTGAAGTCATATGTTATTTGACTGTCGGACTTGATCCTTTTGAGAAATGCATAAATAACCATCTCACCACCTCACCACTGTTCACTAGCCAATCATGAACATCTTAGTGCATATCATAAGATTTTGTGCTCGAGAAAGTGTAGCACATGCACAAAAATAATATAAGGTGTAGCCTCAATTAATTCACTTAATTAAAACTGGTGTGTACTATTAGGCTTGATGCCAATTCACTTAATTCAAACCGGTGTGTACTATTAGGCTTGATGCCAATTCACATAATTAAGAGGCAAAGATTCAAGAAACTTACATGATTGCAAGCTTTTGTTCTAGGAGATGTGAGAGTTATATGATGTAACTCTTTTGGTGATAGTCTCTTTCAAATTTTATGTGATGAATTTTGTAGACTTTGTATTTGATTTCTATTCACATATCACCTCACATGTATCTCAAACTTTTGCTAGTTGCACACACTACACAAGTTACTCTTTGCTAAACTTGGTACATTATATTGTGTGTGATTTTGTTGTGGCCATCCAAGATTAAAAGTTCCTTGATCTTAATGCAAAATGTGTTTCAAGTTTGAGAAATTGAAAATTCTAGAGCTTGAATGTACTCGAATTGGGGCTTTTGTGAAATTGAGTTGAATTTGATGAAATTGGCTTGTTATCTTGATGAAATTAGGCATTATAATCTATGTGCTGTGTTTTGTAATGCTTAATTCATCAATTTGTTTAAAAATTTCAATAAGTAGTTTTCAATTTTTGGGGTTTTTGTTAGAAATTCCCTGCTCAGGCCAATTTTGTCAAATTGGATCTCAATTGAACTTAATATTTTACTGCATTAGTACATGCATCATGGCATTGTATTTGTTCATACATCATATAGATTTTTATTCTATATTGTTTTTGTGCTAACTTGCAGTCTGCCCTTGGTTTGTGTTTAAGATTCACATGCATTGCATTGATTTCTGTATCCATCTTGCAGTTTTACAGTCATATCTTTCATTGTTTTCACACATAGCATGCATACACTTTGCTACATTGGGTACTCAACTTGATAAAAAATTGATTGATTAATTTTTGAGCGATGTACTTTCTAGTATATGCCTTTTTTATGTGTGAACTGTAGAAAATATTTTTCTTAAGAGATATGATGGATAATCAATGTGCAAATATTTTCTCTACTCATGCAACTGTTTATAGGTCACATAGTGCCATGTTTGCATTTTATTGAAAGAGAGAATATTTTTTTCTTTATGTGTATCCTCACCTTAGTTTTTTAACTATGATTTGTGTGTTTTTAACTTTGGTCCTGCTGGTGAGGATGTTCCTGATCCTATTGGTGATGTGCTGCTGCTGCTGATTTTCCCCCACCCCCTTTATTTTTCCCCAAAACTGTTTTTCCCACAACTTGTTTTGTTTTTCCTATTTTTATAGGGGGAGAAAAGTTTTTTTAACTTGTGTTGTTCATAGGGGGAGCTGCCTCTATTTTCTATAGAATTGAATTGTTTTGTGTTCCCCTTGATTATCTATTTTCTCTTATCTTTTATTGCGTATGTTGACTGTTTACTCTTTGTCTGAGTTGTCTTTGTCAATACGTGACAAAAAGGGGGAGAAATTATTGATTTATGGGAATCATGTTTGTCTTGTTTAGGGGGAGTTGAAATTATTTTTTGAAAGGGGAGAATATAAATAAAAAAAAAAAACCTTTTGTTGTATCTAACTTAGGGGGAGAGTTAGTTTACTTCTATTTTTATTTCTGTTTCTTGTTCACTGCTCATTGATTTATATTTATGAGTTATTCATGATATATGTCTTTATTTTGTGTTTTGTGAAGTCAAGAATTTATTTGTTGATTTACTGTTTTTCTGTCACACATGCGTTTATGCGTTTGTTAAGTGTTTCAGGAATATACAGGTTGATTCAATTGAGCTACTGTCTATACTTGCAACTGATGGATAGTAATTAGGATTGGATTTGTTGTTATGAGCATTATTTTTGTAATGGGCTTTTACTTTGTAAACTTTGAACTTTTAGTTTGTATTTTGTCACGGATTGCCAAAGGGGGAGTTTGTTAGGTTCTAAAGATTTAGGATTTTATGTATTTAGAACTCTAATGTGTAATATTGGCAAACCATGATCAAAACAATATGTTTAGTCTTGTTTAGGCTTGCTCAAAGTATGTTTATTTGTAAAACTGGAATCGAGTGACTGCAGATTTATTGGACTAAATCTGTAAGGCTCGATCGATCGAAAATTAGACTCGATCGATCGAACCACGTACAGATTTATTTTTCTGCAAAGTTCCAGTTCAGCCCAAACTCTATTTAAACGTCTTGGGGATCAAGTAAAACACTCCTATATATAAGGAAAACCCTAGAACGTTTTTGTGACTTTTAGAGTGAGAGATTAGAGTGCCTCTTGTGCCTCCTTTTATTTTTTAGGGTTTTGCACCCAAACCTCTCTAAGTCTTTGTTGCTCATATTTTGCGGTTTGTGTGAATCTCTTGTGAGATCCTTGAGGAGTTTTCCTTCACATAAACTTAGGGTTTTCAAGGTAGAGATATATCTACATCTTGATGATCAACAAGGTTGCTACCATTGGAGCTTAAAGAAAAACAGGCGGGGAGCTTGTAGCTGATTGAAGAATCCAAGAAAGAAGGAGTCTGTGGATTCGGAGCTTGCACGTGGTCATGTCAGTAAGTTCTACTGGTGGGTAGCATTAGGAAGTCGAGCGGGGAGCTTGTAGTCCTTTTGTAAGAACTTCAATTCTTTTATAGTGAATTCAGTTTTGCCTTGAGGATCGGTTGGTCAAATCCTCCCCAGGTTTTTACCGTGTGGTTTCCTGGGTGATCATATCATTGTGTCTTTTATTATTCCGCTACTTTATTCTTTTGATATGATTATTTGATTGCTTTAACCTAGTATTGCATAATTTGACTAAGTAACAACTTGGCTAATTAATCTAGGCTAACCAATCTGGTTGTTTTTAAGGGGTCTAAAACCCAACATATATGAATACTATGAATCAACAGCATGGAAATTATAAAGCAAACCTATAACACTCATTGCCACTGCCTATGCCCAAGCCGCGTCACTACCTGTGACCATGTTAGTGACAAAATCTCATCCCATTCCAGTTCGATCGATTAGCTGGGAAAAAACTCGGTGTCTTTGCTTTAACCTTTGATATTTCTAGCGTAATTGATCTTTGTGATAGGTTTTTTCGGCTCGTCGATTGAACTCGTTTTGGACAACTGTCCAAACTCCTTTTTTTAAATTACCCACTAGGTATGTTCCCTTTGGCTTCTTCTTTAACCAAAACATTTATAAAGTGCTTCTCAATGGAAGGAGGCCATAACTTCCAATCCTCAATGTCGGTTGATGCAGCTATCTAATAAAAGATACACACTTAACCAAAAATTATCCATTAACATAGATAGTAGGCAACACAGACTGTACATAATCTCCTAGCAAATTCAAGGTTTCTGATTTCCTAAATTACTTTTATGATTTCTCAGACTTGAACCTAATCCTCACCAATACCAGCAACTGCAGAATAGGAATATGGTCCTTTGCACAGAAAAACTCTACCAAACATGTTGTAGCATTATGTATTAAGTTCAGATACAGCTAAAGCAACACATTTAGCAATTAACTCAAACCAGTTATTACAGGTATATATAAAAGAGATTGCAGTGAAGACAAGTTACATACAGCATAGGGAAACAAAACAAAAATTCACAATTATAAATGATTTATATGAAATCAAATATACACTTTAGGCCTTTATAAATGATTTCCAAAAAGCCCATTTTCCTAAACCCTATTATGCTTCAAAAAGCCCATTTTCCAAACCATGCTTAGCTTTAGTTAGATGGGCATGGAGGAAAATTGTGTCCAAAATCAAGAGCAAAAATCAATAACAATTGTGAAGAAATATGAACACCGAGGGTGAAGGATTGTTCAACAGCAGCTACGAACAAATGCAACAACAAAATTCAACATTTAATTGAACAGCAAAATTAAACACTTACCGTAAGTGAAGGAACTGTGTTGGAGGAGGATGAATATGGCGGAATGGCTGAGGAGGAAGACATTGTGTCAGCGTACTCTATAATATACCGTGGTAATAGTAGATGAGCTATGCAAGGGAACTTAATTTGATTTGAGATAAAGTATGATACTTGTTTGAAAAAATCTTGCCCAAAATAATGATTAAGGCGTGGCTGGACTGGCTGAGTAAATACGGTGATTGAGGAGATGAATCAGTCCGTACAGATTTGGGATTAATTTTGGTAAATTTAGCGTTTGGTAACTTTGATTTCGGATTTATGATAGCTTTCAGGTGGCCGTTGGGGATGAGTAATGAGGGATTCGGGTCGGTGGGTTGGATTAATGAAGGGTTAGCTACTCTATGGTGATGGGACTGCCATTGTGCAAGAGGGAGAGGAGAATTGAGCTTCGAGAAGGATGGAGAAAGTAGAGACTCAGAGAGGACAAATGGCTTGGGGGAGAAGAGACGTTGAGGTGTAGTCACTTCAAGTAAGCCCAATATATTTCAACCAAACGGCAACATATTTGGGACAACATAACTCAAACACCACTTCAACAACACACCTTACCAAACACAGAACTTAGTGTGGGGCCCACGTGTTTGGGCATTTAAACAACAAACAACTATTCTGAAACACCCATACCAAATAGTATTATAACCTTCCTACATCATCTGAAGTTGCTACTATCATTGTTGGGGACTTTGGTGTTGAAAGCTCCAATCGTGATATCATAGTTGAAAATAAGACCTTAGGATTGCAACGAATAAGTGAGCTTCATCCAAGTTTTATGTTATTGCAATATCTTTTACTTTTTCCATATGGCGAAGATGGTTTCACAAAGAATATAAGGTATAGAAGTAATGGTGAAGGGAAATTAAGGAAAAAAGGAGTTGTTACAATGAGAGAATACTATACTTTTATACTTCAACAACATGCTAATGAGGGTCAAACATTAGTTCTTGGTGGGAGGTTTTCCCAACAATTTATTGTAGATGCGTACAACTGTATTGAGGAAGCACATCTTCAATATATTCAAGACCATCAAGTTAACTTCTGAACAAAGCTTTTTAGTGGTCTAATGAATGATGTACTTAGTGGAGATATTGACTCAACAATAGTTGGAAAACATGTAATTTTGCCTTCTATATTTATAAGAAGTCCAAGCTTTATGGCACAAAATTATCAAGACGCAATGACAATATGCAGATGGGCTATATATTTAAATCCTTTTATAACATTCACCTACAATCGAAAGTGGTTAGAAATAGGTTTGTTTTGGACTCTATTCTTGATTAGAAGGCTGAGGACCGACATGATATTGTAGCAAGAGTTTTCAAAATAAAGTTGGGTCAATTATTGTGCATGATCTCACCCATAGAGAGCACTTTGAAAGAGTTATTATAGGTATGCAATTCTACATAAAATTTTCTCATTTTTAGTAATATAATGATTGTATATATATATTTTTTTTTAAGTTTTAAGTTTAAACTTATTAATTAATTGTAATTGTGTGTACCATTGAATTCCAAAAAAGGGGCCTGCCACATGCCCACATTCTTCTTTTCCTTGATCCTAAAAACAAATGCCCAACTCCTACACATATTAATAGTATATATGTTTAAAGCATTTTCCAAAAAGTTTTTATCCAAAAACAATGATTGATGATGATGGTTTTCCAAGTGATCGAGAAGAAATGATGGACAAATTGTAGAAAAAAATGGAATACTTTTGGATAACTGGTATGTTGTTCCTTACAACATAGACCTCATAATCAAATACCAATCACATATAAATGTTGAGTGGTGCAATCGGTCTCAGTCAATCAAGTATTTGTCTAAGTATATAAACAAAGGATCAGATAGAATGACTATCGTCTTCCAAGATAATCCAACAACAAATGGTGGTGATCATTATAAGATTGTTATTGATGAAACAAATGATTATTTAGACTGTAGGCATATTTCAGCTTTTGAAGCGTGTTGGAGGATATTTGAATTTAAAATTCAATATTGGACCTCAGCTGTTGAAAGGTTTTTTTTTTTTTTTTTTTTTAAATAACATAACATATCCAAAGTCGATTAATCTGGGGCAATTAGTTCATCGTCCTGGAATTGAAGATACCATGTTCACAGTATGGATGAAGGCTAATAATTCTTTTGAAAATGCTAAAGAGTTGACATATATTGATCCATACAAAATGGGTCTAGCATAACAATGTAAAGCAATGGAGTGAAGAAAAACTGGAAAATGTATTGGGAGATTTATTTTGCATATCCTTCAAGTTGTGACAAATGTTATTTAAGAATGTTGCTTAACATTGTTTAAGGTCCAAGGAATTTTGTTGAAATTAGAACAATATATGGTGTTGTTTGTGAAACATATAAGGAGGCATGTTATGCGCTTGGGCTTCTTGATAATGACAAGGAATGGCATGATGCTATATTGGAAGCATCAAACTAGGTTTTTGGAAAAAAGCTACGTGAATTGTTTGTAACTATTTTGATGCTTTGTGAAGTAGCTGATCCATCCAATCTATATAAATAACATTGGAAATTGTTCTCAAAAGACATACTTCATATTCAAATGCCTATCTTGCAATTTCATGAGCTGAAATTGTGAGAAACACTGTTGAAAAAGTATGCGTTACATGAAACTGAGAAACTACTTCAATAATTTGGGAAATCTCTTGAAGACTATCCACAAATGCCACAACATAATATGAATTTGATTCAAAAGAGTACAAATAGGTTGATTCAAGAAGAAATATCCTATGACATCTTAGCTTCAAGAAAGGAACATGAAGTTCTACTTGTTGGTTTAAATAGTGAACCAAAAAAAAAAAAAAAATACGATTCAATAATGCAAGCTATTGCTAATTGTTGAGGTTCAAAAAAGAAATTAGATAGCCCACTAATAGGCCCACAAAGAAAAGAGTGAAAAAGGGAATAATGGGCCGTCACAAAAAGAAAGGGAAGAAAGAAGAAAGAAAAAGCCCAGAGGGCTGGGATCCAGAGAAAAAGAGCCCAACCAACGAACTAGGACAAACTGAGAAAGGAAGAAGCTGGGCCGAATCCCAGAGGGCCTCCTAGAGGGATCCTAGGGCGCGCAGGGGGGTCATAACAGAAAGAAATTAAAGAAAAGAGGCACGCGGACCTTGTGACCCAGACGAGCAGAGAAGGTACAGAGCATGCAAAACTCAGAAAACTTGATTCAACCATTTGGAGAAAAGACAAGGAAGAGTACACTGTGAAAGGCTGGGACGCTGGGAAGAAGAAGCCAAAAGGAGCCTCAGGCCAGCCAGCTGGGAAACCCGGAAATGGAAAGGAGCCGAGGGACTTTCACTTGGTCGGAACAAAAGCAAAGAAACTATGAAGAAAGAGGAAACGACACGATCCTGAAGCAGCCAGGCATGGTACAGGCTTCAGAGGGTAAAACAGGGGAATCACGGATTCACCAGGGAGGCCGAGGTTGTGCTATAAAAGGAGGAAGGGATCCATGCCACAAGGGAGGAGGATTTGAAGAACAACCGGACCGTTCTTAGGCATTCAACTTTGCCTTCCCAAAATCCCAGAAAACTCATGCAAAATACTCTGTAACTTAAGAGAAAAACAGAGGAACTGTCCCGGTGTCCTCAGTGCAGCCACTGTTGAACGAGCTCGGATTTAACAAGTTCACATTTTGCAAGACTTTGAAGCTTGAATAGCTATCAAAATCTGTAACTTATGAGCTTAGTTGAACCTTGCATCACGTCCTAGTGAGCATTGCAACCATAGCTTAATAAAATCAATGAAGTATACCTCACTTAATTAGAGGATTTTCAGCTTGTCCTTGTGTTATATTCTTTTCATTTTTGTCATTTGCATTAATCCTTTACTGCATAAATGTCGTTCAAATGCAAATATGCCAGCTTCTTTTCTTTGCTAACCATTTGTATTATGGAAAATATGTTCTGTGCACCAATTGATTCTTAAAACAGCCCTCTTAGCTGCGGAGAATCAATCCCAGTCCACCAAGAAACATCTTACACGGCCCAGAATCCTTGGGCCATAGTGCTGAAGAAAAACTCACTCTCACATTTTGGCGACTCCGCTGGGGACTGGGAAAAGAAGAGGGAAGAAGAAGCAATCCCTTCGCAGAACATGCCTCCAAGACAAAGGAACAGTAAAGGTGCAAACATGCCACCCACGGCCTCTGAGCCTGTGGGAGAAAATGAAGTAGCCTCCAGACAAAGAGGCGAGGTGCCCCTAACAGAGCACGAGGTCGTGTCAGAACAGAGGAATGCAGGCCAAGAGCTAGACCCTATGGCTCAAATGACCGCGATATTGAAAGAGTTGCAACAAGAAGTTCACTTGCTCAAAGAAAGTAAGACGCAAGAAGTCAGAGACAATGCCCCCCATGTGGGCAACCAAGACAGAACCCAGCCAGAGGGAGGATCAGCAGTGGGAGGAGGAACTAACCCCCAATATCTGACAATGGCAGATGTCAGTGCCCTCCTGGATCAAGAAAGGGAAAAACTTTCCAGGACCCCCAAGCAATTTTCTCGGGATCCCCCATTCCCACTGGAACTCCTCGGCAAGCCATACCCCAAGGGATATGAGCCACCAAAGTTCCATCCTTTTGATGGAAGGAATGGAAGTGCAGTAGAACACGTGAGTAGGTTCGTCCACACTATGGGCCCCTACGCAGGAGACCGGGAGCTGTGCCTAAGAGAATTTGCTAAGTCCCTGGTGGACAGAGCATACACTTGGTACACTACACTGAGGCCTGGGTCCATTAAGACCTGGGACGAAATGATGGAAAGATTTTGTGCAAAATATTACCTCGGTGAGGACAAGGTCACTTTCCAAAGCCTTCAGATGGTGAGACAGAGACCTGGAGAGGATCCTGTCCAGTTCATCAAAAGATTTGAAGATGTGTCCCTAGACTGTTATGGGGACCATGAAGAAAAGGAGCTCAGAACAAGGAGGACAGCACAAACTATGAGGGCGAAGAGGGCACCAGCATCCCAAGCCATGACAGCATCAGTGGGAGAAAAAAGGAAGAGGCCCGATGGAAAGATGTTCGAGGAACCACCAGTGATCCCATGTACCGTAGAAGAATTAAACCACGTCCTGGACAAATGGATCGAGGATGGAGTGATCAGGCCATTCACTGTGTCCAGGCCACCCACCGAAGAAGAAAGGAAAAATCCTTTGTTTTGCAGGATTCACAATTACGTTAAGCATTCCACCAAGGATTGCTGGACCCTCCGCAGGCTTTTCCACAGGAAGCTAAGAGAAGGAACCCTGGAACTCACCCAGAAGGAGCCAGAAGTACAAAGAAACCCCCTGCCTAACCATAAAGGAAAGGGGGTAGTAGCTGTGGTGATCCATGGGAACTCGGCAGAAGCAGAAGAGTCAGGAGGATCCTTCCACCCAAACACAGTCAGGACCCTCCAAAAGAATCCCAAGTTCAGGTCATTATTCAATCAGCTGGGATTTGGACCAGAAGCAAGAAGGGTGGCCACGGAATCCCTCATGACTATAGCGGCAGAGTCAGGAATGGAATGTTTCACAGCAGAATCTCATGCCAGCCGAGCTTTCCTAGAGACAACAAATGCCATAACCTTCACTGATGAAGACATGGAGGTTGAGCACCCAGACCACCGTAGACCTCTCTACCTAATGGCCACCATAAATGGTGTCCAAATCAGAAGAGCACTTGTAGACACAGGGGCATCACTCAACCTCATAGCCCTGAGCACCTTGGAAGCTGTGGGCCTGGCTGGAAGGAGGATCCTGGGGGCTCCCATGGAGATAACCGGATTTGGAGGATCAGCAGAATCAACCGAAGGCTATATACAGCTAGCCCTAAGGGTGGGGCCAATAGTGGCCTTAACCAGATTTCATGTAATCAATTCAGAAGTATCTTACCACATACTCCTGGGACGGCCATGGCTCCATAAGCACCGCCTTATACCATCCACGTACCATCAGTGCGTTAAGGGGAGGTTGAATGGGAGGCCTGTAAGGATCCCTGCCAACCACAACCCTTTCAACCAAGGAGAAGTAAACTTTGTAGAAACAATGTTTTATGATGAGTTGGGAGCAGATGATGAAAGTCCCATGTCAGGGACCCCAGGAACACCCATCTTGGAAAGAGAAGAGGGAGGAGATACCCACGACTTGAGGGACCTCCTAAAGAGAAAAAGGCAAAAGAAGGAGCCCAGCGCCTCAGGATCCCGGGAGTGTGTAGTAGTACGAGAGCCAGGGGGAAGATTAATATATCGTTTGTGAAGGTGCGCGGGACCTGAGCGCATCGTGCAGGAAGGTCCCGGACCACCAGAATGTATGATGGCCCAGGAGGAAGTCCAAGAGGAACCAGTCAAAGAGACACAAATCCAGCCTGAGGAAGAATTGCAGGAAGTAAACTTGGGAGCTGAACTGGGACCCCAGAAGCCTGTATTCATCAGTAGTCGTTTGACAACACAAGAAAGGGGGCCACTACTGGCTTTGCTCAAGGAATACGCAGATGTGTTTGCATGGACCTATGATGAGATGCCTGGTCTGGATCCTGGATTAGTGGTCCATGCCCTCAATGTGGACCCAGGAGTTAAACCAGTGATCCAACCAGCTCGGGTCTTCCACACTGATATAGAAGCCCAGATAACTCAAGAGGTCAAGAAGCTACTAGCAGCTGGCTTTATCAAGCCCATCCAGCACCCCAGATGGCTTTCTAACATAGTACCTGTGAAGAAAAAGAATGGCCAGATCCGTTGCTGTGTAGATTTCCGCAACTTGAATAAAGCATGTCCAAAAGATGAGTTCCCCCTGCCTAATATTGACCTCCTCGTGGACTCAGCTGCAGGAAGCTCCATGTTCTCATTCATGGATGGGTATAGTGGGTACTACTACCTCACGAAGGAAGATGGAACAATCCTGACAGAACCCATAAATGGGAAGTGGCTGAAACAATACTACGCATGAGAGAGGAAAGGCCTCAGTACCCTGGGATCCTGTTGACAAAAAAAAATTGCTCCAACCTGCTAAGTGTTCCTTTCCTTTTTTTTTTTCATATATGCTATTATTTGAGTAGTTCTGTTCAAAAAAAAACTAAAGGTAGAAGGACATTCTGGGATCCTTACTATCTTGGTTAGATTTGCTATATTCTTTAAATGACATTTACGATTCAATGAAGTTTCTGCTTTTGCTTTTTCAGTTATTAAAATCTAAGTATCACAAAATTCCTAACATGGACAAAATCAGGGGAGGACACATAACCATGGATGACTGCAATTAGTTGAAATTAAATACGTGGTCTAGGACCTCAAGCATGAGCTGAGAGTACCTAGCCCAGTACTTAATGCAAAAAAAAAACTCGCCAAGATTCATGAGCTGGGACAAGTAAGAATACATTACCAAATGTACCCAGCTCAGTACTTGTGCAACAAAAGAAGGGGATACCTGGGGAAATCTTTCGATACATAACCCAGGATCACCCCGCAGATAGCTGCAAAGCAATTAAATCTCAAATACATGGTCTAGGATCTCAAGCATAAACTGAAGATACCTAGCCCAGTACTTGATATAAAAGAAACCTGCCAAGTTCATGAGCTGGGACAAAAAAAAGAGAGTACAGCAATATGTTGTCAAGTGTACCCAGTTCAGTACTTGCGCGACCAGGAAGGAAAAGAATGGGTACCTAGTGGGAACCTACAACAAAAATTCTTGTGGGGATCACAGGCTAGGACTCAGCAAAAAAAAAAGAGAAGACAAGAAAAGAAGATCCACATGCCACTTGAAGAAGATTAGAGACAGAGCTATACTAAAGCACAAGCACATAAAAGTAGTCTCAAAGCACAAGTGCAGATCTAAACAAAAGAAAAACAAACAGAAACATTGTTCAACCAAAATAGAAAATTATACAATCCCAAATTGTCCACGCATATCCAGACAGTCAAAAAAAGAAGAAGGAAAAGCTAAGTAAGGAGGCCAGCCAACAAAGAGCCACTCGAAGGAAGAGCAAGTGCAGCTGAAGAAAGAACCCTCTGCCTTTTGACTTTCAGATCTTGCAAAGTCTTGTGAGCACGGGCCAGAGCTTCCTCAGCAGCAGCAATCTCAGCATCAATACTCTCAGAAGCTTGCCTCTGGAAGAACGCTTGGGCTAGTGATCGCAGGTACTCCAACAAAAAGGATAAGCTAAACTTGGCCTCCAAAAGATCCTGAACAACTCCCCTCCATTCCAAGAGCTTCTCCTCAGAAAGAGAGTCCAGTGAGGAATCTCTCATAGAAATCAACACGGCACACAGCAGCTCCAGTAAAATGTTCCCCAAGAATACTCCTCCTCTGAAACCAAGAGTAAAGTTCCCATGACTTTTATGCAGCCCTTCTAGCAATGGCAGACCTTCCATAGGCACGGAGAAACGCAAAAAGTTACCATAGGAGGATCCCAAGCGGCAGAAATGACTGGCAGGAAGGCTGTTGAATTCCAGGAGATCAAAACGAGCCAAAAAAATGGGAAGCCTTGAAGCAGGGTCTAAAACAACCACCTCTGGGGCCTTCCCCTTTGCTGCATCATCACCCGGGGGCCCAAAGGGACCTTCAACCTCCTGAGCAGCATGAGGAGCAGCAGCTTGAGCAGACCCTACACCTCCCTCAGAAGTCACGATTTTGGGGTCCTTGATATCAACCCCTGCAAAAAAAAGGGGGGGGGGGTTAGCTCCTAGAAGAAAACAAAAAAAGGGGAAAAGGGGAACAAAATAGTGATAGAGGAAAAACCAGTATTAGCCCCTTGAGGTGAAATTTCCTCCTCTTCCTCCCCTGATTTCTTGAAAGATTCTGGGAAAGAACATAGAGCAAGTTGAAGAAAAGGTGAGGAAGCCCCAGCAAAACAGCTAAAAGAAGGCAGAGACACAGGGGGCTTCGCCATAACAGAAAAAAAAAAAAGAAGGGAAAACAAACACAAAAAGTGGGGACGAGGGAAGAAGAAAGAAGCAATGCAGTAAAGACAGCCAACACCCCACCTTCAGAATCCTCTGATTCCAAAGAAGCAGCAGCACCAGAGGCAGATCTCGCAGTGGCTTGCCCTGGAAAGGAGAACAACTTAAAAAAAAAAGTGGGGGGAGAGAAAGAAAAGATGCAAAAGAGATAAAGATAAAAGGCTATATATAAAAGAAAATAAAGGCTCACCTGTTTGCCCGGATAATGATACGCCTCCCAAGGTCCCTGTACTTAACCCAGTCTGAGGCAGCACGGTCCTGACAGGGCTGGGAACCTGTTCAAAGTGAGAACCTGGGGACGCGGGGAGCTTGGGGGCCTCAGGATCTTGGGCAGCCTGGATATCCTGCGTTGGTTGCCCGGTTTCCTCAGCTATGCCACCAATGGGAGCCTCTTTCTCTTTACCTTGAGATGCAGCTTCAGCCATCTCCTCCTCCAAAGTCTCACCTACCACAGGGGGAGGAACCTCAACCTAAAAAAAAAAAGAAGAGTGAGATGAGCAAAAGGACAGCACGAGTGAATGACACTTGTGAAATGAATATAAGGAAGCAGCAAAAGACACAGATAAGGAAAACATACCACGTCTTCACCAGAAGATTGACTCTTACCCTTCCTGGGATCTAGCTTACGTTTGGACTACACACACAAAAAAAAAGCGGGGTTTTACTCATTAGTTCAAAAAAAAAACAGCAAAACCACAAAGGAGCAAAGGAGGAAAGAGGCCTTGCCCTTCTTTCTCTTTCAACAGGGTCTCCGAGTCTCTGTTGTCTACTACGGGTACGTCCAGAGGGTCCCAAGGAACCATGAACTGAAGGACTCACAGTAGCTGGGGAAGAAGAAGACTCTACCTTAGTCTTCACACGGCCCTTTATGGCTAAAGGTTGCTCCACTTCCTTCTCCTCAGCAAGTACCAACTGTCTCCGAGATTTTCCAACTTTCTTCTTCTTTGGCTTAGGGCCAACCTCCTCTGCACTCTCTTCAGCCTCGGCTTCCTTCAACTTCTCCTGTTTGATTGCTTTTCCTTTACTCACGCCTGTGGGGGCGCTGGGACTTATGGCTTCCACTGCTCCTTTCTTAATTGGTACCCCAGCAGAAGCACCAACAACAAGGTCACACCCCAGCCAGTTCTCTGGGAAGTCCTGCGCATAAGTCACCCAGCCTTCTCTGGAAGCATGCCATTCTGCAAAACCAGTCTTGCTGCTCACAGCAGCAGAAACAATACCAGCAGTAGGCAGGGACAGGCGCCTGTTGGATGTTGGGGCAGAAGAAATGTCAGGATTAGGCACTCTCCCAATCGTCTCAGAGCCAGCATAGTCAGCAAAGGATTTCTGAACCCTTCTCCAATAACCAGCATAGCCATTAGAGGCAAAGACTCCTCTCTGAGAGTTAGGCACAACAAACTGAGGGCTCCGTCGAGACCAATAAGAAAAGGCCTGAAGTCTCATGAAGGGGTCCAAGGAGGGAAGAGAAGGAACTATATCATTAAACACCGGGGGAACATCCTGATCGAAACCGAACTGCCGAAGTACTCGATGCGCCGAGTAATGGGTGTACCGTGGGCCAGTAGAGGAAAGCACAGGAAGCCAAGAAGGACTAATGCAGGCCAAATAAGCTAAACTACCTTCATCACCACTACGCAAATCAAAAGTATTTCCTGTAGAAGTCAGAAAAGGAGATAACACAGAATCGCAAACAAAACCTGGGCCAAACTCCCGAGGGGAGCGCCAATTCAAATGGCCCGCCTGATCAAACAACTCAACCAAATTAAGGTTGCCACCTTTTAGGCTCAACCAACGGAAAATAATAGGATGGCTGTCAGTAGAGCTGCCACAAAGCCCTTTTACCACATCAGGGGAACCCAGAAACTTATCTTTCACAAATTTTAAATTCCTACATTTTGCCAAAGTAACCGAAGAACGATCCCACATAAATACCTGGAGAATAGCGCAGTGAAGCGAAGAAGTGATAACATAACAGGAATCACCCTCTGCCTCATCTCCATGAAGTTGATCCAGCTGAGAGTAAACGTGGCCCAAAAACATGGGGGCTAAAGGATATTGAGCGCCTTGAGCCAACTTAATAGCCAAGGGAAAAAGAGCGGACTTAATTCCATACCCAGGGTACTCGCTGAACAGGAATTTGCTAAGCCAGAATGCAAGGAACCCAGCACGCCTGACTTCCTTATCCTTCTCGCGCGAAAGAGTCATAACCCATCTGCCCATCCTGGCCGGTTTCCCACCAGAGGAAGCAGTACGCCCACCAAAATGAGCAAATAACTTCTCCTCCACTCTGAGATCCTCGTCGGAAAGCTTGATATCAAAGGGGTTTTCATCCCCAAGCACAGGAAGGAGAAAATTGTTGACTACATCCTCCAAGGTAACAGTCAATTCACCAACAGAAAAAGAAAAGGTGTGCAGAGCAGGACACCAGCGGCGCACCAAATGCCTAAGCCCTTTGGCATCTCTGAAACCCTCAAGGTTTCTGGAAATAGCCATCGCCTTCAGGACGCCGGCATGCTCCAAGCGACCCACAAACTCTTTATCGGAAAGCTCATTATCCACCCAAATGGGCCAGCCCTGAATCTTTCCAGCAACAAAATCAAAGAAGATTGGAACCGCTTCTCGAAGTCCTCGCCTGATTTGGAGATCAAAAATCTCCCTAGGGTCTGGAACTTGTGCAGAGCCAACAAAACCTGCTTGACCAGAGAAAACCCAGGTGTGCGGGGATGGAGGAGTCTCGCCATGAGACACTCGAGGAAAGAATAAGCTAGGAGTATACCAAGGGTCTCGCAAAGGGAAAGCAGAACGCACAGTGACGGACTCATCCTGTGCAGAACTAGAGGAGCCCTCACCTTCAAAAGAACTGGGAGTACGTTCCTTCCTTTTTCGAGAAGAAGAAGAAGCCATTGGAGCAATGAGTATCTGGAGAAAGAAAAAGAAAGAAGATGGCAACGATGCTGATCGAAAAAAAAGAAGTTGGTAACAGAGAACTCAGGAAGAAGAGTAATGAGAAAACGCTAGAAGGAAAAGAATAAGAACAGTTAAAGAAGACAATGTATGGAAAGACGCGCCAGTTGCCAGGAATTAAATTTAAAAAGTAGGTTATCAGCAGTTATTGATGAGTGTATGGGAAACGTAAAAGTAGGTGGTGGGAGTTTTATTTCAACCCAACTGCCACGTACCACAAAAAGGGGAAGAGTCACGCAAAAAAAAAAAAAGGGGAGAAACAAAGGAGACAGGATGCCAAAAAAAAAAAAAAAAAAAAAAGAGAGAAAAGGAGAGAGTAGAAGATCAGGATCTCCATGGCAAAAATCAAAACAAGAAGAGATCCTGCAAAAGAACTCACGCATGGGCTGCGGGCAACCCATGAGCTCGGGGGGCTAAATGTTGAGGTTCAAAAAAGAAATTAGATAGCCCACTAATAGGCCCACAAAGAAAAGAGTGAAAAAGGGAATAATGGGCCGTCACAAAAAGAAAGGGAAGAAAGAAGAAAGAAAAAGCCCAGAGGGCTGGGATCCAGAGAAAAAGAGCCCAACCAACGAACTAGGACAAACTGAGAAAGGAAGAAGCTGGGCCGAATCCCAGAGGGCCTCCCAGAGGGATCCTAGGGCGCGCAGGGGGGTCATAACAGAAAGAAATTAAAGAAAAGAGGCACGCGGACCTTGTGACCCAGACGAGCAGAGAAGGTACAGAGCATGCAAAACTCAGAAAACTTGATTCAACCATTTGGAGAAAAGACAAGGAAGAGTACACTGTGAAAGGCTGGGACGCTGGGAAGAAGAAGCCAAAAGGAGCCTCAGGCCAGCCAGCTGGGAAACCCGGAAATGGAAAGGAGCCGAGGGACTTTCACTTGGTCGGAACAAAAGCAAAGAAACTATGAAGAAAGAGGAAACGACACGATCCTGAAGCAGCCAGGCATGGTACAGGCTTCAGAGGGTAAAACAGGGGAATCACGGATTCACCAGGGAGGCCGAGGTTGTGCTATAAAAGGAGGAAGGGATCCATGCCACAAGGGAGGAGGATTTGAAGAACAACCGGACCGTTCTTAGGCATTCAACTTTGCCTTCCCAAAATCCCAGAAAACTCATGCAAAATACTCTGTAACTTAAGAGAAAAACAGAGGAACTGTCCCGGTGTCCTCAGTGCAGCCACTGTTGAACGAGCTCGGATTTAACAAGTTCACATTTTGCAAGACTTTGAAGCTTGAATAGCTATCAAAATCTGTAACTTATGAGCTTAGTTGAACCTTGCATCACGTCCTAGTGAGCATTGCAACCATAGCTTAATAAAATCAATGAAGTATACCTCACTTAATTAGAGGATTTTCAGCTTGTCCTTGTGTTATATTCTTTTCATTTTTGTCATTTGCATTAATCCTTTACTGCATAAATGTCGTTCAAATGCAAATATGCCAGCTTCTTTTCTTTGCTAACCATTTGTATTATGGAAAATATGTTCTGTGCACCAATTGATTCTTAAAACAGCCCTCTTAGCTGCGGAGAATCAATCCCAGTCCACCAAGAAACATCTTACACGGCCCAGAATCCTTGGGCCATAGTGCTGAAGAAAAACTCACTCTCACACTAATCAAACCAATGGCTTTTTCTTTTAGTCTATGGTCATGGTGGAACTGGGAAGACTCATCTTTAGAAAACAATTTTGGTTACTGTCAAATCCCAAGAAAAAATTACTCTTGCTATTGTATCATCAGGAATTGCTTCTTTGTTACTCCCTAGAGGTAGGACTACTTACTCATGATTTCATATACCAATTAATATTTTTGATAAATCTACCTGTGAAATTAAGCAAGGAATGCAAGCACAGCTGAACTTCTGTTAAAAACATGTGTTATATCATGGGATGAGGCACCTATGGCACATAGAAATTGTTTAGAGGCACTTGATCGCTCTCTCCGCTATATTTTATGCATCCAACATCCTAATTGTGTTAACAAACCATTTGGAGGAAAGGTTGTGGTATTAGGGGGAGATTTTTGACAAATACTACCAATTGTCAGAAAAGGTAGAAGAGAAGATATTGTGCATTCTGCAATTAACAAATCATATCTATGGAAAGAACGTCAAGTTTTCAAGTCACACACAAATATGAGACTTCTTCAAAATATATTAAGCAATTCAGAATACGCATCAATGATGAATTTTAGTGAGTGGACTTTGAAGATTGGAAATGGTGAATCAGGTGAAGGAGATGGAGAAAATTCAATTACTATTCCAGTTGACTTGATTATCAAATATATTGAAAATCCAATGGGAGATATAATAAGAAGCACATATCCTGATTTATAAATGAAATTCACAAATCATAGTTACTTACAAGAGAGAGCTATACTTGCGTGTAACTAATGAAGTTGTTGAAGAACTTAATGATTATGTAGTATCATGTTTACATGGTGAAGAGCAAACATATTTAAACTCAGATTCTGTATGCAAAGCTTCCTCAAATATTACTGATCAAGATCTATTGTATCTAGGTGAATTCTTGAACACATTAACATTACTTGGATTACCAAATCATAAATTGAAGTTGAAATTAGGTTTGCCTATCATGTTGATTCAAAACCTAAACCAAAATGCAGGTCTTTGTAATGGAACAAGATCGGTAATTATTAAATTGGGTACATAGGTTATAGAAGCAAAGATCATTACTGGTACTAATATTGGAATACATGTTTTTATTCCAAGAATCACCTTGTCTCCAAGTGACTCTAAATGGCCATTTTGTTGGAAGAGACGACACTTTCTAGTTTCAGTATGTTTTGCAATGACATTTAATAAGAGCCAAAGGCAATCACTGAAACATGTTAGAGTGTATCTTTAAGTTCCGTGATTTGTACCCCCTTTAGACTGCCTTTTTTTGCAGTATACGGTAGAAGAACCGTAAATCTTGGTACTTAGATTTGATGGCCATTGACATGAAACTCTATCACACACACCCGCCTTCCTTTAATGAACATTAGGGGAATTAGAAAATTTGTGCATATAATTGATAAAGGGCCATATAGTTTACAATGTAGATATCATTTATTGAATGTGTCTAGGCCTATAGAATGAACAATTTGTAGACTTAAAAGGGTATTGAAAATGGATTTTTTGAATCAAAGACCAAAAGAATATGAACTTCTCTAACTACTATTATGGACTGGCCAACATAGAAGGGGACAAAATGCAAAATATGGACTAGTAATTGAACTGTTATGTGAATCAAATGACGAGAGAATATAACTACTATTATCAATTTTAAATCAATCATGAATCCTGCAATATATTGGTGATACGTATATAATGCGGCTTGAGTTTTTTTTTTTTTTTTTTTGGTGAGAAACAAACACACACACACACACAAGGGAGAGGGAAAGGGGTTCTAACACAAATGCACACCACAACGCGGCTTGAGTTGTAATAACATAACAAATATTAATTATAATAAGACTATCCTAAAAAAGATTATCATGCGCAACACATAGCTCCGTGACTAGTTATATATAAAAGCTAAATTTTTATGAGAACTAAAATAAGTGTAATGAGATGTGTTTGTGACAAATCTTATGATCCAACACTAGCATTTCATGGACTATTTGTTCATGATACAGTTTTTTTAAAATCTAACTTTTGCTAATTATAACTTTTCCAAACAATCTATTTTCAAAAAGCTAAAAAATGAGATATACAAAATAAACATTATCATGGTGATAATGTAAAATTTGTTTTTTATTTTTGTTAAATTCATTATATATTGGATTAATATTTACGTAGATGAATGAAGGTGTCTTTTTGAAAATTCAAATCCTTACATGGTAATGCAAAGCAAGCATACCTCTTTTTTTTTTTTAAATAAAGAAAACTAGGTGACAATGTTGATGCAAATGAGTTATAAATTCTTGTGATCATGCCCAAGCATTATCGTGAGCAATGGTACTATTTTAGATGGAAATCCCTCTCCAAGCATTCTTCTATATCATTGTACCTATGATAATATGGGTTGTAAATAAAACAAACCTATCATGAACAACTTGGGCTCGACTTGATAAAAAGCTCGTTCATATATATATATATATATATATATATATATATATATATATTTTATAAATAAGCCAAACTTGAGCCTTAGTTTTAGGCTCGTTTAATAAACAAGCTGAGCCTAGGCTAAAAAATTTGTTCACGAACAAGCTTGTGCGCTATAAGGCTTGATACAAAACAATTCAAGTATAGACTCGTTTATAAGTTTATATGTGTTAACTAAATATGCTCATTACACATATCTTAATAATAACATAGCTAACATGGGATTGCTGTTCATTACTTTAATTTTTTTCCTTCCCTCTAAATTGACCAAGAACCATTTTAGACTTTAGTTACATTTAAAAATAAATAAATTAATTAAGTGGGTCACATATGATTCTTCCCCATCAATCATATAAAGTTATGAAACATGCTAGTAGTTTCCCATTCATAATAGTTACAAATAAGTATTTTTTTAATTCTTCACCATTTAAAACGAATGTAAAAATTGTATTTTGAACAATTGCGTGTTGAAGTTGTAGACAAGGAATGATGAATGAATGAATTTAATTATGTAAAATTTTAATTTGAATAATGGCTAATCATAAGTAGAACTACACGCATGATAAAATAAGTAAACTATTTTCTTTTCTTTTTTTCTTCTTAATCTTAGAGATTTAAGCATTTGATAATGTAATTTTCTTAGATCTCAAGCTCAAAAGCATGACCTGAGCTTGAGTTTGAACTTAATATTAAGCTTGAGCTTGGCTCGACTAATTATCAAGTCAAGTTCCCACGAGCTCAAGTTCAAACATGATTTTTAAGCTTGTCACAAGCTTGAGCTAAGTTTGAGCTTTTGACTTTTCTTAACATGCACTACTCAACAAAGCTCGGCTTGTTTATAACCCTAGATGCTTAAGACAACTTTATACATTCTATCTTCCCTTGTCCAATGGTATTGCCAAAGTCTTATATATATCTATTGTGGGTGGTGGAAACCGTTAAGGGAGGACGTAGCAGGATAGTACCATTATTGCACATGTTAGGTTTGACACTGGCTAATCCACCAGATTAAGTCTGACACCTACACAAGTCTGGCACCGGCATGATTTGTTTGATAAGAAATGGAGCTTTGCTGAAGGTTGATTGATGGGTCATGGGTACTCTTTAAACAATGCCTAGGTTGTGTTCAAAATTTACAATATAATCTAACTATATTGGATTTGATTTTTTGAGTAGTCAAATACAACAGAATATGAAAATACTAATTTTGTGGTTCTCCAAAGAACGAAAAAGTAATGCAATTATTATTATTATTATTAAATTTTTTTTTTTGTGAGAATAAAAAAGTAATGCAATAAGCTTGTGTTCTTCTTCTCTTCTTACTCAAAAAGAAAAAGAAAAAGAAAAAGAAAAAGAAAAAAGAAAAGAGGTAGTGTATTCAGCATAAAATAGAAAGGTCAAAAACCAAAAAAAAAAAGAACGGGATTAGTAAACGCGCCAGGTAGGGGTCGAACCTACGACTTTCTGCTTAGGAAACAGACGCTCTATCCACTGAGCTACAGGCGCTCGCTGATATCCCTGTCTCGCTTTCAACAATTTAATATATAAATATTTCCCAAAAAAAATTAAATCATAATTACCAAGTATAAAGGATTAAAAAAAAACAATTCCCACCTACTTTCCCTCCTTGTCTAATTTCTCTCTGCAACCCTAGCTCTCTCTCTCTTTCTCAGAAAAGCTTTAAAGCTCTTTTGACCATTTTGTCGTCATCACATCCGACGGTCCCTGTACTTCTCCTCCAATCATATTCTGATTCTATTAATCACTTTCAGTCATCATCATCATCATCATCATCAAGTGACACTATTTTCTGTATTTTTTTACCAAACTAATATTTTGTTTTACACACGAATTAAATTAAAACCAACAACAGCAAATTAACAAAACCGTGAACACGATGTCCGGTGGTTCCGACGTGGCCGATACCACTTCCCTATCCTGCTCTCGCTGTGCCAAACCTGCTCGCCTTCAGTACGTATTTTCAATTTTCACTTCTCTTTTTTTAAATAAATTATTATTATATATCAAAAAGACTATTTTGGTTTTATTATATTTATCAACGAGTGCAAAGAACTTGAGAATTTAAGCTATTTGTATAGTGATTTTGGAACTTAGGGATAGGTATTATTACGGGAATAGGGGCTGCCGTTTTGCATTTTATAGTGAGAAATTTTATGTTCGGGTGGCCGCGGTTGTAAGTACCCGCCCGGTGATTAAATGAAGCCGGCATTACTCGTTACGTAAGCACTGAGCGTTGTAGCTCAATTGGCACCACCCCAAAATGGAGACGTCTAGGGTTCAAATTGTCCTCCACCAACTATTTTGGTCCCTAAAAGGTTTTTTTTTTTTTTTTAAAGTTCCTAAACTTTAAAAAAGATATTTTTTAATCCTTAAACTTTGTAGAAGAGTTTTTTTATTTATAATAGTTTAGAGACAAAAATAGGGATGAAAAAGCTTTTTTCAATAGTTTAGGGATGAAGAAAGATATTTTTTAAAGTTCTGAGGACGGAAAGTGAAACATTTTTAATAGTTTAGGGATGAAAGATGAACTTTTGGTGAAGTTTAGGGGGGGCCAAAATAGTATTTTACCCTCGAAAAAATGATTTTTGGTGCAACTTTCATCTGTTTTAAAGGTTGAGGTTTTGATTTCGTTTGTTGTGTTAGATAAATCTTCCGTGTGATTTTGACTAGAAATGGAATTTGGTCAAGACTCCTATGCACTGCCGTTTACGATTGACGTTTGTTTTTGTTTATAGGTGTCCCAAATGCGTGGAATTAAAGCTCCCTCGTGAAGGCGCTGCTTTCTGGTGTGTAATCTTTTCCTGCTTTTGTTTTACTTGTATGAACATTTTTATGCAATATGTGCTTGGAATGGTGTTTTTTTTTTCCTTTTCAGCTTTGATTTATTTGGATAAATCATATTCATGTTCATGCCCTTGGGCTATTGCTGTACCTTGGTTTCGGTGAATAATGCTCATACCGTCACAAATACTGTTTTCTTCTGTATTAATATTTTGCTTTGAAAGCAAGCATTAAGGGTTGTCTTTGACTGTAAATTCTGATTTCTTGAATCAAGTGTTTTATGGATATTTTATTTGTGAAAATTGTGAGTAGAACTTGCCAAATGTAGCATACAGTAGTAGAATGTAGACGAGATTGAGACTTTGTAGGAAATATGAACTTCACAGTATTATGGGAACTTCATACTTCTTAGGTTTGGAACAAGTCATCAAACAATATGCATATCTGTATGCGTCCGAGGCCATATTGATCATTTGAAAATAATGGGTTATCATTATGTCTGAGTTGATTTTTACTTGCAAAATCCTGACAGAGAATTGCATGATGGAAGGCTAATTATTTTGTGTATTTAAACTTGGTTGCAGTACATGCAGGCTGGCTCTACAATTTATACAGTTTATTCATTGAAACATCGTATTATTTTATTGTGCCTGAAGGGATCTATTATTTGACATGTTCTGTGTCTCCTAGAAAATTTTATCGTGGCATCTGGATATCTGATTGAGACTAACTTGTTCAGTTGCATTAATTGTGGGGGGTTTGAAATGAGCTGTCAAGTTCTATGACACTCCATGTAAAACTTTCAAATATTACATTCCAATGCTATGTATGGGATGCCAACTTGGTCCATGATACTGGGTTGTGGAGATTATGCATGAATTAAGCATGTTGAGTTAAAATGCAGATAACAAGAGGTGTCTTGTCTTGATGGTAATATACAACCATCATTGAACATATTTTGATGCCAAAGAATTAATATGCTGACACTGTTGGCTCTTAGTTTCATTTCATATACTTGTATGTATTAATATTGGACACAGGGAGAAAGGCTTCTCAACAACTTCTTTCAATATAATTTGCACATCGGCCCTTTGACATCAACTAAAATAGTGTATATTCCTTTAAATTTTGACCAAATATGCTTTTTAATTTTGTGTTGTTGTTGTTCTCATATTATGGTTTATTTCTTATCAGCACTCAAGATTGTTTCAAGGCTTCTTGGAGCTCTCATAAAGCAGTGCATTTGAAGGCAAAGCTGTCCTCACTTGGGACAGGTACTCCGCATGAACAAAATTCAGACTTACTTAATGAAGATTGGCAATATTGCTTGAAGAAAGGACAGGCTCGAACTCCAAAACTTCCCCATTTTGATTGGACAGGGTATTTTTCAAGGATTATGTCTGCCTCATATTCTACATACCCTTCTGTTTATTCATCACGCATTTATGTCTGATAATTCTGATGTTACATTTAAGTTGGATAGGGATTTTTACTTCTCAAAAAAAAAAAAAAAGAAAAGTTGGATAGGGATTTTTAGGTTTCAACACTGCCTTTCCAATTTCCGTGTTCATTTATTCTCCTCTTCTTCTCTTTTAGATTTTTTTTAGGGTTGGGGGGGGGGGGGGGGCGATTAATCGATTATACAAATCTTCAAGGCTGTGATATCAGATTGAGAATTGTTAGATGGTGATACATGACTAAAGCATCTGTTTGGTTCTAAGTAGTCTTAGATATATATAAAATTTCCTAGATTTATTTGTAAATATTAGGACTTATATCTACCAATTACCTGAATAATGGTTAATAAGGAAAGAAATTTAGAAACTTCCACTATTATGTGACATAGAGAGAATATGGAAAAGTCTGCCAGCAGTAGATTATTAAAATTTTGAATAGGTGAAATCAATTAGCAGCTAATCTTTTTTAAGGGCAGTGTTCTTTATTGGAATTTAGTGAGCTTTTTACTCTTTAATCTTGTATGATAATAATTTTTTTCCTATTGCACCTCCTTGATTTTTGTTAAAGTATGCTTCACACCATAATTTCTTGTTATTGTTAAAGCATCTTGAAGGTGAAGGACATTAATAAAGTAGCCCTTTACATGGGTGGCAGTTATGGAAAAGATTCTTACTATGGACAATTTGAGGAAGAGAAGTATTTTTATTGCAGAATGGTGTTCTGCATGCAAAAACAGTGGGGAAATCTACAGATCACTTTCTTCTCCTCTGCTTATGCATAAATTTTATGGTCCTTGTTGTTTTGTTTGTTCGGCATCATGTGGTGGTGCCTAAGTGTGTTGGAAGGTGTTTTTGGTGGTCATAATTCTGCAGAAGTGCAGATATATGGGGTGCTATGTATTATGTAGACTATTTGGAGAACAGATTTAATATACTTTTGAAGGGGTAGAGCGTTCAATTGTGGAGTTGAAACAGTTTTTCTTGCACTCCTTGTATGATTGGATGACACATTGAGCAGTCATTCTTTTTCTTCACTTGAGGAGTTTCTTGACTTATGTAATTTTAGATGTTTTTTGTAGCATCCCTAGTACACTACCTGCTTACAAAGGGAGCAAGTTCTTTTTTTTTTTTTTTTTTTTTTTTTTTTTTCTTTTTAAAAAAAAAAAAAATTTAAAGCATTTCATTACCTATCCAAAATAAAAAATAAAAAAAAAATTCATGTCTGTGGTCTCTTATTGTGCAGGGAACTAAGGCCATATGCTATATCTGGTAGACGTGCTGTACCTGCTCATATTGAGCTTCCTGACTGGGCAGCTGATGTGAGTTTTTTGACTCATTTCTTTTCACATGTTGAGTTTCATTTTTCACACTCATATGCATGTCTTTTTCTTCTCACTGGAGGATTTTTTGTCCACAAATATGGATTCACTCAATATTTTAGACGTACTTTGTCCTTGCTGATTTGATTGTAGTTCAGCAATTGCTGAAGCTGGATTTTGTCTTTTCTAGCCAGAGTGCTGTGGGCACTGTCCACACCCACACTCTTATATTGAGTCAAATGTGGTTTTCATGCAGCTTTTCTTGCCCTTTGACTTGTAGGGTATCCCAAAAACTGAGCCCAATAGTGATCTGCAGCATGTTGTTGAGGTACACTTGTACTTAGACGTTTGAGTGGAATTTAATGTGTAATAAAATTGGACCTTTTCTTTTGTTTTAGTTTACTTATTAATTCCTCTTTTATAATTGATGTATTTTGTTTTGAAGATCAAAACACCGGATCAAATTGAGAGAATGAGAGAGACTTGTCGAGTAAGTTCTGTTTGTAATTATCTTTTTTCTTATGACATCATTTTTTTAATGCATGCCAATACTGCATCATTGTCTCATCCTCGGTCTTCCTTAAAGCATGCATCATTGTTGACAATATACATGTATAGGAGCACTGTGTGCTGCATGCATCCTAGAAGATGAATTTTGCATAATGATTTGAGTCTTTGTTATTGTTAAAATTTTATAATTTTGTTTATTGCTTTATACAACAACCAAGTTTGGTTTAGTCCTTTGGGTCGACTATGGATTTTTAACAGATTAGTCAGGGTTGGCAATATATAGTCTTTCTACCATTCTATATTATTTGAAGTCATACTCTCTATTACTTCCTCAATTGACATGTTCTTTTTTTTTTCCTACTACAAATGTTATTTTTGGTCTTCCTCTACCTTTTTTCACAGCCTTAAATGAGCCTTTTTTTTTTCCTTGTGCAAAAAAATCTGTAAGCATACCAAAGTAATTGTGTAATGCTCTTTAAAGATCCTATATCGATAACACATTCAATATTTTCTAAGCAAATAAGGATTCATTTTACTTCTTGTAGTTGTCTCTGTTTTTTATTTTATTTTTATACTGAACTTGGGCATGTTTGAGCATGATTTGAAACCTTCGCTGGTTTATTAAGCCCTGTTCATCCAGATAGATTCTCAATTTTGTTGTTTAACAATCATCATTCTTAGATTGGAAGGGAAGTTTTGGATGCGGCTGCTCGTGTAATACAGCCTGGTGTGACAACTGATGAGATTGACAGAGTGGTTCATGATGCAACTATTGCGGCTGGTATGAGCTTTTTCATTCTTTAGAATATGTTAGTACTTTTATTTTTTTCCATTTTTTAACCCTTGAATCAAAATTTCCTTTTAAGCATGCAATATATGATTGATTAGATTATTTTAGCAATGATATGTCTCTTGAGGGGTACTTTCAGATATGATCTTAAGGGTTGTCATTATTTTTGTTCAATTTACCTTTGTTTGTGTTGTAATTTAAATTTGTTTTTTGAGGAGTGAAACTGAGTGGGGATTGATTTGTAAAGTCCTCCATCCTATATGACAAGGGTGTTTCTATCTTTATCTTTTTGTTTAATTAGAGATTTTTTTTGGTGGTTGGGGGGGGGGGGGGGTGTTGGGGGATAAATAAGAAAAACTTTGTTAGAAAAATAAAAGGAAATTATGTAGCATTCTTTGTACGCAAGCAGTGTACTTGGACACCTACAAGACCATCACCTAAAAGAACAAGCATCTAAAAACTCAAACAAATTAGCCCAAGAATGGCTATTCCAAATTGTTACTGACGGAGAACAAATTGAGAAAATGTCTTCCTGTGTTTGTGGTGGGCTTAGGGTTAGGAGAACTTGTGATCTAGATTTAGAATTGTTTAAGAAGGATTATGGGATTGTAAAGAAGAAGAAAAAGAGGTTTTTAATGGTATTTTAGCGGTTGCATACCTGTGAACAGTAAATTGGAGAAAGAAAAGAAAGAAAGAAGAGAGCCTATATGCTCAAAACACTCAATTTTTTATTAATCAACTCTACATCCTTCCAGTACATTGAGCACAATATATGTAGACTCTTTCTTGTGCTAGTAGTATTAGGACTCCTGCGAGTACTAGGATTCCAAGTTTGACTTGTAAACTAACCTATTTGAATTAAACCAAAGCCCATACGTAAATACCCATAAACTATATAATCAGTGTTGTTAAAAGCGCACTTAAGCGCAAAGTGCAGAGCGCATAGGCCTTGGGGCCTTTTCCCCTCTAAAGTGAGGCGCCCTCACAAAGCGTACCTTAGGCGCGCTTTTTAGAGCTTTTTTGTTAAGCGCAAAGTGCGCTTTCTTGTAAATTTTTTAAAATAAAATCTTGATTTGATTTTTAGCCATAGATCTAAATATATTTGATATAAGCCATTGATTTAATATATAAAAACTAATAGTGTGGTGTGCTACCATAAACCTAAGCCTACCTCTTTAGATATTTTAGACCTTTTGGCCCACGACCACACAAACAAACACTCAAGTCAGACAATTATGATGGTCCTTTGCTTAATGAGGATGATGATTATGTAGATTAGGATTGCATTGCATATTTGCATTGATTTTGTTAGGCAAAGATAACATTACTTAACATTCTAGAACTTTTTAGCCATTGCCTTTTTGGTTCTATACTTCTATTTTGATTCAATGATTTTTTGTAATCATGGCCATCAAATATCATGTTTGCATATATTTTGTAAAGCACGAGAGAATTATATAAATGTTATATAAATTATATAAAATGTTTTATTGTAATTTATATGATTAATTGATCACTTGATTGTTGTATTGACTATTAATAATTTTTTAAAAATTTATTATTATTTTTTTTTTAAAATATGTGCTTCACATCGATCAAGCGCTCGCTTGCGCTTTGCAACTAGGCTTTAGGAGGCCTTTGCGCTAAAATGCGCTAAGCACTTTTAACAACACTGTATATACTGCTTATTAATTAATAAAATAAAACCAATGGTCCATACCCAACAATTGTAAAATTACTAAGTACCCTTGACTCTAGAATAATCAAATAAAATATAAAAACCTTAATTAACTAGGATGGACACTTATTCTTGGGCTTTGCCTTAGCCTTAGGCCTCCTAAGAGAATATTCTTTCTTTAATAATGCTATGGTTGCACCATCAACCACCCAATCGTACAAGGTGCACAGCAAGAAATGTGCCCCTTTCAGCAAGCCAGCATGTCTACCACCCTCCCAGGCATGGTCCAATGTAGGCGAAAGAGACAAAACACCAAGGACCAAAGCTGGGAAGTAAACTCACAGTGAAGGAGCAAATGATCCACTAACAACACTTTTCTTGCACAAAATTTTCTACTACAAAGATTATCCATTGTAAAAATTCCACCCTTTGCAGCTGTCCATTTAAAGAAAGCAACTTTGGGAGGAAGGGTTACTCTCAACACACTCTTCCACGTGAAAGGACATGGGCTGCCTTGAGGAAGACGATTATAATAAGACCACCTCAAAAATCTTGTTCTTTGATGGAAGCCAACCTATCCTATCAATTCCACCCCCACCAATCTTGCAAGAATAAATAAAAGCAAAAAAAGAATGCAAAGTCTCCAACTCCCATTCCTGAAAGGGCCTAAGGAATGTGACATCACAAGGCAAATCACCATTGCCCCCTGCATAAGGTCCCTTACTGATGCCTCTTATGAATATGTCTCCGTTGGCTTAGACCATAAGATTCTTTAATTGTCTAGGACACCCAATTTCCCCAATCAGTACCATGCTTGGTGTGAACCACTGTTCTCCAAAAGGACTACTTTTTCGTAACATCTCTCCAAAGCCATTTACCAAATAACACCTTATTAAAGAGCATAAGATTCCACACTCCCAAACCCCCAGATTGCATTGGCTCACACACTGTCTTCCAATCAACCAAAGAAATTTGAACTCATCCCCGAGGGCCGAGGCAACCCATAGAAAATCCCTTTGTAACTTCTCCATATGATTTGCCAAAATGCAAGAATCGGAAACAGGGATTAAAAATATGTAGGCAAACTTGAGAGAGTGCTCTTAATTAGTGCAACTCACCCACCCTTTGCTAAATAAGTCTTTTCCTACCCTCCTTTCCATCTTCTTCAACAACGGGTGCCAGATTGCTTTTGGCTTATATGATTATATCTTTGCCCCTAATGGTAACCCCAAAAACTTCATGGGCAGAGTAGAAAATTTTCAACCTAATAAAGCAGCCGAGGATTCCACCTTAGCAACCTCCCTTATTGGAACCATCTAAAGACTTACCCAAATTTATCCTGAGATCAGATACAGCTTTGAAACACAGCAATACTCCCTTTAAATAGCAGAGCTGTTCAAGATCAGTTTCGCAGAAAATCAAAGTATCATCCGCAAATTAAATATGAGAAACTATTGTAGAAATAGAAAGGAGAACATAGGTGTAAATATGTTGGCAGAAAGTAAATAAATAAATAAATAAATAAATAAAGCCAAATGGCTTTAGCCTAATGGTATTGCATCCATTCGTCTAATAACAGGAATGGGTCCAATACACGGTAGTAGTACAACTACAACAACAAAGCTTTAAGCTGGATTTGGATACGAATGAAAAGGCAGACGTTTGCATTTGCATTTTTATTTTTTTATTTTTTATAAATTTTAAGCGCGTTCTGTGGCTGAAATTCTTTTCCAATGAGTCCCGTGCACTGTTTACGGGACTCACAAACCTCTTTTTTCACACAAGCTTTCATTAAAAATGGGTCCTATGGTACTATTTACACATTTAAAAATTAATTTGTTACAGTATTTTTAATTTTTAGTTTTCAGCAAAATAAGCGGTATTCAAACGGACCCTTAGTCCCAAATTTTTGAGGTCAGCTATGAATCCTCAATAGAGTACTTGCCACATGTATTCTTTTTCTCCATTGGATTCTATTTAAAGTCATACTCTTTGTTACTTTTTTAATTAATGTCCTTTTTTATTACTTCCACTAACATTATATTTGGTCTTCCTCTACTCTCTCTCTCTCTTTTTTTTTTTTTTTTTTTTTTTTTCTCGCTCTCTTAACTTGGTTCAACTCACTCTTTAAGTTTGAATTTGTAAAAACATGTGTGCATGTAATTTGCGGACCAAACTTGATTTAGCTGCAAGGCTTATATTGGCATTATGCTTAGTGTTCGATATAGGGGATAGGATCTATCTGCTCTTTCTCTATCCATCTTTTTTAGAGAGAGTGGATATAGCAATATAAAAAGAATCGGGAGATGATAAAGGATTACATGGACATCTAAGGGGATGTCTATTCTATTCCTCTTTTTTTAGAGAAAAAAAAGGTATCTCGTTTATCTATCTTTTGTCTATCTATCATTGATTCTTTCTATGAATCAAGTCGAAAGACTTCATTTTTTGGTTCCCTGAAGCCCCGAATGGATTGGATTGTTTCTGCCAACAAAATAAACATGGAGCCCGTTCCGAATGCTTCTCCGATCTGGAAGTTCTCGCCAAGAGAATAAGATGCTGCTCCCCCTCCCTGTCTTTTCTTGCTTTGCTAATCTTCCCCTCAAACGTGGGCCGGTTGCGGGAGGAAGAAACCTAAGAGAAGAGCGTCTTCTCTTAGGTCCTTTTTTCTTTTTTTAGTGCAACACAGGAAAGCGCCCTCTTTTTTGACCTGGATTTGATCAGCTTTTGATTGGTTTTACTTTCTTATTTGATCTTTTAATTGTAGTAAATCAGAAAAGTGTTCATTCACTGTTTCCTGGTCTGATCAGCATGTTGGTCCAATGTCCATTTCTGGTTACTGTGATTTTTGTGGGGGCAATGACACTTGCTTGTATCCATCATCAGATTGAATTGGATGATATGTCAATACCTTTGATATGTGTTTGGCAATGCTGCCTGCTTTTTGCCCTTGTAAGATGGCTAATGCTTCTACTAATATTGTGAGTTTTCATCACTGTATCAAATGCTGGAGTCCAAATTGGTTTTGTGAGTTCATTCTTCAATTACATCATTAGAGCCACTCATGTAGACTACCAAAATTTTGTGGGTGATAGTTTTTCCGAATGCTTTGATTACTAGGGTTATAATTATGACTGTCATGCACAGCGGCATGTTGTTTCTTGTTTGTAACTGTTGGGCTGTGCCTGTGGTAATCTAGTGAGACACATGTAATTGGACTCATGGTGATCTGGCAACTTTTTTACGTGCCTCTGAGGGTAATTGTCTTTGTGTGGTTTTTTGAAGTTCTAGATATGGCAGTGTGAATTTTTTACATATAATTAGTAAATGATCTGCTAAATTTTTCTTGAAATTTTACTTTACTGCAGGAGGATATCCATCTCCTCTCAATTATCATTTCTTCCCAAAGTCTTGCTGCACGTAGGTACTTCTTTGTGTACTCTCTTATGAAGATTCTTGGGATTCTATTGTATTGATCGAGGAAATCTACTTCAATTTGTCTATTTGTTGCAGGTCAGTTAATGAAGTAATTTGCCATGGAATTCCGGATGCGAGGTATGTGTGTATCAATCAGGTCAAATTAGTTTTTTTTTAGTCCTGAGTGAATTCCAATGTTTTTCATGTCTCACTTCTTTGACTCTCTCTGCAATCAATTTTTTGAAACAGTAAACATCTAATGATCTTGTAATTTTACCAAAAGTATGTTATAGTTTTGGGTTATGTTGTAATTATTCTTTTTTATGGCTCGTTGGTTAATTTCTTAGCAGACTGACATATATTGCTTTTAGTTACAATTGAGTACTTAGGATTTCATGTCTGAACATTTGTGGTATAAGTCATGCGATATTTTTGTTTACAAGTGATTCTAAGTGGGTAGCAGAACTGTGCTTTTGTGTATACTTTCCTTTTGTGAACTTTTGTAGTCAGCTCTGTATTTCTCATTGTCTAAGTGTATTCTAAAGAAAACTTTCCTAAGCAGATTCTGTTTTATTTCCTACAGGAAATTAGAGGATGGTGATATTGTAAATGTTGATGTAACTGTGTACTATAAAGGTGTCCATGGTACGAAACATTATACACCTTTGAAATTAATTCAAATGTTGCCAAAGAAGCTCTGTATTTGACTAATAGGTGACTCATTATGCAGGTGATCTCAATGAAACGTATTTTGTGGGTAATGTTGATGAAGAGTCTAGACGGCTGGTTCAATGTACTTATGAAAGCTTGGAGAAAGCAATAGCTATTGGTATGTGTTGGATATTTTAATCAAGCAATATATGAACTCTCTCTCTCTCTCTCTCTCTGTGTGGTTAAGTGTTTTGGCTGGGACCTAGTTGAAACACTGGCACTTAGAAGAGGCGTCAATGTTCTTTTATTCTAGTGTAAACTTGAAACCAACTTCAGTAAAGATTAAAGATTGATGTCTGATAGGATTATGCTGATGGCCTGTTTCATGTGCTTGTCAACCTTGATAAATTTAGCAAATCTTGGAATTAAAACTGCATTATGCTACAGTTCTTAGAGACTGATTAAGTCTTGTACATGAACTACAAGGGTCATTTATCCGACCAAGTCTCCAGATATATATATTTTTTTGATGATTAGTGGGTTTCCTTGGATTGTTCATCAATTATAGAGTTCCTTGTTTATATTAGACTAGCCATTTGTTTTTTGTACTTTTGTTTTCATTGTTCCTTTTTGTTCATCATTGTGAACTTAAAGATTTTATTATTTTTTATTAATAAAACTGCACTAATTACCTATATATATATATATAAGGAACTTAGTGTAAAAGTGATGTACTAAGCGAAGAAAAATCATGAAAAAGTAGAACTATCAATAATGTAAGTAAAGATAGAGAGGACTGAGCTGCTGAAGCAGCCCGCCACATACAAAGTACGCAGCAAGAGCAGCTTCAGATCCGTTTGGAGAATGTTCAAACTCCTCAAATGCTCTTCGATTGCGCTCCCTCCACACCAATCAAAATAAACACAATGGCACTCACTCCAAATCATGCCATATCCTGTCCCAACATAACTTCCTTTCTAGCAGGCTAGAACTGCAGTGAGATTAGATGGCATAACTTATTGGACTACAAAAAGACAGAAAAATCAAAGACCATAGCTCAGTAGCACAAGCACGGTGAAGGATCTAATGATCCACTCTCCATAGCTTTCTTACACATATAGCACCAATCATTAACACAAACCTTATGGAGTGGAGTTTATCAATCATTAGGACCTTACCCAATGCAGCAGTCCAAGTGAAAAAAGCAATCTTGGTCGGAACCTTAACCTTCCAAAAAGCAATCTTGAGTGATGTCTATATTCCGTTTTGGAATTGTTATTGTATTGGGAGGGACATTTTGGAAGGAGAAGAAATGGGGAGATCTAGAAAGCCGTTCCTTTTTGTTTAATGTGGTGTTTTTTTGGGGAGAAAGAAATGTCTGTGCCTTTGAAGGGAAATAAATGATCCAGGAGAAGTTGAAGTAATGATTTTTGAAGATCTTTTTATGATCGGACTTTGACTTATGCCTTTTTTAGAACACTCTTTCTAGACTTCCTCGATGCTTGAGCTTCTGTTAATTGTTATTGTATTTTTTTTCTTTTTAAATTTTCTTTTACATTTTGATTGGGCTGTCCTTTGTATACTCCTTGTGTACTAGGGTTTGTCCCTTTTGCACTTTTTTCAAAGATTTTTTTTTTTTTTTTTTTTTTTTTACATAAAAAGAAAATTTTATTTAAGAAAACAAGAAATGGCCTTAAACTATATAGGATGTGTACAAAGGACCTCATAAAAATTACATTCTAAAGTTTAGAGAATTGAGGCCTGAATGAATTGTTAATTTATTACATCTATGAAAATTCAAAAAGATGGTGTGAAAAGTGTATTGATCATTGTTCTAGTTGACAATTATATTTATCCTTTGGTGGGTCAAGTTAAGCCTGTGACTTGCCACTAGCATAGCATAATTGACCTGCTAATGCCTTGGACTGGAAGATCACTTGATTGCTCATTAAATTTGATTAATCAAATTCGTTTTTAGTGAAATTTGATATCTTGCTAGCCATATTTTGGGTATCAATGAGTAATCTTGGTAACGGATGCACACTTCCTTTTTCTATTTATTTTTATATTTGGCTCTTCCTTCGTATATTTCTTCTGTACTAGGGCTGAACCCACTTTTTTGTGGTTTTTGGTGATATTATTACCTATCAATGTTTTCCTTTTAAAGTTATACTACTTTTTTGTTGTGTATGTAATATTCAGATTATATACTTATGGACCTGGCTTTAAAAAAAAAATATGAAAGACTTGCTGACTGTAAAATTTGGCTGAGTGATGTCAGCTGGGAAGAAAGCGCATGGGATAATTCTTTTATGGAGGGGATAATGGAAATTGACTTTGTTCTGGATATGTCTAGTATGCAAAAGCTTATAGGGAATACCAAGATGTTTATAGAGATCTACCTGTTTTTGATCTGGATTTGCAGAATTTATTGTTTTATACCAATTCGGCAAAGACTTTTCAGTCTTTTACATCGTATTAGAACTTAAAATTTGATTTATGGTTTTTTTTTTTGGTTAAATTCAGTGAAACCTGGGGTGCGATTCCGTGAAATTGGGGAAGTTATTAATCGTCATACTACAATGTCGGGTTTCTCAGTGGTAATGTCTGGTCTGCAATTGTAAGATTTTCCTTTCTATTAAAATGACTGACAGTATTTAATAATTTCTTACTCTTTCTGCTCTATGACTAGGTAAAATCATATTGCGGTCATGGTATTGGAGAGCTTTTTCATTGTGCACCAAATATTCCCCATTATGGAAGTATCCTAAATTATTTTTTGCTGAAGGAAGTATCCTAAATTAAGCAGGCTTTTAAGCTCACTATTTTCTATATCAGTTAGATACTTTCAATTTCATGGGAAATTAAACAATAAAGTGTCATGAACTCTCTTTAAAATACTGTGACAACAAAGAATTCTATTGCTTCTTTCTTGCATCATTTATGCATTGGTGACCTTAACCCAAGCAGGAAATAAAGCAGTTGGTGTAATGAAGGCTGGGCAGACCTTTACAATTGAACCAATGATCAATGCTGGTATATTGAAAATTTGTTAAATTTGTGGGTATAATAGTTGAAAATTGATGCTTTATTTGCTAGCTACATTAAAGAAATGTTTTGAATAGGGGTTTGGCGTGATCGGATGTGGCCTGATGGATGGACTGCTGTCACTGCTGATGGCAAACGCAGTGCTCAGTTTGAGCACACTCTTCTGGTACATATGCATTTTTTAGTTCTTTCATCATTGCTTTTTACTTTTATTTGGCGGTGGTAATGGTGATTCTTTTCTGATTTTTGTATAAGAATATAATTCAAAAAAATTAAAATAAAATAAAATAAAACTATTGCCAGCACCTGTGGAATTTCATGCTTGTGTTCTTAAGGACCGACACTTATATGTTATATATCCCCTTAGTGCAATCATTTTGTCACTGTTGGAAGAAAATATGTATTGCTGCTTTAAGGTTTGTGAGATTTTTGTCCAATTAATGGGATAAGTATGTCCATGACTGATGCAAATACTGGGAAAACTAGCTTGCAATGTTTTGGTGTTTTGACTGATTATTTGACGTTAGTTCTAATGGAGTTCCCAGACTGCCTAACGTACTCTTGACACCTTTTTATTTTCTTCCCATATGAACATTTAGGTGACAGAGACTGGAGTTGAGGTTCTTACAGGGCGGCTGCCTTCCTCCCCAAATGTGTTTCCTTGGCTAAATGCATAATAATTGGCGACTATGAGCAATTGTCTGTATGGTGAAACCTGCTTCCGCTAATATCATGCCATCTGTGAACAATCACAGATGATTGATTGAGGGTTTTCTAGATTCCTACCATTTCCTTTTCTGTTGGATGCGAATGTGTTATTGGAAGTGTGCTTTGGTGTTTCACACCTTTTAAACAATCTAGTACTTCTGTTTTTTTGGTTGATATTTTTTGTAGTTGCTAACTGGTGTATGTCTTGGACACCTGTAAGGTATTCGAATAAACATTTTTAATTTTTGGATAAATTGGGAAAAAAATTGTTTAGATTTTATGTTATTGCTTATGTTTTTACTTGTTTAGTGCATAAATGATTGTTGATTAAAGATATGTTAAAATATCAAATCTTTTTGTAAATATTGGTACAATTTGTCAAGCTTAATATATATATATATATATATATATATACACTGTTGTAGTACATATGCTAGGTCAGAAGTAATTAATATTCATTTAAAATTGTTTTATATACCCAAATCCTCAAATTTTTATATGGCCTCTTCATGGACAATTTCATAGCTTTGCCACTATATATAGATTATAAATACAAACTTTAATTCAACACTTTACAATATTAAACAAAACAATAAAAATAAACCCAATACCCAACCAACCCATTTAATCTGGATGAGATTCAACTCACCTATTTACCTAAATATTCACGTGTATAATTATAAATCATTCAAACCTCTAAAAGGACAATTGAAAGTTGTTTTTGTGTGGCTTAAAAAAAGTATGGGGGTGATTCCTAAAGTAGAGGAATTTTGTGGTCATTTTAGAGGCTTTAAGTATGTTACATAATCTTCATTGGTTTTGGAAGTTATTTTTATTAGTCTGGTGGCTTCTAAGTGGTATTTTACTCATATTGAAAACATTAAAGATATTTTAATCATTTTGGAAGTTTAAGGTTATTTTCGTCATTTTGTAAGTTCAAGAGTATTTATTTTAGCCATTTTGAGGGTTTTGGGTATATTGTACAAATTTTGAAGATTTTAAGGATATTTTTATCAGTTTAGAGGATTTTTTTTTTGGAATATTTTTGGGAATATTCTTATAAATTTGAGGTTTTAAGGATATTTTGATTATTTTAGAGATTTTGGGTCACCTATTTATTTATTTATATATGTTTAGGGTTGTGAGAAAAGAAAGTCTAAACATATATACACGGATTGGACGAAAATCAAAACTGAAAATCTAATTTTCATAAATCTCGATAAATAGGGTATCTATCGAGCAGTTGTTGAGCATCGGGCAAAAGCTGCCTTTTAAACCTCGATAGATGTTATCTGTCGAGCTTCAAAATCCAGTACTTTTTCACTTGATTCTTAGACAGACTTGCATGGTTTTAACACTTGGACTTGAACTCTTATTCCTTAAAGCATTAAACGCATCATAGATCTATCCAATTATGAGTAAAGTGTGTTTTGTCAAAGGATTAGCTAATTCTATATTGACATATGTTCCTAACATGATTCACATATGTCCTAATATAAAATCTGAGACGGGTAATCTAATTTTTCTTTCACTTTCAAAACTAGGTCTTATAAATAAATAAAAGTAGAGTAACCCATCCAGTAAAATAATAATAATAATAATAATAATACTGTAACCCACAAGAGATTAAATTTTCCATGCCTTTGACAAGTGACAACAGTTCCACAGACCACAATTCACGCAAGTTAATAGGGTGACCCACAAGACTTTAATTTTGTCTTTTTGAGGAGACACGAGACCTTAATTTTCCATGTCATGGGCCAAAGACTTTTTGAAACATTTTACTGGCTTAAAAGTCTTTTCTAAGATAATGAGAGCTGAGAGGGTAAAGAAAATTAAAGCCCCTAACCCATAAAGTACGCTAACACTAGGGATTAGAATTGTGTTGTGGCTGATAATCGTGGTTATGGTCTCCCGTTGGGTTGAATCGGTTAGAAATTAATTCATTACGAAAACCGTTGGAAGAAGAATGAGATTAGTGTTAGTTTCTCTTCTAAAAAAAGAAAAAAGAAAAAAAAAGAAAAAAGAGAGAGATTAGTGTTAGTTTCCTCCCTTCAAAGAAAGTATTGTGTCTGGCTCACCATAAATATCTTATTAAAACACTAATTTCAAACTTACCAGGATAATTAACACAATTTCTCCTAATTCAATCTAGCATGAATCTTTAGCAAATAGTTATATAGTCTAAAAGTGATGCTAGTCAATAGTTGAACCATGACGCCATTACTTTGCAAGTCTAAATTGAATTTCTGAACTTTAACCAAAGACTCATTCAATGTAATTAGGATTAAAGTCTTCTAACATAACCACATGTTTTGAAGTCTTTTGGATAATTCAATAGTTATAACAAAGGAGGGAGGCTTTGAATCATGGAGATACTAGGAGGTGTCAACTAATTGAGCTACAAGAATCTTGGCACAAGTTTTGAAGTATCTTCCCATGTAACACAAGTTTTCAAGTTTGAATGAATTTAGAGAATCAATGAATTTTTTTTTTTTTTTTTTTTTGAAACACATAGAATCAATGACTTAAAAAGAGTAGTTGTATATCATCAAACAATTATATAGCTCAAATGTCACTCTAGTCGATAATGATACCATGTGGCCATTACTTTCCAAGTCTAAATTTTTTTTACAAACACTAACCAAAACCTCATTGCAACATTATTAGGATTTAAGTCTTCTCTAATAGTACCACACATTTTGAAGTTTGTTTTTTCAATTTGATAGTTATAATGGAAGAAGGAAGATTGGAATCTGTAATGTCTTTATTGATAGTTATATCTAATTAGAATACACTATATTTTCAAATACAGCAACCTAACACTAAATAAATTTTAATTTAGGTTTGATTAAATTTCCTTGGGAAAATTTTAATTAATATGTATATTCTATTCTAAAAGGTCTCTAATTGACTTTTTATTTATTAATACTTATTAAACGAAGGTTAAATTACAAATTACACCTCTAACTTTGACTTAATTTTTAATTCAGCTCTTTAAGTTTTACTATTTATCATTTTAGTCCTTTAACTTTCACTTGTTTTCATTGTATCCCTTCCATCCAATCCAGATTGGATGATATTAAACTAATAGCAAGATTGGACAATATTGATGGAATGACTAAACTGAAAACATATTTAAGTTAAGGATTGAAAAAAAAAAAAAAACTTAAATGACTAATTTGAAAATAAGTTAAAGTTGGAGAATGTAATTTGGAGTTTAAACTTAATTAAATAAATAAGTTTATATAAAAATAGATTTTCTTGATCATTACATGGGATGTGGATGGGTAAACAACTAGATATGTAATTACAATCAATTTTTATTTTTATTTTATTTGAGAAAAGGTAATGGATGATGTAAAATTGACCCGGATATCATGATTGCTACACATTTGATAATTGCCATACACATATGATAATTGTCATACACTTAGTCTGCAATTATGCAGTCTACATCAAACAATTATTATATAGTCCAAAATTTTAAGATTATAACTTTCCAAGTTTTTGAAATTTTCAAACAATAACTAAAAGACTTTGGAGTTTTGAACAATGACCAAAGACTTGGTGAGATGTTAACAAGAATAAAGACTTCTAATGGTGTCATTCGTTTTCATGATTAAAGGTATTTGACATATCAATGACTTAAAAAGAGTTGCAATTATTTTCTTCCATATAATACTTTAAGAGATAAAGCTACTAATTAAACTTTTCTAACTTGTTATTTAGGACAACTCTGTCTTCCCCGTAAGTCCACTCCCCCTAGTAAATTATCAAAATATTACAAATGTATGTATACATATTTAGAAAAAGCTAGTCCATGTTACGAAAGAGCAATCCAAAAATTCTTGTATTATATTGTTTAAGTTGCGCCAATCACATTTTTGTTACCCATTTATCATTGTTTTGCAATACACTTTATTACTCTAAAACATTTAGTACAATTAGTAGTATCTTTAAAATTTTAGTAATAAGGGTATCAAAGATTAAGAAATAGAAATAACATTAGGTATATAAGAAAAAGAAGAAAAAAGAAAAAAAAAAACAGTGCTACTTATTAAAAATAGGAAAGATGAAGTTAGCTACACCATTGTATGCATGAAATACAATACCAAATTGGACCCTCTAGACGTTATCAGTTATCACCTTATGTTCAACTTTTATTAATTGGAGCATTCTCATGTTGTAGCTTGTAGGTCATGACTCATGACTATACCATTACCAAATTGGACCCTCTAGACGTTATCTATCATGATTGCTACACATTTGATAATTGCCATACACATTTGATAATTGTCATACACTTAGTCTGCAATTATGCAGTCTACATCAAACAATTATTATATAGTCCAAAATTTTAAGATTATAACTTTCCAAGTTTTTGAAATTTTCAAACAATAACTAAAAGACTTTGGAGTTTTGAACAATGACCAAAGACTAGGTGAGATGTTAACAAGAATAAAGACTTCTAATGGTGTCATTCGTTTTCATGATTAAAGGTATCTGACATATCAATGACTTAAAAAGAGTTGCAATTATTTTCTTCCATATAATATTTTAAGAGATAAAGCTACTAATTAAACTTTTCTTACTTGTTATTTAGGAAAACTCTGTCTTCCCCATAAGTCCACTCCCCTAGTAAATTATCAAAATATTACAAATGTATGTATACATATTTAGAAAAAGCTAGTCCATGTTACGAAAGAGCAATCCAAAAATTCTTGTATTATACTGTTTAATTTGCGCCAATCACATTTTTGTTACCCATTTATCATTGTTTTGCAATACACTTTATTACTCTAAAACATTTAGTACAATTAGTAGTATCTTTAAAATTTTAGTAATAAGGGTATCAAAGATTAAGAAATAGAAATAACATTAGATATATAAGAAAAAGAAGAAGAAAAAAAAAAAAAAAACAGTGCTACTTATTAAAAATAGGAAAAATGAAGTTGGCTACACCATTGTATGCATGAAATACAATACCGAATTGGACCCTCTAGACATTATCAGTTATCACCTTATGTTCAACTTTTATTAATTGGAGCATTCTCATGTTGTAGTTTGTAGGTCATGACTCATGACTATACCATTACCAAATTGGACCCTCTAGACGTTATCTATCATGATTGCTACACATTTGATAATTGCCATACATATTTGATAATTGTCATACACTTAATCTGCAATTATGCAGTCTACATCAAACAATTATTATATAGTCCAAAATTTTAAGATTATAACTTTCCAAATTTTTGAAATTTTCAAACAATAACTAAAAGACTTTGGAGTTTTGAACAATGACCAAAGACTTGGTGAGATGTTAACAAGAATAAAGACTTCTAATGGTGTAATTCGTTTTCATGATTAAAGGTATCTGACATATCAATGACTTAAAAAGAGTTGCAATTATTTTCTTCCATATAATATTTTAAGAGATAAAGCTACTAATTAAACTTTTCTTACTTGTTATTTAGGAAAACTCTGTCTTCCCCGTAAGTCCACTCCCCCTAGTAAATTATCAAAATATTACAAATGTATGTATACATATTTAGAAAAAGCTAGTCCATGTTACGAAAGAGCAATCCAAAAATTCTTGTATTATACTGTTTAATTTGCGCCAATCACATTTTTGTTACCCATTTATCATTGTTTTGCAATACACTTTATTACTCTAAAACATTTAGTACAATTAGTAGTATCTTTAAAATTTTAGTAATAAGGGTATCAAAGATTAAGAAATAGAAATAACATTAGGTATATAAGAAAAAGAAGAAAAAAAAAAAAAAAAAAACAGTGCTACTTATTAAAAATAGGAAAGATGAAGTTGGCTACACCATTGTATGCATGAAATACAATACCGAATTGGACCCTCTAGACATTATCAGTTATCACCTTATGTTCAACTTTTATTAATTGGAGAATTCTCATGTTGTAGCTTGTAGGTCATGACTCATGACTATACCATTACCAAATTGGACCCTCTAGACGTTATCTATCATGATTGCTACACATTTGATAATTGCCATACACATTTGATAATTGTCATACACTTAGTCTGCAATTATGCAGTCTACATCAAACAATTATTATATAGTCCAAAATTTTAAGATTATAACTTTCCAAGTTTTTGAAATTTTCAAACAATAACTAAAAGACTTTGGAGTTTTGAACAATGACCAAAGAGTTGGTGAGATGTTAACATGAATAAAGACTTCTAATGGTGTCATTCGTTTTCATGATTAAAGGTATCTGACATATCAATGACTTAAAAAGAGTTGCAATTATTTTCTTCCATATAATATTTTAAGAGATAAAGCTACTAATTAAACTTTTCTTACTTGTTATTTAGGAAAACTCTGTCTTCCCCATAAGTCCACTCCCCCTAGTAAATTATCAAAATATTACAAATTATTGTATACATATTTAGAAAAAGCTAGTCCATGTTACGAAAGAGCAATCCAAAAATTCTTGTATTATACTGTTTAATTTGCGCCAATCACATTTTTGTTACCCATTTATCATTGTTTTGCAATACACTTTATTACTCTAAAACATTTAGTACAATTAGTAGTATCTTTAAAATTTTAGTAATAAGGGTATCAAAGATTAAGAAATAGAAATAACATTAGGTATATAAGAAAAAGAAGGAAAAAAAAAAAAAAAAAACAGTGCTACTTATTAAAAATAGGAAAGATGAAGTTGGCTACACCATTGTGTGCATGAAATACAATACCGAATTGGACCCTCTAGACATTATCAGTTATCACCTTATGTTCAACTTTTATTAATTGGAGCATTCTCATGTTGTAGCTTGTAGGTCATGACTCATGACTATACCATTACCAAATTGGACCCTCTAGACGTTATCTATCATGATTGCTACACATTTGATAATTGCCATACACATTTGATAATTGTCATACACTTAGTCTGCAATTATGCAGTCTACATCAAACAATTATTATATAGTCCAAAATTTTAAGATTATAACTTTCCAAGTTTTTGAAATTTTCAAACAATAACTAAAAGACTTTGGAGTTTTGAACAATGACCAAAGACTTGGTGAGATGTTAACAAGAATAAAGACTTCTAATGGTGTCTTTCGTTTTCATGATTAAAGGTATCTGACATATCAATGACTTAAAAAGAGTTGCAATTATTTTCTTCCATATAATATTTTAAGAGATAAAGCTACTAATTAAACTTTTCTTACTTGTTATTTAGGAAAACTTTGTCTTCCCCATAAGTCCACTCCCCCTAGTAAATTATCAAAATATTACAAATTATTGTATACATATTTAGAAAAAGCTAGTCCATGTTACGAAAGAGCAATCCAAAAATTCTTGTATTATACTGTTTAATTTGCGCCAATCACATTATTGTTACCCATTTATCATTGTTTTGCAATACACTTTATTACTCTAAAACATTTAGTACAATTAGTAGTATCTTTAAAATTTTAGTAATAAGGGTATCAAAGATTAAGAAATAGAAATAACATTAGGTATATAAGAAAAAGAAGAAAAAAGAAAAAAAAAAAGTGCTACTTATTAAAAATAGGAAAGATGAAGTTGGCTACACCATTGTATGCATGAAATACAATACCAAATTGGACCCTCTAGACGTTATCAGTTATCACCTTATGTTCAACTTTTATTAATTGGAGCATTCTCATGTTGTAGCTTGTAGGTCATGACTCATGACTATACCAATACCAAATTGGACCCTCTAGACGTTATCTATCATGATTGCTACACATTTGATAATTGCCATACACATTTGATAATTGTCATACACTTAGTCTGCAATTATGCAGTCTACATCAAGCAATTATTATATAGTCCAAAATTTTAAGATTATAACTTTCCAAGTTTTTGAAATTTTCAAACAATAACTAAAAGACTTTGGAGTTTTGAACAATGACCAAAGACTTGGTGAGATGTTAACAAGAATAAAGACTTCTAATGGTGTCATTCGTTTTCATGATTAAAGGTATCTGACATATCAATTACTTAAAAAGAGTTGCAATTATTTTCTTCCATATAATATTTTAAGAGATAAAGCTACTAATTAAACTTTTCTTACTTGTTATTTAGGAAAACTCTGTCTTCCCCATAAGTCCACTCCCCTTAGTAAATTATCAAAATATTACAAATGTATGTATACATATTTAGAAAAAGCTAGTCCATGTTACGAAAGAGCAATCCAAAAATTCTTGTATTATATTGTTTAAGTTGCGCCAATCACATTTTTGTTACCCATTTATCATTGTTTTGCAATACACTTTATTACTCTAAAACATTTAGTACAATTAGTAGTATCTTTAAAATTTTAGTAATAAGGGTATCAAAGATTAAGAAATAGAAATAACATTAGGTATATAAAAAAAAGAAGAAAAAAAAAAAAAACAGTGCTACTTATTAAAAATAGGAAAGATGAAGTTGGCTACACCATTGTATGCATGAAATACAATACCAAATTGGACCCTCTAGACGTTATCAGTTATCACCTTATGTTCAACTTTTATTAATTGGAGCATTCTCATGTTGTAGCTTGTAGGTCATGACTCATGACTATACCATTACCAAATTGGACCCTTTAGACGTTATCTATCATGATTGCTACACATTTGATAATTGCCATACACATTTGATAATTGTCATACACTTAGTCTGCAATTATGCAGTCTACATCAAACAATTATTATATAGTCCAAAATTTTAAGATTATAACTTTCCAAGTTTTTGAAATTTTCAAACAATAACTAAAAGACTTTGGAGTTTTGAACAATGACCAAAGACTTGGTGAGATGTTAACAAGAATAAAGACTTCTAATGGTGTCATTCGTTTTCATGATTAAAGGTATCTGACATATCAATGACTTAAAAAGAGTTGCAATTATTTTCTTCCATATAATATTTTAAGAGATAAAGCTACTAATTAAACTTTTCTTACTTGTTATTTAGGAAAACTCTGTCTTCCCCATAAGTCCACTCCCCCTAGTAAATTATCAAAATATTACAAATTATTGTATACATATTTAGAAAAAGCTAGTCCATGTTATGAAAGAGCAATCCAAAAATTCTTGTATTATACTGTTTAAGTTGCGCCAATCACATTTTTGTTACCCATTTATCATTGTTTTGTAATACACTTTATTACTCTAAAACATTTAGTACAATTAGTAGTATCTTTAAAATTTTAGTAATAAGGGTATCAAAGATTAAGAAATAGAAATAACATTAGGTATATAAGAAAAAGAAGAAAAAAAAAAAAAAACAGTGCTACTTATTAAAAATAGGAAAGATGAAGTTGGCTACACCATTGTATGCATGAAATACAATGCCAAATTGGACCCTCTAGACGTTATCAGTTATCACCTTATGTTCAACTTTTATTAATTGGAGCATTCTCATGTTGTAGCTTGTAGGTCATGACTCATGACTATACCATTACCAAATTGGACCCTCTAGACGTTATCTATCATGATTGCTATACATTTGATAATTGCCATACACATTTGATAATTGTCATACACTTAGTCTGCAATTATGCAGTCTACCTCAAACAATTATTATATAGTCCAAAATTTTAAGATTATAACTTTCCAAGTTGTTGAAATTTTCAAACAATAACTAAAAGACTTTGGAGTTTTGAACAATGACCAAAGACTTGGTGAGATGTTAACAAGAATAAAGACTTCTAATGGTGTCATTCGTTTTCATGATTAAAGGTATCTGACATATCAATGACTTAAAAGAGTTGCAATTATTTTCTTCCATATAATATTTTAAGAGATAAAGCTACTAATTAAACTTTTCTTACTTGTTATTTAGGTAAACTCTGTCTTCCCCATAAGTCCACTCCCCCTAGTAAATTATCAAAATATTACAAATGTATGTATACATATTTAGTAAAAGCTTGTCCATGTTACGAAAGAGCAATCCAAAAATTCTTGTATTATATTGTTTTAGTTGCGCCAATCACATTTTTGTTACCCATTTATCATTGTTTTGCAATACACTTTATTACTCTAAAACATTTAGTACAATTAGTAGTATCTTTAAAATTTTAGTAATAAGGGTATCAAAGATTAAGAAATAGAAATAACATTAGGTATATAAGAAAAAAAAAAAAAAAACAGTGCTACTTATTAAAAATAGGAAAGATGAAGTTGGCTACACCATTGTATGCATGAAATACAATACCAAATTGGACCCTCTAGATGTTATCAGTTATCACCTTATGTTCAACTTTTATTAATTGGAGCATTCTCATGTTGTAGCCTGTAGGTCATGACTCATGACTATACCATTACCAAATTGGACCCTCTAGACGTTATCACTTTATGTTCAACTTTTATTAAGTTTTTTTTTTTTTTTTTTTTTTTTGCTGAGATTATTAAGAAATTTTCTACTATTACAATGATCTTAGATACAATATTCCTAAGGGTGTAAACTTCCCTTTAAACCAATGGCTTACTGGCTATTTTTATTTGTGCATTTGGCATGTGCCCGAATTATAATGATTTAATTAATAATTATGCTAATAATAAGTTAATTATTTCCATAAACTGATGGTCCTAAAAGGGCAGAGACATTTACCTAAAAATGAAAAGAAAAAAAATATATATTCATAATATATATTAATAAAAATTTATCCACTGCAAGTATCAGACTAAGTGAATTGAAATCTAAAGTATTTTTTTTATGGGATTATTATTATTTTTGAAAAATAGTAGATAGGATTATTATGATACTTGATTAATTACAAGGAGTTTTTTTTATATATACCTAATCCGGATAACTTGATTTCCTGACTTTTTAATGGTGTTTCTCTTAAAAAAAATGGACTTCTAATGATGTCACATGTTTTCAAGGTTAAAGGAATCTTTCATATGAATGATATAAAACTTATTAAGATAACATGATTGTTACATGTTAATTGGTTTCTACAAAATTTGTTTATAAATCTACAATTTGCACCAAACAATTCTTCTATAGTCAAAAATTCCAGGACTACAACAAACATAGAAAAAAAAAATTCTTAGACTTGAATTTTCAAAGTCTTTGGATGTTCCAAAAAATGATCAAAGACTTGTCGAAACTTGAAACGCTAACATGATTAAAGTCTTCTAATGTCTTCTAATGGTGTTTCCCTCAACAACAAAAAAGGACTAGTAATAGTGTCACACGTTTTCAAGGTTGAAGGAATTTGACATATGGATGACATAAAACTTATTTAAATAACATTTCCACATATTTTGTTTATAATTTTGCAATTTGCATCAAACAATTCTTATATAGTCCAAAATTCGGAAACTATAGCGAACAAAGAAAAAACAATTTCGAGACTTGAATTTTCGAAGTCTTTGGAAGTCCCAAAGAATGATCAAAGACTTGTTAAAACGCTAATATGATTTAAGTCTTCTAATGGTGTTTCCTTAACCAAAAAAAAAAAGACTCCTGATTGTGTACACATTTTCAAGTTGAAGGAATCTAGCATATCAATGACTTAAAAAATGAATGATATCATTTTCCCTCATACAAACTTTAAGAGATAAAGCTACTAATTAAACTTATCTTAGTTGTTACCTCTAAGCCAACTTCCCCCCAATAAGTTGTAATTAAAATATTACATATGAATGTATACATATTTAGAAAAAGGCCGTCCATTATGTAATAAATAATAATACATTAAGGGTAATTATGAAAGTAAATTATTTGCACTCTCACCAAATAACAGGAAATATGAGTTTTACATAATGAAAAATAAATAAATAAAAAAAGATTTTGAGGATTTTCTAGGTCCCCTCCTTGCTTTCTTGCTCACATCAGAGATGCAAGGAGTAGGCAACGAGCATATGCCTAATGCATCAAGCGTTGAACAATTTTGCTACGGTCTAAAAAAGATTATATGTTGGTTATAGAATTGGAATTTCAGCCTGATTAGATATAAAACATGGAGTACTAAGTAGCTCTTGTGATTTAGCATAAACAAAATAAAAGCAACAACAATTCAATTTTTGTTAATCGCTAATCTAAATTCGATTACTAAAAAGGCTTTGGAAATGTGTCATTGACAAGGGATGAGAATGCAACTGGAATACACAAGAATTTTATTGGTATATATATAGTTTCCTTAGCAAAAAGAATGGAAAATATCTTCAAAATTGAATCTGGGTTTTGTTTTTTGGATTCTCAAAAAAGAATGTAAGTTTATAACTCTACTAAACCAAACAATTATGAAATTTGTTTCCATTACAAAAGGAAAGAAAGAAAAATAAATCATCTATTATTATTCTAACTAGTATGTAACCTGTACTTATGCACATGAATAATGAATTGTAGTGTTACTATTAATACTAGTTTGGGTTATTAAATATATAGGACATTAATTTGACTAGGATATTTGGATGTACTAAAATGATTTTTCCTTACAATTTTAATGATATTGGTTACTCCAAGTTTTTAATTACACTATTGTTATGTATATAATTTTGAAAATCACTATTAGACATTACATATACAATATCAATTCACTATCATTGTCTATAAAATTTTACTAAATAGAACACAAAATGAAAGAATAAATTGGTTCAATAATATCTATATCTCCTAAATTGAATAGGGATAGGTACATGTAATCGTTTAGCTCAATTACAGTTTGTTGCGTTCAAGATCTTCACATATAAAATATCTAAATAGGAATAGTATAAAAAATATACTCATTAGTTCAAAAAAAAAAATCTAAATAATTTAATTTGTATGAAAACCTAACAAAGGCAAAATCTAATTTTGATTCTAATTAAATTTTCTCTAAGATCTGGTGTTATATATATATATATATATATATATATTACTTGGGTTTATTTATATTAAACTCCTTGTTTTCTACACTATATTAACTCCTTGGCACAAAAATTAAATTAAATTTTTTTTTAGATTAGATGGGATATGTGGTGCAAAATTAAACTATAATTAAAATCTAATTTTTACATTAAATTGACTCACTTGACACAAAAATTTAAAAACTTAAATTAGAGGAGACACATGGCGTAAAATTAGACTTTAATTGAATTCCAATTTGAAATCTAATTGGATTTTCTCTCAATTTTAACTATATATATATATATATATATATATCATTTTAAAGTATTTTTAATTGAATCAAATTGTAAATAATCAGTCATTAATTAAATCCCCTTACTATTTTCCCAAAAAGAAACCGATTATGATGTTGGCTCCACTACTGTATGCATGAATTGGAATTTTATAACACCAAATTAGAATTGAGTAATGATATCACAATGTTATATACTCTGTAGTACACACTTACCTTACACATTCTACCGCATGAACTGAAATTTTAATTTAAAAAAAATGATTTAATTAAATTGTAAAATATGAAAATAAGATTTCCAGAGCCACGCTAGTTAATACTAAGTGACCCACAAGATTTACATTAAAAAAAAATAATAATAATAAAAAAGAAGAAGAAGAAGAAGTGAGCCACAAGACCTTTAATTTTCCAAGTCATTGGCCCAACCCATAAAATAAGCTAAGACAAGGGATTAGAATTGTCTACATGCGCCTGACATTATGGTCTCTCACCTATAAATATATGTATCTATCCCATCTCATTTCCTAAAAGAACACCCAAAAATATATCATATCATTCCTTCCGAATCTGATTTCTAAAACCAGCCAGAGCAAATATGGAGCGGGTGTTACTCTTACTCATTTCTACCATTAAATAAATAAGTTTATATAAAAATAGATTTTCTTGATCATTACATGGGATGTGGATGGGTAAAAAACTAGATATGTAATTACAATCAATTTTTATTTTTATTTTATTTGAGAAAAGGTAATGGATGATGTAAAACTGACCCGGATATCATGATTCCTACACATTTGATAATTGTCATACACATTTGATAATTGTCATACGCTTAGTCTGCAATAATGCAGTCTACATCAAACAATTATTATATAGTTCAAAATTTTAAGATAATAACTTTCCAAGTTTTTGAAATTTTCAAATAATAACTAAAAGACTTTGGAGTTTTGAACAATGACCAAAGACTTGGTGAGTTGTTAACAAGAATAAAGACTTCTAATGGTGTCATTCATTTTCATGATTAAAGTTATCTGACATATCAATGACTTAAAAATAGTTGCAATTATTTTCTTCCATAAAATATTTTAAGAGATAAAGCTACTAATTAAACTTTTCTTACTTGTTATTTAGGAAAACTCTGTCTTCCCCATAAGTCCACTCCCCCTAGTAAATTATCAAAATATTACAAATGTATGTATACATATTTAGAAAAAGCTAGTCCATGTTACGAAAGAGCAATCCAAAAATTCTTGTATTATATTGTTTAAGTTGCGCCAATCACATTTTTGTTACCCATTTATCATTGTTTTGCAATACACTTTATTACTCTAAAACATTTAGTACAATTAGTAGTATCTTTAAAATTTTAGTAATAAGGGTATCAAAGATTAAGAAATAGAAATAACATTAGGTATATAAGAAAAAGAAAAAAAAAAAAAACAGTGCTACTTATTAAAAATAGGAAAGATGAAGTTGGCTACACCATTGTATGCATGAAATACAATACCAAATTGGACCCTCTAGAAGTTATCAGTTATCACCTTATGTTCAACTTTTATTAATTGGAGCATTCTCATGTTGTAGCCTGTAGGTCATGACTCATGACTATACCATTACCAAATTGGACCCTCTAGACGTTATCACTTTATGTTCAACTTTTATTATTATTATTATTATTTTTTTCTTGTGCTGAGATTATTAAGAAATTTTCTGCTATTACAATGATCTTAGATACAATATTCCTAAGGGTGTAAACTTCCCTTTAAACCAATGGCTTACTGGATATTTTTATTGTGCATTTGGCATGTGCCCAAATTATAATGATTTAATTAATAATTATGCTAATAATAAGTTAATTATTTCCATAAACTGATGGTCCTAAATGGGCAGAGACATTTACCTAAAAATGAAAAGAAAAAAAAATATATTCATAATATATATTAATAAAAATTTATCCACTACAAGTATCAGACTGAGTGAATTGAAATCAAAAGTATTTTTTTTTTTATGGGATTATTATTATTTTTGAAAAATAGTAGATAGGATTATTATGATACTTGATTAATTACAAGGAGTTTTTTTTATATATACCTAATCCGGATAACTTGATTTCCTGACTTTTTAATGGTGTTTCTCTAAAAAAAAAATGGACTTCTAATGATGTCCCATGTTTTCAAGGTTAAAAGAATGTTTCATATGAATGATATAAAACTTATTCAGATAACATGATTGCTACATGTTACTTGGTTTCTACAAAATTTGTTTATAAATCTACAATTTGCACCAAACAATTCTTCTATAGTCAAAAATTCCAACACTACAGCAAACAAAGAAAAAAAATTCCGAGACTTGAATTTTCAAAGTCTTTGGATGTTCCAAAAAATGATCAAAGACTTGTCGAAACTTGAAACGCTAACATGATTAAAGTCTTCTAATGTCTTCTAATGGTGTTTCCCTCAACAACAAAAAAGGACTAGTAATAGTGTCACACGTTTTCAAGGTTGAAGGAATCTGACATATGGATGACATAAAACTTATTTAAATAACATTTCCACATATTTTGTTTATAATTATGCAATTTGCATCAAACAATTCTTATATAGTCCAAAATTCGGAAACTATAGCGAACAAAGAAAAAACAATTTCGAGACTTGAATTTTCGAAGTCTTTGGAAGTCCCAAAGAATGATCAAAGACTTTTTAAAACGCTAATATGATTTAAGTCTTCTAATGGTGTTTCCTTAACCAAAAAAAAAAAAAAAAAAAGACTCCTGATTGTGTACTCATTTTCAAGTTGAAGGAATCTAGCATATCAATGACTTAAAAAATGAATGATATCATTTTCCCTCATACAAACTTTAAGAGATAAAGCTACTAATTAAACTTATCTTAGTTGTTACCTCTAAGCCAACTTCCCCCCCAATAAGTTGTAATTAAAATATTACATATGAATGTATACATATTTAGAAAAAGGCCATCCATTATGTAACAAATAATAATACCTTAAGGGTAATTATGAAAGTAAATTATTTGCACTCTCACCAAATAACAGGAAATATGAGTTTCACATAATGAAAAATAAATAAATAAAAAAAGATTTTGAGCATTTTCTAGGTCCCTTCCTTGCTTTCTTGCTCACATCAGAGATGCAAGGAGTAGGCAACGAGCATATGCCTAATGCATCAAGTGTTGAACAATTTTGCTACGGTCTAAAAAAGATTATATGCTGGTTATAGAATTGGCATTTCAGCCTGATTAGATATAAAACATGGAGTACTAAGTAGCTCTTGTGATTTAGCATGAAGCAAAATAAAAGCAACAACAATTCAATTTTTGTTAATAGCTAATCTAAATTCGATTACTAAAAAGGCTTTGGAAATGTGTCATTGACAAGGGATGAGAATGCAACTGGAGTACACAAGAATTTTATTGGTATATATATAGTTTCCTTTGCAAAAAGAATGGAAATATCTTCAAAATTGAATCTGGGTTTTGTTTTTTGGATACTCAAAAAAGAATGTAAGTTTATAACTCTACTAAACCAAACAATTAAGAAATTTGTTTCCATTACAAAAGGAAAGAAAGAAAAATAAATCATCTATTATTATTCTAACTAGTATGTAACATGTACTTATGCACATGAATAATGAATTGTAGTGTTACTATTGATACTAGTTTGGGTTATTAAATATATAGGACATTAGTTGGACTAGGATATTTGGATGTACTAAAATGATTTTTCCTTACAATTTTAATGATATTGGTTACTCCAAGTTTTTAATTACACTATTGTTATGCATATAATTTTGAAAATCACTATTGGACATTACATATACAATATCAATTCACTATCATTGTCTGTAAAATTCTACTAAATATAACACAAAATAAAAGAATAAATTGGTTCAATAATATCTATATCTCCTAAATTGAATGGGGATAGGTGCATGTAATCGTTTAGCTCAATTACAGTTTGTTGCGTTCAAGATCTTCACATATAAAATATCTAAATAGGAATAGTATAAAAAATATACTCATTAGTTCAAAAAAAGAAAAAAAAGAAAATCTAAATAATTTAATTTGTATGAAAACCTAACAAAGGCAAAATCTAATTTTGATTCTAATCAAATTTTCTCTAAGATTTGGCATTATATATATATATATATATTACTTGGGTTTATTTATATTAAACTCCTTGTTTTCTACACTATATTAACTCCTTGGCACAAAAATTAAATTTTTTTTTTTTAGATTAGATGGGATATGTGGTGCAAAATTAAACTGTAATTAAAATCCAATTTTTACATTAAATTGACTCACTTGACACAAAAATTTAAAAACTTAAATTAGATAATACACATAGTGTAAAATTAAACTTTAATTGAATTCCAATTTGAAATCTAATCGAATTTTCTCTCAATTTTAACTATATATATATATATATATCTTTTATTTTAAAGTATTTTTAATTGAATCAAATTGTAAATAATCAGTCATTAATTAAATCCCCTAACTACTGTATGCATGAATTGGAATTTTATAACACCAAATTAGAACTGAGTAATGATATCACAATGTTACTCTGTAATACACACTTATCTTACACATTCTACCTCATGAACTGAAATTTTAATCTAAAAAAATGATTTAATTAAATTGTAAAATATGAAAATAAGATTTCCAGAGTCACGCTAGTTAATACTAAGTGACCCACAAGATTTACATTAAAAAAAAAAAAAGAAAAAAAAAGTGAGCCACAAGACCTTAATTTTCCAAGTCATTGGCCCAACCCATAAAATAAGCTAAGACGAGAGATTAGAATTGTCTACATGCGCCTGATATTATGGTCTCTCACCTATAAATATATGTATCTATGTCATCTCATTTCCTAAAAGAAAACCCAAAAATATATCATATCATTCCTTCCGAGTCTGATTTCTAAAACCAGCCAGAGAAAATATGGAGCGGGTGTTACTCTTACTCATTTGCTTCCTCTTGCTTTCTCAACCTAATAATTGCTCCTCTTCTCTCTCTTTTAATTCATCAACGCCTCTTTGCCATTCACACCAATCCTCTGCTTTGCTCCATTTCAGAAACTCTTTTTCTGTTGGCGATCCTTATAGTGATTGTGGTCCTCCGAAGAATTCGTGGAAAATGGGTACAGATTGTTGTGGGTGGGATGGGGTGACCTGTGATATGATGACAGGTCATGTCATTGCTGTCGACCTCAGTTGCAGTGGCCTTGAAGGTCCCATCCATCCCAATACCACCCTTTTCTCTCTTCGCCATCTCCAGCGGCTCAACCTCGCTTACAACTATTTCAATGACTCCACAATTTCATCTAAGTTTGGTGGCTTTGCAAACATGACGCATCTCAACCTCAGTTACTCCTCCATTGCTGGTAATTTCCCATCTGAAATCTCCCACTTATCCAAACTGGTTTCACTTGATCTCTCTTACAATGATATGATGAGAATAGAAACGCCTAGTTTGAAAAGGCTTATTCAAAACCTAACCCATCTAACTGAACTTCTTTTGGATGATGTTAACATGTCTTCTGTTTCACCTAATTCTTTCATGAATTTGTCTTCCTCTTTGACATCTCTTCGTCTTTTTTCTTGTGGATTGAAAGGGAGATTCCCAGATAATATATTCCACCTCCCAAACCTCCAGCTGCTTGATGTACGTTACAACTACAATCTCACCGGTTCCCTTCCAACGTATAACTGGAGTATTCCTCTCAAGTCCTTGTTTCTCTCTGAAACTGGATTCACAATTAACTTACCTAATTCAATCAGCAATCTCAAGTCCTTAAAAGAATTGTACCTCAGTGGATGCAATTTCATAGGTTCATCGCATCCAACATTTCTTTCAAACCTCACGCAAATAACTTCTTTGGACCTCTCATATAATAACTTTGGTGGTCAGTGTCCATGGTCCCTCCTAAACAATGCAGGACTTACTAGATTATATCTCTCAGGCAACAATTTCACAGGCCAAGTTCCAGATTTTTCAACGAATTGGACACAAGTTTCTTCTTCAAACAGTTCTTCCAATAGTCAGTCAGTTAGTCAAATTCCTTCCAATTTGGTATCTCTCTCTTTATCTCATAACTTATTGAACGGCACTATACCATCTTGGTTGTATGACATACCATCTTTGCAGTACTTACATCTAGACAATAACCAACTGACTGGGCATATTGGTGAATTCCTGCATAACTCATTGATTGTTCTTCAGTTGAATAATAACAAATTACATGGTCCCCTTCCATTGTCAATCTCTAAATTGGTGAGCCTTTGTGAACTATATGTTTCCTTTAATAATTTAAGTGGCAATGTGGAGTCAAAAATATTCTCTAGGCTCAAAAATCTTGAATATCTTGAAATGTCAAATAATCCTCTCCTGTCACTAAACTCCTTCACCTTTGCCACCAATATCTTGCCCAACATTTACTATTTACGATTGTCTTCTTCCAACATAACTGAATTTCCATACTTTTTACGAACTGCAAAATATTTAGAACTCTTAGACCTTTCCAAAAACCAAATCAAAGGCAATATTCCGAAGTGGTTTTTGGAGGGGGGAAGGATTCAATGTATTTCTTTTCAGTCTCAAGGAATAATTTGACTGGAGAGATCCCTCTCTCGATTTGCAATCTCAGTTCCCTCTACTACCTTGATTTGTCTTATAATCACTTGAGTAACATGATTCCTCCATGTTTTGGAAACTTCAGTGACAATCTCATAGATCTGGATTTACAAAATAACAATCTTAATGGCACCCTCCCAACGAAATTTGCAAAGGGATGTCGCTTGAGAAGTCTTAAACTCAATGGCAACCAATTTGAAGGGTCATTGCCACAATCATTGGTCCGTTGTAGAAATTTGGAAGTTCTAGATTTTGGTAACAATAGGATTAATAGCACCTTCCCTTGTTGGTTGGAAACTCTTCCAGAGTTGCGGGTTCTTATCTTGCGATCAAACAACTTTCATGGTGCCTTAGGAAACCCCAAGACCAAATTCCCATTCCCAAATTTGCGAATCATTGACCTCTCTGACAATGAATTCCATGGGAATTTGCCGACAAACCTTTTCAAGTATTTAAAAGCCATGATGAATGTGAGTGCGAACAAAGGTGAATTGAAATATATGGGTGATAGTTATTATCAAGATTCTGTGACAGTGGTGATGAAAGGGTTTTTCATTGATTTGGTAAAAATCCAAAGTCTATTCACAACCATTGATTTCTCCAACAATAATTTCGAAGGAAAGATTCCAAAGGTAATTGGAGAGCTTCGATCATTGAAGGGGCTTAATTTTTCATACAATAATCTTACAGGTTGTTTGCCTCAATCGTTGGGAAATTTAACCAATCTTGAATGGTTAGATCTCTCCTCAAACAATCTGACAGGTGAAATTCCTATACAATTGGTAGATCTCACAATGCTAGCATTTTTAAACCTATCAGAAAATTATCTTTTTGGACATATCCCCCAAGGTAAACAATTCAATACCTTTACGAATGATTCTTACTATGGGAACCGTGGGTTATGTGGATTTCCAATGACAGAAGCTTGTGGAAATGATGGGGGACAACAATTATTTCCATCATCAACCACTCAAGGAGATGATTTCAAATTTGAAAATGGGTTTAATTGGAAAGCTGTATTGTTGGGGTACAGTTGTGGATTCATGTTTGGATTGGGTTTAGGTTATCTTGTGTTCTCAAGTGGGAAACCAAAATGGCTAGTGAATATTGTTTATGGAGAACAAGATAACAAGGTACGAAGATCCAAGAAGAATGCTCATGGATGAACGCATTGAAGAAAATTTTGGTGGATGCAAATACTGATTCTAGGTATATTCTTATATACTAATAATATATTTGAAAATAATCTATTACATTAATGTCTTTAAATTGTTAAGATTGTTCATTTTTAATTTCCTTTATGCTAGTCAAGAATGGCTGTACTTGTGTTAATGTGAGGCTTATTACTAGGTGCATAAGCTTCTATGTTTCCTTTCAAAAAAAATTCTTCTATGTTTAAAGTATAGCTATACAGGAGAGTAAATTGATGTGCTGATATTGCTTCTATTGCCACTAGAGATGGCATTATGCTGGTCTATTCTTGACCCTGAATCTTCCTATATTCTGTCTCTCTTTACATTTTTATATGTTGAGGAGTCTATCAATAAGATTCTAAAGTACATATTGGTTATGTGGAAAACTTAGAAAATTAATGAGATAATACATTACTAGTGATTTTGCTGTTTTGGTTTCCACAAATTGTTACTCACATTTACTTAGCCAACTAGCTGTTTCTGGCACTTTTTGGTTATAATTATTCAGTCTAAAATGTCAAAAAATTTTAAAAAATGAAATACTTTTCTCATTCCAAATTCAGCTAAACTGACACTCAAGAACAGCTCTTAGTAACTCGTTTTATTGGTGCTCTGATTTAAACTACTATACTTGACATCATAGGCTTGTGGCCCTTTCTATCCAGTATTTACAGGATGGAGGGACAACATTCATTCATATTTAACGAAGCACTGGCCGGCATTCCATGACCAAATGATAATATAATACAGGCACTTCGCCTTTTTGCCCTTAGTGGTATTGATGAAAGATAAACAGTTAGTCTTCTAGGTACTACTATCTCTTTGCTCTTTCTTATTTCCCCCCTTATTTTATGGAGTTGAAAAAGGTTTAAAAGTTATTTGGTTTATATCAGTTTCTTAATCATCTGAAGGTGCACGAGACATTGGGAAGATTAGCTGTGAATTCATACTCAAATGCCTCCCTGACCTCAACGGAACAGGTCAGCCAAACCCAACTATAGCTCCTGATTTTCTCATTGAGACGAGAGTGAGATGCCAAGACAGTAATAGGACCACCACTCAGCCTTCTTCACCCATGGAATCATTGGAAATGAGTGAGTCTACAGTGGGGATGTCATATTTGCAGGAATTGTCACCTTTGATATCATCTGGGGCAGGTTTTGACACGACTGTCAGAGCTTGTTAAAGGGGAGAGGGCTCCTTTTTGCCGATCAGAAATTGATAGCTATGAGAAGACCGCAAGATTGGTAAGGGTTTATGCTTCAATGGATCAACCTTTTGAATGGACTTTGCTTGGGCAATGATGAAGATGTCAGGTCTTAATGTTCTGACTGGATCTCAAGGTCAAGTCCAAAGAAATTGCTCCTTGGCTTTGGTTAGTTCATAAGTGACAGTCTGACCATAATGAACTCTTGAGATTATTTTTCTTTCATGTAAGTTTCTCTTATGTTCTTTATTTGATTGTAGATGCTGTGACTTCTATATTTCTTACCTGTGCTAATTTTTGAGTCTATATACAAAGGCAATGGCATAGAGTAGACATTAGTCATAATGATGAACCTTACAGAGAAAAACTGTACATTAATGTGTTTTGGCTGTTGATTTCTTTTGGCATATAGAATTTTAATTTTAATGTTTTGATTCTTACCAAAAGTTAACAAATATTTGGGGAGCTCATAATGTATGCTGCAACATCCAAATTAATATTAAGGATAGAATTCTTTAGACATAAGTTGATTTTGTGGTCCCTTTGTGTTAAAACCTCATTCCCTCTCCCTTGTGCGTGTGTGTTTGTTTCTCATAAAAAAGAAGCAAACCTTATGAAAATAGTAGTGTTACATAGGGTGAATAAATAAATAAACTTGGTCCTAGTTGATATGAGCTCATCATTTGGGGCCTTCTAGTTCTGTGGTCTCTACATTGGGCCATATCAATGTCAATATGACTAGTGTAGTAGCCTTCGCTTCTAAACCCAATGAACCCTTTCTTCTTGCATGGCTGAAAAAAACAATCAGAAAACCTTAATAACTTAGAAGTCAGAACACTCAAACCATAATAACTCAGTAATAACTCATTGGGGTTTTGCTTGTGTTTCATTCCCTGTGCACTGTTTAATTTTTTTGTTTTTACAAAGGAGCTATTTGAGTTTTTTTTTTTTTCCCTTTTTTGGGGGTGGGGGGGATAGAATGCCAAAGAGTAAGTAAGCGACTGGTCTTTCATGGGAATCTAAATTTTCACCAGGTGCCCATAATGGGTGTGAGAGCGAATCTCAAAATCAGAGTGAAATCAAACCAGTGCACTTTGGAGACCCAATTCAGAGCTTGTTGATGGGCTTTTTTCCTCTCCAGAAAGCTGAAACAAATTTAAGAGAAAGCATCTCAAAAATACTGCTGGAAAAGCTTGGTATGTCTGTGTTTCAATGAGAGTTTCTATTTTAACTTTTCATTATATTTTCTTCTGTCTGATTGGTTGGCTGAGAAAGAGAAAGAGAGGAAAGCTTTGAATTTCTTAAACTTTGATGCTTTTGGTTTCAAGTTAACTACTAACTCTTCTCATTTCTTTTGGCGAATATGGGTGAAGGAATTTAGTTTTTATTTGGGGTCTCAACTTTCAAGATTTGTTCATTTAGAAGTGTTGTTAAATTTGCTAACAATGATTACATTTTTTTTTTTGTTGGTAAAATGTACATAGGTTTGACTTGCCTCCGCAAACCGTAACCCCTAAGATTGAGAAAGATTTGTGTTTACTGAAGGTGTGCTAAACTTTATTTTTTGTCTATGTAATTTGTTTCTATAGCACTACTTTTCAATTATGCTCAAATTATTCTCTCGGTAACATTTAATTGTTTAATTTTTTTTATAGATAAAATAAAAAATAAAAAATTGTTTTTATTGTTTTGAATTTGCTTAGTGTGTTAACTTTCAACCTTACGTGCTTTAGGGAATGTGCCATTATGTAACTTGGGTCACAGTCATGCAGCTATAGAACTAGGGAAATTATGCCTGTGTCTTTGTAAATTAATGTTATAGCTTAAAGTGTAATTAGATCTTATTCTTCTACTTAAGAGATTGTTCGGCTTTAGATAATTTACAAATTGGAAAAATAGAAATGACGTGGAAGGTAGGGTGCTTCCTATTAATGCATTTAATATGTTCTATAATGTATGCGTAGACATTAGCCTTTGGCTGGATCCATGTTTAGCATTCGAAAATTCATTCCTGTGTATGGAATGTAAAAGTTTTACTTACCAAAAAATAGTTTCTGTAAAGTTTGACTCTAGATGGGTAAAATAACAACTTGAAACTGAAAGTTGGTTAATTTTCCACAAGTTGAACTAGAATTGATTATAGTTATACACTTAAAACAACAGTATGGCACTAGTAGTTGTTTTTCTACCAATGATGCTGACAGGGTTGCTGATCTTTTTCATGCCTCCTGTAACTTGTATGCAACATCCTTGGTGAGAGGGATTTACCCTGCACCATACAAAGATGATTTTCTAGGGATATTAATGATATCATTTAGTCATATATTGCCAGTTAGTTGTCTTGTAAAATGTCATTGGTATAGTAAAGTATAAACCTTGGTCTGGTCTTGAAGTAATTATGATGGTAGTGTCCTAGAATCTTTGATTTGTTGCCCTATTTGGGATGTTTAGAGTTTCAATTTCAAAAAGTTGATTCTGCAACTCAATTTCACTCAAAATTTTGTTATTTACCTGAATGCACATGATTCGATTTGTTTACATGAAATTCACATTAAGAACCCATCAAAACACATCGTAATTTAAGATGTGCTTTAAAATTATTATGTGCTCTTACTTTGACCAAAGTGAGCATTCTATTATCATAACATATTCCAGATATAGGACTAGACCTAATTCAGCTCAGTATTTCTCTTGAGTTAAACATGTCTTACTTAATCTCCCATTTATTTTTGAATTATGTTGGAACTCATTTAGATTTTAAGTCATTTTTTTTTTTCTTTCCTATAAAAGAAAAAAGAAAAAGGAATTTAAGTCAATATATATATATATATATATATATATATATATAATATGGGAAGTTATTCAATACTCCTTGAACAATGCTCTCTCCTCTCACATGAATGATGGGGCCTGAATTTAATTAGTGGGACCTATTATGATGTGTCAGGAAAATAAATTGCTCCCTGTGTACTAAATAATTACAATTAAATAATCATATATAAGAACTTAATGTGAAGCTTCCTTCTTTATGTGGGGATAAGTTATTGTGAAGCTTGCAATATACTAGTTATGGGTTTATCAAGATAATAGGATGCTTTTTATTTGACTTTGATAGTTTATTTGCTTGCTAGGATTTTAGATTCTATAACTTAGGCAAGTTATTATTGATTTCTGAATTCTTTCCTGCGTTCACAAGTTCAAATGAGAAGTGCCATTGATCTGAAAAGGCACTACAAGAAGGGTGATTCAAAATCCAAAACATTGCTCAAGTATTTCCTAGCAAGTCTATTTGTAATTTCTAGACTAATAGTATAGTATGTGATATCTTGGAGCTCTAACTAGGACTGTGTGTATATTCTCCTTTGGGTGGTATCCATTTTGTCATTTAGGCTTGGCTAATTCATACCCTTTTTTGTCTTTTGACAATTAGATCGGGGATGATGATAGTGTCAACATCATACTTCTTCACAGTTAGACTAATGAGGAAAGAGAGAAAGGAGGGAACAATTGCAGCTGAGTTGTTATCTGATCATACCCTTGCTGACTACAGGTGAGATATGCAACATTATCTTGTGTTTGGGTCGTAAACCATATGACCATATACCAACATGATGTGTGAATTTAAAGGGTAAAAAGAATGTGGTGTTGTCATTCGTAAAATTTTGTTTGTTTGCCTATATGGAATGGTTGTTTAAGATGAAATCAGCTAAGGGAGTAATCTAAAATGTTATAATAGCATGCTTATCTCAGTTGTCATCTTCAAATGGACTCAAACTTCAGACAGACATAATTTGTGAAGAAGACAGCTATGATTTGAAGCATGGTCATCATATATAACAGTGTAAAAACGTGAGAGAGAATATAGTATTTATGCTTTGTATTTCTAGAAATTATTTCCAGCAGAAACTTCATCTTGACTCACCCCCTTATAGGCAAAAGCTAATTTTGAGTCCTTTATTGTGCACCTTATACGTTTCCATTGCTACATTTAACCAAATTGGAATAATTTTGAATATATTTTAGGAAGTTGTTACTTTGTCCTTGGTTATGTATAAGAATATAATTCAAAAAAATTAAAATAAAATAAAATAAAACTATTGCCAGCACCTGTGGAATTTCAAGCTTGTGTTCTTAAGGACCGACACTTATATGTTATATATCCCCTTAGTGCAATCATTTTGTCACCTTTGGAAGAAAATATGTATTGCTGCTTTAAGGTTTGTGAGATTTTTGTCCAATTAATGGGATAAGTATGTCCAGGACTGATGCAAATACTGGGAAAACTAGCTTGCAATGTTTTGGTGTTTTGACTGATTATTTGACGTTAGTTCCAATGGAGTTCCCAGACTGCCTAACGCACTCTTGACACCTTTTTATTTTCTTCCCATATGAACATTTAGGTGACAGAGACTGGAGTTGAGGTTCTTACAGGGCGGCTGCCTTCCTCCCCAAATGTGTTTCCTTGGCTAAATGCATAATAATTGGCGACTATCAGCAATTGTCTGTATGGTGAAACCTGCATCCGCTAATATCATGCCATCTGTGAACAATCACAGATGATTGATTGAGGGTTTTCTAGATTCCTACCATTTCCTTTTCTGTTGGATGCGAATGTGTTATTGGAAGTGTGCTTTGGTGTTTCACACCTTTTAAACAATCTTGTACTTCTTTTTTTTTTGGTTGATATTTTTTGTAGTTGCTAACTGGTGTATGTCTTGGACACCTGTAAGGTATTCGAATAAACATTTTTAATTTTTGGATAAATTGGGAAAAAAATTGTTTAGATTTTATGTTATTGCTTATGTTTTTACTTGTTTAGTGCATAAATGATTGTTGATTAAAGATATGTTAAAATATCAAATCTTTCTGTAAATATTGGTACAATTTGTCAAGCTTAATATATATATATATATATATATACTGTTGTAGTACATATGCTAGGTTAGAAGTAATTAATATTCATTTAAAATTTTTTTATATACCCAAATCCTCAAATTTTTATATGGCCTCTTCATGGACAATTTCATAGCTTTGCCACTATATATAGATTATAAATACAAACTTTAATTCATCACTTTACAATATTAAACAAAACAATAAAAATAGGACAAAATTTAGGTATAGTACTTTAGGTGTTGTTCGTTTGGTTCTTCTCTTAAGATTTATCATGTGGCTACTCTAAAGAATACATTTCTTTCTCATGAGAAAAAATTCACATAGCAGAATATTAAAAGGGGAACTTAAAGAACAGTATCTAAGTACTGTACGTAAGTCTTGTTCATAAAAATAAATCCAATACCCAACCAACTCATTTAATCTGGAAGAGATTCAACTCATCTATTTACCTAAATATTCACATGTATAATTATAAATCAGTCAAGCCTCTAAAAGGGCAATTGGGAGTTGTTTTTGTGTGACTTTAAAAAGTTTGGGGGTGATTCTTAAAGTTGAGGCATTTTGTGGTCATTTTAGAGGCTTTTATTATGTTACATGATCTTCAATGGTTTTAGAAGTTATTTTTATTAGTCTAGTGGCTTCTAAGTGGTATTTTACTCATATTGAAAACATTAAAGGTATTTTGATATTTTGTAAATTCAAGAGTATTTTAGCTATTTTGAGGGTTTTGGGTATATTGTACAAATTTTGAAGATTTTAAGGATATTTTTGTCCTTTAGACGTTTGTTGGATATTTTTGTCTTTTTAGATGTTTTTGGGAATATTCTTATAATTTTGGAGGATTTGAAGATATTGTGATTATTTTAGAAATTTTGGGGATGTATTTTTATTTTTTTTATTTTTTTCATTTGGAGATTTTAAAGTGGGTATTTTGATCAATGAAAAATGTTTTCAATTTGATCAATTTTTTTTCCCAACCCAAATGCTCGAAAATGAGGAAACATTGTTTAGAAAAATGTTTCTGCTATGAACTAATGGAGCTTGTCGGCTCTCTGTCATACAAGAGGCATTGCTTTTGGAAGTATACCAAGATTGAGTGGACCTGAGAGGTGTAGGGTTAGGAGTTGTCACCTGGTTGAAGTCCAGGAACAACTTGGACTCCTTGCAGACCTTCAAACCAAACTTTGGGTTTGGAGATAGGAAGTAGGGGTTGATGATACCATTGTGTCAATGGTGAGTGTTTTTTTTTTTTTTTTTTTTTTTTGATGGTGATTTGGATTGTGTTTTGAATAAATTGGACACATTTATTGAAGAGAGGACTACTAGGTATTACTAATGTGATTGCCAAGAGGAGCGAATAATGTCTCCTATAGTAGTAAAATACTATTAAAATTTAATGAGAAATTAACAATAAAGTGTTGTAAATTCTCTTTATAATGCTGGGACAAAAAAGAATTATATTGTTTTGAAAAGACCCCTAAGATAGAGTGCATCACATCACACTATTTATATTTTATAGTCTGGATTGAGATCAGGTGCAATACCTAGGGTATTACACCTGATGCAATACCAATGGATGGTTGAGATTAAAAGTTGAAAAAAACAATTTCCAATCTCAACCATTGAATAAAAAAATTGAAAATTAGTTGAAAGAGGTTAAAAAATAAGAACGATAAAAATTTATGTGAGAGAGAATGGGGTTATTGCACCTGGTGCAATACCTTAGGTATTGGATCGGATCCAAATCCCTATAGTCTTGCCAAATGAGAAGTAGGTATTGCACTGCAATGTAGTTTACGTATAGCAGTAGATAGTCAAGCTTCATTTTTTGTCTTGCAAATCATTTCATGACCGCTCCATTAACCAATCAAATACAAGTCTCCCTTTTCTGTTGAAGCTTCTACCGACTTTGGAGGTGTATATATATGTGTGCATGTGTTTGTGAAGTTGAACTTTAGAGACGAAAAAGTTTCAGTTGGCTTGGTCTAAAGTTTGGCTAACCACTTAAATAATAAAGTTCTATATATTGTTTCCTAAATTTCTTTATTCCTCGCTATTTCTTTTATTTTACAATGTCTATCGCTTTGTGCTTGCCTCATTTATATGCATTGGTGACCTTAACCGAAGCAGAATAAAGCAGTTGGTTCTTTATTTGCTAGCTACAACTAAAGAAATGTTTTAAATAGCTATAAAAATTTATATTCCTTTATATAGTTTATTTAAGATTGTATCATTCCCTTAGGATGCAATAAATAGGTAAAAACTTGTCTTAAGTTGAAATGATTACAGACCAACTAAAACTATTGAACAATCAAGTACAAATTCTTTAAAAATAGAAAGGTCACTACCAAAAAGAGCCAAATACTACAAGCCATAAAACATTGACAATGGCGTTGTCAAAATACAAGAATAATGCTTTACGGTGCAGAGGAAAGGCAACAATATAGGAAACTATTAAAAGAGATAGAATAGACGTGTATGAATACTTAATTTGTATATTGCTGCGCGTGTATTTCTGTACATAGATCAGGCTATATGGCAGACTTGCGCGTGTATTTCTATATGGCAGACTTGTATGGTTTATCTCAAATCAGGCTTTGTCCTACCTCTGATGTTTTTTCTTCTTAGTTGAATGCAATATCCAGTTTACCAAAAAAAAAAACATAGAGCTTGATGCAAAATGCCTAATTAGCTAGCTAACAAATATCAACGCCACTAACCTATTGATGGATTCCTTACACTCTGATTTTAGGAACTTACTACTTCAAATTGAACACCATCATGTATTTAGGAAAGCTAACCAATGTGCTAATGCATTGGCCAAGTTGGGTTCTTACCCTCCATTATTTATGGGGCTAGTACCCTTTGAGCTAAAACTCATCGGCAATCACGATTTGTTCATTATTATCCTTTGAGTAGGTAACTGCTGTAATATGGATGAAACATGTTGTCACAAGACACTTTCATTTCATCGCAACAAAAATGGATGGCTGGAGCTTTGTCATCCATTCCATGGCAGTTGCATTAGAGAACACAGGAAATGCAAATATTACAGTGAGCTTCGTCATCCATTCCACCAAGCTTTAGGTTGCATATACCTCTCTTAACTTTCATTCTCAACAAATCAATATCTTTAGTTGTACCTAAATATAACTTTGGCAAGCACCTTTAAATTTCCATATATATTAACTGGGCCAAAATTTAAAAAAGGTTGAAAAGTTACAAGAATACGAGATTTAATTAAACACTCAGCTCATCAAGAGGAAAAAAAATCAGAACCCAATTGAGTCAACTAATGAGGAATATGATGCATTTTCATCAGTTGCTGGAGTTTTCTTCCTGCCATCTTTGTTTGGTACTCCATTAGTCTTGTGAAGTAGTCCCGTTTCCAGACCAGCCATATTGAACAATTCTAATCTTTGGTGCTTTGCCACTTCTATGTCACCTTCCCAGCAAGTTTCGGAAATTATTTCAAGTGCTTTCTCCATAACATCCTCAGACACAAGATTCTCATTTTGCAGGAGGACAAGGTAAACTTGTTCAGCAGAAGCTTTCCGAATCTGGGTTATAATGAGAGGTAAAATAAAACCAAAAAAAGGGTGCAGAACTAATAAGCAACAGTCCACATTAATAACATATAATTAAGTTGTTTTATAGATTCTATCCCCTAGAGGGAACAAGAGTGAAGAAAAAAAAAACACCTAGTAATAATAATCTAAGCAAGGTGCTTCCATAAAAGACAAATTATATTCTAAATGCAGGATACTTGGATTTATTAATGACAAATGCTAAAACTTTGAGAGCACCACAAACCTTAGGATATCGATGGCCAAGGAAAGTGAGAAGATGAGAGAAGGCCTTAGAGTTGATAGGTTCGGAAATTGAAGCAATATATCCTAGTATTGCAATTCCTGCATATAACTTAGAGAAGTCCTTTGATCCCTTCAATTCCACTGCCAGTGAATCCAAAACACCAGCACAGAAAATTGGAGTATGAGCCTGGAAATTGAAGTCGGAGATGAGGTCAATTCAAAATGTGTTCACACCAAATATTTAGAAGAAAGGAAATATAACAATTCACAAGGGAACTATAAGTCATGTTTTTAATGGTTTCCATAATACATATAAAAAGGGGAATATAACAAATACACAAGGGAATCACAGTCATAGTTTTATTGGTTTATATAATACTAAGGGTATGTTTGGTATTAGAATGTTGATTACCTGGGGAATAGGAATGAGCATTACCAACCATACAAAAAGCTAGAATTGAATAACTATTCTTATTTATCTGTTTAGCAATAACATATGAATAGAACCCTAAATCTACATTACACAACTTGGTACAACATGATAAGATGGTGGAATTAAATTATACTCTTGTCACATTTCCTTAAATAACCTTATATAATAATATTTACACTCTTTGAGGGCCTTCTCAACTTCCTATTATGTATAATCAAAATTGCATAATTAATATAATTGTCTTTTATTCAAAATTAATCTCCATAAATAATAAGAAGGAAAAAAATTGACGGCATATAAGTAACAATTTCACTTGAATCTCACGGTGACATATAAGCAAGCATGATTTTTTTATATGTTTCCTAAAAAGTTAATACATATTTAAATTTTAAATTAATACTTTTTTCTCCTGAGGAAGCTACAGCAAAGATTTCTAAAGATCTATTGCAATATTAAAGCAAAGACCGTAAAACCAATAATTACAATATAAATTAAAAACTATTGCAACCAATACTTACATAATGTTATATTTTACTGAAAAGAAACATTAATCTTATACAATTGCACTATTACGGACACCAGATAGAGACAGAAGAATGACAGATTTTAAGGGGAGTGGCAGCCAACAGTGGGATTTTGGGATCTTTATTTTTTTTGGAGTTACTATGTAAGTTATGTTATAGGATAGCTATTGTGGACCTTTTGGTAAGAAAGAGTTATTACTTAATTTAGGGGAATAGATATTCCCGTAATGAAACTGCAATCAAACTCAATACTTATTCCCTACATGCGCACCAAATGATTATGTATAGAGGACATCAAAACCACCATAGAAAGAGAAAAAGAACAAGAAATTTCTAAGTCCTTTATTATTTAAGAATTTAATAGATAATGCAAATGCATCATCTTTGCTGAATCAAGACAATGGGGTGATTAGCATCATCCCAGAACCTCTAGTCATTTCACCTTTGTAAACTTCTATGTAGGTATTTGTTAGACAAGAGCAATTCACCCATCTTGATGAGAGTATAGACAACATAAAAATTACAGTGCTGCAGAACACAATCTGTTAATAAGACACTCAGCTACATGGTATTATTCATCTAATGCCCCTCTGCATCAGATGGATGTGGCAGACTGCACCAAGAATGAGAGAAGGAATACCCCAAAAAAAAAATCTGGTGGATGATGTGTGCCATGTTTTGGAAGATGCAATACAGATTGTAGTTGCTAGGTTACCTACAAATTATGGCTATCCAGATCTTCATAGATATGCAATAAAACATCTACTGCTGCTAACATCAATAGATTATGATATAAATTTCCAGCTCTGATGCAAGGGGAACAAGACAAGTAGATGAAAGTAAATGAAATACTAACAGCATCAATAATTTGGGCGAGGGAACTGAAAGAGAAGAGTAAACTAACCTCCATATTTAAGAATATCTTTTTGCTGAAAAAAATCTCGATGGTCTGAAATACAGAAGAATGTCATTTGAACACAGCTTCAAAAACAAGGTTAAAAAGTACAGAAAACCAGAAAGGAGACTGTTTGAGAAAGAAATTCACATACACATACACCAGCACACACACATATATGTTACATATAAGCAACATAAATTGTAAGAAAATACAAACCAAGGGTGTTCATCAACCTATAATGTATAGCAGTACCAAGCACCTGAGTAAAGTATATACAAAGAAAAGAATATAACAGAAAAGTATTATAAGTAGTACATACACAAACATGAAAAATCCAGCATTACCATGGCTAAGTTTCACTGAACGAAAGCTACAATTAAAAACGTGAATAAATCATTGAGAAATAGGATGTTTCTAGAAGGATTAATATGATTAATCATCACAAAGAACTTCTTAAATTAAGAGTACCAAAAACTTTTTTCTAGTAGAGTATAGCACAGATTCTTAAGTGATAAGCTACCTTGGAAATAGATTATTCTGGCACTGATATTTGCTCTGTTTGTCTCTTATTATTAAGCTATCATAATGTCCATGATTTCAGAGCACCTCAATGATTTCCTAATTGGGAATGTCTTTGGGGGCTCATTACAAGGCAACGTCTATATGGAACCCTATATTAGAGAAGGAGAAGAAATTAGCTGGCTGGAAGAGGTTATACTTGTCTAAGGGAGGCCAACTTACTCTTTTAAAGAGTATGTTATTGAGCCTACCAACATATTATCTCTCTTTATTTTCTATTCCCAAGTCTTGGCTGATAGATTGGAAAAAATACAAAGGAACTTCTTGTGGGAGCTTTGGATGATGAATTCAAGTACGTTGGTGGCATGGTATAAGGTATGCTCTCCCATTTAGTTTGTTGTTTGGGGATTAGAAGAATAGGGAGCTTTAATCAAGCATTACTTGTGAAATGGTTATGGTGGTTTGGGCATGAAGCCACTCATTTGTGGCATCAGGTCATTGTAGCCAAATATGGTGAGGATAGAGGGCAATGGTGTACAAAGGCTATTAGAGGGACGCATAGGTGTGGGTTGAGGCAAAGCATTAGAGCAGGTTGGGATAATGTTTTCCCACATGTAGTTTTTGTGGTTGGTGAGGGCAATCAAATACGGTTTTGGTATGATCCTCAGAGTGTTCGTCTTCCTCTAAAGGATATATACCCTGATCTATTTGATTGCTTAGCGGATAAGGATTCTTTAGTCTGTATGTGTTAGACCCCCCATCACAGGTGACAATGAGAAGTTGGAATTGGCGTTTTCATAGGGATTTTCATGATTGGGAGACAGAGTCAGTGTACTAATTCTTAGATCATATTTATACAAAATTGCCTACGGGGTAGGAGATGATAAGTTGATGTGGAAGTTGTCTAGGAGTGGTAAATTTGATGGTCGCTCTTTTTAAGTTCTACTTGCACTCTGATTCAGATTAACTAACGTAAGTTTAAAAAAGGTAAGAGTACCAACCAGAGGAAAGAACATAACCACATTGATGTAGCGCCAAAACAAGTTCACCAGCAGCTAAAGTTGCACCATGGCGCATGCACAAATCAGTTGAGAGAGTACAAGGAACTATTTTTTCCACTACAGAGTCTGCAAAGTATTCAGGATCATATTTGACAAGAGCAGAAAGGGCCTCCGCAGCAAGTTCTCTCAAGCCTTTCTCCTAATGACATCAATCATGAGTAATTTATGTATTCTTTGAACTATTATCTAACAAAATAAGAATAATGATGACAATCATGATACTATATGCCAACAATATTTCCATGTGATCTGTTACTGTAATAAATTTTGAATATGATTAGAAAATAGCTTCAACAACTACAATGTTGCCATAAGGAAGGAAAAAAACAAAACAATAGGTTTAGTGAAAACAGAGAAGGTGGAGAATTAGGGATCCAATCTCCTAGTGCCTACAAAAAAAAAATTCATGTTCTTCCTTCCGGTAAGGAATGATTACAAAAAAGAAAAGAACAGAAAAAAGTTTTATGTATATGCAATATGCTTGCCCATAGTTTTTTATTATTATTATTATTATATTTAATAGATAATTACATGTGTATCTAATGGGTCTTGAGCCTCCACCTTGATCTTACAGAGTATATTGGAACACCCTTTCTAAATAACAGTAAAATTCTAACCATTTCGTTAGTTGGCCGGTTTTGGAAGAAAGTGGGAAACTAACATCTCGAGTTTGTAAAACTCGAGATTGTATATTAGAACTCGAGTTTTATAAACTCGAGTTCCGTTTTTCAGATATCTGAGCTGGAGAAAATTGCCAGGTGGAGCCACGAGGGAAGCGAGTTTTAAAAACTCGAAATCTGAAAAATATATATACCACTTTCTGCTCTCTGTTCAAACGATCCGAAATTTCAAACACTCAAAACTTTGCTCGCTCCGCCCTCTGAAAGTCACCCTCAAACTCACTCACTCACTCACTCTCAAGCTCACTCACTCTCAAACTCTCAAGCATTTCTAGCCCATTGCTGATCTGAGCGTAGCCCGGTGAACACACGAAACACTCTCAGTCAATCCCTCTCTCGCTCAACCTTCACTCCGCCCTCTCAAACTCGCTCAACCTTCGCTCCGCCCTCTGAAACTCACTCACTCAGTCACTCTCAAGCAATCGTAGGCCATTGTTGCTCTGATCGTAGCCCACCGTGCGAAAGGTACTCCTTTTTTCAATTTCGGTTTTTTGGGTTTAATTCTTTTGCCTTTGTGGAATCTGTAGTGTTCATTTGCTGCACCTTCAACCTGTCATATATAAACATTTTTTGAAGGATATGAAGTAATAAAGAGAATATTACTTATCTATTAGAAATCATCAATTCTTTACAACTTTTAGTAATGAAATAACCAAACAAATAGCACTGTTTTTTTTCCCCATTTAATAAAGCTATGTTTAAGAAAAAATTGAAAAGAATGTATTAAACCATTAATTAATAAACAGACCTGATAAGCCGAGGTCCCAGAACCAAACACAAAGTCAGGTGGGAAGTCATCTCTGCTAAATTTATCAACCCCTCGTACTTCAGTCACTGATATGTTTATCAGAAGAAATAGAAAGAAATAAGAGAGAATCAACATTTTTTTCCCAAAGCAATGCTTTGAAAGCATGCTTGTATATATTATCCTCTAGCTTGACCCAAATGAATGGCTTTAATTTATAGCCAGACAATGAGTGTATCCCAGTAGAAAATCGATATGCAAAGGATTGGTTCTGCATGCATAAGTATATTGAGAAGAGACAAACTTGTCCTTGTTGCTGACTTAGGATAATGGACGTTTTACAAATGGTAAAGGAAAGTTCAAAGGAAAGTTACAGAGCCAAATGTGGCTCTGCTAATGGGCTGAGCAACAAGTTTTGGGCAGCAGCAGGCTGTGATGCCCCCTTGTGTATGCTTGGAACTAGTGTTCTTTCTAGTGGATCTCGATGTTTGTAGTTTCCCAAGTACACTTCTTGTGTACATGGGGAGGATTTCCCCCTTTTTTTTTTCTTTTTAGAACATGGATGGAAGGGGATTTTTGTAACAGTCCAGGTTCAATTGAAACCACTCCTAAACTATAGGGTTTAAAAGGAATGACAGTTACTAGCAAAGTTGAGTTTTAAAATCACAGAATTAATGGTTTGAAACTTCTACATGTTTGGAATTGATAACTTAAAGAAAAAATAGATTTAATCAATTATAACGACACAATGGACAAGAAAGTGTTGAACAATTTTTGGTGTTGAATTAACAGTTATCATACACAAATAGGAGGGATAGTTAAATACTACTGCACAAATAGGAGGGAATAAAAGGAAATATGTAAAAGAAAGTTTAAAAAAACAATACCATAAGAAATTTATGTAACTCATCCTCAACTCCTTATATCTGGCATTTTTGTAAATTTATAAACTACATAAAGTATTGGAGGCACATACCATCCTCAGGCACCACTTCCTGTCTCTCTTCAAGGAGCGCCATTACATGTCTAAGAGGTTGCATGGCAGCCTCTTTGCACAATAACCGAATATCTGAACCTGAAAAACCTTCTGTCCTTTCAACCATGAGATCATAAGGAAGCTTCTCCTCATCAGGCTGTGATGGCAGGAGCTCCTCAAGCATAGATCTTCTTGCTTCTGGCTCTGGAAGAGGCACTAGTATCTTATTTATCATGGTCAAAGGAGACTCATTTGATTAATAAAAGATATCCTGGACTCTAGTTGCTAGCCATGTTCATTTATCACCTATAATATAACCATTAGACTGAAAATATTAAATATATAGTTTGTTCTCATAGGAAACTACAACGACGATCTCCATCTCCACTCCATATTTGGTTGGAGATGTCATTTGGTCCAAGCACCATTGCCTAAACAACAATTAGAATAAGAGTCAAGAAGAAATGGGTACTGTAGACTAACTAGCACACTTTATACCATAATTGAGTTAAGCATAATTATAATCAACGCTAGAAGTAGGAGCCAATGATTAAAATAACTTGGAGTGGCAATGTAAAACCGTATAGAATTTTTTTTTTTTTAATTAACTTTATAGCAACACTAAATCTCAAATTATATTGATCAGCAGTCAATTAATTCTCAATTCACCTTAGATCCAGAATCCAATGTTTTTAAGTTGGAAAACAGCTTAAGTATTTTGTAATGCAACTCTCTGCTAATAGTTGCCACATATATTTAGAGTGACCACCAATACTATGATAATATGCACCAATCATCAAGGCTCTTCTATAATAAAGCTCTTATTCCTTTTTTTTACTGTTTTAAATGCTTTTTCTTCATGATTTAGCTGTGAAATTTCAAATCCATCTCTCATGTAGATATTTTCATGTGAATGTGTGTGAGAAAAGGCTAGAGAAATGAAGGATTCCACTTGTATTGAGATATTATTTTTAAAAATAACTTACCAATTACATAGGAACAAAAAAGATCAAGGCTGGATTGAATCACCAATTACAGCAAAGTACTCTTCTTGCTTTCCATTCTTTTAGCATCATTTTTTAAATAATGCCAATAAGCTGCTCTTCAGTATAGATTTTCCTTGCATGTAGAATAGCATTCCTTTGCCCCCAAACTGTTAATGATCTCACAGTAGCACAGTAGCACTCTTGCTTTCCATTCTTTTCTTTGTGTACACACACACACACACACGCATATATATTACCACTAGTTTTATTATGATTCTCTTGTTCTCAATTTATTTTCCTAAGCATGTGGTATTGTTGATTGGGTTTGACTTAGATTTTTCTGTCCATGCAATAGATGCTTAAGTTTTGCAGTTCAGTTACTTAAGTTATCTGGGTGTGATTAAAAATGTGCAGCTTGGAATTATTGATGATAATTTATTTTGGGAATCATTATAAGTTTAACTCCGGTGTATCACCGTATTTTGGACATGCAACTTCCTTTGCAAATTGTCTATGTGGTTGAGTTTTGGCTTTTACTTATGTTTTTAATTTCTCTTTTGGATTTATTATCCCCTAGATTCATGAGTACAAGTACTAAAAGTGTCACTATCTTTGATCATAAGACTCATATGTACTATGACACAATGGAATATACTATGTTCCCATCCTTTATATTTTGAATTAAGTTTCTGCATGTTGGGAAAGTTTGAGCAAAGACATTTAATATGGATTATCTAAGTCCTGGAATTTGGATGTATCATTTCTATTTGCAGTATGGAGCCTCAGATTGATGACGAGCCACAGATCTTGGAGCCTAGTCCTAGTATTGGGTCATTGTTGACGCGACAACGACATCATCGATCAGAGGACATTTGGAATGGCCAGGTGAAATATCTAGTTCTAACAACTGCTTTAATTTTTACGTTATCTTTGACTTTTAGTTAGTAAGTTTTTTCAAAGTTGTATTTATAGTTCTAACAACTGCTATAATTTTTATTGATTTTGCAGGACCCGGGCCAACTTACGTGCCTTGGTCGCACTAAGGAGATGGCAAATGTTCAAATGCGAGATAATCGGATGATTGACATTGTCAAGTTGCTACGGCTTGAAGGATTGTTTAGGGCCCCTTCCAGAGAGATAGATAATTGCCTTATAACGGCCCTAGTTGAGTGATGGCGGCCGGAAACTCATACGTTCCATCTTCCACACGGTGAGATGTCAATCACCCTACAAGATGTGGAGGTCATTTTCGGACTTCCTATAGACGGTGAGGTCTTGGTTGGGCCGATTGCTGTGTTAGATGGAACTTGGAGCACTTTTTGCACGGAGTTTCTTGGTTTTACTCCGGCGAATGACAACAAAACCTTGGTGGGGCAAAGAATTCTCATTAGCCGCCTTGTTGAGGCCATTGCAGCGCCACTGCCTGATGACGCAACGGAAATTCAGATATACAAGTATGCTTGCTGCTATATTTTAGCGCTACTAGGGGATAAACTTTTTATGGACAAGTCGGGAGATAGAGTGCATCTGATGTTTTTGGAGCAACTGCGGAACCTTCATGATCCGCCACAGTATAGCTGGGGCAGTGGTTGCCTGGCCTGGTTGTACAGAGAGTTGTGTCGGGCAAGCGAGAAAGGGGCATCGCAGATTGGTGGGGCGTGCACCTTGGTCCAGTATTGGGCATGGGCAAGGTTGCCCTTCTTGTGCCCGAGGATAGAGCCTCCACCTGGATGTGATTACAGCCTGTGGCCATATGCTCCACTTGCCTTTAAGTAAGTATTTTTTTGATATTTAGTGTGTTATGGAATGTACTCTTCTTAGTAATCAAGTAGCTACTTATCTTATGTTATTTGCTCGTAACTGTAGGTGGGTGCGGGTGCCAGGCTCGAAGAGTAGGCCATCCGAGATGGCCTTGGTCTACTATCGTGAGCAATTAGTTACAATGAAGCCGAACCAGGTAATAATATTCAAATATTCTGTTCGGTTATGTTAATTTTCCTTAAGAATATGATTGCTTCATACTTTAACATATCTTCCGTTTTAATTTTTGTTTTTCCTTGTATCTATGTATTCTCCTTTGTTTCACATTTTAAGATGCTATGATAATTGTTTTTTGTTTCTATTGTAGATTGTGTGGCAGCCATACGAGGCACACTTCGTCCACCTTCCTGACTTCTGCGTTGCAGGGTGGGGTACGTGGATAGCAAGGGTGCCGCTTGTATGTTTTTGCATAGTAGAGACACACCACCCGGACCGTGTCCTTCGACAGTTTGGGTTGGCGCAAGGGATGCCTGATCATGTTGTGTACGATGAAAGGCTGCATAGAATAGACCTGCGTGGGAAGGTGGAGAAGAATTGGAGGCATGAGCATGAATCGTATATCATTTCATGGAATAGCAGAGAACAACGACTTTGTCATGCACCTCTTCAGATTGGTGAGATGGACCGCGATCATGACTATTACCAATAGTACCGTCCGGTCACTGTAAAGTATGTCGACCGCAACAGCGCTAGATTACATCATATGGTAACGTGTTCTACTTATATTTTATTGCTTGCGTTGTTTTTTATTTAGTACATGTACGAACGTAGAATCAATTGATTTCTTCTTTTAACAAATTTGGTTTGATCTGACTGACATCCAATTAAAAAGAGTTTCTGTAGCATGACTCATAATAAAAATTTCAGTTCTTAGTTTAGATGAGTATTTAAGTAGAGTAATAAGTACCATATTAGGCATTCTATGATTGTTACATAAATGTGAAAAATTCTGATTGTACTGGTTCTTTTGTTGTTAGCGTCGATTGCCATTGCAACCAACAACTTTTCCTGATATTTACCATACAGATGGGTCCCATTAATACTGATAACTGGCTTGCAATATTTGAATCCATCAATGCTTGGACCGAAAGACCAAAACACATAATTCAATAATACGGTGTCATCTTCATCAGTGGGTGTCGTACGATAGAACACTTGGGTAGTCGGATCCATATCAATATATGCCATAAGCAACTTTTGCAACCTCTAGTAAGACTCTTCCCAATTCCCAAACAGCTTCCCAATCGCCTTTTGTTTCGCATCCCATACCTTGTAGTAAGAAGGCTTATGGCCTTCATATTTCGACTCTATCATAGATCTAAGATGCTTAATTGGAGTAGTGTGATCCTCACTTAACTTCTTAAGGATGTCTGATGCAATAAAGTTACAATTCATCATTCTACCATCATTTCGCACCCCAGTCCGTATACACGTGTGAGGACCCTTGTACATGGTGACCATCCATAGTCCCTGGAGATTGGGCTTCATGACTGCGCAGACATACCACCTGCATGACTCATCCACGCATTTTGCACAAAGTTTTGTCGTCATCGAGCTACTGATCATATACTATTTGTTTTCCTTAAGGGCACAAATTGTTAATACACACTGCACCTCCACCTTATTGGCAAAAGTCAAGCCTTTGTACAAATTCATCCCCTCTCTCCAAGTAAACACAAATGGTATCTCCATATGTGAAGGATCAACTATATTTTCCCAAGTATTTGCAGAAAATGACAAAGCAGGAGGTGCGTAGGCAGGGATTATGTCCGTAATGTTTTGGACACTAAAAACATTGTCTGCATTAGGTTCATTACCGTTCAATGTCTCATCATCATCAATGTTCCTCTCAAAGTCCCTAAAGTCCCCAAAGTCCCCTCTCTTTCAATCCTGTCTTCAATCTCATCTCCATCATCAAAATCTTCATCGTCAATGGCAGTACTCCCATTAACATAGTCGTCATCATCATCATCGTCATCCTCATACTCATCATCATTCTCATCCTCATCCTCATCATCATCGACATGAAAATTATCATGCTCTACATGTGTAAAATACTCATATTGAGCATCCAGAACTATAACCTGTAAACTTGTTTGTGTTTGTTGAATTTCGTCGATACCAACTTCTGCACGAGGCTTCAACTGTATGTACAACTCAATGTTAGTTACTTCAGGTATTCTCTCCAACTTGTCCAACATGATCTTCACATGTTTGTCTGTTTCTATCGCCATGTACTTGTAATTAATTCAGTGCTTCAGGATTTCATTTGGCATACGATAAGTAATTTCTATGTTGTGCATAGCAAGATTCTCACACAACTCTTCCATAACCATCATCTTCAATTCGCCAAAGGTCTTGAATCTACGATCAATTTGGGTATAATAGCTCTTTATACCCTTCCCTTCAAATGGCAATCCCTTTTTCGCATTGGCATTCTTCAACGGACCACCGTGGTATAGAATTATATCAATTTCAGGCATTGTGAACCTGTTAAAGTCAAGTTACCATGTTAGTTAAAAAAACATTTTAAAGTTCCCTGATGTGTACAGAAGATGTGTACAAAGGTTCACCTAAAAAATGAGGATGCAGCCAAAAGCAAGCAAGCAAACATTCACTCATACTACTATCATTTTGTTCTCTACAAATCATCCATGTTATACGTAGAGTAGCATTCCATATTGATCCGTTACTCTGCCCTCCAAACATAAGGAACAAATCAGTAACCTTTGAAGGTATCACCCACTCAAAATAAAGAAAAGGTAAAAGACTACAAATCTCTAGCAATAACACAATAAAGCCTTAGATATTCAACTAATTTGCCACTAGCTTTACACATACAACACCAATCCACAATGATCGTATTCCTTTTGATGGAAGAACATTTTGCAAGGTGACAATAATAAATGAACATAGTCTTGCTGAAAACTTTGCATATAACAGCTTCCCACACACTCCATGGATAAGAAAGATGAGTAAATTTAGATTAAATCTCACAATTCCTTTGTACACAACTTTACCAACCACAAAAATAAGTTTTTGACAATCACAAACTTATCCACACCCATAGACAACAAATACCCAAATACAATAACAATCAAATCAAAAAACCCTTACCTGAGATATGAAATTGTTGAGAGGGAAGAGCAGTGAGAGAGAGGCAGTGTGGTGAGTGAGAGTGAGAGGCAATGTGGTGAGTGAGTGAGAGAGTGAGAGTTATGGGCGAAGCTCAGGCTGTGTAAATGTTATTATTATTTATGCTCTGTTTTTCGGACTAAGGAGAGGAATTTATGTTCAGGTAAACTCGAGTCTTTAAGACTCGAGTTCCATAAATCAAAACTCGAGTCTTAAAGACTCGAGATATATACTCTACATTTCGGAGTACCAAATGAAAGAAATTTATTTTCAAAAGAACTCGAGTCTTTAAGACTCGAGTTTTGATTTATGGAACTCGAGTCTTAAAGACTCGAGATCCAAGTGGACAACTTGTCCAGCTCACCAATTGGTCCGGGACGCGGTGGAGTGAGAATAAAAAGAGTATCTCGAGTTTCTAAAACTCGAGATGCCTAGTTTCCTTTATAATTTCACGCGTTGTCTAACTAACCAAATACAACTCTTACCCATAGTCATTCTGCACATTTCCTCGAGTATATTGGCAATGAACATGTCCAAATTTGACTTTCAAGGAACTTAAGGTTGTTTAAGGGGGCGGCAATATTACAATAATCATCTCCAAAGACATTTTGAAAGGATGGAATCCAACAAACAGCCACCCAAATGAATACATTTGAAGCTGTATAATTACAAATATGCGTCCAACGCAGTTGCTCAAGTTGAAGAAACGTTGTGCGAGTGTTATGCACAAAACAAAATTTAAGGGCAGCTCAAAACCGTATGAAGATTAGTTCCAATTGGCACTAACACAAGCTGGAGTTTGAGCTAGGAGATTTGATCTCACTCAAGCTCCAACAGTGCAGGCAATTGTCAATTTGGGTTCGTGACAAAATGAAGCTATCTCCAATATTTTATGGGCCCTTAAGAGTCCTTGAGTGAGTGGGGAAGGTGGCTTATCGCTTAAAATTGCTGCAGTAGTCACGGTTGCATTCAGTATTTCATGTATCCCAGTTGAAGAAGCAGCTCGGACAGGCGGATCACATGGTCGATGACCTGCCAAGGGTTGATGATAAAGGTTCTGTGACATAAGAACCCAGATGGATTATTGATTTCTGTTGGATTCAACATGGGTGAAAGGTGTTGCAAGAAGAAGCATTAGTGCAGTGGGTTGGCATTAGCAACGATGATGCCACCTGGGCAGGAAACAATTGGAAAGGAAGAAGTTTAAAGGTTATAACTTGTAAGCTTGGATTTATTGCTACTGTGTACCACATCTGGAAGCTGAGAAATGTTATTCTACATAAGGGATGCATTCACTCTGAGAGACATATAACAATATAATTTTTGCCATCAGAAAGCAACTAAGAGCTAGAATTGAGTTCAAATGTTAGTTTCAACCAGAGAGATATGTTGTAGATGGGGTTTCAATGTTAGTTTCTGTCATTTAGGCCTAATGCTGGTTAAATTGCTTAGATATTTTGTCAGCTTGCCCTATACGGTGTTTTTGTTCTCAGTGTCTTTCAATGAAATTCACTTGATTATCCCAAAAATAATAAAACCATCAATGTCTTTCTAACATTTTATTTTAGTCATTTTTAACTGCCAGGCACTTATGTAATTTTGCTGAGATTAGAACAATATATAGTGTTGTTTATGAAACATATAAGGAGGCATGTTATGCGCTTGGGCTTCTTGATAATGACAAGTAATGACATGATGCTATATTGGAAGCATCAAGTTGGGCTTTTGGAAAAAAGCTACGTGAATTGTTTGTAACTATTTTGATGCTTTGTGAAGTAGCTGATCCATTCAATCTATGTAAATAACATTGGAAATTGTTTTCAAAAGACATACTTCATATTCAAATGCCTATCTTGCAATTTCATGAGCTTATATTGTGAGAAACACTGTTGAAAAATTATGCGTTACATGAAACTGAGAAACAACTTCAATAATTTGGGAAATCTCTTGAAGACCATCCACAAATGCCACAACCTAATATGAATTTGATTCAAAAGAGTATAAATAGGTTGATTCAAGAAGAAATATTCTATGACATCTTAGCTTTAAGAAAGGAACATGAAGTTCCACTTGCTGGTTTAAATAATGAACCAAAAAAAAAAAAAAAATTACGATTCAATAATGCAAGCTATTGCTAATTAAACCGATGGCTTTTTTTTTTTTTTGGTTTATGGTCATGGTGGAACTAGGAAGACTCATCTTTAGAAAATAATTTTGGTTACTGTCAAATCCCAAGAAAAAATTACTCTTGCTATTGTATCATCTGGAATTGCTTCTTTGTTACTCCCTAGAGGTAGGACTACTCACTCACGATTTCATATACCAATTAATATTTTTGATAAATCTACCTATGAAATTAAGCAAGGAATGCAAGCACAACTAAACTTCTGTTAAAAACTTGTGTTATATCATGGGATGAGGCACCTATGGCTCATATAAATTGTTTAGAGGCACTTGATCTCTCTCTACATGATATTTTATGCATCCAACATCCTAATTGTGTTAACAAACCATTTGGAGGGAAGGTTGTGGTATTAAGGGGAGATTTTTGACAAAACTACCAATTGTCAGAAAATGTAGAAGAGAAGATATTGTGCATTCTGCAATTAACAAATCATATCTATGGAAAGAATGTCAAGTTTTCAAGTCACACAAATATGAGACTTCTTCAGAATATATTAAGCAATTCAGAATATGCATTAATGATGAATTTTAGTGAGTGGACTTCAAAGATTGGAAATGGTGAATCAGGTGAAGGAGATGGAGAAAATTCAATTGCTATTCCAGTTGACTTGATTATCAAACATATTGAAAATCCAATGGGAGATATAATAAGAAGCACATATCCTTATTTATAAATGAAATTCACAGATCATAGTTACTTACAAGAGAGAGCTATACTTGCGTGTAACTAATGAAGTTGTTGAAGAACTTAATGATTATGTAGTATCATGTTTATATGGTGAAGAGCAAACATATTTAAGCTTAGATTCCATATGCAAAGCTTCCTCAAATATTGCTAATCAAGATCTATTGTATCTAGGTGAATTCTTGAACACATTAACATTACCTGGATTATTAAATCATAAATTGAAGTTGAAATTAGGTTTGCCTATCATGTTGATTCAAAATCTAAACCAAAATGCAGGTCTTTGTAATGGAACAAGATCGGTAATTACTAAATTGGGTACATAGGTTGTAGAAGCAAAGATCATTACTGGTACCAATATTGGAATACATGTTTTTATTCCAAGAATCACCTTGTCTCTAAGTGACTCTAAATGGCCATTTCGTTGGAAGAGACAACACTTTCTAGTTTTAGTATGTTTTGCAATGACATTTAATAAGAGCCAAAGGCAATCACTGAAACATGTTGGAGTGTGTCTATAAGTTCCGTGATTCGTACCCCCTTTAGATGACATATCGGCATGTTGGTTCCTTCTTGCAAAGACAGGGTACACGGTACTTAATCTCCCTAAAAGCGGTTTTAGACTCAAATTGATGTGAGCTTGGGAGTACCCAATGCCTCTTAAAAATAAGTAAAGGAGTCACCACCTGGTTATAGATCTAGGAGACAAAGAAAAGACTCCATGAAGGTCTTCCTACTAGATAAGGTTTGGAGTTTAGGTATAGGATGGGAAGAGGTTAGACACCCCAAGCCTGACCAGCCATACCTGACCTTCATATATCGTTGCTTGATTTGGGCAGGAGTTAGATTTATCCTAGAGGTTCAAAAGTGTGCATTTGCATCTAGACCTAGGTGTAGTCTATAGGTCATGTGAGACAAATATGGAAAACGAGGTAGACATGTAAGCATAGAAGCATAGAAATAGGCAACAATATCAGCATGTTATCATGGCAGGGATAAAGACAATTGACTATTCAAGTACACAAGCATGTAAGTGCAAAAAGACAAAATAACATCTAAGTGTGTGCATGTGTATACCTAATTATGCATATGCGCGGGCACATGCATGTGGATACCAAACAGAGTTGTGAGTCTTACTCCAAAGGATGCTTAAACCCTCAGAGGAGAAAATTTTAATTGAAGTGAAATCTTCATTAATTGATATGTTTTTTTTCTCTTTATTAGACTTAATTTGTCTTGATTTGATATTAAGGATCTTGCATCTTTTAAGGCTTAAGAGGATTTGATTAATTAAGGTTTGATTGACTTGACTTCTGATGTTACCATTTAAATTCAAAATAAGAAAAGATAATAAAACATGGCATTAATGATAAATAAAGTAGAAAAGGAAAGAAATCTGGTTGGGTCCAAATTGGTTTACATCGTAAGAAAGTTACGTACACACTCTTCTATCGACATACGCATTTGAGATTCAAAAAAAGATCTCCAGAAAAACAACCAAAACAAGAACTCTAGCAATCTAAAAAGTGCATACACAGGGGTATAGGGCGTATGCATCTTGAGGAAGATTAGAGTTCTCACAATTTCTTAGCACAATCAAGGGAAATTAACTAAACCAAAGGCACATAATAGATTATGTACATGCAAAACAACATATTAATGCTTAAAAACAACAAGAAACATAAAGGAAATAAGAATCTAAGAGGAAAGTGTGGATCATGGAAAAGATTCACATCTCCTCCTTGTAGCACTTACAAAGATGTTATTTTGACCAGCCCTTTGGCTGAAATCGACTACCACAGTTGTGTGTGTGGAAGGATGAGTTGGGTGACTTGATTAAGGTTGATTAAGAGACCCTAAGTAGTATGTTTGCAAGCTTGAACCAACTAGAAGTTTAAACATGGATAAAAAATAGACTACCTTCAAACCAACAAGGATCTGAAGATCAATCTGATGCTCAACCCTTTTGCCTTTCTAGCCTTAAAACTTTAGGTTTAGGTATTTTAAGGGAATTTTGATAGAGTTTTAGTAAGACTTAATTTTTACCCCCCTTAGATGTTGAAAATGAGAGTTTTTATAGAGGAAATTGGAATCTAGGGTTTGATGACATGTTTAGGCAACCAGTTGGTCAGGCTGGTTACCCTAGCACCTCATCAAAATGGAAATGGAGTGATTTTAGTCTTTTTGTCTAGAGAGTGCACATGTCACAAATTGGGTGCGTACTCATCGTATACCCCGTGTACGCACTCTTTGTCAACCTTGGCCAAATTAGGCCAAATTGTCTTTTGGGCTTTAGGCTTCTTACCTATTTAATAGTTGGGCTTGGGCTTGGACTGTATTGGGTTATGTTTAAGCTTGTCATCCTCATTGGGTTCCACACACGATGCTGATCATTCTGGTAGCGATTTGATTTATCGTTATTGGGAATGGGGGGCTTGGATATAGGTCGGAACAAAATAGGGTGTCTATAGTATCTACCAAATCTGATTTTCAGTCATGGACAATTATCTATTGTAGTATTTAGAGTTACAAGTAGAAATGGCCTAAAGTTCCTCATCATCAACAATGAAATCGAAGAAGAGTCACATACAAAAAATATTGTCTATAAAGAAATTTTCACAGGTCTTACTTAATCATTGATACAACAAATAATAGAATTCCTACTGTAGATTTGTCTCGCCTTTCCTATCATTTATTTAGTATTATTTTGGTCATTAATGTTAACTTAATTTGGAGAAATTACATATTATAATGTTTTACTTTTTTGGCATTTGTTAACTTAAAATTAATTTGGAAGAGCAAGATGGATTAGAAGGATTAGTTTGATATGCTCACGCATTCTCTCTACACTTTTTCTCTCTAACACTTTCATTCTTTTGGATCAAGACAGTGGAGGTCCTGCAGGTCTGTACCCACCTTTACTATCATTTATTTAGTATTATTTTGATCATTAATTTTAACTTAACTTGGTGAAATTACAGATTATAATGTCTTATTTTTTGGCAGTTGTTAACTTAAAATTAATCTGGAAGAGCAAGATGGAGTTGAAGGATCAGTTTAATGCTCACGCATTCTCTCCACTCTTTTTCTCTCTAACGCTTTTTCTCTCTAATGCTTTCATTCTTTTGGGGAAACGAGTAACAAAATTGGACAGAGAAAAATATTTAGATCGACCAAAAAAAAAAAAAAACAGTTTTTCATGGAAATGAGAGGGTGTTGATGCCATTGTCTTTGATTGTTTAAGGCTGAATGTTGTTTTAGTAATTCTTCATACTTGTACAACTGCCATTGTCCTTAAAAATTCCAATCACCTAAAATTATAGTCATTAATATCAACATCAATTATTTTACCTTTACATATACATAAAAATATTAGGTTGCTTATGAGAAACTGATTCTTAGTCATACATATTTAAATTTAATATTGAAACAACTGAAATTACAATCATTAAGAGGTTGTTTGGATGGGATGAGTTTTGAGTGATATCACTCAATTTTCTGTTTCTATCATCCAAATTGTGTGGGTCCCACGGATGAGCATTTGTTTGGATGGGTTTTGGATCATTGTTTTCATGATTCGGTGACTAAAAAAACCGGATGACAGTCATGGAAAGTGAAAACATGATTCAGTTGTTTTCAAAACTTAAAAACTGATACTTAATGGCATGTCCGTAAATAAGTGAAGATTGTGGGGCCCATGACTTGTGTGTTATCAAGTCAGACCCACTCATCATCAACCGCATTTTCTCCTTCTTCTTTCTTTCTTCTTCTTCTTCTTTCCTTTTCTTTCTTTCTTCTTCAGACCCACTCCAAGGCTTTTTTTTTTCCTCATATTCTTCTTTATTTTTCTTTCTTCTTCAAACCCACTCCAACGTTTTTTTTTCTTCTTCTTCTTCTTTCTTTTTCTTTCCTTCTTTTTCAGACCCACTCCAATGTTTTTTTTTTTTTTTTGTTCTTCTTCTTCTTTCTTTTTTCTTTCTTCTTCAGACCCACTCCACCATTTTCATACATGCATAAATTTATACCCAAAAACAGAAACCCACACCTTATTTTCGTGATTTTGGTTTTTGATCTAAGGATTCTTGGGTTTGGGTTTGGGTTTTCTGTGTTTGTGGGTTTTTTGGTGGAGGTTGTAGTTGTGTTGAGAGCTGTTGAAGAATAGAAGTTTCAAACTTTGCTGAAGATGGGTCTGCGATCTAAATGAGGAGATGGGTCTCTCTGTTTTCTGCAGATAGGTATTGTGAAATTGAAAAAGGAAAGAAGATTAAAACGAAGAAGAGAACCTTGGATGATCTACGCGTGCGATGATGTGGGAGGTGAGGGAAGAACCTTGGATGAATGGGTACTGTTTTCTGAGTTAGTACAGTCTTGGCAAAGAGACATAACATTTGGGCTTGAAATCCAAGCACATTTGGGGTTTTTGCAGTCGATGATTTTGGAAGAAGATGATAGTTTTGGAATGAAAGATGGGATTTTTAATGGGTCTATGTTAGGGAAATTGCAATCAGTGCAGAGATATCGTGAAGTACAGGGAAACCAAACGAGGCTACTGCCAGTGTCTGAGAGAAAAGGAATGGTTTGTGGGGGTGTGCCAAAGCTGAGAGAGATTGAGTAGCCTCCATAGCTGTGAGGATAGACTTTGGTTTTGGCAAGTGAGGATTTTGATTTTGGGTGTTTGAGGTGGTGAGCTCTGGTTAGAGAAGCAGAGGCTAAGGAATTGAGAGTCTTGATTGGATCTGAAGATGGGTGTTTTGCGAAGATGGGTGTTAGATGCATTAAATGGGTTTTTTGATGGGATAAAATGAACCACTGTGTAGTATAGAAGAAGGGGACGCAGGTATCTGTTAGTGAACTACTGTGTAGTGTCAGTGGGTGGGGTTCACAGTTTTGGCAAAAAGTTGGGTTAAAAAGGTGAGATATATGATTGGGTATTGAAACCAAACGAGTTTTATTTTGAGTGAGTGAAAAAATAGAGTTTGAGTAATGAGTAATGGGCGATGAAAACTAAGTGATGAGTGATGAGTGACCATTTTTTTTAACCAAACAAGCCCTAATATTCACACAAATTATTTTACCATTCATGAGAGTAAGGGAAGACATAGCAATGCTATGGACACATGTTAATTTATTCAATGGGCTCATCATTTGCTGATCATTGGCATGAATGGAATGTGTGGTTGCTAATGAAAACACAATAATATTGATTAAGACATGGCTAGGTTGGCACTTTAGAATTATGCATCACAAATCAAAGCAAATGGCTAGACTACCTATTTTTGTAGTGTACGGTAGAAGAACTGTAAATCTTGGTACTTAGATTTGATGGCCATTGATATGAAACTCTATCACACACACACACTTGCCTTCCTTTAATGTTCATTAGGGAAATTAGAACATTTGTGCATATAATTGATGAAGGGCCATATAATTTACTATGTAGATATCATTTTTTGAATGTGTCTAGGCCTATAGAATGAACAATTTGTAGACTTAAAAGGGTATTGAAAATGGATTTTTTGAATTAAAGACCAAAAGAATATGAACTTCTCTAACTACTATTATGGACTGACCAACATAGAAGGGGACAAAATGCAAAATATGGACCGGTAATTGAACTGTTATGTGAAGCAAATGATGAGGGAATATAACTACTATTATCAATTCAAAATCAGTCACGAATCCTGCAATATATTGGTGATACGTATATAACACGACTTGAGTTGTAATAACATAACAAATATTAATTATAATAAGACTATCCTAAAAAAAGATTATCACACGCAACGCATAGGTCCGCGACTAGTTATATATAAAAGCTAATTTTTTATGAGAAGTAAAATAAGTGTAATGAGATGTGTTTGTGACAAATCTTATGATCCAACACTAGCATTTCATGGACTATTTGTTCATGATACAGTTTTTTTAAAATCTAACTTTTGCTAACTATAACTTTTCCAAACAATCTATTTTCAAAAAGCTGAAAAATGAGTTATGCAAAATAAACATTATCACGGTGATAATGTAAAATTTGTTTTTTATTTTTGTTAAATTCATTATATATTGGATTTAATATTTATGTAGATGAATGAAGGTGTCTTTTTGAAAAATCAAATCCTTAATGGTAATGCAAAGCAAGCATACCTCTTTTTTTTTTTTTTTTTTTTTTTTTTTTTAATAAAGAAAACTAGGTGACAATGTTGATGCAAATGAGTTATAAATTCTTGTGATCATGCCCAAGCGTTATCGTGAGCAATGGTACTATTTTAGATGGAAATCCCTCTCCAAGCAATCTTCTATATCATTTTACCTATGATAATATGAGCTGTAAATAAAATAAACCGATCATGAACAACTCGGGCTCGGTTTGATAAAAAACTCGTTCATATTTTTTTGTTTAATAATAAGCCAAACTTGAGCCTTAGTTTTAGGCTCGTTTAATAAACAAGCTAAGCCTAAGCTAAAAAATTTGTTCACGAACAAGCTTGTGAGCTATAAGGCTTAATACAAAACAATTCAAGTATAGACTCTATAGGGACCTAGTTTGGGCGCTTCCCTCCTGGGGATGAGTGGACCCAAGTCCAGTTAACCCTATACAATAAATTTGTAGAGAGTGGATAGAAAGACTAGGCATTAGTGAATGATACAATGGTTGATGTGGGTTTACAAGATCATCAAGTGAGATTTAGCTAAGTTTTCTAAGGGGAAGTTCGTCCTCGGCCCAGTCCGAGGAACTCTTCCCTGAGTGCTAATGAAAATAGGGGTTGTCCCCGAACCTCTTCTTCACTGGGGGTTCATTACATTATATAGTCTTGTTCAGCTGATCTCTGCCTTCCACTTGTTGATCATCTGAGCCTGTTTCTGAGGGCTTGTTCTATCAGCTGCCTTTCCAGACCTCCTATTAGTTGATGTAAGCAAAGCATCACTGTTCAACGATCAATTTGTCATTAATGCGGCCAGAGTGTCAGTTGTGTGCTTTTAATGTGGGGATGACAACTTCCTTACGAATTACTCTTTCGCCATATTCCTCCATCCGACCCTAGGTACTAGTCTTTTTCTTTGGCATGCCCTGAGAGGGTGCTTTTGGTGGGGCGCCGACCTTCCCTTCTTCAATATCGGCCGACCGAGGACATGGTCGTTCTCGGCGATGCTCCTTGACAATTTGGGCCTTCCCCGCTCATTCTCGAATACTGCATTGTCCTCAACATGGGCCTTGGGCCCGAAATGGAGTGAGCCGGGGTTGAAAAATTTTTGGGCCCCACAGACTCATTTATAAGTTTATATGTGTTAACTTTTTTTGAGAAAGACACAAGACAACAAACACACACACACACCGGGGAGTGGGAAGACCGAGTTTATATGTGTTAACTAAATATACTTATTATACATTTCTTAATAATAACATGGCTAATATGGGACCACTATTCATTAGTTTAATTTTTTTCCTTCCCTCTAAATTGACCAAGAACCATTTTAGACTTTAGTTACATTTAAAAATAAATAAATTAATTAAGTGGGTAACATATGATTCTTCCCCATCAATCATTTAATGTAAAGTTATGAAACATGCTAGTAGTTTCCCATTCATAATAGTTACAAATAAGTATTTTTTTAATTCTTCACCATCTAAAATGAATGTAAAAATTGTATTTTGAACAATTGCGTGTTAAAGTTGTAGATAAGGAATGATGAATGAATGAATTTAATTATGTAAATTTTTAATTTGAATAATAGCTAATCATAAATAGGACTACACGCATGATAAAATAAGTAAACTATTTTTTTCTTCTTCTTAATCTTAGAGATTTAAGCATTTGATAATGTAATTTTCTTAGATCTCAAGCTCAAAAGCATGACCTGAGCTTGAGTTTGAACTTAATATTGAGCTTGAGCTTGGCTTGACTAATTATCAAGTCAAGCCAAGTTCCTACGAGCTCAAATTCAAACATAATTTTTAGGCTTGTCACAAGCTCGAGTCAAGCTTGAGCTTTTGACTTTTCATAACAACCCAAACTTGAATATGCACTACTCAATAAAGCTCGGCTCGTTTATAACCTTAAATGCTTAAGACAACCAACTCTATCTTCCCTTGACCAATGGTATTGCCAGAGTCTTGTATTATCTATTGCGGGTGGTGGAAACGTTTAAGGGAGGACGTAGCAGGATAGTACCATGATTGCGCATGTTAGGTTTGACACTGGCTAATCCACCAAATTAAGTCTGACACCTACACAAGTCTGGCACCAGCATAATTTGTTTGATAAGAAATGGAGCTTTGCTGAAGGTTTATTGATGGGTCATGGGTACTCTTTAAACACTCCCTAGGCTGTGTTCAGAATTTACAATATAATAAAACTATATTGGATTTGATTTTTTGAGTAGTCAAATACAACAGAGTATGACAATGCTAATTTTGTGGTTTTCCAAAGAACGAAAAAGTAATGCAATTATTATTATTATTATTGTTTTTTTGTGAGAATAAAAAAGTAATGCAATTAGCTTGTGTTCTTCTTCTCTTCTTACTCAAAACAAAAAGAAAAAAAAAGAAAAAAAAAAAAGAAAAAGAAAAAAAAGGGTGATTAGTAAATTACGGGTCGAACCTACGACTTTCTGCTTAGGAAACAGACGCTCTATCTCGCAGATATCTTTTTTTTTTTTTGGTAAACTGGGAAGTAATATTAACTAAGAAGAACTATTACAAGAAGCAAAAGGGACCATCCTGGTCCGAGCTGTCCCCAGAGCATCAGCTAACAAAAAGGGGGTTACAATAGGGGGTGGGGAAATAAACCTATTACAAATAGAAGATAAATTGGCTCCCATCTTTGCTAAGGCATCAGCACAGCAATTTGCCTCTCTATAGCAGTGGATCATCCTAGCTTGAGGAATTTGCAGTAGAAACTCCCTGCAATCATCAACAAGGACCGAAATATCTCCATTAGAAGCGATATTGCTAGAAATTAAAGAGATTACTGCAGATGCATCAAGCTCCACTTCAACAGCCTGAGCTTGCATTTCAACACAAAGAGCTAGCCCTTCTCTAAGGGCAAACAACTCAGCAGCTAAACTGGAAAAAGCAAAAGTTGGTTTGGCAAACCCCGTGATCCATAAACCATTACTGTCTCTAATTAACCCTCCACACCCAGCAGCACCATTGTCACTCACCACTGCCCCATCCGTGTTCAATTTAAGCCAACCAGTGGCTGGTTTCAGCCATCTCACCTCCTTAGGCATTCTGCTCCTTTTATCACCTGAGCTCTTCACACAATAGAAAAATTCCCTAACATGCATCTCAACTGCCCTTAAGAAGCTCGGGTTCACAGCTTGTTGTTTAAAAACCCTTCGATTTCGTTGAAGCCATAAGTTCCAAATCCCAAACAGGAAAAAGGTACACCAGGGGTAGTCTTTGCCGTCTGCCATAAGAGAGCTTTTTGCGTTGATTGTGATCCAACTCTCCAGGTCAGCCGTAAAGGAACACCTTAGAGTTTGAGGGCATTTGGCATCATCCCAAAACGTACGAGCAACATGACAGTCCCTTAGGACATGCAGAATATCTTCATAAACATTGGGACATACATCACAGCCACCTAAATTAGTAATGCCTCTTTGGGCAAGAATGCTTTTGACAGGCAAACTATTGAGCAGACACTTCCAGAGAAAGACTTGCATTTTTGGAGGTATATTAAGCTTCCACAACCACTTCCCATGGAAATCCGGGCTGTCAGGGTTCTCACCAATGGCCAGCAAATAGGCATTTTTTGAGTCAAAGTCTCCATTTGAACTAGAAATCCAGCAGAGCTGGTCCTCTCTCTGGGAAATTCTTCGAAGGGGGGTAGCTAGGATAGCACTTTGAATGAGGCCATGGAAATCAAAAGACAGCAAACCCAAATTCCAACTCCCATGGACCAGCACATCCTTAACAAGCAACTCATCCTCACCTCTTAAAAGGGGTCCTTCAATCTGGGATCTAATGGTACCAGAGCTTAACCATTTGTCATTCCAAAAACTTAAATAGCTGTTACTCCCAATGCTCCACTTTGAGCCCTTCTCACACACACGACTACCCTTTATAACTGCTGCCCAAATTCTTGATTTAGCCCCTTTGCTAGGCTCAGCCCTTCTCCGGTATTTCTTCTTCAAAACTTCAGCCCATTTAGCATTATTGGAATTTTCCATTCGCCAAAACAATTTAGCAGCCAAGGCCAAATTTCTCCCTTTAGCTTCCTGAATACCCAGCCCACCTTTGACTTTTGGTTTCGTTACTTTTCCCCAATTAACCATATGTATTTTCTTTGCCTCATCAGTGGACCCCCAAATGAAGTTCCTATTAATTCTGTCTAAGCCATCCAGCACTCTACTTGGGAGAACGCAGCCTTGCATGACATAGGAAGGAACGGCTGAAAGAGCAGATTGCGATAGAGTAACCCTCCCAGCCATAGACAATAAATTAGCTTTCCACCCCTGAAGCTTGTTCTGGACTCTTTCAAGAACAAAATTAAAATCTCTCGAGGTAGACCCCGGATGTTTTAATGGGAAACCCAAGTACTTCCCTAGGTTAGGGGTGGACCGAATTCCCAAGACCTCACACATTGCACCACGTTGCTCCAGGTCGACATTAGGCGAGAAATAAACTTTGGATTTATTATTGCTGATTTTCTGGCCAGAGAGCTCGCAAAAAGAGTCAAGCACATCTCTAATGTTGCAGCAGTTTTTCATATCTGCCTTGGCAAATAACATAAGGTCGTCAGCGAAAAAAAGATGGGAGAAGGCAGGGCCATTAGAGGAGGCCTTCACAGGATCCCATAAGTTGTCTTCACATTTCTCAGAGATGAGGAATCCTAACATTTCCATGCACATAATGAACAAATACGGAGACAAAGGGTCTCCTTGTCGTATACCTCTGGATGGACAGAAAGGATCTAGTTTCCCCCCATTGACCAGAATTGAAATTGAGGAGCTAGAGATACAGCTCATGATAAGCTTAATAAGAGCTTCAGGAAGCTTAAAGAGATGGAGGATATCCCGAATGAAATGCCACTCAAGGCGATCATAAGCTTTCTCCAAGTCAATTTTTATGGCCATATAACCTGCATTTCCTTTTTTGAGACTCATTGTGTGAATGAGTTCTTGAGCAATAATCATGTTATCCATTCCCATTCTGCCTGGTACGAAAGCTGTCTGGAGAGGAGAGATGAGTGATGGCAGCAAAGGTCTAAGTCTCTTCACAATAATCTTTGTTACCACCTTGTAAGCCGTGTTGCATAAGCTGATGGGTCTGAAGGAAGCTAGACAGTCAGCTCCTGGGCATTTAGGGACAAGAGCAATAAGGGTTTCGTTGAGGTGTGGAGGAATGACCCCATTACGAAAGACCGAGCTCACTTCATCAAACAGAGACGGACCCACAGTATTCCAGTATGATTGGAAGAACCCAGCATGTAAGCCATCTGGACCTGGGCTTTTAAACGGCTTCATACTCCATAAACTCTCTCTAACTTCCTGAATGGTTACATCCAAGGTGAGAGAGACTAAATCCTCTTCATCAATAAACCTGGGCCAGGTGTGTATCTCCCAAATATTCCTAGGAGTAGATAGGGCACTAGTAGTGAATAAATCTTTAAAACCATTCCTAATTAAACTTGCCACTTCCTCTTCATTTTGCACCTTATTCCCCTGACTGTCAAGAAGAAAAGCAATACGGTTTCTTTTCCTTCTGACCAGAACAGAGGTGTGAAAGAACTTGGTGTTCCTCTCTCCTTGGATGAGCCAGTTGTATCTAGATTTTACTGCCCAAAACTCTTCCTCTTGTTGGAGAATGTCAAAGTATTCTTTTCTAAGTTGAGACTCTAGAGCTAGAAGTTGATCACTCGGACAATTCGCAATACTACTCTGTATACCTTTCAGCCTAGCCTCAACTCTGTTTTTCTTATGGAAAATATTGCCAAAAACATCTTTATTCCAGGCCTTCACCTTCTCCGTGAAAATTTCAATATTCCTTTCCAGGGAAAAGTTTTCTGACCAGGCATCCGTAACAACATTGGAGAATAAAGGGTGTGACATCCACATGGGCTGGAAACGAAAAGGCCTTGGGCGCCAAAAGGACGGGGAATTATCCAACTTCAACAACAGGGGGCAGTGATCAGAATGGGTACGTGCCAAATGGTGGATGGCAGCTTCTGGGTATAACTCTCTCCAGTCAGTATTGGCAAAACCCCTGTCTAACCTCTCTTGAATATAATGGCCTGTATCCCTTTTATTTACCCAAGTAAAACTAGGACCATGGAACCCGAGGTCAACCATGCTACAAGAATCCAGACACTCCTTGAATAATTGAACTCTCCTTGGGTTAAGGGGGTTACCCCCAAGCTTATCCTGGCTAGATAAGAGCTCATTGAAATCCCCTAGCATTAGCCATGGCAGATGGTGTAGGGAAGCAACAGAGGCGAGATTATTCCATAATAATTTTCTTTCTTCAAATCTAGGGCTAGCATATATGGAGGAAAGAAGCCAGGAAGTGTCAGAGGCACGTACCTTAATCACAACATGGATCTCTTGCTCCGTTTTGGCCAGTTGAATGACTTCCACGGTATCTGAGTTCCACAGAAGCCAAATCCCACCGGAATACCCCACGGTATCAGAGTGTATGGCCCCATCAAAAGGTAGTCTATCAGTTATGTCTTTTGCCCTCTCACCACCAACTCTCGTTTCCGTAATGATCACCAGAGAAGGGGAGTGAGAATTAATCAAATCAGATAACGCAAGATGAAAATGGGGATTTAGAGCCCCTCTGCAATTCCAAATAATGATATTCATTGGGTTGAAAAAAGGGGTAAAAGGTCGAACCTCATGAGGAATATGAGCATCCATCTGGCTCAGCAAGTTCCATCCCCATTCCTTCAACATCTTCCTGGAATGAACCTCCCCTTCCGCAATGATAATCGCGTGTTGTAATATCCCTATTGGAATTTCCCTGGAGCTGACTAGAAGGTTGAAGCCAAGCATCCGCTGGCTCACTTGGAGAAGTTTTTTGGATATCTTGTTTCCCCAGCAACTCACAACAGCCGACTTGGAGATCCAAATTTTCCTTCCCACGGCCTCTTCCACCTGGCCTGATTCTCTCAAGTTTTGCACCAGCGATTGCGGAGATAGAGTTCTCCAGTTGAAGATCATTGCTTCTGCTCTCGTCGGTATGTCGGATGGGAATATCCACCAGGGGGACTCCCACTCTGTCCATGCTGGGTCTGTTAAGGGGAGGAACCCTTTTTTCTTGCTCTCCGGCGTTAAAGGAAAAATGTTGCTCCAGGCCTTCATCTCGGCTTGATCGAACCAGCCCCACACCATTGTTGGACTTGCTTTCACTTGCTTGAGCATACTTTCCGAGAGCACCATTATTTTCCCCTTTCGAAGTATTGCCCACTGATTCTTGGTGTTTGCTTCCATGGGGTTTTTCTTTTCCTTTCCCTTTCCCACCGGACTTGCGCAAATGGGATTTATGAACTATTTCCACACCCTTCTCTGGAGTAGACTTACTTATGGGAGTAGCTGAAAAACAATTGCTTTCCCCAAACTCGAAACCCGAAGCGGACGTTTTCTGTAGAGGTTCCGTGTTGTGCTCAACAAAATCCTCCTTTTTCAGAGAGGAGCGCGCGTGGGTCTGCTCTCTCATTTTTCTTTTCCCATCACCCGAATCACGGGTCCTGTTGCTGTCATCAGCAAATTCAGTGGGTTGCGCTCGAGGGTGTAGTTGGGCTGTATTTGCAAAATGACTGGGTCCCAGCTTAAAGACTCCTTTGAACCTGCTATCACGTGCCGTTCCTGACTTTGCCCCCACCTTTTTACTTTTCACAATCATCCACGGCCCATAAACCTTCTCTTCTTCACTTTCAAAATTTCCCGCCCTTTGTGAACTGGTCTCATCTGCTTCTACCCCCCTCCCTGCCTCATGGGTGGCTGCCGTCTGATGCACCGAGGAAGGGGAGGCCTCTTTAACTAAGTAAGGGCACCATTCCTTACGGTGACCCACACGCCCGCAAGAGAAGCAAAGCGCATTGATGCCTTCATATTGAACTTCTTGAATGACTCCCTCAAGGAGTATTTTCCTGGCTAAAGGCTTGCTTAGATCAATCTGAACACATATCCTTGCGAAACGACCCCTAACGCCGGCAGCCGTGTTTGCATCGATCCTTAAAACAGGTCCAATGGCAGAACCTATCTCCTGGAGAACACAGGGCTCATAGTATTCAAAAGGTAATTCCGGAAGCCTAACCCAAACTGCAACTCGGTCACAGGAAGCAAGAGAAGGCTTGAAGTTTGGCTCCCAGGCCCTTATGGTGAGGTAGTGTCCTCCTATAAACCAAGGCCCTCCCTTGAGGACATTATCGAAATCTTCGACCAGACCGAACTTCACAAGGTAGAAATCTTTTCCCAGGTCGACGCAATCCAGACGACCAGCTGGTTTCCATAAACTCATAATTTTTGAATGGAGATAGTGATAACCCACTGACCTTCCGAAAACCTTAACAATAAGGGCATGGGTCCATTTGGATCGGATTAGTTTCCTAGTATCAGTTGACAGTCTGACAGCCAGCAAACCTTCACTAAGCTCACCCACTTCCTCAATAGGTTCTGGGAAGTTTACCACTCTCGTATCTAGCTGGAACGCCTGAGCAAAAGCTCCGGGTATGGCACCCACCAGCTTATCTTTGTAGGAAGTAGGCGCACCAAACCCAGGCGCACCATCAGTTTCCTTCACTTTCTTAGTGCTGCGTTGGAGCTCTGCATCTTCTTCCCTCGACCTCTCACGCTCAGAGAACTCACAGTCCATCTCTCCTTATATATATATATATATATATCTATCTCGCAGATATCTCTCTCTCGCTTTCAATAAATTAATATATAATCATAATTACCAAGTATAAAAGATTAAAAAAAAAAAAAAAAAAACAATACCCACCTACTTTCCCTCCTTGTCCAATTTCTCTCTGCAACCCTAGCTCTCTCTCTCTCTCTCTCTTACCCTTGAAAAAATGATTTTTGGCTCAACTTTCATCTGTTTTAAAGGTTGAGGTTTCGATTTCATTTGTTGTATCAGATAAATCTTCCACGTGATTTTGACTAGAAATGGAATTTGGTCAAGACTCCTATGCACTGCCGTTTACGATTGACGTTTGTTTTTGTTTATAGGTGTCCCAAATGCGTGGAATTAAAGCTCCCTCGTGAAGGCGCTGCTTTCTGGTATGAACATTTTTATGCAATATGTGCTTGGAATGGCATTTTTTTTTTCCTTTTCAGTTTTGATTTATTGGGATAAATCATATTCATGTTCATGCCCTTGGGCTATTGCTGTCCCTTGGTTTCGGTGTATAATGCTCATACTGTCACAAATACTGTTTTCTTCAGTGTTAATATTTTTCTTTGAAAGCAAGCATTAAGGGTTGTCTTTGACTGTATATTCTGATTTCTTGAATCAAGTGTTTTATGGATAATTTATTTGTGAAAATTGTGAGTAGAATTTGCCAAATGTAGCATACAGTAGTAGAAAGTAGACGGGATTGAGACTTTGTAGGAAATATGAACTTCACAGTATTATGGGAACTTCATAGTTCTTAGGTTTGGACCAAGTCATCAAACAATATGCATATCTGTATGCGTCCGAGGCCATATTGATCATTTGAAAATAATGGGTTATCATTATATCTGAGTTGATTTTTAGTTGCAAAATCCTGACAGAGAATCGCATGATGGAAGGCTAATTATTTTGTGTATTTAAACTTGGTCGCATGATGTTTATTCATTGAAACATCGCATTATTTTATTGTGCCTGAAGGGATCCATTATTTTATCATGGCACCTGGATATCTGATTGAGACTAACTTGTCCAGTTGCATTAATTGTAGGGGGGGGGGGGGGGGGGTTTGAAATGAGCTGTCGAGTTCTATGACACTCCATGTAAAACTTTCAAATTTACATTCAAATGCTATGTATGGGATGCCAACTTGGTCCATGATACTGGGTTGTGGAGATTATGCATGAATTAAGCATGTTGAGTTAAAATGCAGATAACAAGAGTTGTCTTGTCGTGGTGGTAATATACAACCATCATTGAACATATTTTGATGCCAAAGAATTTATATGCTGACACTGTTGGCTCTTAGTTTCATTTCATATACCTGTATGTATTAATATTGGACACAAGGAGAAAGGCTTCTCATCAACTTCTTTCAATATAATTTGTACATTGGCCCTTTGACATCAACTAAAATGGTGTATATTCCTTTAAATTTGGACCAAATATGCTTTTTTATTTTGTGTTGTTGTTGTTCTCATATTATGGTTTATTTCTTATCAGCACTCAAGATTGTTTCAAGGCTTCTTGGAGCTCTCATAAAGCAGTGCATTTGAAGGCAAAGCTGTCCTCACTTGGGACAGGTACTCCGCATGAACAAAATTCAGACAGACTTAATGAAGATTGGCAATATTACTTGAAGAAAGGACAGGCTCGAACTCCAAAACTTCCCCATTTTGATTGGACAGGGTATTTTTCAAGGATTATGTCTGCCTCATATTCTACATACCCTACTGTTTATTCGTCAGGCATTTATGTCTGATAATTCTGATGCTACATTTAAGTTGGATAGGGATTTATGGGTTTCAACACTGCCTTTCCAATTTCCGCGTTCATTTATTCTCCTCTTCTTCTCTTTTAGATTTTTTTAGGGTTGGGGGGTGGGGGGGGGAGGGGGGAGGGGCGATTATTCGATTATACAAATCTTCAAGGCTGTGATATCAGATAGAGTATTGTTAGCTGGTGATATATGACTGAAGCATCTGTTTGGTTCTAAGTAGTCTTAGATATATATAAAATTTCCTAGATTTATTTGTATATATTAGGACTTGTATCTACCAATTACCTGAATAATGGTTACTAAGGAAAGAAATTTAGAAACTTCCACTATTATGTGACATAGAGAGAAGATGGAAAAGTCTGCCAGTAGTAGATTATCAAAATTTTGAATAGGCGAAATCAACTAGCAGCTAATCTTTCTTAAGGGCAGTGTTCTTCATTGGAATTTAGTGAGCTTTTTACCCTTTAATCTTTTATGATAATAATTTTTTTCCTATTGCACCTCCTTGATTTTTGTTAAAGTATGCTTCACACCATAATTTCTTGTTATTGTCAAAGCATCTTGAAGGTGAAGGACATTAATAAAGTAGCCCTTTACATGGGTGGCGGCTATGGAAAAGATTCTTACTATGGACAATTTGAGGAAGAGAAGTATTTGTATTGCAGAATGGTGTTCTACATGCAAAAACAGTGGGGAAATCTACGGATCACTTTCTTCTCCTCTGTGCTTATGCATAAAGTTTATGGTCCTTGTTGTTTTGTTTGTTCGGCATCACGTGGTGGTGCCTAAGTGTGTTGGAAGGTGTTTTTGGTGGTCATAATTCTGCAGAAGTGCAGATATATGGGGTGCTATCCCACTATGTATTATGTAGACTATTTGGAGAACAGATTTAATATACTTTTGAAGGGGTAGAGTGTTTAATTGTGGAGTTGAAACGGTTTTTCTTGCACTCCTTGTATGATTGGATGACACTTTGAGCAGTCATTCTTTTTCTTCACTTGAGGAGTTTCTTGACTTATGTAACTTTAGATGATTTTTTTAGCATCCCTAATACACTACCTGTTTACACAGGGAGCAAGTTTCTTTTTTTTCTTTTTTTTTTTTAAATTTTTTTTTAAAGCATTTCATTACCTATCCAAAAATAAAAAAAATAAAATAAAAAACTCATGTCTGTGGTCTCTTTTTGTGCAGGGAACTAAGGCCATATGCTATATCTAGTAGACGTGCTGTACCTCCTCATATTGAGCTTCCTGACTGGGCAGCTGATGTGAGTTTTTTGACTCATTTCTTTTCACATGTTGAGTATCATTTTTCACACTCATATGCATGTCTTTTTCTTCTCACTGGAGGATTTTTTGTCCACAAATATGGATTCACTCAATATTTTAGACGTACTTTGTCCTTGCTGATTTGATTGTAGTTCAGCAATTGCTGAAGCTGGATTTTGTCTTTTCTAGCCAGAGTGCTGTGGGCACTGTCCACACCCACACTCTTTATATGGAGTCAAATGTGGTTTTCATGCAGCTTTTCTTGCCGTTTGACTTGTAGGGTATCCCAAAAACTGAGCCCAATAGTGATCTCCAGCATGTTGTTGAGGTACACTGGTACTTACACTTTTGAGTGGAATTTAATGTGTAATAAAATTGGACCTTTTCTTTTGTTTTAGTTTAATTATTAATTCCTCTTTTATAAGTGATGTATTTTGTTTTGAAGATCAAAACACCGGATCAAATTGAGAGAATGAGAGAGACTTGTCGAGTAAGTTTTGTTTGTAATTATCTTTTTTCTTATGACATCATTTTTTTAATGCATGCCAATATTGCATCATTGTCTCATCCTCGGTCTTCCTTAAAGCATGCATCATTGTTGACAATATACATGTATAGGAGCACTGTGTGCTGCATGCATCCTAGAAGACGAATTTTGCATAATGATTTGAGTCTTCATTATTGTTAAAATTTTATAATTTTGTTTATTGCTTTATACAACAACCAAGTTTGGTTTTAGTCCTTTGGGTCGACTATGGATTTTTAATAGATCAGTCAGGGTTGGCAATATATATTCTTTCTACCATTCTATATTATTCGAAATCATACTCTCTGTTACTTCCTTAATTGACATGTCCTTTTTTTCCTACTACAAATGTTATTTTTGGTCTTCCTCTACCTTTTTTCACAGCCTTAAATGAGCCTTTTGTTTTTCCTCGTGCAAATTAATCTGTTAGCATACCAAACTAATTGTGTAATGCTCTTTAAAGATCCTATATCGATAACACATTCAGTATTTTCTAAGCAAATAAGGATTCATTTTACTTCTTGTAGTTGTCTCTATTTTTTATTTTATTTTTATACTGAACTTGGGCATGTTTGAGCATGATTTGAAACCTTTGCTGGTTTATTAAGCCCTGTTCATCCAGATAGTTTCTCAATTTTGTTGTTTAACAATCATCATTCTTAGATTGGAAGGGAAGTTTTGGATGCGGCTGCTCGTGTAATACGGCCTGGTGTGACAACTGATGAGATTGACAGAGTGGTTCATGATGCAACTATTGCGGCTGGTATGAGCTTTTTCATTCTTTAGAATATGTTAGTACTTTTATTTTTTCCATTTTTTAACCCGTGAATCAAAATTTCCTTTTAAGCATGCAATATATGATTGATTAGATTATTTTAGCAATGATATGTCTCTCGAGGGGTGCTTTCAGATATGATCTTGAGGGTTGTCATTATTTTTGTTCAATTTACCTTTGTTTGTGTTGTAATTTAAATTTTTTTTTTGAGGAGTGAAACTGAGTGGGGATTGATTTGTAAAGTCCTCCATCCTATATGATAAAGGTGTTTCTATCTTTATCTTTTTGTTTAATTAGAGATTTTATTTGGTGGTTGGGGGGTGGGGGGGGGGGGATAAATAAGAATAACTTTGTTAGAAAAATAAAAATAAAAGGAAATTATGTAGCATTCTTTGTACGCAAGCAGTGTACTTGGACACCTACAAGAGCATCACCTAAAAGAACAAGCATCTAAAAACTCAAACAAATTAGCCCAAGAATGGCTATTCCAAATTGTTACTGACGGAGAACAAATTGAGAAAATGTCTTCCTGTGTTTGTGGTGGGCTTAGGGTTAGGAGAACTTGTGATCTAGATTTAGAATTGTTTAAGAAGGATTATGGGATTGTAAAGAAGAAGAAAAAGAGGTTTTTAATGGTATTTTAGGGGTTGCATACCTGTGAACAGTAAATTGGAGAAAGAAAGAAAGAAAGAAAGAAAGAAAGAAGAGAGCCGAATGCTCAAAACACTCAATTTTTTATTAATCAACTCTACATCCTTCTAGTACATTGAGCACAATATATATGGACTCTTTCTTGTACTAGTAATATTAGGACTCCTGCGAGTACCAGGATTACAAGTTTGACTAGTAAACTAACCTATTTGAATTAAACCAAAGCCCATACGTAAATACCCATAAACTATATAATCAGTGTTGTTATAAGCGCACTTAAGCGCAAAGTGTAGAGCGCATAGGCCTTGGGGCCTTTTCCCCTCTAAAGTGAGGCGTCCTCACAAAGCGCGCCTTAGGCGCGCTTTTTAGAGCTTTTTTGTAAATTTTTTAAAATAAAATCTTGATTTGATTTTTAGCCATTAGATCTAAATATATTTGATATAAGCCATTGATTTAATATATAAAAACTAATAGTGTGGTGTGCTACCATAAACCTAAGCCTACCTCTTTAGATATTTTAGACTTTTTGGACCACGACCACACAAACAAACACTCAAGTCAGAGCGTGCTTAAGTGCAAAGTGCAGAGCGCACAGGCCTTGGGGCCTTTTCCCCTCTAAAGCGAGGCACCCTCACAAAGCGCGCCTTAGGCACGCTTTTTAGAGCTTTTTTGTTAAGCAGAAAGTGCGCTTTTTTGAGGTTTTTTTGTAAATTTAAATAAAATCTTGATTTGATTTTTAGCCATTAGATCTAAATATATTTGATATAAGCCATTGATTTAATGTATAAAAATTAATAGTGTGGTGTGCTACTAGAAACCTAAGCCTACTTCTTTAGATATTTTAGACTTTTTGGACCACGACCACACAAAAAAACACTCAAGTTAAAGCACACTTAAGCGCAAAGTGCAGAGCGCACAGGCCTTGGGGCCTTTTCCCCTCTAAAGCGAGGTGCCCTCACAAAGCGTGCCTTAGGCGTGCTTTTTAGAGCTTTTTTGTTAAGCACAAAGTGCGCTTTTTTGTAAATTTTTAAAAATAAAATCTTGATTTGATTTTTAGCCATTAGATCTAAATATAATTGATATAAGCCATTGATTTAATATATAAAAACTAGGCAAAAATCCACTTTTAGTCCCTACATGTTCAGGCGATTCTCATTTTAGTCCCTACATTTTATTTTTACTGGTTTTAGTCCCTATCCTGAAAAACACTTCCCGTTTTGATCCTTACCGTTACATCAAAAACGGAAAAAGCTGTCGTGGCAAACAGTAAGAATAAATAATAGTAAATTAATGTCCACGTGGCCTAAATTAATAATAAAAAAATATTTTTTGGCATTAAAAATGCCACGTCAGCATCTAAATTAAAAAAATTAATTTATTAATTTTAACTAAATAAGAAAAATTAAAAACTAAAAATCAAATGAATTAAGATCTAAACAAGAACAATAAGAACACAATCTCAGATCCAAGAACACAAACCTAGAAATTAAAAAAAAAAAAAAAAATTTACAGATCTAAGCCACGGGATATTTTCATTTTCTCAAAAATCTCTATCTCTCTCTCTCTCTCTCTCTTGGGCTTGGATTCCTAGTGATCTGCAGAAAATTAAAGCTCCTGGTTGCAGAGCTTTGGAATGGGCAGTTGAGAAAAGCTTCAAAAAAACACAAAAATGGCTTCGTATCAAGTCCTAAACCATTCCCATCATCAGGTACGCGATTCTTGCTCAACTCGAGTACGTCATGGATATTCCAAAGCTCAAACGTGCTTGAACAAGATTCTGGGTATAATTTCTTCTATCCCACCTCCAAAAACCCCAAAAGAAAGTCAAGATTTTGAAACAAAGCGGAGTGAGAACAACAATAATCGAGGGGTTGGCATCGATTTGAATCTGAGATTAGGTCCTCTAGTGGAGTCTGAAGAGAAGGAAGAGTCTTTGGCTGAGAATGGAAACAACCTCAGTGCGTGTAGCGTTGTTGTGGGTAAAGTCTCTGCTGAGAGCACAGATTCGGTGGCCGAGTCTGCGCCTGCTGTACATGTTGATCACGTAGTGGCTGTGGCGGCGGAGAAGAGCTTGGAAAGTGAATGCGATCCGAAAGAGAAACTTGCGGTGGAGAAAGCTGTGGAAGTTTCAGAGATCACAACCCAGCAACGAGTCGAAGAAAGCAGCGAAATTGACGACGACGACGACGAGGTGGTGGTGGTCAAAACTGTGGCGTTTAAGAGAGAAGAAAACGAGAACAAGAGCACTGATTGTCTGGGTTTACTCGTCGAAGTGGCAAGGCTGATTTCTGGAATTTTTTTTCTAAATAACAATAAATATTAAAAAATTTAGTTAGTTGTCACGAAGCAAAACAAAGTTGAAAACTAGCATCTCGAGTGTCTAAAACTCGAGTTCCAACATAAAAATCGAGTTTTTAAGTCTCGATATGTAAAAAAAATCTACGTGAAAATCGAGTTTTAAAGACTTGAGTTCGAAAAACGCCGCTATAGGACTTAAAAACGTCACTATAGGGCTTAAAAATGGAGTTATAAAAAACTTTTGCAGAAAAACGCAGCTATAGGGCCTTAAAACGTCAGTATAGGGCTTAAAAACGCCACTATAGGGCTCCTTGAACCTGGTATTGAACACTTAGGAAAAATTTTTGCAAGAAAACGCCGCTATAGGGCTTTAAAACGTCACTATAGGACTTAAAAACGCCATTATAGGGGCGATAAAACTAAAATTTTTTTGCATGGAACTCGAGTTTGTAAAACTCGAGATCTATGTAATGGATCTCGAGTTTCTAAAACTTGAGATGTCTACTTTCCCTTATAGTTTCAAGCGTTGCCTAACTAACTATATATAAATACTTTCCACAGTTGTTCTGCACATTCCCTCCTGATTTCTGGGTTTGTGTTCTTGGATTTGAGTTTGTATTCTTGTTGTTTTTGTTCAAGACACACTTAGATATCAATTCATGTAATTTTTAGTTTTTAATTCTGTTTTTAATTTTTTTTATTTAGTTAAAATTAATAAATTAAAATTTTAATTTAGATGCTGACGTGGCATTTTTTAATGCCAAAAAACATTTTTTATTATTAATTTAGGTCACGTGGACATTAATTTACTGTTATTTATTCCTACCGTTTGTCATGTCAGCTTTTTTCGTTTCTGATGTAACGACAGGGACCAAAACGGGAAGCTTTTTTTTAGGATGGGGACTAAAAGTGGTAAAAATAAAATGTCGGGACTAAAATGAGAATTGCCTGAAAATGTAGGGATTAAAAGTGGCTTTTCGTCTAAAAACTAATAGTGTGGTATGCCACCATAAACCTAAGCCTACCTCTTTAGATATTTTAGACCTTTTGGACCACGACCACACAAACAAACACTCCCTTACTTAATGAGGATGATGATTATGTAGATTAGAATTGCATTGCATATTTGCATTGATTTTGTTAGTCAAAGATAACATAACATTCTAGTACTTTTTAGCCATTGCCTTTTTGGTTCTATACTTCTATTTTGATTCAATGATTTTTTGTAATCATGGCAATCAAATATCATGTTTGCATATATTTTGTAAAGCACGAGAGAATTATATAAATGTTATATAAATTATATAAAATGTTTTATTGTAATTTATATGATTAATTGATCACTTAATTGCTGTATTGACCATTAATAATTTTTAAAAAAATTTATTATTATTTTTTTTAAATGTGCGCTTCACATCGATCAGGCGCTCGCTTGCATTTTGCGACTAGGCTCCAGGAGACCTTTGTGCTAAAATGTTCTGAGCACTTTTAACAACACTGTATATACTGCTTATTAATTAATAAAATAAAACCAATGGCCCATAACTATGGCCCATACCCAACAATTGTAAAATTACTAAATACCCTTGACTCTAGAATAACCAAATAAAATATAAAAACCTTAATTAACTAGGATGGACACTTATTCTTGGGCTTTGCCTTAGCCTTAGGCCTCCTAAGAGAATATTCGTTCTTTAATAATGCTATGGTTGCACCATCAACCACCCAATCGTACAAGGGGCACAGCAAGAAATGTGCCCCTTTCAGCAAGCCAGCATGTCTACCACCCTCCCAGGCATGGTCCAATGTAGGCCAAAGAGACAACACCAAGGACCAAAGCTGGGAAGTAAACTCACAGTGAAGGAGCAAATGATCCACTAGCAACACTTTTCTTGCACAAAATTTTCTACTACAAAGATTATCCATTGTAAAAATTCCACCCTTTGCAGCTGTACATTTAAAGAAAGCAATTTGGGAGGAATGTTTACTCTCGACACACTCTTCCACGTCAACGGACATGGGCTGCCTTGAGGAAGACGATTATAATAAGACCAACTCAAAAATCTTGTTCTTTGATGGAAGCCAACCTATCCTATCAATTCCACCCCCACCAATCTTGCAAGAATAAATAAAAGCAAAAAAAGAATGCAAAGTCTCCAACTCCCATTCCTGAAAGGGCCTAAGGAATGTGACATCGCCAAGCAAATCACCATTGCCCCCTGCAGAAGGTCCCTTACTGATGCCTCTTATGAATATGTCTCCATTGGCTTAGACCATAAGATTCTTTAATTGTCTAGGACACCCAATTTCCCCAATCAGTACCATGCTTGGTGTGAACCACTGTTCTCCAAAAGGACTACTTTTTCGTAACATCTCTCCAAAGCCATTTACCAAATAACACCTTATTAAAGAGCATAAGATTCCACACTCCCAAACCCCCAGATGGCATTGGCTCACACACTGTCTTCCAATCAACCAAAGAAATTTGAACTCATCCTCGAGGGCCGAGGCAACCCATAGAAAATCCCTTTGTAACTTCTCCATATGATTTGCCAAAATGCAAGAATCGGAAACAGGGATTAAAAATATGTAGGCACACTTGAGAGAGTGCTCTTAATTGGTGCAACTCGCCCACCCTTTGCTAAATAAGTCTTTTCCTACCCTCCTTTCCATCTTCTTCAACAACGGGTGTCAGATTGCTTTTGGCTTGTATGATTATATCTTTGCCCCTAGTGGTAACCCCAAATACTTCATGGGCAGAGTAGAAAATTTTCAACCTAATAAAGCAGCCAAGGATTCCACCTTAGCAACCTCCCTTATTGGAACCATCTAAGACTTACCCAAATTTATCCTGAGATAAGATACTGCTTCAAAACACAGCAATACACCGATTAAATAGCAGAGCTGTTCAAGATCAGTTTCGCAAAAAATCAAAGTATCACCCGCAAATTAAATATGAGAAACTATTGTAGAAATTGAAAGGAGAACATAGGTGTAAAAATGTTGGCAGAAAGTAAATAAATAAATAAATAAAATAAAATAAAAAGCCAAATGGTATTGCCGTATTGCATCCATTCCTCTAATAACAGGAATGGGTCCAATACACGGTAGCAGTACAACTACAACAACGAAGCTTTAGTCCCAAATTTTTGGGTCAGCTATGAATTCTCAATAGAGTACTTGCCACATGTATTCTTTTCCTCCATTGGATTCTATTTGAAGTCATACTCTTTGTTACTTTCTTAATTAATGTCCTTTTTTATTACTTCCACTAATTTTATATTTGGTCTTCCTCTACTCTCTCTTTTTTTTTTTTTCCTTCGCTCTCATGACTTGGTTCAACTCATTGTTTAAGTTTGAATTTGTAAAAACATGTGTGCATGTAATTTGCGGACCAAACTTGATTTAGCTGCAAGGCTTATATATTGGCATTATGCTTAGTGTTCAATATAGGGGATAGGATCTATCTGCTCTTTCTCTATCCATCTTTTTTAGAGAGAGCGGATATAACGATATAAAAAGAATCGGAAGATGATAAAGGATTACATAGACATCTAAGGGGATGTCTATTCTATTCCTCTTTTTTTAGAGAAAAAAAAGGTATCTCATTTATCTATCTTTTATCTATCTATCATTGATTCTATCTATGAATCAAGTCGAAAGACTTTGTTATTTGGTTCCCTGAAGCCCCAAATGGATTGGATCGTTTCTGCCAACAAAATGAACGCGGAGCCCATTCCGAATGCTTCTCCGATCTGGAAGTTCTTGTGAAGAGAATAAGATGCTGCTCCCCCTCCCTTTGTCTTTTCTCGCTTTGCTAATCTTCCCCGCTTTACGCGGGCCGGGCGCGGGAGGAAGAAACCTAAGAGAAGAGCGTCTTCTCTTAGGTCCTTTTTTCTTTTTTTAGTGCAACACAGGAAAGCACCCTCTTTTTGACCTGGATTTGATCAGCTTTTGATTGGTTTTACTTTCTTATTTGATCTTTTAATTGTAGTAAATCAGAAAAGTGTTCATTCACTGTTTCCTGGTCTGATCAGCATGTTGGTCCAATGTCCAATTCTGGTTACTGTGATTTTTATGGGGGCAATGACACATGCTTGTATCCATCATCAGATTGAATTGGATGATATGTCAATACCTTTGATATGTGTTTGGCAATGCTGCCTGCTTTTTGCCCTTGTAAGATGGTAATGCTTCTACTAATCTTGTGAGTTTTCATCACTGTATCAAATGCTGGAGTCCAAATTGGTTTTGTGAGTTTATTCTTCAATTACATCATTAGAGCCACTCATGTAGACTACTAAAATTTTGTGGGTGATAGTTTGTCCGAATGCTTTGATTACTAGGGTTATAATTAAGACTGTCATGCACAGTGGCATGTTGTTTCTTGTTTGTAACTGTTGGGCTGTGCCTGTGGTAATCTAGTGAGACACATGTAATTGGACTCATGGTGATCTGGCAACTTTTTTACGTGCCTCTGAGGGTAATTGTCTTTGTGTGGTTTTTTGAAGTTCTAGATATGGCAATGTGAATTTTTTACATATAATTAGTAAATGATCTGCTAAATTTTTCTTGAAATTTTACTTTACTGCAGGAGGATATCCATCTCCTCTCAATTATCATTTCTTCCCAAAGTCTTGCTGCACGTAGGTACTTCTTTGTGTACTCTCTTATGAAGATTCTTGGGATTCTATTGTATTGATCGAGGAAATCTACTTCAATTTGTCTATTTGTTACAGGTCAGTTAATGAAGTAATTTGCCATGGAATTCCGGATACGAGGTATGTGTGTATCAATCTGGTCAAATTAGTTTTTTTTAAGTCCTGAGTGAATTCCAATGTTTTTCATGTCTCACTTCTTTGACTCTCTCTGCAATCAATTTTTTGAAACAGTAAACATCTAATGATCTTGTAATTTTACCAAAAGTATGTTATAGTTTTGGGTTATGTTGTAATTATTCTTTTTTATGGCTCGTTGGTTAATTTCTTAGCAGACTGACATATATTGCTTTTAGTTACAATTGAGTACTTAGGATTTCATGTCTGAACATTTGTGGTATAAGTCATGCGATATTTTTGTTTATAAGTGATTCTAAGTGGGTAGCAGAACTGTGCTTTTGTGTATACTTTCCTTTTGTGAACTTTTGTAGTCGGCTCTGTATTTCTCATTGTCTAAGTGTATTCTAAAGAAAACTTTCCTAAGCAGATTCTGTTTTATTTCCTACAGGAAATTAGAGGATGGTGATATTGTAAATGTTGATGTAACTGTGTACTATAAAGGTGTCCATGGTACGAAACATTATACACCTTTGAAATTAATTCAAATATTGCCAAAGAAGCTCTGTATTTGACTAATAGGTGACTCATTATGCAGGTGATCTCAATGAAACGTATTTTGTGGGTAATGTTGATGAAGAGTCTAGACGGCTGGTTCAATGTACTTATGAAAGCTTGGAGAAAGCAATAGCTATTGGTATGTGTTGGATATTTTAATCAAGCAATATATGAACTCTCTCTCTCTCTCTCTCTCTCTCTCTCTCTCTCTCTCTCTCTCTCTCTCTCTCTCTCTCTCTCTCTGTGTGGTTAAGTGTTTTGGCTGGGACCTAGTTGAAACACTGGCACTTAGAAGAGGCGTCAATGTTCTTTTATTCTAGTGTAAACTTGAAACCAACTTCAGTAAAGATTAAAGATTGATGTCTGATAGGATTATGCTGATGGCCTGTTTCATGTGCTTCTCAACCTTGATAAATTTAGCAAATCTTGGAATTAAAACTGCATTATGCTACAGTTCTTAGAGACTGATTAAGTCTTGTACATGAACTACAAGGGTCATTTATCCGACCAAGTCTCCAGATATATATATTTTTTTGATGATTAGTGGGTTTCCTTGGATTGTTCATCAATTATAGAGTTCCTTGTTTCTATTAGACTAGCCATTTGTTTTTTGTACTTTTGTTTTCATTGTTCCTTTTTGTTCATCATTGTGAACTTAAAGATTTTATTATTTTTTATTAATAAAACTGCACTAATTACCTATATATATATATATAAGGAACTTAGTGTAAAAGTGATGTACTAAGCGAAGAAAAATCATGAAAAAGTAGAACTATCAATAATGTAAGTAAAGATAGAGAGGACTGAGCTGCTGAAGCAGCCCGCCACATACAAAGTACGCAGCAAGAGCAGCTTCAGATCCGTTTGGAGAATGTTCAAACTCCTCAAATGCTCTTTGATTGCGCTCCCTCCACACCAATCAAAATAAACACAATGGCACTCACTCCAAATCATGCCATATCCTGTCCCAACATAACTTCCTTTCTAGCAGGCTAGAACTGCAGTGAGATTAGATGGCATAACTTATTGGACTACAAAAAGACAGAAAAATCAAATACCATAGCTCAGTAGCACAAGCACGGTGAAGGATCTAATGATCCACTCTCCATAGCTTTCTTACACATATAGCACCAATCATTAACACAAACCTTATGGAGTGGAGTTTATCAATCATTAGGACCTTACCCAATGCAGCAGTCCAAGTGAAAAAAGCAATCTTGGTCGGAACCTTAACCTTCCAAAAAGCAATCTTGAGTGATGTCTATATTCCGTTTTGGAATTGTTATTGTATTGGGAGGGACATTTTGGAAGGAGAAGAAATGGGGAGATCTAGAAAGCCGTTCCTTTTTGTTTAATGTGGTGTGTTTTTGGGGAGAAAGAAATGTCTGTGCCTTTGAAGGGAAATAAATGATCCAGGAGAAGTTGAAGTAATGATTTTTGAAGATCTTTTTATGATCGGACTTTGACTTATGCCTTTTTTAGAACACTCTTTCTAGACTTCCTCGATGCTTGAGCTTCTGTTAATTGTTATTATATTTTCTTTCTTTTTAAATTTTCTTTTACATTTTGATTGGGCTGTCCTTTGTATACTTCTTGTGTACTAGGGTTTGTCCCTTTTGCACTTTTTTCAAAGATTTTTTTTTTTTTTTTTTACATAAAAAGAAAATTTTATTTAAGAAAACAAGAAATGGCCTTAAACTATATAGGATGTGTACAAAGGACCTCATAAAAATTACATTCTAAAGTTTAGAGAATTGAGGCCTGAATGAATTGTTAATTTATTACATCTATGAAAATTCAAAAAGATGGTGTGAAAAGTGTATTGATCATTGTTCTAGTTGACAATTATATTTATCCTTTGGTGGGTCAAGTTAAGCCTGTGACTTGCCACTAGCATAGCATAATTGACCTGCTAATGCCTTGGACTGGAAGATCACTTGATTGCTCATTAAATTTGATTAATCAAATTCGTTTTTAGTGAAATTTGATATCTTGCTAGCCATATTTTGGGTATCAATGAGTAATCTTGGTAACGGATGCACACTTCCTTTTTCTATTTATTTTTATATTTGGCTCTTCCTTCGTATATTTCTTCTGTACTAGGGCCGAACCCACTTTTTTGTGGTTTTTGGTGATATTATTACCTATCAATGTTTTCCTTTTAAAGTTATACTACTTTTTTGTTGTGTATGTAATATTCAGATTATATACTTATGGACCTGGCTTTAAAAAAAAAATATGAAAGACTTGCTGACTGTAAAATTTGGCTGAGTGATGTCAGCTGGGAAGAAAGCGCATGGGATAATTCTTTTATGGAGGGGATAATGGAAATTGACCTTGTTCTGGATATGTCTAGTATGCAAAAGCTTATAGGGAATACCAAGATGTTTATAGAGATCTACCTGTTTTTGATCTGGATTTGCAGAATTTATTGTTTTATACCAATTCGGCAAAGACTTTTCAGTCTTTTACATCGTATTAGAACTTAAAATTTGATTTATGGTTTTTTTTTTTGGTTAAATTCAGTGAAACCTGGGGTGCGATTCCGTGAAATTGGGGAAGTTATTAATCGTCATACTACAATGTCGGGTTTCTCAGTGGTAATGTCTGGTCTGCAATTGTAAGATTTTCCTTTCTATTAAAATGACTGACAGTATTTAATAATTTCTTACTCTTTCTGCTCTATGACTAGGTAAAATCATATTGCGGTCATGGTATTGGAGAGCTTTTTCATTGTGCACCAAATATTCCCCATTATGGAAGTATCCTAAATTATTTTTTGCTGAAGGAAGTATCCTAAATTAAGCAGGCTTTTAAGCTCACTATTTTCTATATCAGTTAGATACTTTCAATTTCATGGGAAATTAAACAATAAAGTGTCATGAACTCTCTTTATAATACTGTGACAACAAAGAATTCTATTGCTTCTTTCTTGCATCATTTATGCATTGGTGACCTTAACCCAAGCAGGAAATAAAGCAGTTGGTGTAATGAAGGCTGGGCAGACCTTTACAATTGAACCAATGATCAATGCTGGTATTTTGAAAATTTGTTAAATTTGTGGGTATAATAGTTGAAAATTGATGCTTTATTTGCTAGCTACATTAAAGAAATGTTTTGAATAGGGGTTTGGCGTGATCGGATGTGGCCTGATGGATGGACTGCTGTCACTGCTGATGGCAAACGCAGTGCTCAGTTTGAGCACACTCTTCTGGTACATATGCATTTTTTACTTCTTTCATCATTGCTTTTTACTTTTATTTGGCGGTGGTAATGGTGATTCTTTTCTGATTTTTGTATAAGAATATAATTCAAAAAAATTAAAATAAAATAAAATAAAATAAAAATATTGCCAGCACCTGTGGAATTTCAGGCTTGTGTTCTTAAGGACCGACACTTATATGTTATATATCCCCTTAGTGCAATCATTTTGTCACTGTTGGAAGAAAATATGTATTGCTGCTTTAAGGTTTGTGAGATTTTTGTCCAATTAATGGGATAAGTATGTCCATGACTGATGCAAATACTGGGAAAACTAGCTTGCAATGTTTTGGTGTTTTGACTGATTATTTGACGTTAGTTCCAATGGAGTTCCCAGACTGCCTAACGCACTCTTGACACCTTTTTATTTTCTTCCCATATGAACATTTAGGTGACAGAGACTGGAGTTGAGGTTCAATGCATAATAATTGGCGACTATGAGCAATTGTCTGTATGGTGAAACCTGCATCCACTAATATCATGCCATCTGTGAACAATCACAGATGATTGATTGAGGGTTTTCTAGATTCCTACCATTTCCTTTTCTGTTGGATGCGAATGTGTTATTGGAAGTGTGCTTTGGTGTTTCACACCTTTTAAACAATCTGGTACTTCTGTTTTTTTGGTTGATATTTTTTGTAGTTGCTAACTGGTGTATGTCTTGGACACCTGTAAGGTATTCGAATAAACATTTTTAATTTTTGGATAAATTGGGAAAAAAATTGTTTAGATTTTATGTTATTGCTTATGTTTTTACTTGTTTAGTGCATAAATGATTGTTGATTAAAGATATGTTAAAATATCAAATCTTTTTGTAAATATTGGTACAATTTGTCAAGCTTAATATATATATATATATATATATATACTGTTGTAGTACATATGCTAGGTCAGAAGTAATTAATATTCATTTAAAATTGTTTTATATACCCAAATCCTCAAATTTTTATATGGCCTCTTCATGGACAATTTCATAGCTTTGCCACTATATATAGATTATAAATACAAACTTTAATTCACCACTTTACAATATTAAACAAAACAATAAAAATAAACCCAATACCCAACCAACCCATTTAATCTGGATGAGATTCAACTCACCTATTTACCTAAATATTCACGTGTATAATTATAAATCATTCAAACCTCTAAAAGGACAATTGAAAGTTGTTTTTGTGTGGCTTAAAAAAAGTATGGGGGTGATTCCTAAAGTAGAGGAATTTTGTGGTCATTTTAGAGGCTTTAAGTATGTTACATAATCTTCATTGGTTTTGGAAGTTATTTTTATTAGTCTGGTGGCTTCTAAGTGGTATTTTACTCATATTGAAAACATTAAAGATATTTTAATCATTTTGGAAGTTTAAGGTTATTTTCGTCATTTTGTAAGTTCAAGAGTATTTATTTTAGCCATTTTGAGGGTTTTGGGTATATTGTACAAATTTTGAAGATTTTAAGGATATTTTTATCAGTTTAGAGGATTTTTTTTTTTGGAATATTTTTGGGAATATTCTTATAAATTTGATGTTTTGAGGATATTTTGATTATTTTAGAGATTTTGGGTCACCTATTTATTTATTTATATATGTTTAGGGTTGTGAGAAAAGAAAGTCTAAACATGTATACACGGATTGGATGAAAATCAAAACTGAAAATCTAATTTTCATAAATCTCGATAAATAGGGTATCTATCGAGCAGTTGTTGAGCATCGGGCAAAAGCTGCCTTTTAAACCTCGATAGATGTTATCTGTCGAGCTTTAAAATCCAGTACTTTTTCACTTGATTCTTAGACAGGCTTGCATGGTTTTAACAGTTGGACTTGAACTCTTATTCCTTAAAGCATTAAACGCATCATAGATCTATCCAATTATGAGTAAAGTGTGTTTTGTCAAAGGATTAGCCAATTCTATATTGACATATGTTCCTAACATGATTCACATATGTCCTAACATAAAATCTGAGACGGGTAATCTAATTTTTCTTTCACTTTCAAAACTAGTTCTTATAAATAAATAAAAGTAGAGTAACCCATCCAGTAAAATAATAATAATAATAATAATAATACTATAACCCACAAGAGATTAAATTTTCGATGCCTTTGACAAGTGACAACAGTTCCACAGACCACAATTCACGCTAGTTAATAGAGTGACCCAGAAGACTTTAATTTTGTCTTTTTGAGGAGACACGAGACCTTAATTTTCCATGTCATGGGCCAAAGACTTTTTGAAACATTTTACTGGCTTAAAAGTCTTTTCTAAGATAATGAGAGCTGAGAGGGTAAAGAAAATTAAAGCCCCTAACCCATAAAGTACGCTAACACTAGGGATTAGAATTGTGTTGTGGCTGATAATCGTGGTTATGGTCTCCCGCTGGGTTGAATCGGTTAGAAATTAATTCATTACGAAAACCGTTGGAAGAAGAATGAGATTAGTGTTAGTTTCTCTTCTAAAAAAAAAAAAAAAAAACAAAAAAAAAAAAAAAAAAAAAAGAGAGAGAGAGATTAGTGTTAGTTTTCTCCCTTCAAAGAAAGTATTGTGTCTGGCTCACCATAAATATCTTATTAAAACACTAATTTCAAACTTACCAGGATAATTAACACAATTTTTCCTAATTCAATCTAGCATGAATCTTTAGCAAATAGTTATATAGTCTAAAAGTGATGCTAGTCAATAATTGAACCATGACGCCATTACTTTGCAAGTCTAAATTGAATTTCTGAACTTTAACCAAAGACTCATTCAATGTAATTAGGATTAAAGTCTTCTAACATAACCACATGTTTTGAAGTCTTTTGGATAATTCAATAGTTATAACAAAGGAGGAAGGCTTTGAATCATGGAGATACTAGGAGGTGTCAACTAATTGAGCTACAAGAATCTTGGCACAAGTTTTGAAGTATCTTCCCATGTAACACAAGTTTTCAAGTTTGAATGAATTTAGAGAATCAACGAATTTTTTTTTTTTTTTTTTGAAACACATAGAATCAATGACTTAAAAAGAGTAGTTGTATATCATCAAACAATTATATAGCTCAAATGTCACTCTAGTCGATAATGATACCATGTGGCCATTACTTTCCAAGTCTAAATTTATTTTACAAACACTAACCAAAGACTCATTGCAACATTATTAGGATTTAAGTCTTCTCTAATAGTACCACACATTTTGAAGTTTGTTTTTTCAATTTGATAGTTAAAGTGGAAGAAGGAAGATTGGAATCTGTAATGTCTCTATTGATAGTTATATCTAATTAGAATACACTATATTTTCAAATACAGCAACCTAACACTAAATAAATTTTAATTTAGGTTTGATTAAATTTCCTTGGGAAAATTTTAATTAATATGTATATTCTATTCTAAAAGGTCTCTAATTGACTTTTTATTTATTAATACTTATTAAACGAAGGCTAAATTACAAATTACACCTCTAACTTTGACTTAATTTTTAATTCAGCTCTTTAAGTTTTACTACTTATCATTTTAGTCCTTTAACTTTCATTTGTTTTCATTGAATCCCTTCCATCCAATCCAGATTGGATGATATTAAACTAATAGCAAGATTGGACAATATTGATGGAATGACTAAACTGAAAACATATTTGGGTTAAGGATTGAAAAAAAAAAAAAAAAAAAAAAACTTAAATGACTAATTTGAAAATAAGTTAAAGTTGGAGAATGAAATTTGGAGTTTAAACTTAATTAAATAAATAAGTTTATATAAAAATAGATTTTCTTGATCATTACATGGGATGAGGATGGGTAAACAACTAGATATGTAATTACAATCAATTTTTATTTTTATTTTATTTGAGAAAAGGTAATGGATGATGTAAAACTGACCCGGATATCATGATTGCTACACATTTGATAATTGCCTTACACATATGATAATTGTAATACACTTAGTCTGCAATTATGCAGTCTACATCAAACAATTATTATATAGTCCAAAATTTTAAGATTATAACTTTCAAAGTTTTTGAAATTTTCAAACAATAACTAAAAGACTTTGGAGTTTTGAACAATGACCAAAGACTTGGTGAGATGTTAACAAGAATAAAGACTTCTAATGGTGTCATTCGTTTTCATGATTAAAGGTATTTGACATATCAATGACTTAAAAAGAGTTGCAACTATTTTCTTCCATATAATATTTTAAGAGATAAAGCTACTAATTAAACTTTTCTTACTTGTTATTTAGGAAAACTCTGTCTTCCCCATAAGTCCACTCCCCCTAGTAAATTATCAAAATATTACAAATGTATGTATACATATTTAGAAAAAGCTAGTCCATATTACGAAAGAGCAATCCAAAAATTCTTGTATTATATTGTTTAAGTTGCGCCAATCACATTTTTGTTACCCATTTATCATTGTTTTGCAATACACTTTATTACTCTAAAACATTTAGTACAATTAGTAGTATCTTTAAAATTTTATGAATAAGGGTATCAAAGATTAGGAAATAGAAATAACATTAGGTATATAAGAAAAAGAAGAAAAAAAAAAAAAAACAGTGCTACTTATTAAAAATAGGAAAGATGAAGTTGGCTACACCATTGTATGCATGAAATACAATACCAAATTGGACCCTCTAGACGTTATCAGTTATCACCTTATGTTCAACTTTTATTAATTGGAGCATTCTCATGTTGTAGCTTGTAGGTCATGACTCATGACTATACCATTACCAAATTGGACCCTCTAGACGTTATCTATCATGATTGCTACACATTTGATAATTGCCATACACATTTGATAATTGTCATACACTTAGTCTGCAATTATGCAGTCTACATCAAACAATTATTATATAGTCCAAAATTTTAAGATTATAACTTTCCAAGTTTTTGAAATTTTCAAACAATAACTAAAAGACTTTGGAGTTTTAAACAATGACCAAAGACTTGGTGAGATGTTAACAAGAATAAAGACTTATAATGGTGTCATTCGTTTTCATGATTAAAGGTATCTGACATATCAATGACTTAAAAAGAGTTGCAATTATTTTCTTCCATATAATATTTTAAGAGATAAAGCTACTAATTAAACTTTTCTTACATGTTATTTAGGAAAACTCTGTCTTCCCCATAAGTCCACTCCCCCTAGTAAATTATCAAAATATTACAAATGTATGTATACATATTTAGAAAAAGCTAGTCCATGTTACGAAAAAGCAATCTAAAAATTCTTGTATTATACTGTTTAATTTGCGCCAATCACATTTTTGTTACCCATTTATCATTGTTTTGCAATACACTTTATAACTCTAAAACATTTAGTACAATTAGTAGTATCTTTAAAATTTTAGTAATAAGGGTATCAAAGATTAAGAAATAGAAATAACATTAGGTATATAAGAAAAAGAAGAAAAAAAAAAAAAAAAACAGTGCTACTTATTAAAAATAGGAAAGATGAAGTTGGCTACACCATTGTATGCATGAAATACAATACCGAATTGGACCCTCTAGACATTATCAGTTATCACCTTATGTTCAACTTTTATTAATTGGAGCATTCTCATGTTGTAGCTCGTAGGTCATGACTCATGACTATACCATTACCAAATTGGACCCTCTAGACGTTATCTATCATGATTGCTACACATTTGATAATTGCCATACACATTTGATAATTGTCATACACTTAGTCTGCAATTATGCAGTCTACATCAAACAATTATTATATAGTCCAAAATTTTAAGATTAAAACTTTCCAAGTTTTTGAAATTTTCAAACAATAACTAAAAGACTTTGGAGTTTTGAACAATGACCAAAGACTTGGTGAGGTGTTAACAAGAATAAAGACTTCTAATGGTGTCATTCGTTTTCATGATTAAAGGTATCTGACATATCAATGACTTAAAAAGAGTTGCAATTATCTTCTTCCAAATAATATTTTAAGAGATAAAACTACTAATTAAACTTTTCTTACTTGTTATTTAGGAAAACGCTGTCTTCCCCATAAGTCCACTCCCCCTAGTAAATTATCAAAATATTACAAATGTATGTATACATATTTAGAAAAAGCTAGTCCATGTTACGAAAGAGCAATCCAAAAATTCTTGTATTATATTGTTTAAGTTGCGCCAATCACATTTTTGTTACCCATTTATCATTGTTTTGCAATACACTTTATTACTCTAAAACATTTGGTTCAATTAGTAGTATCTTTAAAATTTTAGTAATAAGGGTATCAAAGATTAAGAAATAGAAATAACATTAGGTATATAAGAAAAAGAAAGAAAAAAAAAAAAAACAGTTCTACTTATTAAAAATAGGAAAGATGAAGTTGGCTACACCATTGTATGCATGAAATACAATACCGAATTGGACCCTCTAGACATTATCAGTTATCACCATATGTTCAACTTTTATTAATTGGAGCATTCTCATGTTGTAGCTTGTAGGTCATGACTCATGACTATACCATTACCAAATTGGACCCTCTAGACGTTATCTATCATGATTGCTACACATTTGATAATTGCCATACACATTTGATAATTGTCATACACTTAGTCTGCAATTATGCAGTCTACATCAAACAATTATTATATAGTCCAAAATTTTAAGATTATAACTTTCCAAGTTTTTGAAATTTTCAAACAATAACTAAAAGACTTTGGAGTTTTGAACAATGACCAAAGACTTGGTGAGATGTTAACAAGAATAAAGACTTCTAATGGTGTCATTCGTTTTCATGATTAAAGGTATCTGACATATCAATGACTTAAAAAGAGTTGCAATTATCTTCTTCCATATAATATTTTAAGAGATAAAACTACTAATTAAACTTTTCTTACTTGTTATTTAGGAAAACTCTGTCTTCCCCATAAGTCCACTCCCCCTAGTAAATTATCAAAATATTACAAATGTATGTATACATATTTAGAAAAAGCTAGTCCATGTTACGAAAGAGCAATCCAAAAATTCTTGTATTATATTGTTTAAGTTGCGCCAATCACATTTTTGTTACCCATTTATCATTGTTTTGCAATACACTTTATTACTCTAAAACATTTAGTACAATTAGTAGTGTAGGGTCCAAATTTGTTGGGCCAGGTATCAGCTTTTTGTACTGTGAGCCCAACAAATTCCCAACAATAAATTTGTAGAGAATGGGTTAAACAGCTGGGCTGGGTTTAGATTTAGCAACGGTTCATGCAAGCGGACCAGAATAAAAAGGAATTTGGACTAGCATTTGACAGGATTTTTCTTCTGTTCGAAGAGCTTTAGTATTTAAAAACTTAATGAATACAATTTTTTCTCCCCCTCCTCCGTGAGGCCTGTTTCCCTTATATATACACCCTTTCCAAATCTTCACCGCACACTTGTCCTCTATCTAGACGCCTACTTGAGTACTAGTCACATCAGAAGTCTGCTTTAACCTGTAGTGAGTGGTGGTGGGTGAGAACGCACTGTTCAGGTGTCTTCTCCACATAAATGCGTCCAGGAAAGTTGCTGCAGTGCATTAAATGCGGCGGTGGCAGCTTTATTTGTGAGATATTTCCTGATAGCCCGCAGCTAGACATGCCCAAAGCTCAGCCCTTACAGGGGAATCTCCATCGTATCCACTCGATCAAGTTCTGGGGAGATCCGTTGGGTAGGACCCCTTCGGACCGACCCAGTTGTCTTCGGATGAAGCATTTGTCTCTTATGGGTTGCACTCTCACCAGGATGGCAAAGCATTGATACTCTTAGCCTCTTCGGACAGATAGTTGTATTCGAACTGGGCCTCAGGCCCAGTGTATGGCGTTGGGCCTTCTCACCCACAAGTAGTATCTTTAAAATTTTAGTAATAAGGGTATCAAAGATTAAGAAATAGAAATAACATTAGGTATAAAAGAAAAAGAAGAAAAAAAAAAAAACAGTGCTACTTATTAAAAATAGGAAAGATGAAGTTGGCTACACCATTATATGCATGAAATACAATACCAAATTGGACCCTCTAGACGTTATCAGTTATCACCTTATGTTCAACTTTTATTAATTGGAGCATTCTCATGTTGTAGCTTGTAGGTCATGACTCATGATTATACCATTATCCAAATTGGACCCTCTAGACGTTATCTATCATGATTGCTACACATTTGATAATTTCCATACACATATGATAATTGTCATACATTTAGTCTGCAATTATGCAGTCTACATCAAACAATTATTAGATAGTCCAAAATTTAAAGATTATAACTTTCCAAGTTTTTGAAATTTTCAAACAATAACTAAAAGACTTTGGAGTTTTGAACAATGACCAAAAACTTGGTGAGATGTTAACAAGAATAAAGACTTCTAATGGTGTCATTCGTTTTCATGATTAAAGGTATCTGACATATCAATGACTTAAAAAGAGTTGCAATTATTTTCTTCCATATAATATTTTAAGAGATAAAGCTACTAATTAAACTTTTCTTACTTGTTATTTAGGAAAACTCTGTCTTCCCCATAAGTCCACTCCCCCTAGTAAATTATCAAAATATTACAAATGTATGTATACATATTTAGAAAAAGCTAGTCCATGTTACGAAAGAGCAATCCAAAAATTCTTGTATTATACTGTTTAATTTGCGCCAATCACATTTTTGTTACCCATTTATCATTGTTTTGCAATACACTTTATTACTCTAAAATATTTAGTACAATTAGTAGTATCTTTGAAATTTTAGTAATAAGGGTATCAAAGATTAAGAAATAGAAATAACATTAGGTATATAAGAAAAAGAGGAAAAAAAAAAAAACAGTGCTACTTATTAAAAATAGGAAAGATGAAGTTGGCTACACCATTGTATGCATGAAATACAATACCAAATTGGACCCTCTAGAAGTTATCAGTTATCACCTTATGTTCAACTTTTATTAATTGGAGCATTCTCATGTTGTAGCTTGTAGGTCATGACTCATGACTATACCATTACCAAATTGGACCCTCTAGACGTTATCTATCATGATTGCTACACATTTGATAATTGCCATACACATTTGATAATTATCATACACTTAGTCTGCAATTATGCAGTCTACATCAAACAATTATTATATAGTCCAAAATTTTTAGATTATAGCTTTCCAAGTTTTTGAAATTTTAAAATAATAACTAAAAGACTTTGGAGTTTTGAACAATGACCAAAGACTTGGTGAGATGTTAACAAGAATAAAGACTTCTAATGGTGTCATTCGTTTTCATGATTAAAGGTATCTGACATATCAATGACTTAAAAAGAGTTGCAATTATTTTCTTCCATATAATATTTTAAGAGATAAAGCTACTAATTAAACTTTTCTTACTTGTTATTTAGGAAAACTCTGTCTTCCCCATAAGTCCACTCCCCCTAGTAAATTATCAAAATATTACAAATGTATGTATACCCATTTATCATTGTTTTGCAATACACTTTATTACTCTAAAACATTTAGTACAATTAGTAGTATCTTTAAAATTTTAGTAATAAGGGTATCAAATATTAAGAAATAGAAATAACATTAGGTATATAAGAAAAAGAAGAAAAAAAAAAAAAAAAACAGTGCTACTTATTAAAAATAGGAAAGATGAAGTTGGCTACACCATTGTATGCATGAAATACAATACCAAATTGGACCCTCTAGACGTTATCAGTTATCACCTTATGTTCAACTTTTATTAATTGGAGCATTCTCATGTTGTAGCTTGTAGGTCATGACTCATGACTATACCATTACCAAATTGGACCCTCTAGACGTTATCTATCATGATTGCTACACATTTGATAATTGCCATACACATTTGATAATTGTCATATACTTAGTCTGCAATTATGCAGTCTACATCAAACAATTATTATATAGTCCAAAATTTTAAGATTATAACTTTCCAAGTTTTTGAAATTTTCAAACAATAACTAAAAGACTTTGGAGTTTTGAACAATGACCAAAGACTTGGTGAGATGTTAACAAGAATAAAGACTTCTAATGGTGTCATTCGTTTTCATGATTAAAGGTATCTGACATATCAAAAACTTAAAAAGAGTTGCAATTATTTTCTTCCATATAATATTTTAAGAGATAAAGCTACTAATTAAACTTTTCTTACTTGTTATTTAAGAAAACTCTATCTTCCCCATAAGTCCACTCCCCCTAGTAAATTATCAAAATCTTACAAATGTATGTATACATATTTAGGAAAAGCTAGTCCATGTTACGAAAGAGCAATCCAAAAATTTTGTATTATACTGTTTAATTTGCGCCAATCACATTTTTGTTACCCATTTATCATTGTTTTGCAATACACTTTATTACTCTAAAACATTTAGCACAATTAGTAGTATCTTTAAAATTTCAATAATAAGGGTATCAAAGATTAAGAAATAGAAATAACATTAGGTATATAAGAAAAAGAAGAAGAAAAAAAAAAAAAACAATGCTACTTTTTAAAAATAGGAAAGATGAAGTTGGCTACACCATTGTATGCATGAAATACAATACCGAATTGGACCCTCGAGACTTTATCAGTTATGACCTTATGTTCAACTTTTATTAATTGGAGCATTCTCATGTTGTAGCTTGTAGGTCATGACTCATGACTATACCATTACCAAATTGGACCCTCTAGACGTTATCTATCATGATTGCTACACATTTGATAATTGCCATACACATTTGATAATTGTCACACACTTAGTCTGCAATTATGCAGTCTACATCAAACAATTATTATATAGTCCAAAATTTTAAGATTATAACTTTCCAAGTTTTTGAAATTTTCAAACAATAACTAAAAGACTTTGGAGTTTTGAACAATGACCAAAGACTTGGTGAGATGTTAATAAGAATAAAGACTTCTAATGGTGTCATTCGTTTTCATGATTAAAGGTATCTGACATATCAATGACTTAAAAAGAGTTGCAATTATTTTCTTCCATATAATATTTTAAGAGATAAAGCTACTAATGAAACTTTTCTTACTTGTTATTTAGGAAAACTCTGTCTTCCCCATAAGTCCACTCCCCCTAGTAAATTATCAAAATATTACAAATGTATGTATACATATTTAGGAAAAGCTAGTCCATGTTACGAAAGAGCAATCCAAAAATTCTTGTATTATATTGTTTAAGTTGCGCCAATCACATTTTTGTTACCAATTTATCATTGTTTTGCAATACACTTTATTACTCTAAAACATTTAGTACAATTAGTAGTATCTTTAAAATTTTATGAATAAGGGTATCAAAGATTAGGAAATAGAAATAACATTAGGCATATAAGAAAAAGAAGAAAAAAAAAATACAGTGCTACTTATTAAAAATAGGAAAGATGAAGTTGGCTACACCATTGTATGCATGAAATACAATACCAAATTGGACCCTCTAGACGTTATCAGTTATCACCTTATGTTCAACTTTTATTAATTGGAGCATTCTCATGTTGTAGCTTGTAGGTCATGACTCATGATTATACCATTACCAAATTGGACCCTCTAGACGTTATCTATCATGATTGCTACACATTTGATAATTGCCATACACATTTGATAATTGCCATACACATTTGATAATTGTCATACACTTAGTCTGCAATTATGCAGTCTACATCAAACAATTATTATATAGTCCAAAATTTTAAGATTATAACTTTCCAAGTTTTTGAAATTTTCAAACAATAACTAAAAGACTTTGGAGTTTTGAACAATAACCAAAGACTTGGTGAGATGTTAACAAGAATAAAGACTTCTAATGGTGTCATTCGTTTTCATGATTAAAGGTATCTGACATATCAAGGACTTAAAAAGAGTTGCAATTATTTTCTTCCATATAATATTTTAAGAGATAAAGCTACTAATTAAACTTTTCTTACATGTTATTTAGGAAAACTCTGTCTTCCCCATAAGTCCACTCCCCCTAGTAAATTATCACAATATTACAAATGTATGTGTACATATTTAGAAAAAGCTTGTCCATGTTACGAAAGAGCAATCCAAAAATTCTTGTATTATACTGTTTAATTTGCGCCAATCACATTTTTGTTACCCATTTATCATTGTTTTGTAATACACTTTATTACTCTAAAACATTTAGTACAATTAGTAGTATCTTTAAAATTTTAGTAATAAGGGTATCAAAGATTAAGTAATAGAAATAACATTAGGTATATAAGAAAAAGAAGAAAAAAAAAAAAACAGTGCTACTTATTAAAAATAGGAAAGATGAGGTTGGCTACACCATTGTATGCATGAAATACAATACCGAATTGGACCCTCTAGACATTATCAGTTATCACCTTATGTTCAACTTTTATTAATTGGAGCATTCTCATGTTGTAGCTTGTAGGTCATGACTCATGACTATACCATTACCAAATTGGACCCTCTAGACGTTATCTATCATGATTGCTACACATTTGATAATTGCCATACACATTTGATAATTTTCATACACTTAGTCTGCAATTATGCAGTCTACATCAAACAATTATTATATAGTCCAAAATTTTAAGATTATTGTTGGAAATTTAGACCCCTTAAACCAACCAGATTGCGTAGCCTAGATTAATTAGCCAAGTTGTTACTTAGTCAAATTAAGCAATTCTAGGTTAAAACAATCAAAAAATCATATCATGCATATAAACATATAAAGCAGCGGAAATAATAAAGAACGCAATGATATGATCACCCAGGAAACCACACCGGAAAAACCTGGGGAGGATTTTACCCACCGATCCTCAAGGCAAAACGGAATCCACTAAGAAAGAATTGAAGTTCTTACAAAAGGACTTACAAGCTCCCCGCTTGACTTCCTAATGCTACACACCAGTAGTAACTTCCTGACACGACCACGCGCAGGCTCCGAATCCACGGACTACTTCTTTCTTTGAACTCCTTCTTCAAGTACAAGCTCCTCACTTGTTTTTCTTTAAGCTTCAATGGTTGCAACTTTGTTGATCATCAAGATGTTGAAATAATCTCTACCTTGAAAACCCTAAGTTTATGTGAAGGAAAGCTCCTCAAAGATCTCACAAGAGATTCACATAAACAGCAAATATGAGCAACAAAGACTTAGAGAGGTTTGGGAACAAAACCCTAATAAAAGGAGGCACAAGAGGCACTCTAATCTCTCTCTCTCTAGTCTCAAAAACGTTCTAGGGTTTCCCTTATATATATAAGAGTTTTACTTGAACCCCAAGACGTTTAAATAGAGTTTGGGCTGAGCTGGAACTCTGCAGAAAACGCATCTGACCCGAGATTCGATCGATCGAGTCTATCCTTCGATCGATCGAGCCAGGCCGAAATGCTCCAGTACATCTGCAGCCACTCGATTCCAACTTTACAATATTTAATCAACTTTGAGCAAGCCTAAACAAGACTAAATACATTGTTTTGATCATGGTTTGCCAATATTACACATTAGAGTTCTAAATACATAGAATCCTAAATCTTTAGAACCTAACAATCTCCCCCTTTGGCAATCCGTGACAAAACACAAACTATAAGCTCAAAGTTTACAAGTAAAAGCCCAATACAAAAATAATGCTCATAAACCAAATTCAATCCTAACTACTATCCATCAGTTGCAAGTGTAGACAGCAGCCAAGTCGAATGCACCTGTATATTCCTGAAACACTCAACAAACACATAAACGCATGTGTGACAGAAAAACAGTAAATCAAAAATAAATTCTTGATTTCACATAGCACAAAATAAAGATATATACCAATGAAGAAATCATAAGTATAAATCAATAAGAAGTGAAACAAGAAACAGAAATAAAAACATAAGTAAACTAACTCTCCCCCTAAGTTAGATACAACAAAAAGTTTTTATTTTCTTCCCTTTCAAAAATAATTTCAGCTCCCCCTAAACAAGACAAACATGATTCTCATAAATCAATAATTTCTCCCCCTTTTTGTCACGCATTGACAAAGACAACTCAACAAAGAGTAAACAGTCAACATACGCAATAAAGGATAAGAGAAAAAAAAAGAGAATCAAGAGGAACACAAAACAATTCAACTCTATAGAAAATAGAGACAGCTCCCCCTATGAACAACACAGGTTAAAAAAAAACTTTTCTCCCCCTATAAAAATAGGAAAAACAAAACAAGTTGTGGAAAAAAAACAGTTTTGGGGAAAAATAAAGGGGGTGGGGAACAGCAGCACCAGCAGGATCAGGAACATCCTCACCAACAGGACCAAACAGGACCAAAGTTAAAAACACACAAAGCAAAGTTAAAAACTAAGGTGAGGATACACATGAAGAAAAAATATTCTCTCTTTCAATAAAATGCAAACATGGCATTATGTGACCCATAAACAGTTGCATGAGTAGAGAAAATATTTGCACATTGATTATCCATCATATCTCTTAAGAAAAATATTTTCTACAGTTCACACTTAAAAAAAGGCATATACTAGAAAGTACATAGCTCAAAAATTAATCAATCAATTTTTGTGATCAAGTTGAGTACCCAATGTAGCAAAGTGTATGCATGCTATGTGTGAAAACAATAAGTGATATGATTGCAAAACTGCAAGATGGATACAGAAATCAATGCAATGCATGTGAATGCAAGACAAAATATGTCATGATGCATGCTCTAATGCAGTAAAACTAAGTTCAATTGAGATCAAATTGACAAAATTGGCTCGAGCAGGGAATTTCTATCAAAAATCCCAAAATTGAAAACCATTTGTTTAATTTTTAAACAAATTGATGAATTAAGCATCACATAAACATAGCACATAGAGTATAATGCCTAATTTCATCAAAACAACAAGCCAATTTCATCAAATTCAACTCAATTTCACAAAAGCCCCAATTCGGATCAAGAACAAACCCTTTTTAAAAAAGCTTCTCCACGATCTTCGATCGATCGAAAATTACATTCGATCGATCGAATGACACAGTCATTTTGAGACAATTGAGAGCACTTTTTCGATCGATCGAAAACCAGGTTGGATCGATCGAAATGGGCAGAGGCTCACTAAATTTTGAGAAAAACACAGGTTTTGAAAATCAATAAGCACATTTTAAAAACACTCCTCAAAGCATTGAAATAGAAGAAACAAATGCATGAGTATGAGATGGAATGCTTTTTCAAAAACCCAAATTTTAAACCCAATTTTCTCAAAAACAAGTTCCCATTGAATTTTCTTAAGCAACAAATATGTTGTGCACAAATCTCAAGATATTTTCAAATTTTTCAAACTTGAAACACAATTTGCATTAAAATCAAGGAACTTTTAATCTTGGATGGCCACAACAAAATCACACACAATATAATGTACCAAGTTTAACAAAGAGTAACTTGTGTAGTGTGTGCAACTAGCAAAAGACTTGAGATACATGTGAGGTGATATGTGAATAGTAATCAAACACAATGTCTACAAAATTCATCACATAGAATTTAAAAGAGACTATCACCTAAAGAGTTACATCCTATAACTCTCACATCTCCTAGAACAAAAGCTTGCAATCATGTAAGTTTCTTTCATTTTTGCCTCTTATTTATATATGAAATGGCATTCAGCCTAATAGTACACACCGGTTTGAATTAAGTGAATTGGCATCAAGCCTAATAGTACACACCAGTTTTAATTTTAATTGAGGCTACACCTTATGTTCTTTTTGTGCATGTGCTACACTTTCTCGAGCACTAAATCTTATGATATGCACTAAGGTGTTCATGATTGGCTAGTGAACAGTGGTGAGATGGTTATTTATGCCTTTCTCAAAAGGATCAAGTCCGACAGTCAAATAACATATGACTTCAAGATCAAGACAAAGTGATTAAAAACCACAAACATCTTTCCCACACAACATGCACTACACAGCTCAAGCTAGTAAAGTGCAATAAAATAAGCTCATCCAAGCTAAACAAGGTACATAAACAAGTTATGTAAAGATAAAATGGCCAATCCTTGATTATAAATCCAAGATCTATAATACAAAACACAAAAATCTTTTTGGTTTTAACAAACGTTATAACCACTTGTTGAGATTTTGAAATTATTTATGACCAAAAACAAAAAACACACATTGTGCTAAATGATCAATGCAAATGCAATGCATGACAATGCTTAACTAAGCTAAAGAGGGTACACAAACAAGAAATATCAATTTCTTAATTAACCCATGAGTACATGTACAAACTAGTACATCTTCACACAAAATCAAAAATAGCTTAGCACAAACTATTCAAGTTTCTCCACAATGTCAAGCATGTTCTAAATCAAGAGAGATATCAAAACTCATGTAATCCTCAAGAAAAATAAAACAAGACACAAAATAAAATATTTTTGTCTTTTTGAAATTTTTCAATGTTTTTGGATTTTTTTTTTTAAAATAAAAAAAACAAAACAACCAAAAACAGAAACAAGACATGTCCATAAATAATAGGAAGAATTAAAACAGGGACAAGTCAGCAATACTCACCTTGGAGAATCTTTTCTCACCCATGTAGCACGAGACTTCGGCTTTGTAGGTGAAAAACCATGAAAAGCAGAGTGTATTTGAGGAATTACACCCATCTTCTGAGATAGACTAAAATCCTGCAAATTCCTTTCACAAGCCAACAAGCTCAAATTTTTCAAAAGCATATGAAACAATTTATATGGACTTATGGCAGGAGAAACATCATCACATATCCTAGATTGACATACAGAATGCTTAAATTTCAATTTATGACAATTAGGACGAATGTGACCGGAGACACCACAAAAGTGACAAACAGGAACAAATTTAGGAACATCAGTATTCCTAACAGCAAGTCTAGTCTCAGATTTCAGTTTTTGCCTCAACAAAGAACAATTTGGTCTAATATGACCAACAACACCACAATGGTGACAAGTAGGCACAAAAACAGATTTATTATGCTCTCTAACAGTAGGATTAGACTTAGGTTTAGAAACTTCAGCGTCTACATCAGAACTTTTACCTTTGTCTAACCTAGCACAATAAGCCTTTTCTTTATTATTCCTCTTAAAAGGAGGGATATAAACTTTTTCAGTTTTAGGCTTAAGAGAAACAGAAACAATTCTGTTATCATTAACAGGCTTGGTACTAATCAAATTTTCAAGTTTAGCTTTAGACTCAGCTAACTCTTGTTCCAAGCTTTTCATCTTCTCATCTTGAGAGGAAATTTGATTTCTCAAAAATTCATTCTTTTTATTAGATTCAACTAATCTAACAAGCAATTCCTCTTTTTCAAGATTAGTTAATTTTAACTCTTCTTTAAATTTCTTAGCAATTTTCAAAGATTTAGATAATTCTTTACGAAGAGTTTCAAAAGCATCAAAAAAATCAGCAGAAGCAATAGTGTCCTTTTTATTCAAAACATCACAGGTATCAACAAAATCAGCAGAAGCATGAGTAGAAACATGATCAGAAAGACACTTTAAATTATCCATGACAACAGGGGTCAAGGATCAGCTCTTAGATCAAAAGATCTAAAACAAGAAGAGCTACCCGCTCTGATACCACTTGTTGGAAATTTAGACCCCTTAAACCAACCAGATTGCGTAGCCTAGATTAATTAGCCAAGTTGTTACTTAGTCAAATTAAGCAATTCTAGGTTAAAACAATCAAAAAATCATATCATGCATATAAACATATAAAGCAGCGGAAATAATAAAGAACGCAATGATATGATCACCCAGGAAACCACACCGGAAAAACCTGGGGAGGATTTTACCCACCGATCCTCAAGGCAAAACGGAATCCACTAAGAAAGAATTGAAGTTCTTACAAAAGGACTTACAAGCTCCCCGCTTGACTTCCTAATGCTACACACCAGTAGTAACTTCCTGACACGACCACGCGCAGGCTCCGAATCCACGGACTACTTCTTTCTTTGAACTCCTTCTTCAAGTACAAGCTCCTCACTTGTTTTTCTTTAAGCTTCAATGGTTGCAACTTTGTTGATCATCAAGATGTTGAAATAATCTCTACCTTGAAAACCCTAAGTTTATGTGAAGGAAAGCTCCTCAAAGATCTCACAAGAGATTCACATAAACAGCAAATATGAGCAACAAAGACTTAGAGAGGTTTGGGAACAAAACCCTAATAAAAGGAGGCACAAGAGGCACTCTAATCTCTCTCTCTCTAGTCTCAAAAACGTTCTAGGGTTTCCCTTATATATATAAGAGTTTTACTTGAACCCCAAGACGTTTAAATAGAGTTTGGGCTGAGCTGGAACTCTGCAGAAAACGCATCTGACCCGAGATTCGATCGATCGAGTCTATCCTTCGATCGATCGAGCCAGGCCGAAATGCTCCAGTACATCTGCAGCCACTCGATTCCAACTTTACAATATTTAATCAACTTTGAGCAAGCCTAAACAAGACTAAATACATTGTTTTGATCATGGTTTGCCAATATTACACATTAGAGTTCTAAATACATAGAATCCTAAATCTTTAGAACCTAACAATTATAACTTTCCAAGTTTTTGAAATTTTCAAACAATAACTAAAAGACTTTGGAGTTTTGAACAATGACCAAAGACTTGGTGAGATGTTAACAAGAATAAAGACTTCTAATGGTGTCATTCGTTTTCATGATTAAAGGTATCTGACATATCAATGACTTAAAAAGAGTTGCAATTATCTTCTTCCATATAATATTTTAAGAGATAAAACTACTAATTAAACTTTTCTTACTTGTTATTTAGGAAAACTCTGTCTTCCCCATAAGTCCACTCCCCCTAGTAAATTATCAAAATATTACAAATGTATGTATACATATTTGGAAAAAGGTAGTCCATGTTACGAAAGAGCAATCCAAAAATTCTTGTATTATATTGTTTAAGTTGCGCCAATCACATTTTTGTTACCCACTTATCATTGTTTTGCAATACACTTTATTACTCTAGAACATTTAGTACAATTAGTAGTATCTTTAAAATTTTAGTAATAAGGGTATCAAAGATTAAGAAATAGAAATAACATTAGGTATATAAGAAAAAGAAGAAAAAAAAAAAAACAAACAGTGCTACTTATTAAAAATAGGAAAGATGAAGTTGGCTACACCATTGTATGCATGAAATACAATACCGAATTGGACTCTCTAGACATTATCAGTTATTAGCTTATGTTCAACTTTTATTATTTGGAGCATTCTCATGTTGTAGCTTATAGGTCATGACTCATGACTATACCATTACCAAATTGGACCCTCTAGACGTTATCTATCATGATTGCTACACATTTGATAATTGCCATACACATTTGATAATTGTTATACACTTAGCCTGCAATTATGCAGTCTACATCAAACAATTATTATATAGTCCAAAATTTTAAGATTATAACTTTCCAAGTTTTTGAAATTTTCGAACAATAACTAAAGGACTTTGGAGTTTTGAACAATGACCAAAGACTTGGTGAGATGTTAACAAGAATAAAGACTTCTAATGGTGTCATTCATTTTTATGATTAAAGGTATCTGACATATCAATGACTTAAAAAGAGTTGCAATTATTTTCTTCCATATAATATTTTAAGAGATAAAGCTACTAATTAAACTTTTCTTACTTGTTATTTAGGAAAACTCTGTCTTCCCCATAAGTCCACTCCCCCTAGTAAATTATCAAAATATTACAAATGTATGTATACATATTTAGAAAAAGCTAGTCCATGTTACGAAAGAGCAATCCAAAAATTCTTGTATTATACTGTTTAATTTGCGCCAATCACATTTTTGTTACCCATTTATCATTGTTTTGCAATACACTTTATTACTCTAAAATATTTAGTACAATTAGTAGTATCTTTGAAATTTTAGTAATAAGGGTATCAAAGATTAAGAAATAGAAATAACATTAGGTATATAAGAAAAAGAGGAAAAAAAAAAAAAAAAAAGTGCTACTTATTAAAAATAGGAAAGATGAAGTTGGCTACACCATTGTATGCATGAAATACAACACCAAATTGGACCCTCTAGAAGTTATCAGTTATCACCTTATGTTCAACTTTTATTAATTGGAGCATTCTCATGTTGTAGCTTGTAGGTCATGACTCATGACTATACCATTACCAAATTGGACCCTCTAGACGTTATATATCATGATTGCTACACATTTGATAATTGCCATACACATTTGATAATTGTCATACACTTAGTCTGCAATTATGCAGTCTACATCAAACAATTATTATATAGTCCAAAATTTTAAGATTATAACTTTCCAAGTTTTTGAAATTTTCAAACAATAACTAAAAGACTTTGGAGTTTTGAACAATAACCAAAGACTTGGTGAGATGTTAACAAGAATAAAGACTTCTAATGGGGTCATTCGTTTTCATGATTAAAGGTATCTGACATATCAAGGACTTAAAAAGAGTTGCAATTATTTTCTTCCATATAATATTTTAAGAGATAAAGCTACTAATTAAACTTTTCTTACATGTTATTTAGGAAAACTCTGTCTTCCCCATAAGTCCACTCCCCCTAGTAAATTATCACAATATTACAAATGTATGTGTACATATTTAGAAAAAGCTTGTCCATGTTACGAAAGAGCAATCCAAAAATTCTTGTATTATACTGTTTAATTTGCGCCAATCACATTTTTGTTACCCATTTATCATTGTTTTGTAATACACTTTATTACTCTAAAACATTTAGTACAATTAGTAGTATCTTTAAAATTTTAGTAATAAGGGTATCAAAGATTAAGAAATAGAAATAACATTAGGTATATAAGAAAAAGAAGAAAAAAAAAAAAAACAGTGCTACTTATTAAAAATAGGAAAGATGAAGTTGGCTACACCATTGTATGCATGAAATACAATACCGAATTGGACCCTCTAGACATTATCAGTTATCACCTTATGTTCAACTTTTATTAATTGGAGCATTCTCATGTTGTAGCTTGTAGGTCATGACTCATGACTATACCATTACCAAATTGGACCCTCTAGACGTTATCTACCATGATTGCTACACATTTGATAATTGCCATACACATTTGATAATTTTCATACACTTAGTCTGCAATTATGCAGTCTACATCAAACAATTATTATATAGTCCAAAATTTTAAGATTATAACTTTCCAAGTTTTTGAAATTTTCAAACAATAACTAAAAGACTTTGGAGTTTTGAACAATGACCAAAGACTTGGTGAGATGTTAACAAGAATAAAGACTTCTAATGGTGTCATTCGTTTTCATGATTAAAGGTATCTGACATATCAATGACTTAAAAAGAGTTGCAATTATCTTCTTCCATATAATATTTTAAGAGATAAAACTACTAATTAAACTTTTCTTACTTGTTATTTAGGAAAACTCTGTCTTCCCCATAAGTCCACTCCCCCTAGTAAATTATCAAAATATTACAAATGTATGTATACATATTTGGAAAAAGGTAGTCCATGTTACGAAAGAGCAATCCAAAAATTCTTGTATTATATTGTTTAAGTTGCGCCAATCACATTTTTGTTACCCATTTATCATTGTTTTGCAATACACTTTATTACTCTAAAACATTTAGTACAATTAGTAGTATCTTTAAAATTTTAGTAATAAGGGTATCAAAGATTAAGAAATAGAAATAACATTAGGTATATAAGAAAAAGAAGAAAAAAAAAAAAACAAACAGTGCTACTTATTAAAAATAGGAAAGATGAAGTTGGCTACACCATTGTATGCATGAAATACAATACCGAATTGGACTCTCTAGACATTATCAGTTATTAGCTTATGTTCAACTTTTATTATTTGGAGCATTCTCATGTTGTAGCTTATAGGTCATGACTCATGACTATACCATTACCAAATTGGACCCTCTAGACGTTATCTATCATGATTGCTACACATTTGATAATTGCCATACACATTTGATAATTGTTATACACTTAGCCTGCAATTATGTAGTCTACATCAAACAATTATTATATAGTCCAAAATTTTAAGATTATAACTTTCCAAGTTTTTGAAATTTTCGAACAATAACTAAAGGACTTTGGAGTTTTGAACAATGACCAAAGACTTGGTGAGATGTTAACAAGAATAAAGACTTCTAATGGTGTCATTCATTTTTATGATTAAAGGTATCTGACATATCAATGACTTAAAAAGAGTTGCAATTATTTTCTTCCATATAATATTTTAAGAGATAAAGCTACTAATTAAACTTTTCTTACTTGTTATTTAGGAAAACTCTGTCTTCCCCATAAGTCCACTCCCCCTAGTAAATTATCAAAATATTACAAATGTATGTATACATATTTAGAAAAAGCTAGTCCATGTTACGAAAGAGCAATCCAAAAATTCTTGTATTATAGTGTTTAAATTGCGCCAATCACATTTTTGTTACCCATTTATCATTGTTTTGCAATACACTTTATTACTCTAAAACATTTAGTACAATTAGTAGTATCTTTAAAATTTTAGTAATAAGGGTATCAAAGATTAAGAAATAGAAATAACATTAGGTAAATAAGAAAAAGAAGAAAAAAAAAAAAACAGTGCTACTTATTAAAAATAGGAAAGATGAAGTTGGCTACACCATTGTATGCATGAAATACAATACCAAATTGGACCCTCTAGACGTTATCAGTTATCACCTTATGTTCAAATTTTATTAATTGGAGCATTCCCATGTTGTAGCTTGTAGGTCATGACTCATGACTATACCATTACCAAATTGGGCCCTCTAGACGTTATCACTTTATGTTCAACTTTTATTAAGATTTTTTTTTTTTTTTTTTTTTTTTTGCTGAGATTTTTAAGAAATTTTCTGCTATTACAATGATCTTAGATACAATATTCCTAAGGCTGTAAACTTCCCTTTAAACCAATGGCTTACTGGCTATTTTTATTTGTGCATTTGGCATGTGCCCGAATTATGATGATTTAATTAATAATTATGCTAAGAATAAGTTAATTATTTCCATAAACTGATGGTCCTAAAGGGACAGAGACATTTACCTAAAAATGAAAAGAAAAAAAATATATTCATAATATATATTAATAAAAATTTATCCACTACAAGTATCAGACTGAGTGAATTGAAATCTGAAGTATTTTTTTTTTATGGGATTATTATTATTTTTGAAAAATAGTAGATAGGATTATTATGATACTTGATTAATTACAAGGAGTTTTTTTTATATATACCTAATCCGGATAACTTGATTTCCTGACTTTTTAATGGTGTTTCTCTAAAAAAAAAATGGACTTCTAATGATGTCCCATGTTTTCAAGGTTAAAGGAATGTTTCATATGAATGATATAAAACTTATTCAGATAACATGATTGCTACATGTTACTTGGTTTCTACAAAATTTGTTTATAAATCTACAATTTGCACCAAACAATTCTTCTATAGTCAAAAATTCCAACACTACAGCAAACCAAGAAAAAAAATTCCGAGACTTGAATTTTCAAAGTCTTTGGATGTTCCAAAAAATGATCAAAGACTTGTCGAAACTTGAAACGCTAACATGATTAAAGTCTTCTAATGTCTTCTAATGGTGTTTCCCTCAACAACAAAAAAGGACTAGTAATAGTGTCACACGTTTTCAAGGTTGAAGGAATCTGACATATGGATGACATAAAACTTTTTTATATAACATTTCCACATATTTTGTTTATAATTTTGCAATTTGCATCAAACAATTCTTATATAGTCCAAAATTCGGAAACTATAGCGAACAACGAAAAAACAATTTCGAGACTTGAATTTTCGAAGTCTTTGGAAGTCCCAAAGAATGATCAAAGACTTGTTAAAACGCTAATATGATTTAAGTCTTCTAATGGTGTTTCCTTAACCAAAAAAAAAAAAAAAAAAAGACTCCTGATTGTGTACACATTTTCAAGTTGAAGGAATCTAGCATATCAATGACTTAAAAAATGAATGATATCATTTTCCCTCATACAAACTTTAAGAGATAAAGCTACTAATTAAACTTATCTTAGTTGTTACCTCTAAGCCAACTTCTCCCCACAATAAGTTGTAATTAAAATATTACATATGAATGTATACATATTTAGAAAAAGGCCATCCATTATGTAACAAATAATAATACCTTAAGGGTAATTATGAAAGTAAATTATTTGCACTCTCACCAAATAACAGGAAATATGAGTTTTACATAATGAAAAAAAAAAAAAAAAGATTTTGAGCATTTTCTAGGTCCCCTCCTTGCTTTCTTGCTCACATTAGAGATGCAAGGAGTAGGCAACGAGCATATGCCTAATGCATCAAGTGTTGAACAATTTTGCTACGGTCTAAAAAAGATTATATGCTGGTTATAGAATTGGCATTTCAGCCTGATTAGATATAAAACATGGAGTACTAAGTAGCTCTTGTGATTTAGCATGAAGCAAAATAAAAGCAACAACAATTCAATTTTTGTTAATAGCTAATCTAAATTCGATTACTAAAAAGGCTTTGGAAATGTATCATTGACAAGGGATGAGAATGCAACTGGAGTACACAAGAATTTTATTGGTATATATATAGTTTCCTTTGCAAAAAGAATGGAAATATCTTCAAAATTGAATCTGGGTTTTGTTTTTTGGATACTCAAAAAAGAATGTAAGTTTATAACTCTACTAAACCAAACAATTATGAAATTTGTTTCCATTACAAAAGGAAAGAAAGAAAAATAAATCATCTATTATTATTCTAACTAGTATGTAACATGTACTTATGCACATGAATAATGAATTGTAGTTTACTATTGATACTAGTTTGGGTTATTAAATATATAGGACATTAGTTCGACTAGGATATTTGGATGTACTAAAATGATTTTTCCTTACAATTTTAATGATATTGGTTACTCCAAGTTTTTAATTACACTATTGTTATGCATATAATTTTGAAAATCACTATTGGGCATTACATATACAATATCAATTCACTATCATTGTCTGTAAAATTCTACTAAATATAACACAAAATAAAAGAATAAATTGGTTCAATAATATCTATATCTCCTAAATTGAATGGGGATAGGTGTATGTAATCGTTTAGCTCAATTACAGTTTGTTGCGTTCAAGATCTTCACATATAAAATATCTAAATAGGAATAGTATAAAAAATATACTCATTAGTTCAAAAAAAGAAAAAAAAAGAAAATCTAAATAATTTAATTTGTATGAAAACCTAACAAAGGCAAAATCTAATTTTGATTCTAATCAAATTTTCTCTAAGATTTGGCATTATATATATATATATATATATATTACTTGGGTTTATTTATATTAAACTCCTTGTTTTCTACACTATATTAACTCCTTGGCACAAAAATTAAATTTTTTTTTTTTTTAGATTAGATGGGATACGTGGTGCAAAATTAAACTGTAATTGAAATCCAATTTTTACATTAAATTGACTCACTTGACACAAAAATTTAAAAACTTAAATTAGATAATACACATAGTGTAAAATTAAACTTTAATTGAATTCCAATTTGAAATCTAATCGGATTTTCTCTCAATTTTAACTATATATATATATATATATCTTTTATTTTAAAGTATTTTTAATTGAATCAAATTGTAAATAATCAGTCATTAATTAAATCCCCTAACTACTGTATGCATGAATTGGAATTTTATAACACCAAATTAGAACTGAGTAATGATATCACAATGTTACTCTATAATGCACACTTACCTTACACATTCTACCTCATGAACTGAAATTTTAATCTAAAAAAATGATTTAATTAAATTATAAAATATGAAAATAAGATTTCCAGAGCCACACTAGTTAATACTAAGTGACCCACAAGATTTACATTAAAAAAAAAGAAAAAAAGAAAAAAAAAGTGAGCCACAAGACCTTAATTTTCCAAGTCATTGGCCCAACCCATAAAATAAGCTCAGACGAGAGATTAGAATTGTCTACATGCGCCTGATATTATGGTCTCTCACCTATAAATATACGTATTTGTGACATCTCATTTCCTAAAAGAAAACCCAAAAATATTTCATATCATTCCTTCCGAATCTGATTTCTAAAACCAGCCAGAGCAAATATGGAGCGGCTGTTACTCTTACTCATTTGCTTCCTCTTGCTTTCTCTACCTAATAATTGCTCCTCTTCTCTCTCTTTTAATTCATCAACGCCTCTTTGCCATTCACACCAATCCTCTGCTTTGCTCCATTTCAGAAACTCTTTTTCTGTTGGCTATCCTTATAGTTATTGTGATCCTCCGAAGAATTCGTGGAAAATGGGTACAGATTGTTGTGGGTGGGATGGGGTGACCTGTGATACGATGACAGGTCATGTCATTGCTGTCGACCTCAGTTGCAGTTGCCTTGAAGGTCCCATCCATCCCAATACCACCCTTTTCTCTCTTCGCCATCTCCAGCGGCTCAACCTCGCTAATAACTATTTCAATCACTCCACAATTTCATCTAAGTTTGGTGGCTTTGCAAACATGACGCATCTCAACCTCACTGATTCCTCCGTTGCTGGTAATTTCCCACCCGAAATCTCCCACTTATCCAAACTGGTTTCACTTGATCTCTCTTGGAACTATATGATGAGAATAGAAACGCCTAGTTTGAAAAGGCTTATTCACAACCTAACCCGTCTAACTGAACTTGTTTTGGATTATGTTAAAATTTCTTCTCTTTCACCTAATTCTTTCATGAATTTGTCTTCCTCTTTGACATCTCTTCGTCTTCTTGATTGTGGATTGAAAGGGAGATTCCCAGATAATATATTCCTCCTCCCAAACCTTCAGCTGCTTGATGTACGTTGCAACTACAATCTCACCGGTTCCCTTCCAACGTATAACTGGAGTACTCCTCTCAAGACCTTGGGTCTCTCTGAAACAGGATTCCCAATTAACTTACCTAATTCAATCAGCAATCTCAAGTCCTTAAAAGAATTGTACCTCAGTGGATGCAATTTCATAGGTTCATCGTATCCAACATTTCTTTCAAACCTCACGCAAATAACTTCTTTGGACCTCTCATATAATAACTTTGGTGGTCAGTGTCCATGGTCCCTCCTAAACAATGCAGGACTTACATGCTTAGATCTCTCAGGCAACAATTTCACAGGCCAAGTTCCAGATTTTTCAACGAATTGGACACAAGTTTCTTCTTCAAACAGTTCTTCCAATAGTCAGTCAGTTAGTCAAATTCCTTCCAATTTGGTATCTCTCTGTTTATCTGATAACTTATTGAACGGCACTATACCATCTTGGTTGTATGACATACCATCTTTGCAATACTTATGTCTAGACAATAACCAACTGACTGGGCATATTGGTGAATTCCTGCATAACTCATTGGTTGTTCTTGTGTTGAATAATAACAAATTACATGGTCCCCTTCCATTGTCAATCTCTAAATTGGTGAGCCTTCGTGCACTATATGTTTCCTTCAATAATTTAAGTGGCAATGTGGAGTCAAAAATATTCTTTAGGCTCAAAAATCTTGAATATCTTGAAATGTCAAATAATCCTCTCCTGTCACTAAACTCCTTCACCTTTGCCACCAATATCTTGCCCAACATTTACTATTTACGATTGTCTTCTTCCAACATAACTGAATTTCCACACTTTTTACGAACTGCAAAATATTTAAGATTCTTAGACCTTTCCAAAAACCAAATCAAAGGCAATATTCCGAAGTGGTTTTTGGAGGGGGGGAAGGATTCATTGTATTTCTTTTCAGTCTCAAGGAATAATTTAACTGGAGAGATCCCTCTCTCGATTTGCAATCTCAGTTCCCTCCGCTACCTTGATTTGTCTTATAATCACTTGAGTAACATGATTCCTCCATGTTTGGGAAACTTCAGTGACAATCTCAAAGATTTGTATTTACAAAATAACAATCTTAATGGCACCCTCCCAACGAAATTTGCAAAGGGATGTCGCTTGAGAAGTCTTAAACTCAATGGCAACCAATTTGAAGGGTCATTGCCACAATCATTGGTCCATTGTAGAAATTTGGAAGTTTTAGATTTTGGTAACAACAAGATTAATAGCACCTTCCCTTGTTGGTTGGAAACTCTTCCAGAGTTGCGGGTTCTTATCTTGCGATCAAACAACTTTCATGGTGCCTTAGGAAACCCCAAGACCGAATTCCCATTCCCAAATTTGCGAATCATTGACCTCTCTCACAATGAGTTCCATGGGCATTTGCCGACAAACCTTTTCAAGTATTTAAAAGCCATGATGAATGTGAGTGCAAACAAAGGTGAATTGAAATATATAGGTGATAATTATTATCAAGATTCTGTGACAGTGGTGATGAAAGGGTTTTTCATTGATTTGGTAAAAATCCAAAGTCTATTCACAACCATTGATTTCTCCAACAATAATTTCAAAGGAAAGATTCCAAAGGTAATTGGAGAGCTTCGATCATTGAAGGGGCTTAATTTTTCATACAATAATCTTACAGTTTGTATGCCTCAATCATTGGGAAATTTAACCAATCTTGAATGGTTAGATCTCTCCTCAAACAAGCTCACAGGTGAAATTCCTATACAATTGGTAGATCTTACAATGCTAGCATTTTTAAACCTATCAGAAAATTATCTTTTTGGACATATACCCCAAGGTAAACAATTCAATACCTTTACGAATGATTCTTACTATGGGAACCGTGGGTTATGTGGATTTCCAATGACAGAAGCTTGTGGAAATGATGAGGGACAACAATTATTGCCATCATCAACCACTCAAGAAGATGATTTCAAATTTGAAAATGGGTTTAGTTGGAAAGTTGTATTGTTGGGGTACAGTTGTGGATTCATGTTTGGATTGGGTTTAGGTTATCTTGTGTTCTCAAGTGGGAAACCAAAATGGCTTGTGAATATTGTTTATGGAGAACAAGATAACAAGGTACGACGATCCAAGAAGAATGTTCATGGATGAACTCATTGAAGAAAATTTTGGCGGATGCAAATACTGATTCTAGGTATATTCTTATATACTAATAATATATTTGAAAATAATCTGTTTCATTAATTTTGTTTCTTAAAACTGTGTCTTTAAATTGTTAAGATTGTTCATTTTTAATTTCCTTTATGCTAGTCAAGAATGGCTGTACTTGTGTTAATGTGAGGCTTATTACTAGGTGCATAATCTTCTATGTTTCCTTTCAAAAAAAATTCTTCTATATTTAAAGTATAGCTATACAGGAGAGTAAATTGATGTGCTGATATTGTTTCTATTGCCACTAGAGATGGCATTATGCTGGTCTATTCTTGACCCTGAATCTTCCTATATTCTGTCTCTCTTTACATTTTTATATGTTGAGGAGTCTATCAATAAGATTCTAAAGTACATATTGGTTATGTGGAAAACTTAGAAAATTAATGAGATAATACATTACTAGTGATTTTGCTGTTTTGGTTTCCACAAATTGTTACTCACCTTTACTTAGCCAACTAGCTGTTTCTGGCACTTTTTGGTTATAATTATTCAGTCTAAAATGTCAAAAAATTTTAAAAAATGAAATACTTTTCTCATTCCAAATTCAGCTAAACTGACACTAAAGAACAGCTTTTAGTAACTCATTTTATTGGTGCTCTGATTTAAACTACTATACTTGACATCATAGGCTTGTGGCCCTTTCTATCCAGTATTAACAGGATGGAGGGACAACATTCATTCATATTTAATGAAGCACTGGCCGGCATTCCACGACCAAATGATAATATAACACAGGCACTTCGCCTTTTTGCCCTTAGTGGTATTGATGAAAGATAAACAGTTAGTCTTCTAGGTACTACTATCTCTTTGCTCTTTCTTATTTCCCCCCTTATTTTATGGAGTTGAAAAAGGTTTAAAAGTTATTTGGTTTATATCAGTTTCTTAATCATCTGAAGGTGCACGAGACATTGGGAACATTAGCTGTGAATTCATACATAAATGCCTCCCTGACCTCAACGGAACAGGTCAGCCAAACCCAACTATAGCTCCTGATTTTCTCATTGAGACGAGAGTGAGATGCCAAGACAGTAATAGGACCACCACTCAGCCTTCTTCACCCATGGAATCATTGGAAATGAGTCAGTCTACAGTGGGGATGTCATATTTGCAGGAATTGTCACCTTTGATATCATCTGGGGCAGGTTTTGACACGACTGTTAGAGCTTGTTAAAGGGGAGAGGGCTCCTTTTTGCCGATCAGAAATTGATAGCTAATGAGAAGACCGCAAGATTGGTAAGGGTTTATGCTTCAATGGATCAACCTTTTGAATGGACTTTGCTCGGGCAATGATGAAGATGTCAGGTCTTAATGTTCTGACTGGATCTCAAGGTCAAGTCCAAAGAAATTGCTCCTTGGCTTTGGTCAGTTCCTAAGTGACAGTCTGACCATAATGAACTCTTGAGATTATTTTTCTTTCATGTAAGTTTCTCTTATGTTCTTTATTTGATTGTGGATGCTGTGACTTCTACATTTCTTACCTGTGCTAATTTTTGAGTCTATATACAAAGGCAATGGCATAGAGTAGACATTAGTCATAATGATGAACCTTACAGAGAAAAACTGTATATTAATGTGTTTTGGCTGTTGATTTCTTTTGGCATATAGAATTTTAATTTTAATGTTTTGATTCTTACCAAAAGTTAACAAATATTTGGGGAGCTCATAATGTATGCTGCAACATCCAAATTAATATTAAGGATAGAATTCTTTAGACATACTTTGATTTTGTGGTCCCTTTGTGTTAAAACCTCATTCCCTCTCCCTTGTGCGTGTGTGTTTGTTTCTCATAAAAAAGAAGCAAACCTTATGAAAATAGTAGTGTTACATACGGTGAATAAATAAATAAACTTGGTCCTAGTTGATATGAGCTCATCATTTGGGGCCTTCTAGTTCTGTGGTCTCTACGTTGGGCCATATCAATGTCAATATGACTAGTGTAGTAGCCTTAGCTTCTAAACCCAATGAACCCTTTCTTCTTGTATGGCTGAGAAAAAAACAATCAGAAAACCTTAATAACTTAGAAGTCAGAACACTCAAACCATAATAACTCAGTAATAACTCATTGGGGTTTTGCTTGTGTTTCATTCCCTGTGCACTGTTTAATTTTTTAGTTTTTACAAAGGAGCTATTTGAGTTTTTTTTTTTTTTCCCCTTTTTTGGGGGTGGGGGGGATAGAATGCCAGAGAGTAAGTAAGCGACTGGTCTTTCGTGGGAATCTAAATTTTTCACCAGGAACCCATAATGGGTGTGAGAGCGAATCTCAAATCAGAGTGAAATCAAACCAGTGCACTTTGGAGACCCAATTCAGAGCTTGTTGATGGGCTTTTTTCCTCTCCAGAAAGCTGAAACAAATTTAAGAGAAAGCATCTCAAAAATACTGCTGGAAAAGCTTGGTATGTCTGTTTCAATGAAAGTTTCTATTTTAACTTTTCATTATATTTTCTTCTGTCTGATTGGTTGGCTGAGAAAGAGAAAGAGAGGAAAGCTTTGAATTTGTTAAACTTTGATGCTTTTGGTTTCAAGTTAACTACTAACTCTTCTCATTTCTTTTGGCGTATATTGGTGAAGGAATTTAGTTTTTATTTGGGGTCTCAACTTACAAGATTTGTTCATTTAGAAGTGTTGTTAAATTTGCTAACAACGATTACATTTTTTTTTGTTGGTAAAATGTACATAGGTTTGACTTGCCTCCACAAACCGTAACCCCTAAGATTGAGAAAGATTTGTGTTTACTGAAGGTGTGCTAAACTTTATTTTTTGTCTATGTAATTTGTTTCTATAGCACTACTTTTCAATTATGCTCAAATTATTCTCTCAGTAACATTTAATTGTTTAATTTTTTTTATAGATGAAATAAAAAATAAAAAATTGTTTTAATTGTTTTGAATTTGCTTAGTGTGTTAACTTTCAACCTTACGTGCTTTAGGGAATGTGCCATTATGTAACTTGGGTCACAGTCATGCAGCTATAGAACTAGGGAAATTATGCCTGTGTCTTTGTAAATTAATGTTATAGCTTAAAGTGTAATTAGATCTTATTCTTCTACTTAAGAGATTGTTCGGCTTTAGATAATTCACAAATTGGAAAAATAGAAATGACGTGGAAGGTAGGGTACTTCCTATTAATGCACTTAATATGTTCTATAATGTATGCGTAGACATTAGCCTTTGGCTGGATCCATGTTTAGCATTCGAAAATTCATTCCTGTGTATGGAATGTAAAAGTTTTACTTACCAAAAAATAGTTTCTGTAAAGTTTGACTCTAGATGGGTAAAATAACAACTTGAAACTGAAAGTTGGTTAATTTTCCACAAGTTGAACTAGAATTGATTATAGTTACACACTTAAAACAACAGTATGGCACTAGTAGTTGTTTTTCTACCAATGATACTGACAGGGTTGCTGATCTTTTTCATGCCTCCTGTAACTTGTATGCAACATCCTTGGTGAGAGGGATTTACCCTGCACCATACAAAGATGATTTTCTAGGGATATTAATGATATCATTTAGTCATATATTGCCAGTTAGTTGTCTTGTAAAATGTCATTGGCATAGTAAAGTATAAACCTTGGTCTGGTCTTGTAGTAATTATGATGGTAGTGTCCTAGAATCTTTGATTTGTTGCACTATTTGGGATGTTTAGAGTTTCAATTTCAAAAAGTTGATTCTGCAACTCAATTTCACTCAAAATTTTGTTATTTACCTAAATGCACATGATTAGATTTGTTTACATGAAATTCACATTAAGAACCCATCAAAACACATCGTAATTTAAGATGTGCTTTAAAATTATTATGTGCTCTTACTTTGACCAAAGTGAGCATTCTATTATCATAACATATTCCAGATATAGGACTAGACCTAATTCATCTCAGTATTTCTCTTGAGATGAACATGTCTTACTTAATCTCCCATTTATTTTTGAATTATGTTGGAACTCATTTAGATTTTAAGTCATTTTTTTTTCTTTCCTATAAAAGAAAAAAGAAAAAGAAATTTAAGTCATTATATATATATATATATATATATATATATAATATGGGAAGTTATTCAATACTCCTTGAACAATGCTCTCTCCTCTCACATGAATGATGGGGCCTGAATTTAATTAGTGGGACCTATTATGATGTGTCAGGAAAATAAATTGCTCCGTGTACTAAATAATTACAATTAAATAATCATATATAAGAACTTAATGTGAAGCTTCCTTCTTTATGTGGGGATAAGTTATTGTGAAGCTTGCAATATACTAGTTATGGGTTTATCAAGATAATAGGACGCTTTTTATTTGACTTTGATAGTTTATTTGCTTGCTAGGATTTTAGATTCTATAACTTAGGCAAGTTATTATTGATTTCTGAATTCTTTCCTGCGTTCACAATTTCAAATGAGAAGTGCCATTGATCTGAAAAGGCACTACAAGAAGGGTGATTCAAAATCCAAAACATTGCTTAAGTATTTCCTAGCAAGTCTATTTGTAATTTCTAGACTAATAGTATAGTATGTGATATCTTGGAGCTCTAACTAGGACTGTGTGTATATTCTCCTTTGGGTGGTATCCATTTTGTCATTTAGGCTTGGCTAATTCATACCCTTTTTTGTCTTTTGACAATTAGATCGGGGATGATGATAGTGTCAACATCATACTTCTTCACAGTTAGACTAATGAGGAAAGAGAGAAAGGAGGGAACAATTGCAGCTGAGTTGTTATCTGATCGTACCCTTGCTGACTACAGGTGAGATATGCAACATTATCTTGTGTTTGGGTCGTAAACCATATGACCATATACCAACATGATGTGTGAATTTAAAGGGTAAAAAGAATGTGGTGTTGTCATTCGTAAAAATTTGTTTGTTTGCCTATATGGAATGGTTGTTTAAGATGAAATCAGCTAAGGGAGTAATCTAAAATGTTATAATAGCATGCTTATCTCAGTTGTCATCTTCAAATGGACTCAAACTTCAGACAGACATAATTTGTGAAGAAGACAGCTATGATTTGAAGCATGGTCATCATATATAACAGTGTAAAAACGTGAGAGAGAATATAGTATTTATGCTTTGTATTTCTAGAAATTATTTCCAGCAGAAACTTCATCTTGACTCACCCCCTTATAAGCAAAAGCTAATTTTGAGTCCTCTATTGTGCACCTTATACGTTTCCATTGCTACATTTAACCAAATTGGAATAATTTTGAATATATTTTAGGAAGTTGTTACTTTGTCCTTGGTTATGTATAAGAATATAATTCAAAAAAATTAAAATAAAATAAAATAAAACTATTGCCAGCACCTGTGGAATTTCAAGCTTGTGTTCTTAAGGACCGACACTTATATGTTATATATCCCCTTAGTGCAATCATTTTGTCACCTTTGGAAGAAAATATGTATTGCTGCTTTGAGGTTTGTGAGATTTTTGTCCAATTAATGGGATAAGTATGTCCATGACTGATGCAAATACTGGGAAAACTAGCTTGCAATGTTTTGGTGTTTTGACTGATTATTTGACGTTAGTTCCAATGGAGTTCCCAGACTGCCTAACGCACTCTTGACACCTTTTTATTTTCTTCGCATATGAACATTTAGGTGACAGAGACTTGAATTGAGGTTCTTACAGGGCGGCTGCCTTCCTCCCCAAATGTGTTTCCTTGGCTAAATGCATAATAATTGGCGACTATGAGCAATTGTCTGTATGGTGAAACCTGCATCCGCTAATATCATGCCATCTGTGAACAATCACAGATGATTGATTGAGGGTTTTCTAGATTCCTACCATTTCCTTTTCTGTTGGATGCGAATGTGTTATTGGAAGTGTGCTTTGGTGTCACACCTTTTAAACAATCTTGTACTTTTTTTTTGGTTGATATTTTCTGTAGTTGCTAACTGGTGTATGTCTTGGACCCCTGTAAGGTATTCGAATAAACATTTTTAATTTTTGGATAAATTGGGAAAAAAATTGTTTAGATTTTATGTTATTGCTTATGTTTTTACTTGTTTAGTGCATAAATGATTGTTGATTAAAGATATGTTAAAATATCAAATCTTTTTGTAAATATTGGTACAATTTGTCAAGCTTAATATATATATATATATATATATATATATACTGTTGTGGTACATATGCTAGGCTAGAAGTAATTAATATTCATTGAAAATTGGTTTATATACCCAAATCCTCAAATTTTTATATGGCCTCTTCATGGACAATTTCATAGCTTTGCCACTATATATAGATTATAAATACAAACTTTAATTCATCACTTTACAATATTAAACAAAACAATAAAAATAAACCCATTACCCAATCAACCCATTTAATCTGGATGAGATTCAACTCACCTATTTACCTAAATATTCACGTGTATAATTATAAATCACTCAAACCTCTAAAAGGACAATTGAAAGTTGTTTTTGTGTGACTTAAAAAAAAGTTTGGGGGTGATTCCTAAAGTAGAGGAATTTTGTGGTCATTTTAGAGGCTTTAAGTATGTTACATGATCTTCATTGGTTTTGGAAGTTATTTTTATTAGTCTGGTGGCTTTTAAGTGGTATTTTACTCATATTGAAAACATTAAAGGTATTTTAATCATTTTGGAAGTTTAAGGTTATTTTCGTCATTTTGTAAGTTCAAGAGTATTTATTTTAGCCATTTTGAGGGTTTTGGCTATATTGTACAAATTTTGCAGATTTTAAGGATATTTTCATCAGTTTAGAGGATTTTTTTTGGGGATATTTTTGGGAATATTCTTATAAAATTGAGGTTTTGAGGATATTTTGATTATTTTAGAGATTTTGGATCATTATTTATTTATTTATATATGTTTAGGATTGTGATAAAAGAAAGCTCAAACATGTATATACGGATTGGATGAAAATCAAAACTGAAAATCTAATTTTCATAAATCTCGATAAACAGGGTATCTATCAAGCAGTTGTTGAGCATCGAGCAAAAGCTGCCTTTTAAACCTTGATAGATGCTATTTGTTGAGTTTTAAAATCTAGCACTTCTTCACTTGATTCTTGGATAGACTTGCATGGCTTTAATACTTGGACTTGAACTCTTATTCCTTAAAGCATTAAAAGCATCTTAGATCTACCCAATTACGAGTAAAGTGCATTTTGTCAAAGGATTAGCCAATTCTATATAGACATATGTTCCTAACATGATTCACATATATCCTAACATAAAATCTGAGATGGGTAATCTACTTTTTCTTTCACTTTCAAAACTAGTTCTTATAAATAAATAAAAATAGAGTAACCCATCCAGTAAAATAATAATAATAATAACAATAATAATAATAATAATAATAATAATAATACTGTAACCCACAAGAGATTAAATTTTCCATGCCTTTGACAAGTGACAACAGTTCCACAAATCACAATTCACGCTAGTTAATAGAGTGACCCACAAGACTTTAATTTTGTCTTTTTGAGGAGACATGAGACCTTAATTTTCCATGTCATGGGCTAAAGACTTTTTGAAACATTTTACTGGCTTAAAAGTCTTTTATAAGATAATAAAAGCTGAGAGGGTAATGAAAATTAAAGCCCTTAACCCATAAAGTACGCTAACACTAGGGATTAGAATTGTGTTGTGGCTGATAATCGTGGTTATGGTCTCCCTCTGGGTTGAATCAGTTAGAAATTAATTCATTACGAAAACCGCTGGAAGAAGAATGAGATTAGTGTTAGTTTCTCTTCTAAAAAAAAAGAAAAAAAAAAGAGAGATTAGTGTTAGTTTCCTCCCTTCAAAGAAAGTATTGTGTTTGGCTCACCATAAATATCTTATTAAAACACTAATTTCAAACTTACCAGGATAATTAACACAATTTCTCCTAATTCAATCTGTAAAGTTGTAATTTACAACTGTGTATTTGTTGGCTTTCATTCCGTGCCAAATTTGATTGTAATTATGTTCAATCGTTTAAAACCCTGTATTTGTTGTGGGACTTGATGTAAGGGGTGTGTGAGAGAAAGTGTGTTGAAGACTCAAGCATTTGGAGAAGAGAAGAATTCTCGCGGGTATTTCGCGGGTATGTCGCGACCAAGCTTCCCGCGAAGTGAAACATGTGCCAGGCACATGCTGGAATGCGAAGAGTCATGCCAGGTGGAGACAACTGTGTCTCGCGAGTATCTCGCGGGTAAGGCCTTCCCGCGAGACACCCGCGAGACTAGCTGTTCTGCCAGCTTGTACTTTTTGAGTCACACCTTTTGCACCTCTTCTATATATACAATCATTACCCACAATTGTTGAGGAATGCTTCAGAGAGAAAACCCTAGCCAAACACCTTGGTAATTAGAGATTGTCTTCCCCACCTTCTCTAAACATTTTGCTTGTGGTATCTCCTCAACCATTCCCTCTCCATTATCCATATCTTTGAGAGGTTGATAGCCCAAACACTTGACACACCTTTGAGAGTGCTGAGTGACGTTTTGGTGCTGCTGGGAAGCATTGGAAGAAGCCTTTAATGGCAGATGCAACATGGAGCTTGTTGCGGGATCCGGATAACTAGGACAAGACACGGTTCCGAGAAGCCTTGTTGGAGTAGGAGCTTGGAGGGCTTAGGTACATCGGGTAGACTAGGCTTGGAGGGTCTTTTGCTAATCCATGTATCCCAACTGATTGTCTAGTGGATCGATTTCCGCTTGGAGGGCAGCGGAGAGGTTTTTCGCCGAGTTCTTCGGTTTCCTCTTCGATAACACGTCTCGGTGTTATTTGTGTTTGCATCCTTCTTCCCTACTCTTGTTCATTTCATTTTTACTGCTGAGTTGCTTTAAATTATGGATTAGAGTAGTTGTTTGTTTATTCGCTTGTGTTTACACTATTCCGCACTTGTTAGTAAGTTAGTGTAAAATCAACCAAGCCGTAATTTGAATTTGGGGGTCTAAACCGCTCGTGTGTTTTCAACACATTTTCGAGCTTTCACAATCTAGCATGAATCTTTAGCAAATAGTTATATAGTCTAAAAGTGATGCTAGTCAATAGTTGAACCATGACGCCACTACTTTGCAAGTCTAAATTGAATTTCTGAACTTTAACCAAAGACTCATTCAATGTAATTAGGATTAAAGTCTTCTAACATAACCACATGTTTTGAAGTCTTTTGGATAATTTAATAGTTATAACAAAGGAGGGAGGCTTTGAATCATGGAGATACTAGGAGGTGTCAACTAATTGAGCTACAAAAATCTTGGCACAAGTTTTGAAGTATCTTCCCCTGTAACATAGGTTTTCAAGTTTGAATGAATTGAGAGAATCAATTTTTTTTTTTTTTTAAACACATAGAATCAATGACTTAAAAAGAGTAGTTGTATATCATCAAACAATTATATAGCTCAAATGTCATGCTAGTCGATAATGGTACCACGTGGCCATTACTTTCCAAGTCTAAATTTATTTTACAAACACTAACCAAAGACTCATTGCAACATTATTAGGATTTAAGTCTTCTGTAATAGTACCACACATTTTGAAATTTGTTTGTTTTTTCAATTTGATAGTTATAATGGAAGAAGGAAGATTGGAATCCGTAATGTCTCTATTGATAGTTATATCTAATTAGAATACACTATATTTTCAAATACAGCAACCTAACACTAAATAAATTTTAATTTAGGTTTGATTAAATTTCCTTGGGAAAATTTTAATTAATATGTATATTCTATTCTAAAAGGTCTCTAATTGACTTTTTATTTATTAATACTTATTAAACGAAGGTTAAATTACAAATTACACCTCTAACTTTGACTTAATTTTTAATTCAGTTCTTTAAGTTTTACTATTTATCATATTAGTCCTTTAACTTTCATTTGTTTTCATTGTATCCCTTCCATCCAATCCACATTGGATGATATTAAACTAATAGCAAGATTGGACAATATCGACGGAATGACTAAACTGAAAACATATTTAAGTTAAGGATTGAAAAAAAAAAATGAAACTTAAATGACTAATTTGAGAATAAGTTAAAGTTGGAGAATGTAATTTGGAGTTTAAACTTAATTAAATAAATATGTTTATATAAAAATAGATTTTCTTGATCATTACATGGGATGTGGATGGGTAAAAAACTAGATATGTAATTACAATCAATTTTTATTTTTATTTTATTTGAGAAAAGGTAATGGATGACATAAAACTGACCTGAATATCATGATTGCTACACATTTGATAATTGTCATACACTTAGTCTGCAATTATGCAGTCTACATCAAACAATTATTATATAGTCCAAAATTTTAAGATTATAACTTTCCAAGTTTTTGAAATTTTCAAACAATAACTAAAAGACTTTGGAGTTTTGAACAATGACCAAAGACTTGGTGAGATGTTAACAAGAATAAAGACTTCTAATGGTGTCATTCGTTTTCATGATTAAAGGAATCTGACATATCAATGACTTAAAAAGAGTTGCAATTATTTTCTTCCATAAAATATTTTAAGAGATAAAGCTACTAATTAAGCTTTTCTTACTTGTTATTTAGGAAAACTCTGTCTTCCCCATAAGTCCACTCCCCCTAGTAAATTATCAAAATATTACAAATGTATGTATACATATTTAGAAAAAGCTAGTCCATGTTACGAAAGAGCAATCCAAAAATTCTTGTATCATATTGTTTAAGTTGCGCCAATCACATTTTTGTTACCCATTTATCATTGTTTTGCAATACACTTTATTACTCTAAAACATTTAGTACAATTAGTAGTATCTTTAAAATTTTAGTAATAAGGGTATCAAAGATTAAGAAATAGAAATAACATTAGGTATATAAGAAAAAAAGTAAAAAAGAAAAAAACAGTGCTACTTATTAAAAATAGGAAAGATGAAGTTGGCTACACCATTGTATGCATGTAATACAATACCAAATTGGACCCTCTAGACGTTATCAGTTATCACCTTATGTTCAACTTTTATTAATTGGAGCATTCTCATGTTGTAGCTTGTAGGTCATGACTCATGGCTATACCATTACCAAATTGGACCCTCTAGACGTTATCACTTTATGTTCAACTTTTATTAAGATTTTTTTTTTTTTTTTTTTTTTGGTGTTGAGATTATTAAGAAATTTTCTGCTATTACAATGATCTTAGATACAATATTCCTAAGGGTGTAAACTTCCCTTTAAACCAATGGCTTATTGGCTATTTTTATTTGTGCATTTGGCATGTGCCTAAATTATAATGATTTAATTAATAATTATGCCAATAATAAGTTAATTATTTCCATAAACTGATGGTCCTAAATGGACAGAGACATTTCCTAAAAATGAAAAGAAAAATATATATTCATAATATATATTAATAAAAATTTATCCACTACAAGTATCAGATTGAGTGAATTGAAATCTAAAGTATTTTTTTTTATGGGATTATTATTATTTTTGAAAAATAATAGATAGGATTATTATGATACTTGATTAATTACGAGTTTTTTTTTTATATATACCTAATCCAGATAACTTGATTTTCTGACTTTTTAATGGTGTTTCTCTTAAAAAAAATGGACTTCAAATGATGTCACATGTTTTCAAGGTTAAAGGAATCTTTCATATGAATGATATAAAACTTATTCAGATAACATGATTGTTACATGTTAATTGGTTTTTACAAAATTCGTTTATAAATCTACAATTTGCACCAAACAATTCTTCTATAGTCAAAAATTCCAACACTACAGCAAACAAAGAAAAAAAAAATTCTTAGACTTGAATTTTCAAAGTCTTTGGATGTTCCAAAAAATGATCAAAGACTTGTCGAAACTTGAAACACTAACATGATTAAAGTCTTCTAATGGTGTTTCCCTCAACAACAAAAAAGGACTAGTAATAGTGTCACACGTTTTCAAGGTTGAAGGAATCTGACATATGGATGACATAAAACTTATTTAAATAACATTTCCACATATTTTGTTTATAATTTTGCAATTTGCATCAAACAACTCTTATATAGTCCAAAATTCGGAAACTATAGCGAACAAAGAAAAAACAATTTCAAGACTTGAATTTTCGAAGTCTTTGGAGTCCCAAACAATGATCAAAGACTTGTTAAAACGCTAATATGATTTAAGTCTTCTAATGGTGTTTCCTCAACCAAAAAAAAAAAAAAAAGACTCCTGATTGTGTACACATTTTCAAGTTGAAGGAATCTAGCATATCAATGACTTAAAAAATGAATGATATCATTTTCCCTCATACAAACTTTAAGAGATAAAGCTACTAATTAAACTTATCTTAGTTGTTACCTCTAAGCCAACTTCCCCCCAATAAGTTGTAATTAAAATATTACATATGAATTTATACATATTTAGAAAAAGGCCGTCCATTATGTAACAAATAATAATACCTTAAGGGTAATTATGAAAGTAAATTATTTGCACTCTCACCAAATAACAGGAAATATAAGTCTTACATAATGAAAAATAAAAAATAAAAAAAGATTTTGAGCATTTTCTAGGTCCCCTCCTTGCTTTCTTGCTCACATCATAGATGCAAGGAGTAGGCAACGGTCTAAAAAAGATTATATGCTGGTTATAGAATTAGAATTTCAGCCTGATTAGATATAAAACATGGAGTACTAAGTAGCTCTTGTGATTTAGCATGAAGCAAAATAAAAGCAACAACAATTCAATTTTTGTAAATCGCTAATCTAAATTCGATTACTAAAAAGGCTTTGGAAATGTGTCATTGACAAGGGATGAGAATGCAACTGGAATACACAAGAATTTTATTGGTATTGTGGGGCCTCAAATATTTAACAACCCCGGCCCATTCCATACCGGGCCCGAGGTCCGCGCCAAGGAGAAGCAGAGCCTGAGGATAAGCGTACGTAGCCCAAATTATCAGGGGACCTCGCCGAGGATACTTACGTCCTTGGCAAACCGACATTTATGGTGGGAAGCTATCACTCACCCATTAAACGTACTCCGCTAACATTCTGGCCGCTTTAATGGTGAAGTGACCAGCAAACCCAGATGCCTTGGTCACTTCAACTAACAGAAAGCCTGCAAAGGCGGCTGGGAACTAACAGAAAGCCTGCAAAGGCAGATAATGGGACAAACCCTTAGACACAGAGTTCGGATAACCGACAAGTGGACGGTAGAGGATTAACTAAACGAGAATATATAACAGATAGAACCCCCAAAAGGAGGAGGGAGGAAAAAAGAGGAAAAGAGGATCTTTTAGGGCGTCCGAGAACATCCCTTGTGTTTGTCAGTTCTAAAGAAAGAGATCCTCGGATTGAGCCGAGGATGATCATGCTTCAAAAACACATAGCCAAAATCATTATAAAAATCCTCACAAACATTTAACCAAAGTCATGGTGATTATCCTCAAAAACACTTAGTCAGATTCCTTTGCTATTATTCCTATGAATTTCATGTCATCCATTGCTTGCTTTGTTGGTGCCTAGCCCTTCTACCCACACTCTACAAATTTTATTGTTTAGGGTCCATTACAAGTTGAGTCCCTACATGTATATATATAGTTTCCTTAGCAAAAAGAATGGAAAATATCTTCAAAATTGAATCTGGGTTTTGTTTTTTGGATTCTTAAAAAAGAATGTAAGTTTATAACTCTACTAAACCAAACAATTATGAAATTTGTTTCCATTACAAAAGGAAAGAAAGAAAAATAAATCATCTATTATTATTCTAACTAGTATGTAACCTGTACTTATGCACATGAATAATGAATTATAGTGTTACTATTGATACTAGTTTGGGTTATTAAATATATAGGACATTAATTCAACTAGGATATTTGGATGTACTAAAATGATTTTTCCTTACAATTTTAATGATATTGGTTACTCCAAGTTTTTAATTACACTATTATTATGTATATAATTTTGAAAATCACTATTGGACATTACATATACAATATCAATTCACTATCATTGTCTATAAAATTTTACTAAATACAACACAAAATAAAAGAATAAATTGGTTCAATAATATCTATATCTTCTAAACTGAATGGGGATAGGTGCATGTAATCGTTTAGCTCAATTACAGTTTGTTGCGTTCAAGATCTTCACATATAAAATATCTAAATACGAATAGTATAAAAAAATATACTCATTAGTTCAAAAAAAAAATCTAAATAATTTAATTTGTATGAAAACCTAACAAAGGAAAAATCTAATTTTGATTCTTATCAAATTTTCTCTAAGATTTGGTGTTATATATATATATATATATATATATATATATATTACTTGGGTTTATTTATATTAAACTCCTTGTTTTCTACACTATATTAACTCCTAGGCACAAAAATTAATTTTTTTTTTTTTTTTTTTTTTATAGATTAGATGGGATATGGGCCAAAATGGCCAAATACTACTTATTTTTGAAATTTTTAGGAAAAAAACACTGTTTCGGAAATAAATAGGAAACTACCACTTTTTCAAGAACTCGAGTTTCAGTTTCCACTTTTTCAAGAACTCGAGTTTCAGAAACTCGAGTTCCTCTCAATTTCGCCACAGTGGCGCTACTAAGCTGGAATTTGTGCGATTAAAAAAAATTATGTGGTACTCGAGCTTAGTAAACTTGAGTTCCATGCAACACAATACTCAAGTATACCAGGCTCGAGTACGTTTTATAAATAAAATGGAAAAAAAAATTTTACATAGTACTCGAGTTTATCAAACTCGAGTACTGTGTAAATTTTTTTTTTTTTTTGGTTTGGGGATAATCAACAAATAAACATAAAGATAAAAGTAAGTGGCTTTTTTTATGTTTTTATTTATTTAAACAGAAGCACTGTAAAATATAGAGATTTTAATTTCAAAATATGAATTTAATTTCTACATTAATTAAAATTGTTCATTGTTTTCTCATAAAAATTATTCACTATTTTCTGTATAAACTATTTATACGATTTTGCATAAAATTATTTTCTATTTAGCATTATTTAAGAAATTGTTCACTCTCTTTTCTGCATAAATTATTTTCTGTTTACTGTTTAAAAAATTGTTCACTGTTTTCTCATAAAACATCTAGTGAAATTGTGTTTTCTAAATTTAAACACCAAATTTGAATGCTTTTTCATGTTTGAATTTCACAATAATCGAATATATTTTTCTGCATTCATAAAATCTATTTTTTGCATTAATTAAAATTGAATCTCTTGAGCTTGAAAAGAAGAATTTGCTTGTTAAATTGTTTGATGCTAATGATCTTTTGAACAATGTGAAATCTGAGAATATGCTCCTGCTTGATAAAGTTAAAACTTTGGAACATGTTGCTGTTGGTTTGAATGAAAATTTGCCTGTTGAACTTAAGTCATATTTTGGAATGCGGTAGCTTGGAACTTAAGTCATACTATTTGTATTATGTGTTTGGCATTATTTGTGAAGACTTTGACACAACAAAAGAACAAAGACTTGGAATCAACTGTGCTTTCCCAACTTGTGTTTAGAGTTTAGTGCCTTTTTGGAAAGGGTTTCATAGTGAACACTAGTTCATGATATTATGAGTTTTGCATTATTTGTGAAGATCCACTCTCAAGAAGAGGCTAGAAACTTTGGTTTCAATTGTGCTTTCGTGGAAAATGTTTCATAGTAATGACTAGGTCATAGCATTGTTGTTATGAGCTTTGCATTATTTGAGAATAAATAAACTCAAGAAGGGGCCAAAGACTTTCTTGTTAATGGTTTGGAGTTTTGCATTATTTGAGAAGACGCACCCTTAAGAAGAGACTGAAAACTTTGGTTTCATGAATAGTGCTTTCAAAGAAAATGTTTCATAGTGACAACTAGCCCATAGCATTGGTGTTTTCCTATTTCATATGTAATACGTTCCTATAAAATGTTTCGTAGTGATGACTAGTGATCGTTTCTTTTGTAAAAAGGTTCAACGAATTCAAATTTTGCACTTAAATGGTTTTTGTGTTTTTTTAAATATGTAACCATAAAACACAAAAACCATTTAAAAATTTGAATTCGTTGAACCTTTTTACAAAAGAAACAATCACTAGTCATCACTACGAAACATTTTATAGGAACGTATTACATATGAAATACGAAAACACCAATGCTATGGGCTAGTCGTCACTATGAAACGTTTTCTTTGAAAGCACTATTCATGAAACCAAAGTTTTTAGTCTCTTCTTAAGGGTGCGTCTTCTCAAATAATGCAAAACTCCAAACCATTAACAAGAAAGTCTTTGGCACCTTCTTGAGTTTATTTATTCTCAAATAATGCAAAGCTCATAACAACAATGCTATGACCTAGTCATTACTGCGAAACATTTTCCACGAAAGCACAATTGAAACCAAAGTTTCTAGCCTCTTCTTGAGAGTGGATCTTCACAAATAATGCAAAACTCATAATATCATGAACTAGTGTTCACTATGAAACCCTTTCCAGCAAGGCACTAAACTCTAAACACAAGTTGGGAAAGCACAGTTGATTCCAAGTCTTTGTTCTTTTGTTGCGTCCAAGTCTTCACAAATAATACCAAACACATAATACAAATAGTATGACTTAAGTTTCAAACCATTAACAAGAAAGTCTTTGGCACCTTCTTGAGTTTATTTATTCTCAAATAATGCAAAGCTCATAACAACAATGCTATGACCTAGTCATTACTACGAAACATTTTCCACGAAAGCACAATTGAAACCAAAGTTTCTAGCCTCTTCTTGAGAGTGGATCTTCACAAATAATGCAAAACTCATAATATCATGAACTAGTGTTCACTATGAAACCCTTTCCAACAAGGCACTAAACTCTAAACACAAGTTGGGAAAGCACAGTTGATTCCAAGTCTTTGTTCTTTTGTTGCGTCCAAGTCTTCACAAATAATACCAAACACATAATACAAATAGTATGACTTAAGTTTCAAACCATTAACAAGAAAGTCTTTGGCACCTTCTTGAGTTTATTTATTCTCAAATAATGCAAAGCTCATAACAACAATGCTATGACCTAGTCATTACTACGAAACATTTTCCACGAAAGCACAATTGAAACCAAAGTTTCTAGCCTCTTCTTGAGAGTGGATCTTCACAAATAATGCAAAACTCATAATATCATGAACTAGTGTTCACTATGAAACCCTTTCCAACAAGGCACTAAACTCTAAATACAAGTTGGGAAAGCATAGTTGATTCCAAGTCTTTGTTCTTTTGTTGTGTCCAAGTCTTCACAAATAATGCCAAACACATAATACAAATAGTATGACTTAAGTTCCAAGCTACCTCATTCCAAAATATGACTTATGTTCAACAAGCAAATTCTCATTCAAACCAACAGCAACATGTTCCAAAGTTTTAACTTTATCAAGCAAGAGCATATTATCAGATTTCACATTGTTCAAAAGATCATTAGCATCAAACAATTTAACAAGCAAATTCTTCTTTTCAAGCTCAAGAGATTCAGTTTTAATTAATGCAAAAAACAGATTTTATGAATGCAAAAAAATATATTCAATTATTGTGAAATTCAAACATGAAAAAGCATTCAAATTTGGTGTTTAAATTTAGAAAACACGATTTCACTAAGTGTTTTATGAGAAAACAGTGAACAATTTTTTAAACAGTAAACATAAAATAATTTATGCAGAAAAGAGAGTGAACAATTTCTTAAATAATACTAAACAGAAAATAATTTTATGCAAAATCTTATAAATAGTTTATACAGAAAATAGTGAATAATTTTTATGAGAAAACAATGAACAATTTTAATTAATGTAGAAATTAAATTCATATTTTGAAATTAAAATCTCTATATTTTACAATGCTTCTGTTTAAATAAATAAAAACATAAAAAAATTCACTTACTTTTATCTTTATGTTTATTTGTCGATTATCCCCAAACAAAAAAAAAAAAAAAAAAAAAAAAAATTACACAGTACTTGAGTTTGGTAAACTCGAGTACTGTGTAAATTTTTTTTTTTTTCCATTTTATTTATAAAACGTACTCGAGCCTGAGTATTGTGTTGCATGGAACTCGAGTTTACCAAGCTCGAGTACCACATAATTTTTTTTAATCCCGCAAATTCCAGCTCAGTAGCGCCACGGTGGCAAAATTGAGAGGAACTCGAGTTTCTGAAACTCGAGTTCTTGAAAAAGTGGTAGTTTCCTATTTATTTTCGAAACAGTGTTTTTTTCCTAAAAATTTCAAAAATAAGTGGTATTTGGCCATTTTGGCCATAATGTGGTGCAAAATTAAACTATAATTGAAATCCAATTTTTACATTAAATTGACTCACATGACACAAACATTTAAAAACTTAAATTGGAGGAGACAAATGGCGTAAAATTAGACTTTAAATGAATTCCAATTTGAAATCTAATTGGATTTTCTCTCAATTTTAACTATATATATATATATATATATTATTTTAAAGTATTTTTAATTGAATCAAATTGTAAATAATCAGTCATTAATTAAATCCCCTTACTATTTTCCCAAAAAGAAACCGATTATGATGTTGGCTCCACTACTGTATGCATGAATTGGAATTTTATAACACCAAATTAGAATTGAGTAATGATATCACAATGTTATATACTCTGTAATACACACTTACCTTACACATTCTACCGTATGAACTGAAATTTTAATTTTAAAAAAATGATTTAATTAAATTGTAAAATATGAAAATAAGATTTCCAGAGCCACGCTAGTTAATACTAAGTGACCCACAGGATTTACATTAAAAAAAAAAAAAAAATGGAAGAAGAAGAAGAAGAAGTGAGCCACAAGACCTTAATTTTCCAAGTCATTGGCCCAACCCATAAAATAAGCTAAGACGAGAGATTAGAATTGTCTACATGCGCCTGATATTATGGTCTCTCACCTATAAATATATGCATCTATGCCATCTCATTTCCTAAAAGAACACCCAAAAATATATCATATCATTCCTTCCGAATCTGATTTCTAAAACCAGCCAGAGCAAATATGGAGCGGGTGTTACTCTTACTCATTTCTACCATTAAATAAATAAGTTTATATAAAAATAGATTTTCTTGATCATTACATGGGATGTGGATGGGTAAAAAACTAGATATGTAATTACAATCAATTTTTATTTTTATTTTATTTGAGAAAAGGTAATGGATGATGTAAAACTGACCCGGATATCATGATTGCTACACATTTGATAATAGCCATACACATTTGATAATTGTCATACACTTAGTCTGCAATTATGCAGTCTACATCAAACAATTATTATATAGTTCAAAATTTTAAGATAATAACTTTCCAAGTTTTCGAAATTTTCAGACAATAACTAAAAGACTTTGGAGTTTTGAACAATGACCAAAGACTTGGTGAGATGTTAACAAGAATAAAGACTTCTAATGGTGTCATTCATTTTCATGATTAAAGTTATCTGACATATCAATGACTTAAAAAGAGTTGCAATTATTTTCTTCCATAAAATATTTTAAGAGATAAAGCTACTAATTAAACTTTTCTTATTTGTTATTTAGGAAAACTCTGTCTTCCCCATAAGTCCACTCCCTCTAGTAAATTATAAAAATATTACAAATGTATGTATACATATTTAGAAAAAGCTAGTCCATGTTACGAAAGAGCAATCCAAAAATTCTTGTATTATATTGTTTAAGTTGCGCCAATCATATTTTTGTTACCCATTTATCATTGTTTTGCAATACACTTTATTACTCTAAAACATTTAGTACAATTAGTAGTATCTTTAAAATTTTAGTAACAAGGGTATCAAAGATTAAGAAATAGAAATAACATTAGGTATATAAGAAAAAGAAAAAAAAAAAAAAAAAAACAGTGCTACTTATTAAAAATAGGAAAGATGAAGTTGGCTACACCATTGTATGCATGAAATACAATACCAAATTAGACCCTCTAGACGTTATCAGTTATCACCTTATGTTCAACTTTTATTAATTGGAGCATTCTCATGTTGTAGCTTGTAGGTCATGACTCATGACTATATCATTACCAAATTGGACCCTCTAGACGTTATCACTTTATGTTCAACTTTTATTATTATTATTATTATTTTTTTTTTTTTTTTTGTGTTGAGATTATTAAGAAATTTTCTGCTATTACAATGATCTTAGATACAATATTCCTAAGGGTGTAAACTTCCCTTTAAACCAATGGCTTACTGGCTATTTTTATTTGTGCATTTGGCATGTGCCCAAATTATAATGATTTAATTAATAATTATGCTAATAATAAGTTAATTATTTCCATAAATTGATGGTCCTAAATGGGCAGAGACATTTACCTAAAAATGAAAAGAAAAAAAAATTCATAATATATATTAATAAAAATTTATCCACTACAAGTATCAGACTGAGTGAATTGAAATCTAAAGTATTTTTTTTTATGGGATTATTATTATTTTTGAAAAATAGTAGATAGGATTATTATGATACTTGATTAATTACAAGGAGTTTTTTTTTATATATACCTAATCCGGATAACTTGATTTCCTGACTTTTTAATGGTGTTTCTCTTAAAAAAAAATGGACTTCTAATGATGTCACATGTTTTCAAGGTTAAAGGAATGTTTCATATGAATGATATAAAACTTATTCAGATAACATGATTGCTACATGTTAATTGGTTTCTACAAAATTTGTTTTTAAATCTACAATTTGCACCAAACAATTCTTCTATAGTCAAAAATTCCAAGACTACAGCAAACAAAGAAAAAAAAAATTCTTAAACTTGAATTTTCAAAGTCTTTGGATGTTCCAAAAAATGATCAAAGACTTGTCGAAACTTGAAACGCTAACATGATTAAAGTCTTCTAATGGTGTTTCCCTCAACAACAAAAAAGGACTAGTAATAGTGTCACACGTTTTCAAGGTTGAAGGAATCTGACATATGGATGACATAAAACTTATTTAAATAACATTTCCACATATTTTGTTTATAATTTTGCAATTTGCATCAAACAACTCTTATATAGTCCAAAATTCGGAAACTATAGCGAACAAAGAAAAAACAATTTCAAGACTTGAATTTTCGAAGTCTTTGGAGTCCCAAACAATGATCAAAGACTTGTTAAAATGCTAATATGATTTAAGTCTTCTAATGGTGTTTCCTCAACCAAAAAAAAAAAAAAAAGACTCCTGATTGTGTACACATTTTCAAGTTGAAGGAATCTAGCATATCAATGACTTAAAAAATGAATGATATCATTTTCCCTCATACAAACTTTAAGAGATAAAGCTACTAATTAAACTTATCTTAGTTGTTACCTCTAAGCCAACTTCCCCCCAATAAGTTGTAATTAAAATATTACATATGAATTTATACATATTTAGAAAAAGGCCGTCCATTATGTAACAAATAATAATACCTTAAGGGTAATTATGAAAGTAAATTATTTGCACTCTCACCAAATAATAGGAAATATGAGTTTTACATAATGAAAAAAAAAATTGAGCATTTTCTAGGTCCCCTCCTTGCTTTCTTGCTCACATCAGAGATGCAAGGTGTAGGCAATGAGCATATGCCTAATGCATCAAGTGTTGAACAATTTTGCTACGGTCTAAAAAAGATTATATGCTGGTTATAGAATTGGCATTTCAGCCTGATTAGATATAAAACATGGAGTACTAAGTAGCTCTTGTGATTAAGCATGAAGCAAAATAAAAGCAACAACAATTCAATTTTTGTTAATAGCTAATCTATATTTGATTAGTAAAAAGGCTTTGGAAATGTGTCATTGACAAGGGATGAGAATGCAACTGGAGTACACAAGAATTTTATTGGTATATATATAGTTTCCTTTGCAAAAAGAATGGAAATATCTTCAAAATTGAATCTCGGTTTTGTTTTTTGGATACTCAAAAAAGAATGTAAGTTTATAACTCTACTAAACCAAACAATTATGAAATTTGTTTCCATTACAAAAGGAAAGAAAGAAAAATAAATCATCTATTATTATTCTAACTAGTATGTAACCTGTACTTATGCACATGAATAATGAATTGTAGTGTTACTATTGATACTAGTTTGGGTTATTAAATATATAGGACATTAGTTCGACTAGGATATTTGGATGTACTAAAATGATTTTTCCTTACAATTTTAATGATATTGGTTACTCCAAGTTTTTAATTACACTATTGTTATGCATATAATTTTGAAAATCACTATTGGACATTACATATACAATATCAATTCACTATCATCGTCTGTAAAATTCTACTAAATATAACACAAAATAAATGAATAAATTGGTTCAATAATATCTATATCTCCTAAATTGAATGGGGATAGGTGCATGTAATCATTTAGCTTAATTACAATTTGTTGCGTTCAAGATCTTCACATATAAAATATCTAAATAGGAATAGTATAAAAAACATACTCATTAGTTCCAAAAAAGAAAAAAAGAAAATCTAAATAATTTAATTTGTAGGAAAACCTAACAAAGGCAAAATCTAATTTTGATTCTAATCAAATTTTCTCTAAGATTTGGCGTTATATATATATATATATATATATATATATATTACTTGGGTTTATTTATATAAAACTCCTTGTTTTCTACACTATATTAACTCCTTAGCACAAAAATTAAATTTTTTATTTTTATTTTTAGATTAGATGGGATATGTGGTGCAAAATTAAATTATAATTGAAATCTAATTTTTACATTAAATTGACTCACTTGACACAAAAATTTAAAAACTTAAATTAGATAAGACACATAGCGTAAAATTAAACTTTAATTGAATTCCAATTTGGAATCTAATTGGATTTTCTCTCAATTTTAACTATATATATATATATATATATCTTTTATTTTAAAGTATTTTTAATTGAATCAAATTGTAAATAATCAGTCATTAATTAAATCCCCTAACTATTATATGCATGAATTGGAATTTTATAACACCAAATTAGAACTGAGTAATGATATCACAATGTTACTCTGTAATACACACTTACCATACACATTCTACCTCATGAACTGAAATTTTAATCTAAAAAAATGATTTAATTAAATTATAAAATATGAAAATAAGATTTCCAGAGCCACGCTAGTTAATACTAAGTGACCCACAAGATTTACATTTAAAAAAAAAAGAAAAAAAAAAGTGAGCCACAAGACCTTAATTTTCCAAGTCATTGGCCCAACCCATAAAATAAGCTAAGACGAGAGATTAGAATTGTCTACATGCGCCTGATATTATGGTCTCTCACCTATAAATATATGTATCTATGCCATCTCATTTCCTAAAAGAAAACCCAAAAATATATCATATCATTCCTTCCGAATCTGATTTCTAAAACCAGCCAGAGCAAATATGGAGCGGGTATTACTCTTACTCATTTGCTTCCTCTTGCTTTCTCAACCTAATAATTGCTCCTCTTCTCTCTCTTTTAATTCATCAACGCCTCTTTGCCATTCACACCAATCCTCTGCTTTGCTCCATTTCAGAAACTCTTTTTCTGTTGGCGATCTTTATAGTTTTTGTGATCCTCCGAAGAATTCGTGGAAAATGGGTACAGATTGTTGTGGGTGGGATGGGGTCACCTGTGATACGATGACAGGTCATGTCATTGCTGTCGACCTCAGTTGCAGTCGCCTTGAAGGTCCCATCCATCCCAATACCACCCTTTTCTCTCTTCGCCATCTCCAGCGGCACAACCTCGCTTACAACTATTTCTATTACTCCGCAATTTCGTCTAAGTTTGGTGGCTTTGCAAACATGACGCATCTCAACCTCAGTTACTCCTTCGTTGCTGGTAATTTCCCATCCGAAATCTCCCACTTATCCAAACTGGTTTCACTTGATCTCTCTTATAATTTTGACATGAGAATAGAAACGCCTAGTTTGAAAAGGCTTATTCACAACCTAACCCATCTAACTGAACTTGTTTTGGATTATGTTAACATGTCTTCTGTTTCACCTAATTCTTTCATGAATTTGTCTTCCTCTTTGACATCTCTTAGTCTTTTTCATTGTGGATTGAAAGGGAGATTCCCAGATAATATATTCCACCTCCCAAACCTCCAACTGCTCTATCTAAGTTACAACTACAATCTCACCGGTTCCCTTCCAACGTATAACTGGAGTACTCCTCTCAAGACCTTGGGTCTCTCTAAAACTAGATTCCCAATTAACTTACCTAATTCAATCAGCAATCTCAAGTCCTTAAAAGAATTGTACCTCAGTGGATGCAATTTCATAGGTTCATCGCATCCAACATTTCTTTCAAACCTCACGCAAATAACTTCTTTGGACCTCTCATATAATAACTTTGGTGGTCAGTGCCCATGTTCCCTCCTAAACAATGCAGGACTTACTAGCTTAGATCTCTCAGGCAACAATTTCATAGGCCAAGTTCCAGATTTTTCAACGAACTGGACACAAGTTTCTTCTTCAAACAGTTCTTCCAATAGTCAGTCAGTTAGTCAAATTCCTTCCAATTTGGTATCTCTCTCTTTATCTCATAACTTATTGAACGGCACTATACCATCTTGGTTGTATGACATACCATCTTTAAATGAATTGTCTCTAGACCATAACCAACTGACTGGGCATATTGGTGAATTCCTGCATAACTCATTGGTTGTTCTTCAGTTGAATAATAACAAATTACATGGTCCCCTTCCATTGTCAATCTCTAAATTGGTGAGCCTTCGTGAACTATATGTTTCCTTCAATAATTTAAGTGGCAATGTGGAGTCAAAAATATTCTCTAGGCTCAAAAATCTTGAAGAACTTGAAATGTCAAATAATCCTCTCCTGTCACTAAACTCCTTCACCTTTGCCACCAATATCTTGCCCAACATTCACTATTTACAATTGTCTTCTTCCAACATAACTAAATTTCCACACTTTTTACGAACTGCAGAATATTTAGGACTCTTAGACCTTTCCAAAAACCAAATCAAAGGCAATATTCCGAAGTGGTTTTTGGAGGGGGGGAAGGATTCATTGTATTTCTTTTCAGTCTCAAGGAATAATTTAACTGGAGAGATCCCTCTCTCGATTTGCAATCTCAGTTCCCTCATCTACCTTGATTTGTCTTATAATCACTTGAGTAACATGATTCCTCCATGTTTTGGAAACTTCAGTGACAATCTCATGGATCTGGATTTACAAAATAACAATCTTAATGGCACCCTCCCAACGAAATTTGCAAAGGGATGTCGCTTGAGAAGTCTTAAACTCAATGGCAACCAATTTGAAGGGTCATTGCCACAATCATTGGTCCATTGTAGAAATTTGGAAGTTTTAGATTTTGGTAACAACAAGATTAATAGCACCTTCCCTTGTTGGTTGGAAACTCTTCCAGAGTTGCGGGTTCTTATCTTGCGATCAAACAACTTTCATGGTGCCTTAGGAAACCCCAAGACCGAATTCCCATTCCCAAATTTGCGAATCATTGACCTCTCTCACAATGAGTTCCATGGGCATTTGCCGACAAACCTTTTCAAGTATTTAAAAGCCATGATGAATGTGAGTGCGAACAAAGGTGAATTGAAATATATGGGTGATGGTTATTATCAAGCTGTGACAGTGGTGATGAAAGGGTTTTTCATTGATTTGGTAAAAATCCATAGTCTATTCACAACCATTGATTTCTCCAACAATAATTTCGAAGGCAAGATTCCAAAGGTAATTGGAGAGCTTCGATCATTGAAGGGGCTTAATTTTTCATACAATAATCTTACAGATTGTATGCCTCAATCGTTGGGAAATTTAACCAATCTTGAATGGTTAGATCTCTCCTCAAACAAGCTCACAGGTGAAATTCCTATACAATTGGTAGATCTCACAATGCTAGCATCTTTAAACCTATCAGAAAATTATCTTTTTGGACATATACCCCAAGGTAAACAATTCAATACCTTTACGAATGATTCTTACTATGGGAACCGTGGGTTATGTGGATTTCCAATGACAGAAGCTTGTGGAAATGATGGGGGACAACAATTATTGCCATCATCAACCACTCAAGGAGATGATTTCAAATTTGAAAATGGGTTTAATTGGAAAGTTGTATTGTTGGGGTACAGTTGTGGATTCATGTTTGGATTGGGTTTAGGTTATCTTGTGTTCTCAAGTGGGAAACCAAAATGGCTAGTGAATATTGTTTATGGAGAACAAGATAACAAGGTACGAAGATCCAAGAAGAATGCTCATGGATGAACGCATTGAAGAAAATTTTGGTGGATGCAAATACTGATTCTAGGTATATTCTTATATACTAATAATATATTTGAAAATAATCTATTTCATTAATTTTGGTTCTTAAAACTGTGTCTTTAAATTGTTAAGATTGTTCAGTTTTAATTTCCTTTATGCTAGTCAAGAATGGCTGTACTTGTGTTAATGTGAGGCTTATTACTAGGTGCATAAGCTTCTATGTTTCCTTTCAAAAAAAATTCTTCTATGTTTAAAGTATAGCTATACAGGAGAGTAAATTGATGTGCTGATATTGTTTCTATTGCCACTAGAGATGGCATTATGCTGGTCTGTTCTTGACCCTGAATCTTCCTATATTCTGTCTCTCTTTACATTTTTATATGTTGAGGAGTCTATCAATAAGATTCTAAAGTACATATTGGTTATGTGGAAAACTTTGAAAATTAATGAGATAATACATTACTAGTGATTTTGCTGTTTTGGTTTCCACAAATTGTTACAGTCACATTTACTTAGCCAACTAGCTGTTTCTGGCACTTTTTGGTTATAATTATTCAGTCTAAAATGTCAAAAAATTTTAAAAAATGAAATACTTTTCTCATTCCAAATTCAGCTAAACTGACACTAAAGAACAGCTCTTAGTAACTCGTTTTATTGGTGCTCTGATTTAAACTACTATACTTAACATCATAGGCTTGTGGCCCTTTCTATCCAGTGTTAACAGGATGGAGGGACAACATTCATTCATATTTAACGAAGCACTGGCCGGCATTCCACGACCAAATGATAATATAACACAGGCACTTCGCCTTTTTGCCCTTAGTGGTATTGATGAAAGATAAACAGTTAGTCTTCCAGGTACTACTATCTCTTTGCTCTTTCTTATTTCCCCCCTTATTTTATGGAGTTGAAAAAGGTTTAAAAGTTATTTGGTTTATATCAGTTTGTTAATCATCTGAAGGTGCACGAGACATTGGGAAGATTAGCTGTGAATTCATACAGAAATGCCTCCCTTACCTCAACGGAACAGGTCAGCCAAACCCAACTATAGCTCCTGATTTTCTCATTGAGACGAGAGTGAGATGCCAAGACAGTAATAGGACCACCACTCAGCCTTCTTCACCCATGGAATCATTGGAAATGAGTGAGTCTACAGTGGGGATGTCATATTTGCAGGAATTGTCACCTTTGATATCATTTGGGGCAGGTTTTGACATGACTGTCAGAGCTTGTTAAAGGGGAGAGGGCTCCTTTTTGCCGATCAGAAATTGATAGCTAATGAGAAGACTGCGAGATTGGTAAAGGTTTATGCTTCAATGGATCAACCTTTTGAATGGACTTTGCTTGGGCAATGATGAAGATGTCAGGTCTTAATGTTCTGACTGGATCTCAAGGTCAAGTCCAAAGAAATTGCTCCTTGGCTTTGGTCAGTTCCTAAGTGACAGTCTGACCATAATGAACTCTTGAGATTATTTTTCTTCATGTAAGTTTCTCTTATGTTCTATATTTGATTGTAGATGCTGTGACTTCTACATTTCTTGCCTGTGCTAATTTTTGAGTCTATATATAAAGGCAATGGCATAGAGTAGACATTAGTCATAATGATGAACCTTACAGAGAAAAACTGTATATTAATGTGTTTTGGCTGTTGATTTCTTTTGGCATATAGAATTTTAATTTTAATGTTTTGATGCTTACCAAAAGTTAACAAATATTTGGGGAGCTCATAATGTATGCTGCAACATCCAAATTAATATTAAGGATAGAATTCTTTAGACATATGTTGATTTTGTGGTCCCTTTGTGTTAAAACCTCATTCCCTCTCCCTTGTGCGTGTGTGTTTGTTTCTCATAAAAAAGAAGCAAACCTTATGAAAATAGTAGTGTTACATAGGGTGAATAAATAACTAAACTTGGTCCTAGTTGATATGAGCTCATCATTTGGGGCCTTCTAGTTCTGTGGTCTCTACGTTGGGCCATATCAATGTCAATATGACTAGTGTAGTAGCCTTAGCTTCTAAACCCAATGAACCCTTTCTTCTTGCATGGCTGAAAAAAAACAATCAGAAAACCTTAATAACTTAGAAGTCAGAACACTCAAACCATAATAACTCAGTAATAACTCATTGGGGTTTTGCTTGTGTTTCATTCCCTGTGCACTGTTTAATTTTTTAGTTTTTACAAAGGAGCTATTTGAGTTTTTTTTTTTTTACCTTTTTTGGGGGTGGGGGGGATAGAATGCCAGAGAGTAAGCGAGCGACTGGTCTTTCATGGGAATCTAAATTTTTCACCAGGAACCCATAATGGGTGTGAGAGCGAATCTCAAAATCAGAGTGAAATCAAACCAGTGCACTTTGGAGACCCAATTCAGAGCTTGTTGATGGGCTTTTTTTCTCTCCAGAAAGCTGAAACAAATTTAAGAGAAAGCATCTCAAAAATACTGCTGGAAAAGCTTGGTACGTCTGTGTTTCAATGAGAGTTTCTATTTTAACTTTTCATTATATTTTCTTCTGTCTGATTGGTTGGCTGAGAAAGAGAAAGAGAGGAAAGCTTAAATTTCTTAAACTTTGATGCTTTTGGTTTCAAGTTAACTACTAACTCTTCTCATTTCTTTTGGCGTATATGGGTGAAGGAATTTAGTTTTTATTTGGGTTCTCAACTTACAAGATTTGTTCATTTAGAAGTGTTGTTAAATTTGCTAACAACGATTACATTTTTTTTTGTTGGTAAAATGTACATAGGTTTGACTTGCCTCCACAAACCGTAACCCCTAAGATTGAGAAAGATTTGTGTTTACTGAAGGTGTGCTAAACTTTATTTTTTGTCTATGTAAGCACTACTTTTCAATTATGCTCAAATTATTCTCTCGGTAACATTTAATTGTTTAATTTTTTTTATAGATAAAATAAAAAATAAAAAATTGTTTTAATTGTTTTGAATTTGCTTAGTGTGTTAACTTTCAACCTTACGTGCTTTAGGGAATGTGCCATTATGTAACTTGGGTCACAGTCATGCAGCTATAGAACTAGGGAAATTATGCCTGTGTCTTTGTAAATTAATGTTATAGCTTAAAGTGTAATTAGATCTTATTCTTCTACTTAAGAGATTGTTCGGCTTTAGATAATTCACAAATTGGAAAAATAGAAATGACGTGGAAGGTAGGGTACTTCCTATTAATGCATTTAATATGTTCTATAATGTATGCGTAGACATTAGCCTTTGGCTGTATCCATGTTTAGCATTCGAAAATTCATTCTTGTGTATGGAATGTAAAAGTTTTACTTACCAAAAAATAGTTTCTGTAAAGTTTGACTCTAGATGGGTAAAATAACAACTTGAAACTGAGAGTTGGGTAATTTTCCACAAGTTGAACTAGAATTGATTATAGTTATACACTTAAAACAACAGTATGGCACTAGTAGTTGTTTTTCTACCAATGATGCTGACAGGGTTGCTGATCGTTTTCATGCCTCCTGTAACTTGTATGCAACATCCTTGGTGAGAGGGATTTACCCTGCACCATACAAAGATGATTTTCTAGGGATATTAATGATATCATTTAGTCATATATTGCCAGTTAGTTGTCTTGTAAAATGTCATTGGCATAGTAAAGTATAAACCTTGGTCTGGTTTTGAAGTAATTATGATGGTAGTGTCCTAGAATCTTTGATTTGTTGCACTATTTGGGATGTTTAGAGTTTCAATTTCAAAAAGTTGATTCTGCAACTCAATTTCACTCAAAATTTTGTTATTTACCTAAATGCACATGATTCGATTTGTTTACATGAAATTCACATTAAGAACCCATCAAAACACATCGTAATTTAAGATGTGCTTTAAAATTATTATGTGCTCTTACTTTGACCAAAGTGAGCATTCTATTATCATAACATATTCCAGATATAGGACTAGACCTAATTCATCTCAGTATTTCTCTTCAGTTGAACATGTCTTACTTAATCTCCCATTTATTTTTGAATTATGTTGGAACTCATTTAGATTTTAAGTCATTTTTTTTTCTTTCCTATAAAAGAAAAAAGAAAAAGGAATTTAAGTCAATATATATATATATATATATATATATAATATGGGAAGTTATTCAATACTCCTTGAACAATGCTCTCTCCTCTCACATAAATGATGGGGCATGAATTTAATTAGTGGGACCTATTATGATGCGTCAGGAAAATAAATTGCTACCTGTGTACTAAATAATTACAATTAAATAATCATATATAAGAACTTAATGTGAAGCTTCCTTCTTTATGTGGGGATAAGTTATTGTGAAGCTTGCAATATACTAGTTATGGGTTTATCAAGATAATAGGACGCTTTTTATTTGACTTTGATAGTTTATTTGCTTGCTAGGATTTTAGATTCTATAACTTAGGCAAGTTATTATTGATTTCTGAATTCTTTCCTGCGTTCACAATTTCAAATGAGAAGTGCCATTGATCTGAAAAGGCACTACAAGAAGGGTGATTCAAAATCCAAAACATTGCTCAAGTATTTCCTAGCAAGTCTATTTGTAATTTCTAGACTAATAGTATAGTATGTGATATCTTGGAGCTCTAACTAGGACTGTGTGTATATTCTCCTTTGGGTGGTATCCATTTTGTCATTTAGGCTTGGCTAATTCATACCCTTTTTTGTCTTTTGACAATTAGATCGGGGATGATGATAGTGTCAACATCATACTTCTTCACAGTTAGACTAATGAGGAAAGAGAGAAAGGAGGGAACAATTGCAGCTGAGTTGTTATCTGATCGTACCCTTGCTGACTACAGGTGAGATATGCAACATTATCTTGTGTTTGGGTCGTAAACCATATGACCATATACCAACATGATGTGTGAATTTAAAGGGTAAAAAGAATGTGGTGTTGTCATTCGTAAAATTTTGTTTGTTTGCCTATATGGAATGGTTGTTTAAGATGAAATCAGCTAAGGGAGTAATCTAAAATGTTATAATAGCATGCTTATCTCAGTTGTCATCTTCAAATGGACTCAAACTTCAGACAGACATAATTTGTGAAGAAGACAGCTATGATTTGAAGCGTGGTCATCATATATAACAGTGTAAAAACGTGAGAGAGAATATAGTATTTATGCTTTGTATTTCTAGAAATAATTTCCAGCAGAAACTTCATCTTGACTCACCCCCTTATAAGCAAAAGCTAATTTTGAGTCCTCTATTGTGCACCTTATACGTTTCCATTGCTACATTTATCCAAATTGGAATAATTTTGAATATATTTTAGGAAGTTGTTACTTTGTCCTTGGTTATGTATAAGAATATAATTCAAAAAAATTAAAATAAAATAAAATAAAACTATTGCCAGCACCTGTGGAATTTCAAGCTTGTGTTCTTAAGGACCGACATTTATATGTTATATATCCCCTTAGTGCAATCATTTTGTCACCTTTGGAAGAAAATATGTATTGCTGCTTTAAGGTTTGTGAGATTTTTGTCCAATTAATGGGATAAGTATGTCCATGACTGATGCAAATACTGGGAAAACTAGCTTGCAATGTTTTGGTGTTTTGACTGATTATTTGACGTTAGTTCCAATGGAGTTCCCAGACTGCCTAACGCACTCTTGACACCTTTTTATTTTCTTCCCATATGAACATTTAGGTGACAGAGACTGGAGTTGAGGTTCTTACAGGGCGGCTGCCTTCCTCCCCAAATGTGTTTCCTTGGCTAAATGCATAATAATTGGCGACTGTGAGCTATTGTCTGTATGGTGAAACCTGCTTCCGCTAATATCATGCCATCTGTGAACAATCACAGATGATTGATTGAGGGTTTTCTAGATTCCTACCATTTCCTTTTCTGTTGGATGCGAATGTGTTATTGGAAGTGTGCTTTGGTGTTTCACACCTTTTAAACAGTCTTGTACTTTTTTTATTTTTGATATTTTTTGTAGTTGCTAATTGGTGTTTGTCTTGGACCCCAGTAAGTTATTCGAATAAATTTTTTTAATTTTTGGATAAATTGGGAAAAAATTTGTTTAGATTTTATATTATTGCTTATGTTTTTACTTGTTTAGTGCATAAATGATTGTTGATTAAAGATATGTTAAAATATCAAATCTTTTTGTAAATACTGGTACAATTTATCAAGCTTAATATATATATATATATATATATATACTGTTGTAGTACATATGCTAGGTTAGAAGTAATTAATATTCATTTAAAATTGTTTTATAGTATTGTTTGTTATTGCGTGCACACACATATATATACCCAAATCCTTAAATTTTTATATGGCCTCTTCGTGGACAATTTCATAGCTTTGCCACTATATATATAGATTATTAATACAAACTTTAATTTGCCACTTTACAATATTAAACAAAACAATAAAAATAGGACAAAATTTAGGTATAGTACTTTAGGTGTTGTTTGTTTGGTTCTTCTCTTAAGATTTAGCCATGTGGCTACTCTAAAGAATACATTTCCTTCCCATGAGAAAAAATTCACATAGCAAAATATTAAAAGGGGAACTTAAAGAACAGTATCTAAGTACTATACGTAAGTCTTGTTCATAAAAATAAATCCAATACCCAACCAACTCATTTAATCTAGATGAGATTCAACTCATCTATTTACCTAAATATTCACATGTATAATTATAAATCAGTCAAGCCTCTAAAAGGGCAATTGGCAGTTGTTTTTGTGTGACTTTAAAAAGTTTGGGGGTGATTCTTAAAGTTGAGGCATTTTGTGGTCATTTTAGAGGCTTTTATTATGTTACATGATCTTCAATGGTTTTAGAAGTTATTTTTATTAGTCTGGTGGCTTCTAAGTGGTATTTTACTCATATTGAAAACATTAAAGGTATTTTGATATTTTGTAAATTCAAGAGTATTTTAGCTATTTTGAGGGTTTTGGGTATATTGTACAAATTTTGAAGATTTTAAGGATATTTTTGTCCTTTAGAGGTTTGTTGGATATTTTTGTCTTTTTAGATGTTTTTGGGAATATTCTTATAATTTTGGAGGATTTGAAGATATTGTGATTATTTTAGAAATTTTGGGGATGTATTTTTATTTTTTTATTTTTATTTTTTTTCATTTGGAGATTTTAAAGGGGGTATTTTGATCAATGAAAAATGTTTTCAATTTGATCAATTTTTTTTCCCAACCCAAATGCTCGAAAATGAGGAAACATTGTTTAGAAAAATGTTTCTGCTATGAACTAATGGAGCTTGTGGGCTCTCTGTCATACAAGAGGCATTGCTTTTGGAAGTATACCAAGATTGAGTGGACCTGAAAGGTGTAGGGTTAGGAGTTGTCACCTGGTTGAAGTCCAGGAACAACTTGGACTCCTTGCAGACCTTCAAACCAAACTTTGGGTTTGGAGATAGGAAGTAGGGGTTGATGATAACATTGTGTCAATGGCGAGTTTTTTTTTTTTTTTTTTTTAATGGTGATTTGGATTGTGTTTTGAATAAATCGGACACATTTATTGAAGAGAGGACTACTAAGTATTACTGATGTGGTTGCCAAGAGGAGCGAATAATGTCTCCTATAGTAGTAAAATACTATTAAAATTTAATGAGAAATTAACAATAAAGTGTTGTAAATTCTCTTTATAATGCTTGGACAAAAAAGAATTATATTGTTTTGAAAAGACCCCTAAGATAGAGTGCATCACATCACACCATTTATATTCTATAGTCTGGATTGAGATCAGGTGCAACACCTAGGGTATTACACTTGATGCAATACCAAAGGATGGTTGAGATTAAAAGTTGAAAAAAGCAATTTCCAATTGAATAAAAAAATTGAAAATTAGTTGAAGGAAGTTTAAAAATAAGAATGATAAAAATTTATGTGAGAGAGAATAGGGTTATTGCACCTGGTGCAATACCTTAGGTATTGGATCGGATCGAAATCCCTATAGTCTTGCCAAATGAGCAGTAGGTATTGCACTGCAATGTAGTTTAAGTATAGCAGTAGATAGTCAAGCTTCATTTTTTGTCTTGCAAATCATTTCATGACCGCTCCATTAACCAATCAAATACAAGTCTCCCATTTCTATTGAAGCTTCTACCGACTTTGGAGGTGTATATATATGCGTGCATGTGTTTGTGAAGTTGAACGTTAGAGACGAAAAAGTTTCAGTTGGCTTGGTCTAAAGTTTGGCTAACCACTTAAATAATAAAGTTCTATATATTGTTTCCTAAATTTCTTTATTCCTCCTTGCTATTTCTTTTATTTTACAATGTCTATCGCTTTGTGCTTGCCTCATTTATATGCATTGGTGACCTTAACCGAAGCAGAATAAAGCAGTTGGTTCTTTATTTGCTAGCTACAACTAAAGAAATGTTTTAAATAGCTATAAAAATTTATATTCCTTTATATAGTTTATTTAAGATTGTATCATTCCCTTAGGATGCAATAAATAGGTAAAAACTTGTCTTAAGTTGAAATGATTACAGACCAACTAAAACTATTGAACAATCAAGTACAAATTCTTTAAAAATAGAAAGGTCAGTACCAAAAAGTGCAAAATACCACGAGCCATAAAACATTGACAATGGCGTTGTCAAAATACAAGAATAATGCTTTAGGGTGCAGAGGAAAGGCAACAATATAGGAAACTATTAAAAGAGATAGAATAGACGTGTATGAATACTTAATTTGTATATTGCTGCGTGTGTATTTCTGTACATAGATGGACAATATATACAGGCCTAATGCTAGTTGACTAGAGGGGACAAAGGATCCTTGATTGAGACTAAAATCAAAGACTTCTAGTGACTTTAACATAGAGCTTGATGCAAAATGCCTAATTAGCTAGCCAACAAATAACAATGCCACTAACCTATTGATGGATTCCTTACACTCTGATTTTAGGAACTTACTACTTCAAATTGAACACCATCATGTATTTAGGAAAGCTAATGCATTGGCCAAGTTGGGTTCTTACCATGGGGCTGGTACCCTTTGAGCTAAAACTCATTGGCGATCACGATTTGTTCATTATTATCCATTGAGTAGGTAACTGCTGCAATATGGACGAAACATGTTGTCACAGGACACTTTCATTTCATCGCAACAAAAATGGATGGCTGGAGCTTCGTCATCCATTCCATGGCAGTTGCATTAGAGAACACAGGAAATGCAAATATTACAGTGACTTCTAACGTGCCACCAAGCTTTAGGTTGCATATGCCTCTCTTAACTTTCATTCTCAACAAATCAATATCTTTAGTTGTACCTAAATATAACTTTGGCAAGCACCTTTAAATTTGCATATATATTAACTGGGCCAAAATTTAAAAAAGGTTGAAAAGTTACAAGAATACGAGATTTAATTAAACACTCAGCTCATCAAGAGGAAAAAAAATCAGAACCCAATTGAGTCAACTAATGAGGAATATGATGCATTTTCATCAGTTGCTGGAGTTTTCTTCCTGCCATCTTTGTTCGATGCTCCATTAGTCTTGTGAAGTAGTCCCGTTTCCAGACCAGCCATATTGAACAATTCTAATCTTTGGTGCTTTGCCACTTCTATGTCACCTTCCCAGCAAGTTTCGGAAATTATTTCAAGTGCTGTCTCCATAACATCCTCTGACACAAGATTCTCATTTTGCAGGAGGACAAGGTAAACTTGTTCAGCAGAAGCTTTCCGAATCTGGGTTATAATAAGAGGTAAAATAAAACCAAAAAAAGGGTGCAGAACTAATAAGCAACACATTCTCAAAAAAAAAAAAAAAAAAAAACTAATAAGCAACAGTCCACATTAATAACATATAATTATAGATACTATCCCCTAGAGAGAACAAGAGTGAAAAAAAAAAAAAAAAAAAAACCCTAGTAATAACAATCTAAGCAAGGTGCTTCCATAAAAGACAAATTATATTCTAAATGCAGGATACTTGGATTTATTAATGACAAATGCTAAAACTTTGAGAGCACCACAAACCTTAGGATATCGATGGCCAAGGAAAGTGAGAAGATGAGAGAAGGCCTTAGAGTTGATAGGTTCGGAAATTGAAGCAATATATCCTAGTATTGCAATTCCTGCATATAACTTAGAGAAGTCCTTTGATCCCTTCAATTCCACTGCCAGGGAATCCAAAACACCAGCACAGAAAATTGGAGTATGAGCCTGGAAATTGAAGTCGGAGATGAGGTCAATTCAAAATGTGTTCACACCAAATATTTATAAGAAAGGAAATATAACAATTCAGAAGGGAACTATAAGTCATGTTTTTAATGGTTTCCAAAATACATATAAAAAGGGGAATATAACAAATACACAAGGGAATCACAGTCTTTTATTGGTTTATATAATACTAAAGGTACGTTTGGTATTAGAATGTTGATTACCTGGGGAATAGGAATGAGCATTACAAATCATACAAAAAGCTAGAATTGAATAACTATTTTCATTTATCTGTTTAGCAATAACATATGAATAGAATCCTAAATCTGCATTACACAACTTGGTACAACATGATAAGATGTTGGAATTAAATTATACTTGTCACATTTCCTTAAATAACCTTATATAATAATATTTACACTCTTTGTGGACCTTCTTTAACTTCCTATTATGTATAATCGAAATTGCATAATTAATATAATTGTCTTTTATTCAAAATTAATCTCCATTAATAAAAAGGAAAAAATTGACAGCATATAAGTAATAATTTCACTTGAATCTCACGGTGACATATAAACAAGTATGATTTTTTTTATATGTTTCCTAAAAAGTTAATATATATTTAAATTTTAAATTAATACTTTTTTCTCCTGAGGAAGCTACGGCAAAGATCTCTAAAGATCTATTGCAATATTAGAGCAAAGACCGTAAAACCAATAATTACAATATAAATTAAAAACTATTGCAACCAATACTTACATAATGTTATATTTTATTGAAAAGAAACATCAATCTTATACAATTGAATATTATGGACACCAGATAGAGACAGAAGAATGACAGATTTTAAGGGGAGTGGCAGCCAACAGTGGGATTTTGGGATCTTTATTTTTTTGGAGTTATTATGTTAGTTATGTTATAGGATAGCTATTGTGGACCTTTTGGTAAGAAAGAGTTATTCCTTAATTTAGGGGAATAAATATTCCTGTAATGAAACTGCAATCAAACTCAATACGTATTCCCTACATGCGCACCAAATGATTATGTATAGTGGACATCAAAACCACGATAGAAAGAGAAAAAGAACAAGAAATTTCTTAGTCCTTTATTATTTAAGAATTTAATAGATAATGCAAATGCATCATCTCTGCTGAATCAAGACAACGGGGCAATTAGCATCATCCCAGAACCTCTAGTCATTTCACCTTTGTAAACTTCTATGTAGGTATTTGTTAGACAAGATCAATTCACCCATCTTGATGAGAGTATAGACAACATAAAAATTACAGCGCTGCAGAACACAATCTGTTAATAAGACACTCAGCTGCATTAGATGGATGTGGCAGACTGCACCAAGAATGAGAGAAGGAATACCCCAAAAAAAAATCTGGTGGATGATGTGTGCCATGTTTTGGAAGATGCAAAACAGATTGTAGTTGCTATCCAGATCTTCATAGATATGCAATAAAACATCTACTGCTGCTAACATCAATAGATTATGATATAAATTTCCAGCTGTGATGCAAGGGGAACAAGACAAGTAGATGAAAGTAAATGAAATACTAACAGCATCAATAAATTGGGCTAGGGAACTGAAAGAGAAGAGTAAACTAACCTCCATATTTAAGAATATCTTTTTGCTGAAAAAAATCTCGATGGTCTGAAATACAGAAGAATGTCATTTTAACACAGCTTCAAAAACAGGGTTAAAAAGTACAGAATACCAGAAAGGAGATTGTTTGAGAAAGAAATTCACATACACATACACCAGCACACACATATTTGTTACATATAAGCAACATAAATTGTAAGAAAATACAAACCAAGGGTGTTCATCAACCTATAATGTATAGCAGTACCAAGCACCTGAGTAAAGTATATACAAAGAAAAGAATATAACAGAAAAGTATTATAAGAAGTACATAAACAAACATGAAAAATCCAGCATTACCATGGCTAAGTTTCACTGAACAAAAGCTACAATTAAAAACGTGAATAAATCATTGAGAAATAGGATGTTTCTAGAAGGATTAATATGATTAATCATCACAAAGAACTTCTAAATTAAGAGTACCAAAAATTTTTTTCTAGTAGCGTATAGCACAGATTCTTAAGTGATAAGCTACCTTGGAAATAGATTATTCTGGCACTGATATTTGCTCTGTTTGTCTCTTATTATTAAGCTATCATAATGTCCATGATTTCAGAGCACCTCAATGATTTTCTAATTGGGAATGCCTTTGGGGGCTCATTACAAGGCAATGTCTATATGGAACCCTATATTAGAGAAGGAGCAGAAATCAGCTAGCTGGAAGAGGTTATACTTGTCTAAGGGAGGCCAACTTACTCTTTTAAAGAGTACATTATTGAGCCTACCAACATATTATCTCTCTTTATTTACTATTCCCAAGTCTTGGCTGATAGATTGGAAAAAATACAAAGGAACTTCTTGTGGGAGCTTTGGATGATGAATTCAAGTATGTTGGTGGCATGGTATAAGGTATGCTCTCCCATTTAGTTTGTTGTTTGGGGATTAGAAGAATAGGGAGCTTTAATCAAGCATTACTTGTGAAACGGTTATGGTGGTTTGGGCATGAAGCCACTCATTTGTGGCATCAGGTCATTGTAGCCAAATATGGTGAGGATAGAGGGCGATGGTGTACAAAGGCTAGTAGAGGGACGAACAGGTGTGGGATGAGGCAAAGCATCAGAGCAGGTTGGGATATTGTTTTCCCAAATGTAGTTTTTGTGGTTGGTGAGGGCAATCAAATACGGTTTTGGTATGATCCTTGGAGTGATCGTCTTCCTCTAAAGGATATATACCCTGATCTATTTGATTGCTTAGCGGATAAGGATTCTTTAGTCTATGGGTGTTAGACCCCCCATCACAGGTGACAATGAGAAGTTGGAATCGGCGTTTTCATAGGGATTTTCATGATTGGGAGACAGAGGCAGTGTACTAATTCTTAGATCATATTTATACAAAATTGCCTAAGGGGTAGGAGATGATAAGTTGATGTGGAAGTTAACTAGGAGGGGTAAATTTGATGGTCGCTCTTTTTATAATGCCGTCCATGGTACTAATACTCATTTGTGTCCATGGAAGAGTATTTGGTATGCTAAGGACCCTAAGAAAGTCATTCTATTTGTGGTCAGCTACATAGGGTAAGATTCTCACAATTGACAACTTCAATAAGAGGGGATTATTGCTAGTCAACTGGTTTTGTATGTGTTGGTACAATGGAGAAACAGTGGATCATCTTTTGATCAATTGTGAGATTGCTCATACTCTATGGAGTGAAGTATTTATGATTTTTGGGATTCATTGGGTGTTGCCGGACAAGGTAGCATCCCTTCTCTTTGGTTGGCGCAACTGGTTTGGGAAACATTCTTCGAATGTATGGAATTTGGTGGCTGCTTGTGTGATCTGGTTAGTGTGGAAGGAATGAAACAGTTGCACTTTTGAGGAGATTGAGAGACCTATTGATCAATTGAAATCTTTTCTGCTCTGTACCTTGTTTGATTGGTCTAGGAAATGGGGTTTACTAATTTTATACTTTAATTTTTGATTTCCAACTTTCTCTTAGATTTTCTGATTGATTTACTTGTACTTTTCCAAGGTGCTTTATGTTCATCATCGCAAACATAGAGTAGCCGTATTCATTTTCAATAAAATTCTATTACTTATCAAAAAAGAAAAAGAAAAAAAAAACACTAGATGCTCTGTCCAAGCTCTTGCTTCAAGGCATTAATATAAAAGATACCCTTCCTCCACTCTCACTCACTCCTGCTTGGTGTTCTGGTCACCCCACACCCTGATCTAAGCTTTCAACCTAGGATTCAAAACAGAAAAGATTTGATTTATGATTGAAAAAAGAAGAAAAAGAAACGGAAGTAGAACTTTTTCAAATCTGTGAACAGTGCAAACAGTACCCATGAGAAAATAAAAACTGGGGGGGGGGGGGGGGGGGAGGGGGTGGGGGAAGGAAAGGAAATAAGAGAAATGGAGGAAAGCCCTATGGCCAACATGCCTCAATACTCAAAATACTCAATTATTTTATCAATCAATTCTATCTTCTCTGTGTACATCGAGCACAAATATATAAAGACTCTTTCTTGTACTAATAGTATTAGGACTCCTAGTTTGAATAGTAAACAATAACCTAATAAAATACTTAGACAAAGAAAATAAATCCTAAGATACTAAGGATCTCCTAGAAAATTATAGACTCAATTAAACTACCAAAATACCCTTTTACTGATTTCCCCTGATTACAAAATTGACCATAACTAACAAAATAATGACACATAATTAGACCTTTAAAACCACATGACATGTGAACATCGTAAATTAATTCTTTATTAGGTGAATTTGCAAAGTAATTGCAAATCAATCTTCCATGGCTAGATTAGATACTCCCTAAAGGAGATTAAGATATAATCTGTCTACTGCAGGAAACGAGTGGGCTTAAATCAGGAAACAAGATCATCTACTATTCAGTTATTTATGGATTTTGTAGCTTGCAATCAGAGCAAGCCACATCACAATACTGTTTAAAAATCCAATGAACAAAAGCTGTGGTGCATTATTCTAGAACTGCAACATTGTAGGTGACTAAATCATAGAGAACAAATTGTGGACAAGAGCCCGTCATTAATATCTATATCATTAAGTTCATGTTTTCTATCAAGACCATGGATATTACCTTCAAAGCGGGAACAATCACCCTATCACATCTTTTGTACTGTTGAAGAACCCAAAGGATATCAGTAGATAGCTTGAACTCTCTGGATCTTTTCTCATTGAGGTCTTCAGGTTCAACTGCTTGAAGAAACTTTAACAATGCTGAAATTGATGCCTTCTTCAGAGATTCTTGCAACCCACCAGTGGAGATAACTAACCCAGATAGGACAGGTCTACTATAACAATCATATTGAAGTAGCTTCACAAAACGTGGATATGACAAAGTGGGTACCTACAAGCAAGTACAAAATGGTCTTTATGTCAAACTCAACTAACTTTCCAAGTACACTATAGAAGAGATGTGTATACTTACCCCCCATTTTATATCTGTATCATTAGGAACAATTTTTTCTAGCTTTTCCCTATAAGGTATTGTAGGGTCCAAATTTGTTGGCCCAGATACCAGCTCCCTGTATTGTGAGCCCAACAAATTCCCAACAATAAATTTGTAGAGAATGGGTTAAACAACTGGGCTGGTTTTGAGTTTAGCAACGGTTCATACTGGCAAAAAACGATGTCAAAAAGATTGAGACTAACGTTTAATAGGAAATCTCTTTGATCCGAAGAGGCTTAATGTTTGAAAGCTTAGTGAATAATATTTTTTCCTCCGCCCTCCCTGTGAGGCTTGTTTCCCTTATATATATACATCATTTTCCCATCTTCACCGCACACTTGTCCTCCATCTAGGCGTCCACTTGAGTACTGGTCACATCAGCCGTTTGCTTTAACCTGCAGTGAGTGATGGTGGGTGAAGATACACTGTTTAGGTGTCTTCTCCACATAAATGCGGCCAGGAAAGTTGCTACAGTGCATTAAATGCGGTGGTGGCAGCTTTATTTGGAAGATACTTCTTGATATCTACGCAGTTAGGCGTGCCCAAAGCTCAGCACTTGCAGGGGAATCCTCAGCGTAACTACTTGACCAAGCTCCGGGTAGACCCGTTGGATAGGATCCCTTCGGACCGGCCAGACTCTCTTCGGACGCAGCATTTGTCCCTTATCGGTTGCACCCTTACTAGGATGGCAAAGCGTTGATACTTTTCACCTCTTCGGACGGAGAGTTGTATCCGAACTGGGCCTCAGGCCCAATATATGGCGTTGGGCTTTCTCACCCACAATAGCCCCTCAAAATTCCAATTTTTCCCCCTTCATCCGAAGAGAAAAAAATGGGGTTTTGAAATTTCCTCAGATGACAGCTGAATTTGTCTCCGCACGTGTACGCGCGTAAATCTAGGCGCCTTCTTTATTATCGCTGCGGTTGCGTCGCTTCCGAGACTTCATTAATGGCGCTAGGCGGCGTCTTGTCCGTGAGATCTAATCACACGTCGCTTAGACGGACGGACAAGATCTTTTTTCCAAAATTTTAGGCGGGGTAAATCCCACCCCTTTGCCTCCCTCTATATAAGTTCCCAGAGGGGGGTTATTTCCTCACTTTACGAATTTCACTCCCCAGCGAACTCAAGCCTTCAGAATTCCAAGCCTTTTCTGTCATCCACCTCGATTCGTTTCAGGCTCCGCTACGATTCTCCCACAAGGCTAAAGGACGCCCCAAACTCGATTCTGCGTAAGTTCTTCATTTGAGGTTTTCGTGTTCTTTTCAGTTTGCTTCTTCGGCGTTTGGGCACTCATTTTTCCACCATCGCCCCATATCACTCCCCCCTTTCTTAACTGGAAATGGGTAGATTCGAACATCTAGTGGATAGTCCTTCCCAGATAGAGAGATTTAGGGCGACATATCGCATTCCCCAAGATGTAGGCTTAAGATATTGCCCTTCGGAGGGGATACTGTTAGACCGAAAAGAGGGCGAGGTTGCGATCCCTATCATCGCCTTCTTGGAAGGGGGGATGACTATCCCCATGGGTCGGGTCACCAGAGATTACCTCCTGAACCATAGACTCTGCCCTGAACAATGTGCGGCCAATGTATTTAGGATTTTAGGGGCAACCGATGATCTGAACCACCATATGGGGTTGGGGCTCTCCTGGCTCGACGTGGTACATATGTACGAATGTCGTTCCAAGCAAGGGTCGGGATATTATCTTAGATCCCGATCCGATGAGGTCAGGCTTTTCTCTTTTCTCTTGCCCTACTCAGCCAGGAGACCCAGGTGGGATATCCCCCATATAGGTTTCCTCGTAATGAACTTAGGGTTTTTATCTTTAATAACTCGTTCTCCTCTTTCACTTGTATTTCATGTTCTGACAATTCTATTTTGACATTCCAGATAGAAACCATGTCGCTCCTCGGCTGAGCCTCACCAACGTCGCAGCACTTAACTACCTTCTTCGGTCTGAGATATTTGCTAGCGAAGACGGGCAGCTGAGGGCAGTGCATCTCATCCTTGGCTATAATCCGAAGACAAAAGACTTCCAACCGGTTGGCAACGCGATAACACTTGGAGATCCTCGCCTTAACCGTATAGACGTTGCTCGGAAGGGTTTTCTGGCCCCGTTCGACCTTGCACCCGTGCCACATCCGAACCCACAGGGCGCTCCACTGCTCGTCCAACCTATACAGCGGGTTCCCCTTCGGCCAGGAGCAGAGGGAGAAAAAGTAGCCTCGTCGACCCCCTCGCTTGACGAGCAAATCGACCAGTTTAAGTTTGACGAGGAATCTTCGGAGGAGGTTCAGATTTTGGCTGCCGACGAGGCATTCGATAGGCATTCAGTAGCTCCACTCCTAAACGTAGCCGTGCCTGACAACTCAGAAGAAGAAGATATGCAGAGCCTATCGAACTTGTTGAAAAACAGGAAGTCGAAAGACGTGGCCAAGGGTACTGGCACATCCCAGCCCAAGGTCAATCTTCCACCACCCCCTCCTCTTCCTCCAGCCCCTAGAGATCCCGGTCTAAAGGCGCTGCCTGACCTAAAGAAGAAAAGGGTGGTGACAGAGGTGACAGATGTTGAGGAAGGGGAAGTGGTCCCTCCGAAGGGTCCCAAGCAGCAGAAGACGACCCATGATACGAGGGGTAAACGGGCCTCTTCTACTGAGAGCAGGGAAGAGAACTTGGCCGCAGACGTGCGGCGGAAGACTCAGGCGTGGTCTCCAAAGCTAACGCTGGATGGCGCAGCCATCCCTTGTGATGCCTCCCTCCGAAACTATGCTGGAGGGAAAGCTGGGCGTATAGCAGAAGCGTTGGAGAAGCCTCTACTCCTTCCGAGGGACATGGAGTCCTATCGGCGCTTCAGCAAACAGCAGCTCTTTCTGTCCCTAAAGAGGGATTTAGGCATGGTAAGATTAGTGGTGTTATTTTGTAGCCTTTATGTGCGTTCGCAGTTTTACGTAAATTTCATTGGTTGCCATGCAGATCGCCCAGCAAATTTACGTGGCCGAAGAATGGAATAAGGATAAAGATATTAAGGTGCAAGCTGAGGTTCGATCCAGGGAGGAGGTTGAGAAAGCGTTAGGCAAGGCAAGAGACGACTACGCCCGCATCTCTGAGGAACTGAAGGAGGAGGCGAAGGCGAGGAGGAATGTGGAGGCAGGCCTGAAGAACGCTGAGAGTCAGGCCGAAGATCAGCGACAGAAGCTATACACCGCCGAAATCAATCTGGAAACAGAGAGGGCGATGGTGAAAGAGCTTCGGGCTGAGCTAGATAAGGCCAGGGATGCTGCTAAATTGGCCAAGGAGGACGCTCAGTTGGCCAAGGAAGCAATTGAGGCCGAGAAGCAGGCTGCCTACCTCTTGGGGGTGCAAGACACTCAAGCAAGGCTGACCGAGGAGTTTGCCAAGGTCTGTAGAGATTACTGCGAGATCACATGGGGCAAAGGCCTTGACGCGGCTGGAGTCCCCGCAGAGTCTGCCTTAAGGAAACCTGAGAGCATCTACTATCACCCTGATATATGCGATCTAACAGATGCCTCGGAGACTCCCTCGGCCAGTCAGGATCCCCCCGTCCAAACTGAGACAAGCCAGGCACCCCTTCAGACCGGAGATGCGGGCGATCAGCCGAAGATTGACCCAGTGCCTCAGAATAAGGATAAAAATGCTTAGATCGCGTAGAATTTAGGACCCTGTACCATCTATTTTTGTAATGAAATTACTTTTATAATGAATGGAATAGTTTGTTTTTCTCTTGTTCCTTGTGGCTTTTATGGTGTATGCTTGATTGTCATTATGGCTCACAATGATAGTTTGATAACTAATAATCAGCTGCTAATCACAGTAATCTTTCAAACATCGCTAAACACGGCCTAGAGGCAATAACAGTTAACGTAATTCAGCTTAAATTTGCGCTTTGCCCAACACTAGGTTGGACTAACAACGTGGACGAAAATTAACCAGGATTATCTGGTCCGAGGATCGCGGGCCTGATTGGATCTAAGTTGGAACACTTGTAAATTGTAAAGGAGTTAACTAACCCAAATCATTTGGTCCGAGGACTACAGGCATGATTGGATTTAAGTTTAAACACTTGTGAATCGTAAAGGAGTGTTAACTAACCCAAATCATCTGGTCTGAGGACTACAGGCATGATTGGATTTAAGTTTAAACACTTGAGAAAAACGTAAAGGAGTGTTAACTAACCCAAATCATCTGGTCCGAGGACTACAGGCATGATTGGATTTAAGTTTAAACACTTGAGAAAAGCGTAAAGGAGTGTTAACTAACCCAAATCATCTGGTCCGAGGACTCCAGGCATAATTGGATTTAAGTTTAAACACTTGAGAAAAGCGTAAAGGAGTGTTAACTAACCCAAATCATCTGGTCCGAGGACTACAGACATGATTGGATTTAAGTTTAAACACTTGCAAATCGTAAAGGAGCGTTAACTAACCCAAATCATCTGGTCCGAGGACTACAGGCATGATTGGATTTAAGTTTAAACACTTGTGAATCGTAAATGAGTGTTAACTAACCCAAATCATCTGGTCCGAGGACTACAGGCATGATTGGATTTAAGTTTAAACACTTGTGAATCGTAAAGGAGTGTTAACTAACCCAAATCATCTGGTCCGAGGACTACAGGCATGATTGGATTTAAGTTTAAACACTTGCAAATCGTAAAGGAGTGTTAACTAACCCAAATCATCTGGTCCGAGGACTACAGGTATGATTGGATTTAAGTTTAAACACTTGTGAATCGTAAAGGAGTGTTAACTAACCCAAATCATCTGCTCCGAGGACTACAGGCATGATTGGATTTAAGTTTAAACACTTGCAAATCGTAAAGGAATGTTAACTAACCCAAATCAACTGGTCCGAGGACTACAGGCATGATTGGATTTAAGTTTAAACACTTGCAAATCGTAAAGGAGTGTTAACTAACCCAAATCATCTGGTTCGAGGACTACAGGCATGATTGGATTTAAGTTTAAACACTTGTGAGAAACTAACATGACAAAAATGCAATCACGACAGAAAGAAGAATTCTTTTAATAGTAGTACCTTTTAAGGTTATTTACATTCCATGGCCTGGGCACCACGTGATTATCCAGGTCTTCTAGGAAGTATGCTCCAATGCCGGCCCTCGAAGTAATTCGATACGGACCTTCCCAATTAGGCCCCAGTTTTCCCCATGCTGGATTCTTCGCACTACCTACCACCTTCCTTAGGACCAGATCACCAGGCTCGAGGGGTCTCAGCCTCACATTGGCGTCATAGCCCTGTTTGAGTTTCTGCTGGTAATGCGCCAATCGCACCATTGCGTTTTCCCTTCGTTCTTCAATCAGATCCAAGCTCTTTTCCAGCTGCCTACCGTTGTTGGTCGGGTCAAAAGAGCTAGTCCTGTAGGTTAGGAATCCAGTTTCGAGAGGTATGACAGCTTCGGCCCCATAGGTCATTGAGAAGGGGGTCTCCCCAGTGGACCTGCGAGGCGTAGTCCTATATGCCCACAATACGTGGGGTAGTTCTTCTACCCATCTACCCTTCGCATCACCCAACCTCTTCTTTAGCCCGTTAACTATGACTTTATTAACAGCTTCGGCCTGCCCATTTCCCTGGGGATAGGCAGGGGTGGAGTATCTATTTGTGATTCCCAGCTCACTACAATAACTTCTAAAAGCTTTGCTATCAAACTGAAGCCTATTGTCCGAGATGAGGGCATGTGGGACTCCAAATCTGGTGACGATGTTTTTCCAAATGAACTTCTTTACGTCTACGTCCCTGATATTTGCTAGAGGTTCAGCTTCTACCCACTTGGTGAAGTAGTCCGTTCCGACCAGCGAGTACTTCCTGTTTCCTGCTGCTTTAGGGAAAGGGCCTACGATGTCCAAACCCCATTGAGCAAAAGGCCACGGGCTGGATAGAGGATTGAGGTTTCCGCCTAGCTGATGTATGTTCGGCGCAAACCGCTGGCATTGGTCGCACTTTTTTACGTATTCGTGAGCCTCTCTTTGCATATATGGCCACCAATAACCCTGCGTGATGGCCCGGTGGGCTAAGGACCTACCTCCCGTATGGCTCCCACATATCCCTTCATGCAATTCTTCCAGCAGTGACTCAGCCGCTTCGGGGGGCATGCATAGTAAGTACGGACCTGAATAGGAACGTTTGTAAAGTTTGTGGTCCTCGGACAACCAGAACCTCGCTGCTTTCCTCCGTACTTTGTCTGCTTCCCCTTTTTCTTCGGGCAAGGCATCGTCTCTCAGGAACTTGATGATAGGATCCATCCAGCACTCGTCGGCCCTGATATGATGGATCTGGACTGTCTTTTTTCTCAAATCTGTGGGACTTAGCATATCCTCGACGAGGATAACCCTTGGCAATTCTTGTGCCGAAGAGGTAGCTAGGGTGGCTAATGAATCGGCGTGAGTGTTGCCACTTCTGGGGATGTGCCGCAGGGTAAAACACTCAAATTCTGACTGTAGGGACTTGACCAGGTTCAGATATCCCTGCATCCTCTCGTCTTTCGCTTCAAACTCTCCCAGCACTTGGCCGACGATCAACCTTGAGTCCAAGGATACCTCAACGGACTTTCCTCCCATCCTCCGTACCATCTTCATCCCCATCAGTAGAGCCTCATATTCTGCCTCATTATTCGTTGCTGAGAAGTCTAGCCTTAAGGCTTTTCAAATAATAATTTTCTCAGGAGATATCAGCACTAGCCCCACTCCTGAGCCCCTCTGATTCGATGCGCCGTCCACACACACTTCCCAGTGCGAGGTGCTTTGTGACGAAATCATGCTGACTTGCCTTCCTTCCATGCCTAGGGTTTGTGTTACTTCCTCTAAATGGGGCTCTGTGAACTCGGCGACCAGGTCCGCAAGGACCTGGCCCTTTACTGATGTGCGAGGCATGTACTTGATGTCAAAAGCCCCTAGTATCGTCCCCCATTTGGCAATTCTTCCTGTGTAGTCGGCGCTTCGGAGTATGGCCCTAAGTGGGAGTTGGGTAAGGACTATGACGGTGTGAGCTTGAAAATAGTGGGGCAACTTCTTAGTACCCAGCACAATAGCCAGAATGGCCTTCTCTAGTGGCAAATAGCGAATTTCAGCTTCTTGCAGCGACTTGCTCACATAATAAACTGGTTTTTGCACACCACAGTCTGTTAGGATCAGCACCAAGCTTACAGCACTAGGAGCCACAGCAATGTAGGCAAACAAGACTTCATCTGGCTCGGGGCTGGACATGATAGGAGGTCTAGCCAGGTAGTCCTTAAGTTGCTGGAAAGCAATAGTACATTCCTCCGTCCATTTAAAATCCTTCCACTTATTGATTAACGAGAAAAAAGGCCTACATCTGTCTGCTGATCTGGAAATGAACCTATTAAGGGCAGCGGTCATCCCAGTCAGCTTCTGGATTTCCTTGGGGTTCCGAGGAGCTCGCAAGTCGTTGATGGCCCGTATCTGATCGGGGTTAACTTCGATTCCCCTGTGAGTGACCATATACCCCAGGAACTTGCCTGATCCAACACCGAACGAACACTTGGAGGCATTCAGGCGTAATCTGTGTCCCCTCAGAATTCCAAAGATATCCCTAAGGTCCCCAATGTGTTCCGCAATAACCTTGCTTTTAACCACCATGTCGTCAATATAAACTTCCATGCTTTTGCCCAGCTATGGCTCAAACATTCTAGTCATCATTCTCTGATAGGTAGCCCCGGCATTTTTCAAGCCGAATGGCATTACCTTGTAGTGGTAATTCCCTACAGAAGTTACGAAGGCCGTTTTGTTCTGATCGGCGAGAGCCAGTGGTATCTGGTGATAACCCTGAAATGCGTCTAAGAAACTCATCCGAGGATGCCCAACAGTAGCGTCAACTAGTTGATCTATCTTTGGCATGGGAAACGGATCCTTCGGACAAGCTCTATTGAGATCAGTGAAGTCCACGCACACCCGCCATTTCCCACTTTTCTTTTTCACCACCACTGTGTTGGCCAGCCACTCGAGGTAAAAAATTTCCTTAATGGCCCCTGCCTGCTTGAGCCTCGTTACTTCCTCCCTGACTGCATCCGCATGTTCCTTCGATGGTCGCCAGAGCGGTTGTTTCTTGGGGACTATGGTGGGATCTACGTTTAGATGGTGACAAATGAAGTCTGGGCTTACCCCCGGGGCTTCCACAGGGTCCCATGCAAATACATCAACGTTTCCCCTGAGGAATTCTATCAACTCTCCCTTCTCCTGAGGAGGCAGCATAGATCCGACTTAAAAAAACTTCTCTGGATCGTCATCAACAACTATCCTTGCTAAGCTTTCGCACTCTGCTTCTCCGGCCGAGGCTTCGGTATCCGGCGCCGAAGGTTTTAATTGCTATAAACTCTCCTTGTTACAGTTTGAGGGCTCAGCATGCTGCTCGTGCTAGATGGCCGCCACTAGACATTGCCTAGACATAGCCTGATCCCCTCGGATCTCCTCGACTATCCCTTCGGAGGGGTACTTAATCTTCTGGTGCAGTGTGGAGGATACAGCCCCAAGGGTATGAAGCCAAGGTCTGCCTACTATGGCGGTATAGGGTGAGTAGGCATCCACCACTATGAAATCTACCTCAACAGTCTCAGGACCTGTTTGCACAGGCAGTCTGATCTGTCCCTTTGGAGTGATCACTTTGCCATCAAAACTGACTAAAGGGGAACTGTACGGAGTCAAGTCTTCGGGGGACAAGTTCAGCCCTTTATATAGGTCTGGGTACATTATCTCTGCAGCGCTGCCCTAGTCCACCATCACCCTCCTCACGTCGTATCCGCCTATTCTCAAAGTGACTACCAGGGCATCATCATGCGGCTGTATAGTTCCTATTTTGTCTTCTTCCGAAAAGCCCAAAACTGGGACGTCTGTCCTAGGCCTCTTCGACTCTCTGTTAACCTTCTCCGAGGACACCCGAGCAACTGACAATACCCTGGATGGGCAAGACCCTGTCCTTCCTGGTGCAGCAAAAATAACATTGATTGTTCCCAAGGGAGGTTTTACAGAATCACCCCTCCTGGGCCCCGTGCTTGTTTGATTTCCCTGACCGTATGAGTGGTGCAGGAGATGCTTTAACCTACCTTCGCTGACCAGCTGATCCAAATGATCCCACAGGCTCCTGCAATCCTCAGTAGTATGCCCATGGTCGAGGTGATACTGACAGTAAAGATTGTGGTTGCGCCTTTCAGGGTTTCCTACCATCTTGTTCGGCCTTTTGAAGAATGGTTCGTTTTTTATTTTGTCCAGGATTTGGTGTACTGGTTCGCGAAAAACTGCATTGACCGCTTGGAGGTTCACTATGCTTTGTCCGGCCCAGTCCTTCCTCGGCTTGTTGTGGTTCTGCCTGTCCGACCTGAAATCCCTTCCTTCCTGAGGGATAACCTTCTCCTTCCCCTTGCCTTGCTACTGATCTTCCTCAACTCTTTTGTACTTAACGATCCTGTCCATCAACTGGCGTATACTGGTAGCAGGCTTGCGCGTCAAAGAAGTTCTCAAGGGATGTTCAGTGGGGAGGCCCAGTTTGAAAGAGCTGATAGCCACCGATTCACAATCCTCCTCCACCTCGTTATACGTTTCCTAGAACCTATCTGAATATGACTTCAAAGTCTCACCTCCTTTCATGGTAACGGACAACAAAGATGCCATGGATTGAGGAACCCTTCGGCAGGTGACGAAACGGGACCCAAAAGCCTGAGTTAGCTCTTGGAAAGAGCTAATAGTGTTTGTTTTCAGACTATCAAACCATCTCATGGCTATTGGTCCCAAACTCGATGGGAAAACTTTGCACATGAGGGCCTCGTCCCTGGAGTGAACTGCCATCCGCTGGTTAAAATGACTCACACGTTCCACCGGGTCGGTCCGGCCATTGTAGATGGTGAATGTAGGCTGGTGGAAACGTCGAGGAAGTTTAGCATTCTCGATATTACGGGTAAAGGAGGATCTGGAAATCTGATTCAGAGCTTTACTCATAGCATCGTTCCCTGCGCCCCTCGGTAAGGGATTCTGAGGGTTCCTCTCGTCATGACGCATTTCCTCATGGGTAAAGGATTCGCTGACCGGCGTTCGATGTTTCTGTCTGTAGCTGACATCCGGTTCGTCCTCAGAATCTTCATGAGAGTACGAGGGACTGCGTTTCCTCTTCGCATGGCGCAACTCCCTCTTTAGCCTATCGATTTCCTTCTGCATGTCTTTGTTTTTCTCTGTATGGGACATGTGACTCTCTCCATGCGCATGGTTTTGATCGTCGCGTGCGGTGTGTACACTTCCCTCACGGTCCTGCCTCCGTTCTAGATGAAGAAAGGGATCGGTGTGCTTAGACGACCTGGACTCAGCTGGTCATTGCCTTAGTTCAGCCATCTTTTGAGGTGTTGCTTCCACCTTTGCTCAAGCTGTTTCCCACAGACGGCGCCAATTGTAGGGTCCAAATTTGTTGGGCCAAATACCAGCTCCCTGTATTGTGAGCCCAACAAATTCCCAACAATAAATTTGTAGAGAATGGGTTAAACAACTGGGCTGGTTTTGGGTTTAGCAACGGTTCATACAGGCAAAAAACGATGTCAAAAAGATTAAGACTAACGTTTAATAGGAAATCTCTTTGATCCGAAGAGGCTTAGTGTTTGAAAGCTTAGTGAATAATATTTTTTCCTCCGCCCTCCCTGTGAGGCTTGTTTCCCTTATATATATACACCATTTTCCCATCTTCACCGCACACTTGACACTGTTCAGGTGTCTTCTCTACATAAATGCGGCTAAGAAAGTTGCTGCAGTGCATTAAATGCGGTGGTGGCAGCTTTATTTGGAAGATACTTCTTGATATCTACGCAGTTAGGCGTGCCCAAAGCTCAGCACTTGCAGAGGAATCCTCAGCGTAACTACTTGACCAAGCTCCGGGTAGACCCGTTGGATAGGATCCCTTCGGACTGGCCAGACTCCCTTTGGACCGGCCAGACTCTCTTCGGACGCAGCATTTGTTCCTTATCGGTTGCACCCTTACTAGGATGGCAAAGCGTTGATACTTTTCACCTCTTCGGATGGAGAGTTGTATCCGAACTGGGCCTCAGGCCCAATATATGGCGTTGGGCTTTCTCACCCACAGGTATATAAGGAATATAGATTGTTTTGTTGTACAAAATCCTCTGGAGAACCTTTGCAACTGCTTCTCTTAGTTTATCCATCTTTTCTACAGCTTGCTTACAAACTCCTCCAACTATAATGGAAGCAAGATTTGCATCAAAAAGTGAGTCCATCTGGTTAGTTTTGACCATATCACAATCAGGCAGCTCTGATATGGAGGATTCAACTTCATCTGATTTTCTAGCAGAACCAATGGAATCTCTCTTACAGAGGATATATATACATTTCTCAAGGCCATGCATAGCAGCCTCACGGACCCAAGAACCCACATCACCTCTGTTATCAACAGAATAGTCATCTAGAGCTTTTCTTAATCAGAAGAAATAGAGACAAGTCATCCTCCCAAGAATGGATATTAGAATCTTCTCTAGTCTGAGTTAGTGTCTCACACGCCGATATGAGTCCTTTTACAGCATTTACGCGTGCTTCGGCATCCCTATTGTCAGGGTTGTCCTGTACATAGAAAATAACTTATTAATGTTATTCATACATTAGTTCTATAACAGTGGAAATTTCAATGACAATTGCAACTTCTATTAACTGCACCTCAATAGCAGTAGCGCTACAAAGTTTCAAAAGCACATCCCTCCACCTTTTAGCCAAAAGCTCATAAGGCAAAACACCAAGAGCGAGGGAAGATCCTCTTCTAATAGCAACATTTGGATCAGTCAACAATTGTAGGTACTTGGACGATATATCACCAGTACCTCCAGTGTCTACAGCAACCACGAATGCTCCAAAAAAGTGTTTCAGAGCATTAATAGCAGCATTCTGTACATCACATGGAAAAATTGGTTGACAAATTTAAGGCATCACAGAAACATACAAGGATAGACAAGAAAATCCCATGTTAAACAATTACCTGAATCTGAGAATTGGGATGTCTCAAATTCTCATTGAGAGTATCAAGAAGAGTTCGTTTTATCTTTTCAGGCAAAGACAAATGAGATGAAGAGATACATTCGATGAACCGAGAAACAGCTGCACGCATTATTTCTCCACCCTTTCCACGATAAAGTCGTGCTTTCTCGATAGCAGGAACTACACCAGCAATACGATGCTGTTTATCTATAAGAGAGAAATTGGACAAAGATAATTATAAGCTTAGATACAGAAGATGACATACTACTGACAGCTGAAAACAGCTAACAAGACAAACTATTAAATTTAAATTTTATGAGCTTTCCTTAATTTAGAGAGCTCAATTATGCTTTCACCAAGATCACTTTGAAAAGTATTTGGTGTAACAAAGTCTCAAAGATTGCTTAATTTTTTCGGACATAGCTTTGTGAAAATTTTAAAAGTGGATCATCTCATTAAAAGGAATTTGATCCTTGCAGATTAGTGCTGTATGTGTAAGTCTAGTGGTGAATCAATTGAACATCTCTTACTTCATTGTGGTATTGCTAAGGAGCTGTGGTCCTTTGCTTTCTCTTTATTTGGAGTTTAAACCCTAACCCTTCTTCTCAAGGGGTTCTAGATCCAAAATCCACAAATCTTCTTAAGCCTAATTTGTCCTATGTCAATTAGACAATAATAAATCCAAGGCTCATAAACACAAGTGCGTAACAACTATTTTAAAGTTCTGTTTGCACTCTGATTCAGATCAACTAAAGTAAGTTTAAAAAAGGTAAGAGTACCAACCAGAGGAAAGAACATAACCACATTGATGTAGCGCCAAAACAAGTTCACCAGCAGCTAAAGTTGCACCATGGCGCATGCACAAATCAGTTGAGAGAGTACAAGGAACTATTTTTTCCACTACAGAGTCTGCAAAGTATTCAGGATCATATTTGACAAGAGCAGAAAGGGCCTCCACAGCAAGTTCTCTCAAGCCTTTCTCCTAATGACATCAATCATGAGTAATTTATGTATTCTTTGAACTATTATCTAACAAAATAAGAATAATGATGACAATCATGATACTATATGCCAACAATATTTCCATGTGATCTGTTACTGTAATAAATTTTGAATATGATTAGAAAATAACTTCAACAACTACAATGTTGCCATAAGGAAGGAAAAAAACAAAACAATAGGTTTAGTGAAAACAGAGAAGGTGGAGAATTAGGGATCCAATCTCCTAGTCCCTACAAAAAAAAATTCATGTTCTTCCTTCTGGTAAGGAATGATTACAAAAAAGAAAAGAACAGAAAAAAGGTTTATGTATATGCAATATGCTTGCCCATAGTTTTTTATTATTATTATTATTATTATTATTATATTTAATAGATAATTACATGTGTATCTAATGGGTCTTGAGCCTCCACCTTGATCTTACAGAGTATATTGGCAATGAACATGTCCAAATTTGACTTTCAAGGAACTTGAGGTTGTTTAAGGGGGCGGCAATATTACAATAATCATCTCCAAAGACATTTTGAAAGGATGGAATCCAACAAACAGCCACCCAAATGAATACATTTGAAGCTGTATACGGCCAACCACCTCCAACAGTGCATAATTACAAATATGTGTCCACCGCAGTTGCTCAAGTTGAAGAAAAGTTGTGCGAGTGTTATGCACAAAACAAAATTTAAGGGCAGCTCAAAACCGTATGAAGCTTAGTTCCAATTGGCACTAACACGAGCTGGAGTTTGAGCTAGGAGATTTGATCTCTCTCAAGCTCCAACAGTGCAGGCAATTGTCAATTTGGGTTCGTGACAATATGAAGCTATCTCCAATATTTTATGGGCCCTTAAGAGTCCTTGAGTGAGTGGGGAAGGTGGCTTATCGCTTAAAATTGCTGCAGTAGTCACGGTTGCATTCAGTATTTCATGTATCCCAGTTGAAGAAGCAGCTCGGACAGGCGGATCACAAGGTCGATGACCTGCCAAGGGTTGATGATAAAGGTTCTGTAACATAAGAACCCGGATGGATTATTGATTTCTGTTGGATTCAACATGGGTGAAAGGTGTTGCAAGAAGAAGCATTAGTGCAGTGGGTTGGCATTAGCAACGATGATGCCACTTGGGCAGGAAACAATTGGAAAGGAAGAAGTTTAAAGGTTATAACTTGTAAGCTTGGATTTATTGCTACTGTGTACCACATCTGGAAGCTGAGAAATGTTATTCTACATAAGGGATGCATTCACTCTGAGAGACATATAACAATATAATTTTTGCCATCAGAAAGCAACTAAGAGCTAGAATTCAGTTCAAATGTTAGTTTCAACCAGAGAGATATGTTGTAGATGGGGTTTCAATGTTAGTTTCTGTCATTTAGGCCTAATGCTGGTTAAACTGCTTAGATATTTTGTCAGCTTGCCCTGTACGGTGTTTTTGTTCTCAGTGTCTTTCAATGAAATTCACTTGATTATCCCAAAAAAAATAAGACCATCAATGTCTTTCTAACATTTCATTTTAGTCATTTTTAACTGCCAGGCACTTATGTAATTTTGTTGAGATTAGAACAATATATAGTGTTGTTTATGAAACATATAAGGAGGCATGTTATGCGCTTGGGCTTCTTGATAATGACAAGGAATGGCATAAGGCTATATTGGAAGCATCAAACTGGGCTTCTGGAAAAAAGCTACGTGAATTGTTTGTAACTATTTTGATGCTTTGTGAAGTAGCTGATCCATCCAATCTATGTAAATGACATTGGAAATTGTTTTCAAAAGACATACTTCATATTCAAATGCCTATCTTGCAATTTCATGAGCTTATATTGTGAGAAACACTGTTGAAAAATTATGCGTTACATGAAACTGAGAAACAACTTCAATAATTTGGGAAATCTCTTGAAGACTATCCACAAATGCCTCAACCTAATATGAATTTGATTCAAAAGAGTATAAATAGGTTGATTCAAGAAGAAATATTCTATGACATCTTAGCTTTAAGAAAGGAACATGAAGTTCTACTTGCTGGTTTAAATAATGAACCAAAAAAAAAAAAAAAAATTACGATTCAATAATGCAAGCTATTGCTAATTAAACTGATGGCTTTTTTTTTTTGGTTTATGGTCATGGTGGAACTAGGAAGACTCATCTTTAGAAAACAATTTTGGTTACTGTCAAATCCCAAGAAAAAATTACTCTTGCTATTGTATCATCAGGAATTGCTTCTTTGTTACTCCCTAGAGGTAGGACTACTCACTCACGATTTCATATACCAATTAATATTTTTGATAAATCTACCTATGAAATTAAGCAAGGAATGCAAGCACAGCTGAACTTCTATTAAAAACTTGTGTTATATCATGGGATGAGGCACCTATGGCACATATAAATTGTTTAGAGGCACTTGATCACTCTCTCCATGATATTTTATGCATCCAACATCCTAATTGTGTTAACAAACCATTTGGAGGGAAGGTTGTGGTATTAAGGGGAGATTTTTGACAAAACTACCAATTGTCAGAAAAGGTAGAAGAGAAGATATTGTGCATTCTACAATTAACAAATCATATCTATGGAAAGAATGTCAAGTTTTCAAGTCACACAAATATGAGACTTCTTCAGAATATATTAAGCAATTCAGAATATGCATTAATGATGAATTTTAGTGAGTGGACTTTGAAGATTGGAAATGGTAAATAAGGTGAAGGAGATGGAGAAAATTCAATTACTATTCCAGTTGACTTGATTATCAAATATATTGAAAATCCAATGGGAGATATAATAAGAAGCACATATCCTTATTTATAAATGAAATTCATAGACCATAGTTACTTACAAGAGAGAGCTATACTTGCGTGTAACTAATGAAGTTGTTGAAGAACTTAATGATTATGTAGTATCATGTTTATATGGTGAAGAGCAAACATATTTAAGCTCAGATTCCATATGCAAAGCTTCCTCAAATATTGCTAATCAAGATCTATTGTATCTAGGTGAATTCTTGAACACATTAACATTACCTGGATTACCAAATCATAAATTGAAGTTGAAATTAGGTTTGCCTATCATGTTGATTCAAAACCTAAACCAAAATGCAGGTCTTTGTAATGGAACAAGATCGGTAATTACTAAATTGGGTACATATGTTATAGAAGCAAAGATCATTACTGGTACCAATATTGGAATACATGTTTTTATTCCAAGAATCACCTTGTCTCTAAGTGACTCTAAATGGCCATTTCGTTGGAAGAGACAACACTTTCTAGTTTCAGTATGTTTTGCAATGAAATTTAATAAGAGCCAAAGGCAATCACTAAAACATGTTGGAGTGTGTCTATAAGTTCCGTGATTCGTACCCCCTTTAGATGATATATCGGCATGTTGGTTCCTTCTTGCAAAGATAGGGTACGCGGTACTTAATCTCCCTAAAAGCAATTTTAGACTCAAACTGACGTGAGCTTGGGAGTACCCAATGCCTCTTAAAAATAAGTAAAGGAGTCACCACCTGGTTATAGATCTAGGAGACAAAGAAAAGACTCCATGAAGGTCTTCCTACTAGATAAGGTTCGAAGTTTAGGTATAGGATGGGAAGAGGTTAGACACCCCAAGCCTGACCAGCCATACCTGACCTTCATATATCGTTGCTTAATTTGGACAGGAGTTAGATTTATCCTAGAGGTTCAAAAGTGTGCATTTGCATCTAGACCTAGGTGTAGTCTATAGGTCATGTGAGACAAATATGGAAAACAAGGTAGACATGTCAGCATGTTATCATGGTAGGGATAAAGGCAATTGAGTATTCAAGTACACAAGCATGTAAGTGCAAAAAGACAAAATAACATCTAAGTGTGTGCATGTATTTACCTAATTATGCATATGCGCGAGCACATGCATGTGGATACCAAACAGAGTTGCGAATCTTACTCCAAAGGATGCTTAAGCCCCATGAGGAGAAAATATTAATTGAAGTGAAATCTTCATTAATTGATATGTTTTTTTTTTCTTTATTAGACTTAATTTGTCTTGATTTGATATTAAGGATCTTGCATCTTTTAAGGCTTAAGAGGATTTGATTAATTAAGGTTTGATTGACTTGACTTCTGATGTTACCATTTAAATTCAAAATAAGAAAAGATAATAAAACATGGCATTAATGATAAATAAAGTAGAAAAGGAAAGAAATCTGGTTGGGTCCAAATTGGTTTACGTCGTAAGAAAGTTACGTACACACTCTTCTATCAACATATGCATTTGAGATTCAAAAAAATATCTCCAGAAAAACAACTAAAACAAGAACTCTAGCAGTCTAAAAAGTGCATACACAGGGATATAGGGCGTACGCATCTTGAGGAAGATTAGAGTTCTCACAATTTCTTAGCACAATCAAGGGAAATTAACTAAACCAAAGGCACATAATAGATTATATACATGCAAAACAACATATTAATGCTTAAAAACAACAAGAAACATAAAGGAAACAAGAATCTAAGAGGAAAGTATCCACATCTCCTTCTTGTAGCACTTACAAAGATGTTGTTTTGACCAGCCCCTTGGCTGAAATCGACTACCACAGCTGTGTGTGTGGAAGGATGAGTTGGGTGACTTGATTAAGGTTGACTAAGAGACCCTAAGTAGTATGTTTGCAAGCTTGAACCAACTAGAAGTTTAAACATGGATAAAAAATAGACTACCTTCAAACCAACAAGGATTTGAAGATCAATCTAATGCTCAACCCTTTTGCCCTTCTAGCCTTAAAACTTTAGGTTTAGGTATTTTAAGGGAATTTTGACAGAGTTTTAGTAAGACTTAATTTTTATCCCCCTTGGATGTTGAAAATGAGAGTTTTTATAGGGGAAATTGGAATCTAGGGTTTGATGACATGTTTAGGCAACCAATTGGTCAGGCTAGTTACCCTAGCATCTCATCAAAATGGAAATGGAGTGATTTTAGTCTTTTTGTCTAGAGAGTGTGCATGTCACAAATTGGGTGTGTACTCATCGTATACCCCGTGTACGCACTCTTTGTCAACCTTGGCCAAATTAGGTCAAATTGTCTTTTGGGCTTTAGGCTTCTTACCTATTTAATAGTTGGGCTTGGGCTTGGACTGTATTGGGTCATGTTTAAGCTTGTCATCCTCATTGGGTTCCACACACGATGCTGATCATTCTGGTAGCGATTTGATTTATCGTTATTGGGAATGGGGGGCTTGGATATAGGTCGGAATGAAATAGGGTGTCTATTGTATCTACCAAATCTGATTTTCAGTCATGGGCAATTATCTGTTGTAGTATTTAGAGTTACAAGTAGAAATGGCCTAAAGTTCCTCATCATCAACAATGAAATCGAAGAAGAGTCACATACAAAAAATATTGTCTATAAAGAAGTTTTCACAGGTCTTACTTAATCATTGATACAACAAATAATAGAATTCCTACTGTAGGTTTGTCTCGCCTTTCCTATCATTTATTTAGTATTATTTTGGTCATTAATGTTAACTTAATTGGGAGAAATTACATATTATAATGTTTTACTTTTTTGGCATTTGTTAACTTAAAATTAATTTGGAAGAGCAAGATGGAGTAGAAGGATTAGTTTGATATGCTCACGCATTCTCTCTACACTTTTTCTCTCTTACACTTTCATTCTCTTGGATCAAGACAATGGAGGTCCTACAGGTCTGTACCCACCTTTACTATCATTTATTTAGTATTATTTTGATCATTAATTTTAACTTAACTTGGTGAAATTACAGATTATAATGTCTTATTTTTTGGCAGTTGTTAACTTAAAATTAATCTGGAAGAGCAAGATGGAGTTGAAGGATCAGTTTAATGCTCACGCATTCTCTCCACACTTTTTCTCTCTAACGCTTTTTCTCTCTAAGGCTTTCATTCTTTTAGGGAAATGAGTAACAAAATTGAACAGAGAAAATATTCAGATCTACCAAAAAAAAAAAAAAAACAATTTTTCATGGAAATGAGAGGGTGTTGATGCCACTGTCTTTGATTGTTTAAGACTGAATGTTGTTTTAGTAATTTTTCATACTTGTACAACTGCCATTGTCCTTAAAAATTCCAATCACCTAAAATTATAGTCATTAATATCAACATCAATTATTTTACCTTTACATATACATAAAAATATATAAAAATATTAGGTTGCTTATGAGAAACTGATTCTTAGTCATACACAATTAAATTTAATATTGAAACAACTGAAATTACAATCATTAAGAGGTTGTTTGGATGGGATGAGTTTTGAGTGATATCACTCAATTTTCTATTTCTATCATCCAAATTGTGTGGGTCCCACGGATAAACATTTGTTTGGATGAGTTTTGGATCATTGTTTTCATGACTCGGTGACTCAAAAAAACGGATGATAGTCATGGAAAGTGAAAACATGTTTCAGTTGTTTTCAAAACTCAAAAACTGATACTCAATGGCATGTCCGTAAATAAGTGAAGATTGTGGGGCCCATGACTTGTGTGTTGTCAAGTCAGACCCACTCATCATCAACGACATTTTCTCCTTCTTCTTTCTTTCTTCTTCTTCTTCTTTCCTTTTCTTTCTTTCTTCTTCAGACCCACTCCAAGGCTTTTTTTTTCCTCATATTCGTCTTTATTTTTCTTTCTTCTTCAAACCCACTCCAACATTTTTTTTTTCTTCTTCTTCTTTCTTTTTCTTTCTTTTTTTCTTATTCTTTCTTTTTCTTTCCTTCTTTTTCAGACCCATTCCAACGTTTTTTTTTTTTTTTGTTCTTCTTCTTCTTTCTTTTTTCTTTCTTCTTCAGACCCACTCCACCATTTTCATACATGCATAAATTTATACCCAAAAACAAAAACCCACACCTCATTTTCATGATTTTGGTTTTTGATCTAAGGATTCTTGGGTTTGGGTTTGGGTTTGGGTTTTCTGTGTTTGTGGGTTTTTTGGTGGAGGTTGTGGTTATGTTGAGGGCTGTTGAAGAATAGAAGTTTTGAACTTTGCTGAAAATGGGTCTGCGATCTAGATGAGGAGATGGGTCTCTCTGTTTTCTGTAAATAGGTATTGTGAAATTGAAAAAGGAAAGTGAAATTGAAAAAGGAAAGAAGATTAAAACGAAAAAGAGAACCTTGGATGATCTACGCGTGTGATGATGTGGTAGGTGAGGGAAGAACCTTGGATGAATGGGTACTATTTTCTGAGTTAGTACAGTCTTGGCAAAGAGACATAACATTTGGGCTTGAAATCCAAGCACATTTGGTGTTTTTGCAGCCGATGATTTTGGAAGAAGATGATAGTTTTGGAATGAAAGATGGGATTTTTGATGCGTCTACGTTAGGGAAATTGCAATCAGTGCAAAGATATTGTGAAGTATAGGGAAACCAAACAAGGCTACTGCCAGTGTCTAAGAGAAAAGGAATGGTTTGTGGGGGTGTGCCAAAGCTGAGAGAGATTAAGTAGCCTCCGTAGCTGTGAGGAAAGACTTTGGTTTTGGCAAGTGGGGATTTTGATTTTGGGTGTTTGAGGTGGTGAGCTCTGGTTAGGGAAGCAGAGGCTAAGGAATTGAGAGTCTTGATTGGATCTGAAGATGGGTGTTTTGCAAAGATGGGTGTTAGATGCGTTAAATGGGTTTTTTGATGGAATAAAATGAACCACTGTGTAGTATAGAAGAAGGGGACGCAGGTAGCTGTTAGTAAACTACTGTGTAGTGTCAATGGGTGGGGTCTACAGTTTTGGCAAAAAGTTGTGTTAAAAAGGTGAGATATTTGATTGGGTATTGAAACCAAACGAGTTTTATTTTGAGTGAGTGAAAAAATAGAGTTTGAGTAATGAGTAATGGGCGATGAAAACTAAGTGATGAGTGATGAGTGACCATTTTTTTTAACCAAACAAGCCCTAATATTCACACAAATTATTTTACCATTCATGAGAGTAAGGGAAGACATAGCAATGCTATGGACACATGTTAATTTATTCAATGGGCTCATCATTTGCTGATCATTGGCATGAATGGAATGTGTGGTTGCTAATGAAAACACAATAATATTGATTAAGACATGGCTAGGTTGGCACTTTAAAATTATGCATCACAAATCAAAGCAAATGGCTAGACTACCTGTTTTTGTAGTGTACAGTAGAAGAACTGTAAATCTTGGTACTTAGATTTGATGGCCATTGATATGAAACTCTATCACACACACACTTGCCTTCCTTTAATGTTTATTAGGGAAATTAGAACATTTGTGCATATAATTGATAAAGGGCCATATCATTTACTATGTAGATATCATTTTTTGAATGTGTCTAGGCCTATAGAATGAACAATTTGTAAACTTAAAAGGGTATTGAAAATGAATTTTTTGAATTAAAAGACCAAAAGAATATGAACTTCTCTAACTACTATTATGGACTGGCCAACATAGAAGGGGCAAAATGCAAAATATGGACTGGTAATTGAACTGTTATGTGAATCAAATGATGAGGGAATATAACTACTATTATCAATTCAAAATCAGTCATGAATCCTGCAATATATTGGTGATACGTATATAATGCGATTTGAGTTGTAATAACATAACAAATATTAATTATAATAAGACTATCCTAAAAAAGATTATCACACGCAACGCATAGGTCCATGACTAGTTATATATAAAAGCTAATTTTTTTATGAGAAGTAAAATAAGTGTAATGAGATGTGTTTGTGACAAATCTTATGATCCAACACTAGCATTTCATGGACTATTTGTTCATGATACAGTTTTTTTAAAATCTAACT